>JAZDUA010000162.1:1297500-2497500 GCA_038098605.1 Gryllus longicercus
GTAAAAACTGTATGTGCCGTATGGGGAGAAGATCATTCACGCACGTTTTCTTGAGTTTCAGAATCCGTTCCCATCATTTTAAATATAAATAGTTGTGAAGATGAGTAAAAGTTAAAGATAAAAAATAAATAAAAATATTTTTTATAGTGCGAGATTAGCATTATATGAAAAAAACAGACATTTTCGTTCCCAAGTTACAGAAAACGTATTTGCAACGGTAAACAAATTGCAGATATGATTTTTCCGAATTGCTAACAAAATAGTAACTCCCTTACCTCTATATCTACCACTACAAGCGAAAAGAAAAGTGAAGTTACATTTACGCCCAAAAACAGAACAAGCGGCCATCTCAGCATTTGCACAATGGATCATGGAAATTGGACAAAAACGTGATCGAGATGGGGATCATTGATCCAGAAGCTGCAGAAGTACATTATTTGTTACAAGCATATTAAGTATATAAAAATACAATACAAATGTAAACTAATTTACTATATATCACCGTCTTGTTAAAATAAACCTTATTTTTCTTTTTGATGACCAGTATAGTCTCTAATTGTAAATAAATTGTTATGCAACGGAAGAGATTTTATTGTTACCCAAAAATTTGTGAACCGACTACAATTGTTTAATGTCATCCGGCAATGCGTTGTAAAGTAACGTAGATGTATTGTAGGTGGATTTCTGATAGTGAGCTGTTGGTTCTGATCAGTTGCTCTAACCACTTGAGTTACCAAGAAAGGTGAAATGTAGAGTGTAACCGCCACAGCGGCTCTGAAATTCTGAAGTCTCTTCTACGAGTTCACTGCTTCGGTAGCTCACGTGATTAGAGCAGCTGACATTATTCACGAAGGCAGTGTTCCGGATTCGATTCCTGGCTGGAGCAGTCAATTCTTTGAACAGTAAAAAAATATTAACATTATTATTAACATTATTATTAACATTATTATTATTATTATTATTATTATTATTACTATTACTATTATTGTTATTACTGTTAAGATTATTATCCTTCTCTTCAATGAAACTATTGATTAAAAAATGTTTCATATTACAAAAAAAATATTTACTGAGTTTTGGAATGTCCAGTATTTATTTAGGTACTCTTAAGAACAAACTAATATTTTAGCATTGGCATTAACAATTGAACATTTCAGTTCACACTTTCTTTAAGCACATTTTAGTAATTCATAACGTCTATTACGTAACGAAATGAAGAGGATATTTTCAGAAAGACCAGCAGCCAATGAAACTTCATCTAAACAGCAGAAACAACGCAGCAGTCGAGAATCTGCTCTCATGCCACCGCTGACCGGAAAGAACGATTGCATTTGCAACACAATTCAAATGCATGTGTATTTTCATTGTGGAAACACACTTGTCGCGACGTGCACACATGGCCAGCTGCTGCAGCAATATTAATTCGAATGGCAGAGTGACGTTACAATTATATTCTGAAATGCTAACTACACTTGGGATTTGGAAATTCACCCTTATTTACATATTTCACTACGAGTGGCGCATTATATCAGGAGAGATGAAAAGTCTTGAAACAGTGTGTGCATTATTTAAAAGTGTAACAATTATGAGAGTCAGTGGAAGTGAGGCATAAGTTGCAGTAAAAACACGGATGAAGATTTTGAGACATTAGTAATGAAGCATGGAGTCCGCATTTAAATATTGAAGGTCAAGATAATGGTAGAAAGGACTAGAAAACTAAAATTAAACTTTTAAACTAATCGTACATGTATGTATATGACATTTGCGGTTGAAAGTCCGTCTTTGCCGGCCCCACGACTGGGTCTAGTTCAATGCCCGTGCGTTGGAGTAAGGGAGACATACGGCGAACATGATGTATTCGCTTCGTCGTAGCCAGCAAGGTTCGCCTACCTGAGTGTTTCTTCGTCACTCAGCTACAACAACCGGATCGATTTTAAAGAAAAGCTACACCTCTATTTTTGCCTCGACCGGAATTGAGCCCGGGACAACACTACGGGAAGCTATTCATATCAAAATTCACATTTTGAGTGAAGGGCGGATGAGTGTGGAGGGGGCAGAGCTAAGTGGGAGGAAGCGCCGCGGGTGAGCGGGAGTTATTCGGCAGGAAGGCAGGAATGGCGAGCATTGCAGTGTGAGCGTCAAATGAGCGAATTGCGAGTAGCAGTTAAGCATAAGATATAACATAAGTGGTGAGGAATCGGTGGATGACCGTATGGTGAGGGGCGGGTGAGTGTCGAGGTGGTTGAGCGGCTAGTAAAGCGAGTGATCTTACAGTGAGCTACTGGCGATAGGCGGATGGACGGTGGATGTGCCCCGAGTAATCGGCGGGTGGGATTAGGGCTCAGGGTGAGATGAGGGTGAATGGCAGGTGAGAGGCAGGTTAACGAGAAAGTCATTAAAACATGTTTTTGCTTGCTTTTCCCGTTTAAAAGTTGACGCGCTCCTTGTAAAACGAGCATTGTTTTTAGAAGTGTGTTATGGATTGTACTGGAGAAAGAAAGAAAAAGCGGCTTTTCATTTTTTTTTGTGAAAGTTTTTCAGGGTTTTAGATTTTTAACTGAAATCACAAGAGTTGATTTTCAGGTGCTAGTTGCAATTAGTGTGTTAACGACACGAGTCCCACTACACCTTTACTCTTTTTGTTCACGAAAGAAAGGAGGCGAGCATTTATCAGGGACACCCAGTCATCATACCTATCAACGCCAAAATGTGTCGACCATTTAATTGCTTCTGTTAATATAATTTTAATTAATTCTTCAATTAAATATCACTTAAAAGAAGAAAACGGGAGCTCTCGAACTTGGTTCGCATTCCAGGGGTAAGTGGTAGTGTGAAAGGCTAAGAGAATAATTCGTATGGAATGAAAAAATCAGGGTATTGAAAACACATTCGGTATTCTCAATTTTCCATAACTTAAAACCTGATATTTGTATTTCCGTCTGCGAAATGTTGTTATTCATGTGCATATTACCGATGTGCAGTCAAAAACACTTCTTAACTTTGTTGTTGAGATGAGTCTTTTCCACTGTCTTTTAGTTATTTACAATATTTAAATTAAAAGTTTTCCCAATAAAATAAAGATACATTGAAATATTACACTACTATACTAATGAGTCTTTTTAGTTTTTGAAGGACTTTGTAGCTATGTCTCATTACAGCGTAATACCAAAACTTTAAGAGTTTTTTTCTACTTCTGGTCCCATCATTATATCACATCTCATAATATATTTTTTGTATCTTATTACTCTTTACATTGAAAATTACTTCGTTTAACCTCTAATATTACAAACTTTCTCTTACTTCTTCCTCTCCTATTGTTCTTTCACTATTATTGCCTCATCTCTTATTATTTTCTTTATCCTACTCCTTTCTTTCGTGTCTTCTCCCATCCAAAACAGTCAGATTGCAGAACAGCCCTTTCGCTTCTAAACTGGAGGGTAGACTATTATGAAGTGACATAGATGAAAGTGATGGGTGAAGATGGTGTAACAAAACAAGAACTCACATAATAAATGTGGAACATCTGACGCAAACCCGAGAGGTCACCAGAAATTCCACATTATTGCATGGGAATCGAACCCCGAGCTCAGAACTAGAAAGCGTGCAGCAGTCTAACCATTACACCATGGACAGACTTATTAAAACTGCCCTAATAATTGAGTTAAATAAAAGTTTAAATTTTAGAGAAATTTTAGAGAAATTTTATCGTACAGGTACAATACACTTTAAGAGTGAAATATTTTAAATGCATGAGATCTTCTGTAATATAATATTTTTGCAAACAAAGGCAGCATTACTAAGAAAAATTGTCAATTAATGTTATGAGCAATTTTTGGTATGCAATCCCTTGAAATTTGAAAAAATAGTAGATGAATAAAGAAAGAACGGCTTCTGAAAATAATTGGATATTTGTAGTGTTCACATAAGGAATAAAATTATTGTAAGGATGCTTTTAGGCCGGTAAAATATCTGTTCAAAGTGTACGAGATTAGAATTTTATAAATATGTATTTTAAAATCTGACTGCAAAAGAAATGATTATAATAATGCTGGGCGTTACGACTCTCCTCTCTATTGACAACCCCGATCCTACATTGACCCCGACCTCGGCAGACCTAATTATTGCACTATCTTTCCCCCGCTCGCACAAACAAGATATCTCAAGAGGTGCCGCTTGCTTTTCCTGGAAACTTCATCCATAATCCCGCTTCTTAGCCCGGGCCCCAACCTCGTACTATCAGCAAATTTACTCCAGGAGCGCCTCTCATAACACTCGGGTTTAGAGCCCATTCGACGCAGGCCCGGCGCACGGCCACTTTGATCGCAAGCGCGCTTCCCCGGCGGCGCGGCGGGCTCCGTGGCGCCTCCCACCGCACGTTGGGGCAACGCCTCAGAAAGAAGGCCAACGTATGAAAACGTTGTACAAAAACATTTAATCAAACTTTGTATACAATGGTTTGAGGGCACGCTATTTACTACTTTAATGATAAAATTGCAAAAAACAACAACAACAACAAAATGCCGCAATCAATTTGAGTAAATTTTTTTAAAACCTCTAAAATGTTTAAAGTTTCATAAAAATTTGTAAACTGGGTTTTATGGGTTTGTTGATTCCGAATTCAATGTTAACATTGCAAAAAAATGGCGGATTCAGTATGGTGGTTTGCACTCCCCATCACGATTTTAGTCCATTTTGAACGATAAAAATTACTCAAAACCGGAAAAAGCAGCTCGGTCAACGGCCACGCTTTCAATAATGTAGGACGTCACTGTGATGCCTCGGCGCTCTTCTAACCGAGGAATTAGCCACTCTGGGAAGCAGTCTACCCAACTGCTTACTTAAAATTGAAGCGGTAGCTAGAAGATATCCATAGGACTGTGGGCCAGTCTTCTGGAGAACGATAAAACTGAATTGTGTATACATTAACCTATATCAAAGCAAATTGTCATGATTTTATATCTATTTCTTAGGTTGGTAGAACAATATTGAGTTACATGAAAAGAGTATTCCAGAATTTTGCACTTTAACCTGTCATTCGAGTTCCAATTTATTAAGCAAAAGTTACTGATTTCCCGGACTTATATGGGTAATTAAAGGAAGAAACAAAAAAGTACTAAAACGTTTTAGAAGGCTACACCTCGAGAAGTGTTCATTGAAAATGTCGACAAACGTGAGTCCGAATCTGATAGCTCACAAGATGAACTGTGAGGTAAAAAAATAGGTAACAAACCATCTTATGATTTCTATTAGCAGTTTATAATAAAAGCAAATTAAAATTTAATAAAATTTATAATTTACACCATTTCAATACGAAATATGAAGTGTTCTTCAGAAGAAGAGCAAATTACCCATTTATTCTTCACGCCAGATGTTTGAAATGAAGAAGAATTTAATTACGTTCTAAATTAAGTTTAAAAATAATTACAATATATTAAAATAATTTGTAATTTACAATTAAATAGATCAGTGTGTTATGAATTTTATGATAGAAAACTTGCAATGCGTTTTTCTCAAAACACATTCTGTAGCTACCGCCTCAACATCCTAAAAAAAAACTTTTTTTTTGACTTTTGGCCAGCTTTTTGAGATCTTTCCCCAACGTGCGCCGGCTGGCCGGAGCGTGAAGCGAGCGTGCAGCGGGCGTGCAGCGAGCGTGCGGCGGAGCGTGAGCGCGCGCGTCCGCGTGTGGCAACAGCCGTCGGCCCTGCGTCGTAGGGCGCGCGTGTGCGGCCAGCGGCGGCGCCAGCGAGATTAATTAACGCGGCATAATGCAAAACGGAATATTCGTAAACAGGCGTAATCTGGCGACGGAATTACGTTTTGGGAGCAAACATTCACGTGCCCCTATTATCATGACAACGGCCTCCGGACGGCGATGCGGGATGGAGCGGCAGACTGTTCGGTCGGACGATAGAATATACATCGCTCCACCGGCGTTGTTCCGGCAGATGACCCGAGCTGGATGCCCTACTCCATCGTAACTTAGGCTCTAGCAACTGTCTGTTGATGTCCGCCTACAATAGGCGCTCTCACGCATGTATCGTTGCTACATCTGTTTCTCTCTCTCTCTCTCTCTCTCTCTCTCTCTCTCTCTCTCTCTCTCTCTCTCTCACACACACACACACACACACACACATATACCATTTTCCCATCATTTCATTAGTACAATTCCCATTCCGCCTTTCTCATCTCGTCGTGAGTTTCTCATGTCCATGACATTGCCATTTCGCCATCATTGACATCGTCACTTCGATATTGGCAGCTTAATCGTCATAGTCTTATCTTCTGGCCATCGTTATCGTCATCATTTTTGTCACGTTCCTTCAATCGTTAAATGGCGGTCATTATCATCCTCATAGTTGCTCAGATTATCGTCTTCACTTTCCTTCGAGCTGCCGCGTGAACGGGAAGCGGTAGTCCTGTCCCGACGGGGGCAGAATTTTCGACACTAACTACACAGCCAGGCAGAATTCGGCCAGTCCTGGCGGCCGGCTGTTCTGGTCGGTTGTTTTCCGAGGGTTCATCGATGCACACCATGCGAATGCCGAGGCAGTACCGTAACAGACGTGCCACGGACCGCGCGCGATCTTTTTCTCCTCTGCCTTGTCCTATCTTACTTACACACACTTACAATTACATGCATTTTACTACCACATGTATTGGAAGGGCAATCGGTAATTTAGAAGTTATCCCGGTGGAGACAGTAACTCGTTGGAGGGAGACACCTGGTTTGGGATGACCTCGCAAGCACAGGGTAGGTCGGTGGCAGCTTTTACCATCTAGGGGAGAACACCGCCACTTCTCGCGATAAACCATACACCAACTTAACGATACTAATGACCTTAGTAGTTGATGCGCTCGGAAAGAAAAAGTAATCAATCAGTCCGCGATACCCTAAGCTCTCGCCATAATTATTAATCCACAGATTCAAAATCTTAATAAAATTAAACCATAAGACAAAAAATCATATCCTAATATGCAACTTAAACCTTCAATATTTCCACTCAAATTAACAGATATTATAAATAAAAAAGCTATCAAAAAAAATATAAACTGAACCATTAATCAAAATATTCCATTTAAAAAAAAAAGAGGAATCATAAACAAAAATATTATAATGCGGTTTTTACATCTCTGTCAATCTGCCTCCTGTAGTTCGGTGTGTTTCGCTACTGTACCCCAACATCACGCATTTATCTTTGCTACAACTCACAATACCAATCATGTCATCATTAACATCATCAAGATTTTCTTTTGTATTGCTATTTTATCATCATTTTCATTCCTATTTCATGATATCGACTTCGCAATCTCCCCATCCTTTTTACTACTGTCAATGTCATCACCGTCGTTTACATCAACATATTGTGATGTACTGATCTTGTGATTACTCATTACTTGGTAAACTTTAATTATAATTACATCACGGCCAGTAATTACTTTTTACTTAGAACTGCGGTGAAGTCGTCATTGTGCCACCTCCCGCACACAAGAAAATGCACCATGAGGATTTTCCCTGAGGAAGTTCGTAGTTTTACGGACGCAACGTTGGCAATTGCCTACCATGCGGCTTCTTCCGGTCTGTCAAACATCTATTGGTACCGTCCACGGAAACCTACGCTTTTATTCGAATTATGATAAAACATAAAATGCCAACACTGACCGCATTGGCTTCATGTATCTTTTTCACTTCTCGTCGTGGGATAGACGTGGCCGAAATTGACGAGAACACTATTTCAAGAAAGGTTTGTACAAACGACCTGTATGTTTGGCGTTGGCGCGTTCCGCTGTTCTGTTAACGTGGGTCGCCCCTCACCTGCCATCATACTTCATTCTGATTGGTGCCTCAAGACACTTCTACCCTCGCCGTGTTTCTGCCCTCGTCATAGACGGTTTATCCGAACTCCATTTAAATCAACGGCCTTAGTTCCATTGTACAAGGCTACCTCCCTTACGAACCAACTATTGGCCGTGGCCCCATTGGGAACCCGTATGCCCATGGCTACTATGGACAGCGACTTCTCTGGGCCCGTAGGGGTTCTCATGAGCCCAAGGGCGACCACCATGGTTCCCACTGGCTCCACGCGCAACGCTAGGTTTATAAAGGAGGTGGCCGCCACTGTGACAGCGTATCGCGCTTCTCTCAAACTGCTCTCTCAGTGTTTCAGGAATAATAATACTTGTATCTCATTTTCATAATACTAATTACCTGACAAATACGCAACAATATTAACGTTTCTATTCAATAAATCTCTTCAGCCTTTTCCTTATGATTTATTTTGCAGAATTTTTGTTTTAGACTCTCTGAGCTGCTTGCTCGGGACCCTTGTGGAATCGCAACAGAAATCGCGAAATCACTACAGCGCAGGGGGCTGCCCGCAAATGAGAAAGGGTAGAGAGATTAGGATACGAATTGACCCTGATGATGACTCGGGCATTATGCGGGCCACGATCCCTTGAATCCAGTTCCTTGCCCACGCTTGGGTTTAACCATTCGGATGTTCTGTTTCGTGGCGTAAGTATCACGTAGATATGACTGGCCTTGCCAGACTTACGACAGCATAGGTGTATTAATTCGAGGAACGTCTGTTAACGATGTCCTTAGTCCCGTAAGAATGGAGTAATTGCATCCCCAGAGTATGTCCCCCGGTTGAAACGTGACATCTGCAACGTCATTCGTGTCAGCTTGCGTCACCTTCTCCCAGCGAGACACAGCCACAACCGGTACGAGCTCTAAACTCCTTGGTTCCCAACATGCGTTGTAGTGTGGTGCTCGCTCTAAGAGCGACTCTCTATTGATTTATTTTGTTTAAGTACATTTAGCACTCTTACGCCGCCGTTATTTCAGTGCAAAAATAGAGCGTTGTTGAGGCAATTTTTTTCTTGTCATTATAATTAAAGTGAACTAAACGAATTTTGCTTCGAAACGATTTTAGCTGCTTTAATATTTTCTCAATGTTCTCAGGCCTCTACATATCATGACAAAGAATTTGTTACAACCCATAAAAGAAAATAATTTTATCGCCCACAAAAAATCTCTATTCTTCCTAATATCAAGAAAGTAAAGGCTTGATTCAAAATGTATTTTATCTCTTACGTGAGAAAATGTCAAAATTGTGTAAGCAAGAGCAAGTAATTTTTTCTCTCATCAAAATTTTTAAACAAGTAAATCCTTTGCACAGAGCAGATGGTTATACTTAATCTAAACCAGCGTATTTACTTATTATATAAATTTTTGTTACCAATATATACAATACTGACATGTTAAGTATAAATAATCATCACACACTAATTACAACTAGTAGATGAAATGATCACTTTCTAATACCAGAAGAGAAATACTTGGCTGCAAGCATCTAATGACTTGTTAATAAACATAAATTAGAAAACGTGAACGAATCACACGTTATGGTTAAATAAAGAACATAATTTACGCAATTACAAATTTGCAGACAAATAAACTGTTTTTGAAATAATATAGACAAATTGTTATTTAATAATCAAAGACTTACTATTTGGAAAGTTTCTTAAACCGACACCAGTGTTACCGATCTCTATAAAGAATTTGACGGGTTTTGTGACCATTATGTTTGTGCGGGTTGTCAACTGTGTTCCGCTGCTTCGTCCGTTGGCCGCTCAGAGTGCGTGGCGCTGCAGGAAAGCGATCGAACATCAGAACTCAGAGGCGCGTTCGACCGCTGCTCCTGCAGAATCGCCTTCGCTAAAATAAAAATAAAGAACAATTCGCCATCGCTATTGCTCCATAGTCTGGCAACATACGTTTTCATTCATGACAAAGGCTGTGAAGTTATCAGTGCGTTGGATATTGCGGTTATTAAAATTCTATAATTAGCAGCACATCTATGTATCAGCGCGTTTTCCACCGCAAATCCTGTGACCTATAGTAGAAATGTTGAAAGTACTAAGGCGAATTAAATATAGGTATCGACACAAATTACGGTGATGGTATAAAATTGAGAATGAACTACAGCACAGCCAGGCAAGGAAATATTTCTTTTCATTCATTTCACACGCAAGATTTTGAAGAAAATATTATATATTTTATGAAAATCGCTTTCAAACAATATGATCTTAAAATACTTCAGCTTGCTGTTCACGTCTACCTTAATAAATAACCCTCCGTTTCTTTTGTTGTTTATTAAGTGCATAAATACTATGTGATTCAGTAAAGAGTAATTCAGTGCTTACTGACAGACTTGACTTTTTCACGTTTGTTACAGGTTCTGTTAGAAACTGACTTTGACTATCACTTTCGAATCGCTTGAGAATGAATTTCAGTCTGTTTAGTGCATCTTAAACAATGACGAATTTCGAATGCAAAAATACTAATTTATTAAAGACATTTTTGCATTGAATATTTCTAAAAACATGACAATGAATTCTAATTTAAACCTCATTATTTAGAGGAGATATCAACTTATTCAATATCTAATTTTGAACATTGAAATAATATTATGTGAAGTCGAATTTTACGTAATTGTGGTAATCTTTTTCTTAATTTTATTGTACAGTTAGTTTTTTCGAAAAATTTCAATTTGTGTCAATGTATAAGCGGGCAACGTATTTGTTCCATTTCATTTAAAACTTCTGTTCTACTAATGAAGAGATGCAAGCCTAATTCATCTCTAGAAATATTAAAATATTAACTTTTTTAAGAGACAAAATTGGAGAGGACTAATGAAATTGACTTATTTCATTATGTCTAGGCACTGGACTTTATCAGTTATAAAGACTTTAAGAAAATATAAAGCGATTCTGGTTTATGGGGACATTCGCCCAAATGAGTCGCACGATGTTCTATGCAAATTCAAATATAAGAATACCCACCTGTGTTTTCGCGAAGTATCATCAGGTGTTGCCGGTATAAAAAATCTTTTAATACCCAGTAGTTCTATCCTCCTGCGCACGTGTAATTTTTGTAGAATTGAAAACTATTTTACTTTTACTCCTTGCACGCTACGTACACACAATAAAACCAGGAAACATACGTGAATAAATTTAAAAATTTTGGAGAATATCTTCATACAAGCACCATATAATAAGACCACATTTCATTGAGGTTCGTACTGTTCAAACTCCAGGTGGTTGATCGGAGGATTTCCACTTCAGTAGAAATTCAATTTGGCTACGATTAAATATAAGCTTAAGTTGTGAACAAACGGCGACACCTACATACCCGAAAACGTCTTGTTACAACACAGTGTCGTGAACTATTTCTTACTATACACTATTCGAATGTCACAAAAAAGTTGTAAGCGCAAGCACATGTGAGTGTGTGTAAGGGCTGTGGATGGGAAAAGGAGGAGGAAGGGAAGACCGCGCACGTTTGTTAGGGAATTGCAGTGGCTTTCGCCTAGTGTTGACGGGAGAAATCACAGAAAACCACTGATCAGAACAGCCAGTCTCTGGAGTTATCCTCCAGACGAAAGTTAAATTCGACCTTGCTATATTCAGCTAGTGTCGAAAAACCACAACGCCGGGACTCGAACCCTATGACCTTCTGATCAGAGTCGCAGCAGAGACAGCGACAATGCTGGCAGTAAGCTAAATTCAATCGACATGGATTTAAATCATTGATGTTAATATTAATATCAATATACGGAGGTGGTCCCAGAAGTACCCGGCCTGACCTAGAGATCGTGGTAGTGTTTCGAAAAATATCACTGTATTAGAAAGTAGACAATCTATAAAGCATATGTTTCAAGTTTGAAGACGCTACGTTGTTTAGTATTTGTTTGGCAACAATCAATAGTGAACGTTGTGAGTGAATTTGTAAAAATGGAGAAAATTGGTCATCGTTATGTGATCCAATACTTTCATTTGAAAGGCCTCAGCCCAACCAGTATAAAAACTGAACTAGATTCTACTCTGGGTGAGTCTGCGCCTTCGTTTACTACAGTAAAATATTGGGTAGCAGAGTTTAAACGAGGCCGTACGAGCTGCCAAGACGAGCATCGCAGTGGTCGACCAAATGAGGTGACAACTCCAGAAATGGTAGAGAAAATCCACAAAGCGGTACTGGGTGATCGTCGACTGGAAGTGCGCGAGCTAGCAGACATAGTAGGCATTTCGAAAAGTGCGGTACATCGCATATTATCTGAAAATTTAGACATGAGAAAGCTGTGTGCAAGATGGGTGCCGCGTTTGCTCACACTCGAGCAAAAACAGTGTCGTGAAGATGTTTCAGTTGAGTGTTTAGCGAAGTTTCACCGCAACAAAGCAGAATTTTTACGCCGTTTCATAACCATGGATGAAACATGGGTCCACCACTTCACCCCAGAGAGAAAACAACAATAAAAACAATGGTCTGAAAAGGGAGAACGCGCACCAAAGAAGGCGAAGACCGTTCCATCTGCAGGCAAGGTCATGGCATCGGTTTTTTGGGATGCGCGGGGGATAATTTTCATTGACTGTCTTGAAAAAGGAAAAACTATCAACGGCGAGTATTATTCAAACTTATTGCAACGTTTGTGCGAAGAAATCAAGCAAAAAAGGGCCACACTTGGCTAAGAAGAAAGTGTTGTTTCATCAGGACAATGCACCAGCTCACAAATCCGTTATTGCAATGGCCAAAATTAATGAATTAAAATTTGAATTGCTACCTCATGCACCCTATTCGCCAGATTTAGCCCCCTCTGATTATTTTCTGTTCCCAAACTTGAAACAATGGCTCAGTGGTCAAAGATTTTCCAACAATGAAGAAGTGATGTCGGTAGTCAATGGCTATTTTGAGGAGCAAGACAGTTCTTATTATAAAAAGAGTATCGAACTTATTGAACATCGCTGGGAAAAGTGTATAGAGCTCAAAGGAGATTATGTTGAAAAATAAACATATATTTTTCCAAAATTTTTGTGTTTTCTTTGTTGGGTCGGGTACTTCTGGGACCACCCTCGTAATCCGATGAAATATTGTGAATCTTGCATATTAGTCCTGGGACAATTGTTCAACAAGTAAGAAAAATGTAGCCAGCTAAAAGACAAAAACGAAAACTTAACCAAATACTGCGTACAATTGGCATTGGTAGTCAAGAGATGTGCCATTCATGTCATCGGAACAAATTTAACGACATATCAAACACAACAATATGACAAACTTGTAAATGTAAACAATGGAATAATAAATCTCTCATAAACATACTTTACGTCCGCAGAAATCATTTCTCTTCTTTTTGCTCTCAGGGTAAGAGTTAATCCAGGAGAAAACGACCTATTCCAACTACTGTGAAAAGCGTCGGAATTTCATTGGTTCTTAGACCACGCCGGCAGTACATCGCAACTCAGCCATGACCCCCTGCGATGGTGCCAACTTCTGAATGCACAGCATTCGTTCTATTGTTGGGGCAGTGTCGCGGCCTCTGCCCGTATCTAAGCTAATTGCATACCCAGCTGTCTTTTAAAATGCAGCACTTTGTATTCTTTGCTGAGAAATGTTTCGCGGTTTGTCATTTCTTTTTGACAAATGGAAGCATTTAAGTTTCAAGGACTTTCATAAACTATTTATGGAATAAAAATAAAGTTCTATAAATGAGTAATGAAAAAAGTAGAGCAGTGTATAGTGAGAAGTTGAAGAAACATAATATATATTTGTTGTTGAATGTGGGATAAAACTGCAAAAGATGATACAAATAGTGGAGTAAATTGCCGAAAGCTAAATATTAAGCGATTGGAAGCTAAATATTAATGGTCTTTTCATAATTTGGGGATTTTCGACTAAGGTCGATTTTCTCTTCTTAAAGGTTCCATAACATTTCAACTGAATTCGATTTTTGAAATAATTGCAATATAAAAGAACGTCTCGTGTCATAATTCTGGTAAGGCAATGCTGGAGAATTCGATATTATTAGTAATGATGACAATGTATTGGAAACACTAATGTGGTCCACGAATATGTGTGGTGGTGTAAATGAAAATATATGTCGAGAAGATAAAATAAACAAAAAGTTGAACAAATTCATAATAATAAAATAAGTTGAATAGAAACTATTGATTCCAAGGCATCATTATAGTTTTTGAGTTTTCTTGTGAAATCAAATGTTAGTATAACCAAAGAATTTCTTACCAAGTAATCAGTCGTTTTCTCTGGTCACTGAACACAATTTACTAATTTATGATACAAAGGAATGAAATGAGTTATTAGTAACAATTTGAAGCAGAATGCCCAAAAAAGTATTATCTTCAAATCCAATAAAATGGACAGGATTGAATAAAATATCAGTTTTTTAAAAAAATAGTTTGTATTTTCTTCTATTAAAAAATATATCATCCTAAAGTTAGTACTTATCATATACTCTCGAGGCACACATTATGGTTCATTTATTCCGCATGCCTTCCTCTGTTTCTCTGTACCTTTCCACATGGCGCGAACACATGAATCCAGTGGAGATGGTCACGTGGTCACCTTCTCCTTTTCCTGTTGACCAGCATCCGTCTCTTCCTGTCCCCTTGCCTCATCACACCTCACAACAAACCACAACAACCACTGACACCGAAACCACTACAACTACCACCACCACACTCACAGCATCCACGCACGATTAGTACGTCGATCACACGAACCGCTACACGGACTTTCTCCCACCGATCTCACGCGGCCGGCGAATCCACCGCTTCATCGCGCACGCACGCGCACGCACTCCGCACGCGCGTCCAAGCGAGCGGCCCACGAGCGGCGCGCGACTGCCGCGTTGGCGAGGCCGGGAGGAGCCGGTGCCTGGCCGCGTCGCATCGCGACGCGTCGCGTGACGTCAGGAGCACTCGTCGCCGCCGCCCGCCGCTGGCCCGCTGGCCCGCCTGCCCGGTCGGCCGCTCAGCCGGCCACGTGCGATAGGCGACATTGCCTTGAGACAATTATTTTTAGCGGCGCAAGTTGGCTCCGGCCGGCCGGCCGCTCGGCGGACGCCAAGTCCCTTTGTTGCGGCCCAGCGCTACCTGCAGAGAAGGCCCGGCGCAGCTGGCGCAGTGGGGTCGCGATAAGAGCTCTGGAGACACGCAGGTGAGGAGAAAGGAGTGAAGGAAGGAAGGAAGGGGGAGGATGGAAGAGAGCGAATGAAGGATGGAGGGAAGAGACGGAGAGGAAGGGGAAGAAGAAGAGATGGAGGCGGGAGAAAGGGGAGAGCGTTAAGAGACGCAGGGAAGAGAGTGGGAAAGGGAGGGGGATAGAATGATAGAGCGAGAGGGAGGTAAGAAAAGCAGGAGGCACGGAGGAAAGAACAATTTGGTCCGGAGCCCATTGGCATAACTAGAGACTAGATGTGGCTAGAGAGATCTAGTATGCCCAAGGGTCAAGCCAATGTTGCCAGCGTTTCAATCGCAATGTCGTGATTTTATTTCGAGTACAATTTTAAAATAGTCAATGTTTTAGACCGACGAAAAAGTTTAGTTGGACCCTCTTGGGCACGAAAGTAAATGTAGCATCCCTATCTACTTCTATCTCCGGTTTGGTATTTGAACTCTCACATCGGTGTTGATTTCAATTTACACTTTGCTTCATCCGAACATTGATATATCAACAATCACATTTCTAAAATTATGCCTATTTTATAGTATTTACAAGAACAGCTATTCTAAAAACTTTTACCTAAAACCTAATACTTGTTAAAACCGTAAAACTGCAAACAATTTCGATATTCTTTTGCCCGATGTCCTAGCAAACTCGTTTTTTTAAATATTAAAAAACTATAGTTTTCCATATATTTGTAACATACCACACATCTAAGATTTGGAAACATATATTCGACTCATACATTTATTTTTCTGAAGCACAATTAACAACAAAACTGTGTTCAGCAAAACTTAGCATTGTATTTCGAAAGAGAGAACGTGTACTTGCTCTGATATTAAGAATAATCTTTTTAAATAAGAAGTTATTAAGAATTTATTACTCACACGGAATTAAAATATCTGAAATATTTCCAGACACATTCAGTGACTTTCAGTGATATGAAAGACTAGTAATATAGAATGGGAGTGGAGATCAAAGGTTATGATTTATATGTTCAATGAAGAAAGTCGGTTAACTCCGTACGTTGCTGATGTCTCTTGTAAATATTATCAAAGTTTCAACAGTTTTCCAACCCTCGGAAATAAGAACATTGAAGCAGCAATAAAACTATAAAATGTCAAAAGTCATTTCATTTTTGTAGGAGTTTCCAGTATCATATTTGTACACACGAATAAAACTGTCAGATGCCTCTCC
Source organism: Gryllus longicercus (assembly GCA_038098605.1). NCBI lineage: Eukaryota > Metazoa > Arthropoda > Insecta > Orthoptera > Gryllidae > Gryllus > Gryllus longicercus. The sequence goes on from JAZDUA010000162.1 coordinate 1,313,717, forward strand.
TTTCGATAGTTGTCATCAAGAGATTTATATCTGTGACATTTAGGCATTGTTTTACATTGCTTGCAATTCTTGTTTCAACATCGTCCTCTCTAGTCTTTGCTATCTCCATCTCCAAAATTTTGTTGATCGTGGGATGCAGGAGGTGTTTGCATATGGGGGTGGAGATACGCATGCACCTATCTAGAACTTGTGAAAAGGACAACAAGTTTTTAAAATATTTACATATCATTGAAAATAGAATAAAGATTAACTGAATAAATTGATTAAAATTGTTTAATTTATCACTTTTCTCATTTTTTTCTGAAAAATCATCGAATTAAATTATTTTTTCCTTCTTAATCGTGGTTTCCAAATTTTGGCCTTTTGCGACTAATGTCATAATTTCCTTTAATACAAAGCTCAAAATGCTAGAATGACAATTTGTAACTCTTAATACAATGTTCAAAAACGAAGTAGCTTTGAATTGTTTTTCGAGTTTCGTAATACGTGTCTGGAGATGAGTTTTGTAGTTACAGCTTAGTAACGATAAGAGAAAATAAAAAAAAATTACAAAAAATAATTTAATTAAAAATTATATGCTATAAACATTGTTAATAATGATTGATATCCATATTGAATCGATTCAATGAATTATAAATTCAAAATTACTTCATTAATATAAATATTATTTAAATAACTAATCCGATTTAAATAAATCTCATTTAAAATCTCATGATTCCCCCCCTAATTGAAAGTAATTATGAATATAATATCTAATGAATGTGTAATGTTTTCAAATTAAAATATAATATTAAACTGTTTATCAATATTAGATTTTATAGAAACACTTTATAATCGTGGGTAGAGCAGCACCGCACATCTGGCTTCGCTCACGGAGTCACGTGATGCTCACTGGGGGCGCGCTGGCTGACCGAAATGGCTGCCGCACACGAGGTCGTTGTGGCCGGCAGTGAACCTCGCCGTGTCTAATGTGCATCGGCTGCCGCACACAGAGAAGCACGGGCGAGCCAGCTGCTGTTGTTGCGAGTGGGATTTCACGCAAGGCGATTGAAAGGTACTTCGCCTCCCGCACGTCCCCCAAACGACTCTTCCAGTCTTCCGCTTCTCCGAATAGTGGAGAGTTTTGTTCACTAACTTCACTGACACGAATGCTTGATTAGTTATTGAGGAGTAACTACTGCAATTCGTTTCGTGGTTTGATGACCAACAGATAGTTTAGTTGAACATGCAAAGAGCAAAAACAGTTTTTGCAAATAACTCTTAAAAATAGCACTAACAGTAATACTACATTATTACATTTTTCAATTAGTGGGCCCATCGCTAGATGAGTGATAATATTTCTGGACAGTCAATCTGAAAAGTGCTGGTTCGGATCCATCGTGGATTTTCGAATTTTGGAAAATCCGCAGTGGCGATGTAACATTTTTGGCATGTAAAAAGAACGCGGTGGTGCCCAACAAAACTAAATTCCTCAGTCAAATTCCTGTCCCAACGAGTCATGTTCTCCCGGCTAGACAGTTCAGATTTAATCTACTGCGACCGACATTCGGCGGAGAATCATATCCAGAGATACCAAAGGACGCCCACCGCGCGCCTGCTCGAAAGATCCCCTAAACCTTGCACCAGTGTGGGAGGCCTAAGAGAAAGTTTGGGCCGGAACCGCCTCCTCACACATTATATCATACGCAGAAGAGATAAGTAAATAAATAAACACTGCACCATCCGTAGGGTCTAATATCGAACACAATAATTGAACCGAAAATTCCGTTTATAGTTATTCTGTTTACTGAAATGAAGCCAAAAATTACATTTTGCACATGCACATTGTAGTTATAAGAACCGATTTATTAGCTAACGTTTTGTAACAGTTGTAACAATTTATAATTTTTCAATTGAAATTTATTTCGTTATTTACATAATTTTAATTATTAAATGTGTCTGTTAATTAATTTTTAACTAGTCAAGTTGAAATGAAATGATGTTTTGATTTATCCGGATTTGAAAAAACTAAGCGTAGGGAAGAGATGAAAAACAAATGTGAAAGCAATGTCAAACATTCCACAATAATTAATTACAACGAAATTATATTTGATTAGATCCATTCAAATTATCACAAAATATAAAATGGAATTAGTGCATAAAAGTTACAATTTACAACTTTTTTCAAGTGTTCATAAAAGATAAAGACCAATCAGCTATATTGTAAGTAAAAATAATTGAATCAAAAGTTAAATCTTACTATTTCTGCACTGTTTTAAGGATATATGCAACTGTTTAATCACTGTTCACAACCTGAAATGTGTAAACAGAAAACTTTGTAATAATGCGAATCCGTGTTATAAAATTTCGTAAGCCTTCATATAACAACACTGGCGCTTTCATGCTTACCTGGAAACTTCATGCACGCTGAAACGCACTTACAATATCAGAGGCCCTGCTCGAAAGTGCACGCGACGAGAACCGAACCCAAGACGGCGCCGCCGCCAGCTGCGCCTCAACCTTCCTTCCAGAGCAGCGCATTCCAGAGCCGCCGGGCGCGGACGGGGCGCTGGCGAGACAATGACGAATATTCGTCACTCGCCTCTAATTGGATGGCGTGCGGCGGGGCTGCGTTCGGAGTTTCCGACACGGTGAACTTTGCCCGAGCAGCGCGTGCATTGCAATTGGAATTTATGATTCGTAATTGGGAGAAATCTCGCCGGCTAATAACTCGCCACTTGCGCCTCTGATTAGTCGGCGCTGATGGGGCTAAATGTTAGGCCGCGCCGCGTCGCCGCGGCAGCAGCGGCAGCTGCGAGTGGGGGCGGCTACTGCACGCGGGTGTTCGCTGAGGTCGGGGCCAGCGGCGGGCGTACGGCTGCGCGAATTAGAAATAACTGGGGATGACTGTTTGATGTTTTAGAACACGGCAACTGCTTCGATCCGCACGTAAGCATCCGCAGCTCGAATCCATAAATTCTTGGCTATTCGGGAGACGCCGCACCGTTGGCTGAGAGGCCGACGTTTCGCCTGACATGTCGCAGGCTTCCTCAGGGCAGTGAAAAATCGTCACTCTTTCGATTCATTCGATCATTCTTTCCGTTAGTGTAGTGAATGTTTTATTTCGGGAGGTGATTGTCTTCCCCACTGAAGGGTGAGATCCGGCACCAAGCTACACGTCGGCCTTCAGGGACTTCCTCCCCCCCCCCCAGAGCACCGCTCCAGTCGATTCAGGCTCTACGCCCTCAAGTGGCCTCCGGCCGAGTGGGGCAGTGTAGTACTCGTAAGTGCGTGTGTGTACGGGAACGAGGCAAGGAAGAGGAAGGAAATATCGCACGCGGTGCGTGGCCCGTTTGTTAGGGAACTCCTCCGGCATTCGCTGGTGTTGATCGGAGAAATCACGGAAAGGTACCGATCAGAGCTGCCGGCCGCTGGATTTCACCTCCAGACAGTGGCTAAATTCGACGTAGCCAAGCAGCTAGGATCGGAAATCCTCCTCTGTCTGGACTTGAGCCCTAGGGCCTACCGGTCAGTCACTGCAGTGAGCGGTAGTGCTGGCGCTTAGAGTTTGATTGATTAGTACGTACTCATCTTCTGACGGCACATTTCCTCCCATCCCGCTGTAGGGATTTTTTTTTCTCACCCGTGCCGTATGCTCTCTTTTCCACGGCTCTTTTGCAGTGGAGTTATTATGGATATGCGCTGTAATCTAAAGGTGAGAATATCATAGGATGTCGATATTGTAATGGCCTAGCCACAGAGTAATCTTTCGGCCTTGCCACAGAGTAATCTTTCGGCCTTGCCACAGAGTAATAGGCAATGGAATGCAATGGCAATATAATTATGGCTTACTAAAAAAATAACTCTTAACTCTCGGTATTTATAGTGAAGGGAAACGCCTTACGACAATTTGAACCACGAATCATCTCACGAGGTATTTTCAAATGTGCGTGATTAAGTAGTACATTTTATCCACGCGCTATTAATTCCTGTATCAATATCGCTCAATGATCTTCTCTTCGGTATCTTTCAGTCCATTCTGTAATATCTTATTATTAGTGCTTCACGTTTTACTGCAGATAATTTTGTGTTAAAAAGAATGATCAACGGTACCTATTCTAAAACTGACATTTAAACCGTGCATCATTCTTCATTAAAATAGTTACTTAGATTACGTTGAAAAGTGAATTACAAAGAAAGATAATAAGAGCTTTATATAGAGTGGTTTAGACTTTAAAAAGGTTCTTTTCAAAATTGCAGGTCTGAAATTGAGGCACATTCTTCGTAGAATGTCCAATTTTGGGGAAAAATCTTCTGAACAGTTTCAGTGCTATTATTGCTCACGAAACGCTAAACGTAAATTGTCGAAAAGAAAACGTTGAATTGTAATGAGTATGATCGATTAGGCCATGCCCGATCCGGGCGCAAGTTTTTGCACTTGACCTCTCAAGGTCTAATCATTTTTAAGCAACTACCACAAAAATCCCGCACGGATACGCGGTACCTAGGTTTATATGCTTAATTCATGGTGTAGTTTTTGACGGAAATTGTTTGTGTAGATTTGTGGAGTTCATTCGCAAATTTGTAACCAATTAAGAGCAATTAAAATGATTCGAGGAATAATAAATTTAGCCCACAAACAAACGGACAAAGGCAAACTTATGTAAGAACTCGGCTGGGAACATCGCACTTGACTTATTGTAGCGAATCATGGGTCGTCGCCAAAATACTCATCGCTACATCCAGACATCTCAAGTCAAGTTTCTGAGGAGAAAGGGAACAAAGAAGATGAGAGGTATAGAGACGATTTGGCAAGCAAATTTAGACTTAATGACAGAATACTGAACAACAAAACAGCCAGTTGTTCAGTATTCTGTATTCTGTTCTGTTCAGTATTCTGTCAATAATTAAAACTTAATACTTATTGACTACATAATTCTCTTCCCTCTTACTAGCATCATGAACGGCCTGATGTGAGAAAAGCAATAAATTAAAGAAACAATTGCGACGTCAAATGCCTTTTTACTAGAAAGAAATTCTAATTAATACATACAAGACACAAGAGAGTTGGCAAAAATTCAAATAAGAGGATATCGGCATTGGAAGCTTTACGAAATGACATAACACTTATGAAGAAATATTTTCCTTGTAAGGTTATATTTTCGTAACAGAGAAACATCTTGGAATCGTAATGTTAAAACGGTATGTATTTAAGTAGGAATGTAGTTAGCCCGACAGCCTGTGAACGGGCTCAGGCCTACGCGCACGTCCCTTCCTCGCGGCAATGGGCTAAGGGGTGCGTGTTCTTACCACGTAGTCATCCACACGCCATGTTAAATCGGTATACCTCATAAAATTACCAGAGCATTTAATGCAGCTATTTATGTTTTTATCACCTAGTAGGCTGCGGAGAATTAGAATGTGCATTGAATACCGGAGAGAATTCTCCTTACAGAAAAACGTTTGTTCATAAATCCACTTTCAGTCGTTATTTTCAAATGAAAATGTCAAGAAGAATCATTCTACACAGTATATTTTCATTTTTAAAGAAACTACCCAATATTCTCATGAAATCTATTTACTAGAAATTGATTTTCAATCAATTAGAATACTGATTGCGAAACTCGAGAATTCATTGTTTTCTATGTTGCCTAAGACGAACGTAATGCATCTATTTCAACCGGCCTGGAGATTTGTGTCACAACTTTTGCGTTCAAATCCTCATAACGAGCTAAGTTTCTTTCACAACTGACGGAATGGTTTGTGATGTCATGTCAACATTTAGTTTGATTTATATTTCAAAATTCTCAAAATATTAATTTTTAAAGAATATTAACAGCTTTTGGTAGAAATATTTTAAACAGTATTAACCCATTTCGGTAGAAGGCTGATTTTTTCAACGTAATTTGAAATCGCTACAGATTTTCGTGCGAAGTTTTTCATTTTAACAATTTTCACTTCTAAGTGTGTCTTTGTTTTCACTGCGAATGAATATGAATGATATCAGAGATAACTTTTAACAGATGATAACAGTAAGAAAGGAAAATAACGTTTCGGACAGTTGAGAAGTAAATGTCAACTGCTAAAGAAATGCAGTTAACTCCTGACATGAGAGGTATGTTTCACATCCACGAATTCAATTGAATGACGAAGAATTGAATAATTTATTTTTTGATTTTGTCAGCACTATTGACAGATTCCAAATGTCAAAATAAATTTTGCATACTACATCAGATTGCCCGAAACAAAGAGGCCAAGAAAATTATAAACATCGCGCCTAAACCTCGTTATGGCACAAGTTGCTAGATTTATTCACAGTTATCGCCTATTAAAAGTTATTTGTAATATAAGATAGCATTCAGTGTTTGAAACGTATTTCCAAGTTAATATTGATTAACAGGAAAAAGTACCGCTTTAAAATCTTTAGAAACATCAAAATATCCATACATTTTAGAAACCAACATGGGTAAGTACTGTCTAAATAGTTCAACATTTCAGGATACAATTTTTTGACCATATCATAACCTTTTCTTAGGTGTGAAAGCGAAACAGTTTTAACTTTGCTAAAGTAACGATCGCCCTTTATCTGCCTCCGCTCTCTCCAATGTCGTGGCCGAAACTAGAGGCTGGCTGGCTTCCTCAGCGCCGGCCAACAAGAAAGTCGCGTTCGGGGAATCCCCTCGTGAAAAATGATCCGCTTTCCTCGCTGCCCCCCCCCCTCCGCCCGCCACTGAAATGCCGACCGCGTCGCGGCGCCACGCGTCGCGACGCGTCCTTTCTTCGGCCACAGCGGCCGAGCTTCGGCGCAGGTTTCTCTGGCAGCTGCCCGCCGCCGCGGCGCTGCGACTTACTGGCTTTGGGCGGGATTATCTCTTCCAGCATCTCTCTCATTCAGGAGTTCTCTCTTTTGTGCAATCGAAAATCACACTTCAAAACGCACAAAATAAAACTTTTTTATTTTTATTTTTTTATTTACTTTTACTTGTTTAAGGTCGCTTTTCAACTACTAAGGTCATATAGCTACCACTGTAAGCAACATTGGGAGGAACGATAGAGGAACTCTTATAAGGGCTCACACAAACATCCAGGCCCCGGAAGGGTTTCTAATCCAGGTCTCTTGAGGCACGAGGCAGCTACGGCTCTTCTTTTTGATTTATTTGAAAAGCGCCTTGGTATACTTCACACAATCTACATAGCGTGCACCTACAAGATTGCATTAAAAATAGTGTTATCTTTTTACGATACATGTTTCGTTCAATTTTGCACATACTTAGACAGAACTAGAGCGAATGTAAACGGAAACTCTTATATTCTCGAAAGACAAAATTTCGGCCGCATTAAATTATACAAAATTAATTAGTTGTTGAATATACTAGTTTCCATGACAAATAACATTAATAGTAAAGTGTTACTGAAAACCATGTAACCGATTTCAAATTGCAGTAGAAACGTTGTACTATTGTGTATTTTAAGTTAACATAATAATAAACAGCAACATCGAATACATTTGGTGTATAATTACCCCACAACACCTCTTGATTAAAATATTTCATTATTATCCTATTTCGTTGCGGGAAAATTTTGAAATTCAATGATTCCATTAAAATTGCCATGTTTTGCTAGGTTTCTTACGTATTCAGTGTTATTTTATTGTTTTATTTGATTATTATTAATACTATTGTATTTTGTGGTTTCAAATTAATTGATATTTTAGGGATTAAAGAATCTTTCAGGGGTTAGAAATAACAAAATGGAGGACTCGCCTCTCGTTACAGTTAATACTTTGTCATGATAGAGTATAATAGTTCATGTAATAGTTATTTGTTCAATTATGGTAATTAAAGAAGAAAAGTGTAGAGTCAGTAAATTATTACCCAGTTCCGTATAAATACGTGCGGTAATTTGTTCGAATAGTATCATTAACAAAATCATGGGAGTGTGATATGCAACCCTTTTTTGGTGACCTTTTTTTACAACACAAAATTATTAGGCGAATGGAGTTTTACAAACCGTCATGGGATCATATTCGTTTTGAAACATACTGCGTACAGAACACTATTAAAGCACAGAATGATAATTAATGTAAATAATATAAAGATTAGACTCCTAATTACTATTTGCAATTCTTCTCCCGATGCTATGAAGAACACCACTGAATATTTCGAAGAGCAGAAGAGCAGCTAGTTTTCGGCCCGGAAGCTGCGAGGTATGTACGACCCAGTTTGCTCACACATCTGGCATGTCTATATTTTGTTTATAATATTTGCATTAACTTATCCCTAACTGTTTATAATTCAGTATTAATGTAATTTATTTCGATAATTATAATTGTTAGCTCTGGGGATGATCGCTACGCGATTGGTACGATCATTAGCAAAATAAATTGTTGATACCAGACAACCACTTTTATTTACTATACTTAAAAATTTTTCTCACAGCAATACATATAGGCGATACATGAAAATAGTCCTGGAATTTAAGAGCGTTCTAGAAACACTTTGATTCGTCTCCACTCAGCAAAAAGGTCGAGTAAACCCAGCAATCTCCCCGCTCTGAGCGCTGTGTGTTTTGGAGCGCCCGGACTCTGAATAACTAAAGCCCTTGCGAAGTGTTTCTCTCGCGTCGGATTCCCTTCCCGCGCAACCGACGCGATCTCCCGGATCAACAGTCAACTGCACTCAGGGCGTCAATATTTTAAAAACGAGGCGCGGCTTGTGGAGGACGGAGCGCTCAGCATTGCGTGGGAAGAGATTGTTGGGAAAATCGGAAAGAAATTACAGAATACTTAGAGAGATGATCCAACAAAAAGAGAGAGAGAGACAGAGAGAGAGAGAGAGAGAGAGAGAGAGAGAGAGAGAGAGAGAGAGAGAGAGAGAGAGAAAACATTGTGGAAAATATAATAATTGTTCATTTAATATTTATTTTTTATAAATGTCAGTTGAAAAACTATTTAATCTTAGATATCTTTAACTGAGAACAGTGAGAACACTACTGTTTTTAAATGCAGATTTTACAAAAGTGTTTATATCGTACTTTTTATCCATATTCAGGTGAACTTATGTTACTAATGATGTTACTAATATTATTACGAATCTCACTAATATTATTAATAATGTTATTAATATTACTACTATTGTTTATAATATAACTACTATTACACTTATTACTATTATTACTGTTTTAATTATTAATAATATTAAACCTTAGGCAAGAATCTTTATTTGATAGTACTATCCAAATCTGACCATATTTTTTGAAAATTGTAAATTAACTTGTTACTCTGTCATGACGAAATGCATTGCTTTGATTTGCTTTGAATAAGGCAGGAATGATCCTTGGAAGCATTAAAAACCACGTCTGTGCACGAACTCTATTTTTATTCCGTTTAAACTGACGACGGTTTTAGTGTAAGATAATGTTTCTTTTTTTTCTCAACAATTCTTGTCAACGGCTTGTTCGGGATTTCATCTGTTTGTGAATGGAATTTGTTTGTCACGCAGTCATGGGCAATCTTGCTGATTGGTATAGAGTTATAGATTATAGAGGTATAGAGTTCACAGATATACTAGATACCAGTAATATGTTCATATGTACAGAAATCTGTTTTAGTATTTAAATACGATCCTATGAACCATCATGGTCACTAGTTACACCTCTTAAGTCTCTCTGAACATGTACTACTTGAATCATCGTTATTTTACTCAACCTTACAAGACGAGCCAATTTTTTTCAGATGAATTTATTTCAGAATCCTTTTCTCTAGCATTTTTTCTCCGACGTAACCTATCTCCTCACGTGCAACTCCGGGCACAGTTTGTGTCTTTCACATCGACATCGCACGCGCCTGAAAGGTCACTCGACATATCGGCCATCGATCGCTCGATCTAATTAATTAGCGGCGGCTTCCGGTGCGCGGGGTCCAATTTGAGCCCCGCCCCCTCCCCCTCCCCTCCCCTCTCCGCTCCTCACCTCACCGCCTCCTCCGGCTCTAAATAACGCGACCGCGCGATAGACCACGCTGCGCGGATCCAGCTGCCGCCTCATCGAATTTTCGGCTGCAGACTACTTAGGAATCGGGATCGCGAGTTTTTGTGACGCGAGATATCTTTCGTTTTGGCCAGTTGTGAGTCGCTTGCTAATACCGCACGCAACGAAAATAGCTAATGCTAATATTGATTTTCCCCCCTGAAACCGTACTATTTGGAATCGTGATGTAAACTCAAGCAATCATGACGGAATCACAGATTAGATTTAATAAAAACGTGCAACACTAATGTCGTTTATATAGTAGCCATCGGTGCGCCTAAGGGAAATACATTTGTTTACAATTTAGTTTTTGCTAATTTTCTAGAGCAATTAAAATCATTCAATATCTCAATTAAATACTTAAAAAGTAGAGTGTACACAAACAAAGTAATTCTGTGAAAATAACATTCAATGTAAACAAACAACTTTAAAGGAAACATCGTGTCGTTTGCACCACAGAGAGAGCCTACTCTCACAACCACAGAAAAATCCTGGTCGAGCCTCTGCTCTTATTCGACTCATGACACAATTAGAGCAAAATTTAGTATTGCGCAGCGTTCATAGAGGCATATCTCAAGAGTGATAATACAGAAGTATTCTTAAGTACAAAGGTATAATTAAGCTCTCCATATCTTGAGATTTGAGTATTTCCGTAAGAAAAATACACTTAGAGGTGTAGAGTTCACCGCGATAGCTCGGAAGTGCATTCGTAAATAAGGGAAGACTCGATCAAGTTTGAGTAAGTACATTGTATCGATTTAAATGAGCACTTGCTGTAACACAAGTTCAATAGGTAACCTTGGTAATGCGTAAGTAAACATAAGTGGAGTATTTAGTTTCATCATTTTTGTGCCGCTGTGCCCAACCGCCCTCTGCTAAACCGACAGGGCGCTTCATGTTTGCTACAGTTATTTCGCTATCATACACCACCCAACTCGTTTAGTACTTTGTGATGCATCAAAATTGTAATACTGAGAAAGTCCGAAATATAATAGCAGTATTTGTTATTTAAAACGTATCAGTATTTTCAAATGGTAGGATTTTGCGCTAGACTTCAATTTACAATGAAAATAGTTCATTCGATGGATATTTATAGATGTCTGCCGGTCTTCGGGGCACATATTTCGAACATCGACCAATGACACGTAAGAAAATGTTGTGCCTTCGACTCTTACAAGGTACGGGAGTTTTTCAGGAATCACAGTTTGACAACCAGATTTTCTAAAATGATCACAGGACTGGTAGACTGTTTCGCAATTGCTGAAGCAATGTATTATCTGCCGATCCTTCTGCTCAAACTTCCACTGGTAGGCGGAAAACGCGAGATTGAGTTTAGTACATTCTTTTGACCGAGCCAGCTTCTACTTCTTTTATCACAGAGTTTCTCAACTGCGAAATCACCGAATTCATTCTTTCTTTTTTGCGGTATTATTTTTATCAAGACGGTCTAACCAGAGGTTCGCTTTTTATCTCAAGGACTTCATAGGTTCTCTTTCAATTTCAGGTTTACCGAATTTGAGACAAATTTATTCGCACTTTTTTAACCACACACATCGCAATTTGTTAAATTTCCCTACTACATCATTCTTAAACGAAGTTAGCATTATAACAAAAAAAGTTAATTTTTTTCTGTTATATATTAGATTTCTTATGCACAACTCGTATGTTCGAGATATTCTCTTTCAAAAGCCTTATTCATGGTGACATCAAGTTAAGTGGCATCGTGCAAATAGGAACTTACGATTGACAGTGCTGGACTGAAAACTACACAATTTGTTCCTCACTATACTTTACAACTTCAAATTTGCACTCTGTTTATCACATAATATGAGGTATTCCTTCCATTACTTCAATCACTTTACCCACTTGGTTACAATAATATTATCTAGCTTAAATTGGCTAACGACAATCTTTTCGGAAGAATGGTATAACACTATTTATTTTTCGGTCTATTTTTTTCTTATTTTGGATCATGTGAGCATTAACTGGATAATTCGGGAATTACCAAGATTCGGACTCAAGCCGTAAACTATCTACCTTCAAAATACATGTAATAACAGCAACTAACTTTGGGGCAAAGGGACCAGCTGTTGGAACAAGTAAATTCGGTACAGTTATCAGCGTTATTTATTCATTCCATATAACACAGCAAATCTCTGCCGGAGCAGTGACTGGGGACCCCTCCTCCCGGTCCGGCGCCGCACGGCCGTGTTTTGTTTCGGCGGCGCCCGCCCCGCCTCGCTCCTCCGCCATCCCGGCCGTGACGTAGCGCCTAAAAGAATTACCGGCGGCTGATTCGATTGGGCTGACTGCGCGCCTCATAACGTCATCTGGCGTCACTCGCCGTTGCGGCGCGCGCGCAGCGGGCCGAGGCGCTCCGCCGCAGCCTCTCGGCCAGGCCCCGGCTGCACTGGCGATTTCCATCCTATTTCCTACTTGCGTCCTCTCTATGTCATCAGACTGATCGGGAGGTTCTACGGTTCGAGTCCCGCACCCGGTGGTGAAGTTTCGACCCTAGCTACTACGTTGAATTCAGCCGCTATCCTGGAGGATTTTTCTAGCAGCTGACTCTTCGTTTAGTAGTTTTCCGTGATTTCCCCGATCAATACCTGGCGAATGCCGACGCAATGTCTTAATAAATTGGCCATATAGTGAGCGCGATCTTTCAGTACTCAAACTAGTCCGCTCCTGTGTTTTAAACACATACACACATTCCACTACCACCGCAGCACATCACCGCTTAAGAGACCAATCCGGAGCTTAGAGATTGGCGTGGAGCTCCACTTGTGGAGATACCTTGTTGGGGGAAAACCGAAAGACGCACTGTAGGTTGGCGCCGAACCTCACGTTCCAGCGTGCGAGCCATACCGCAACTTCGCAGTCCGTATTATGCATTACAATTAAGTGACTAATGGGCACACGATTTGACGCGTCCGGAGACACTGAATTATTCAATTAATCAATATCCATATCATCAATAACCTAGTACGGGTGTCATTTCTGTTCTCTTCTCTACTTACGATCTCTCTTCATCATCAGTCATACAGGAGGACGTCCATCTCCCACTGAGGTTCGTTTAAGAATACGAGAAGCGCAAAAGCAAAATAGGACTTGCAAGATGTGTACCGCGAAGTTAATAAAACACATGTGTGACTTTGCTGCCATCTTGTTTCAGAATGATACCAAGATACAAGAATTCGTTACAAATATGATATACGCTATTCGTATCGTACGGACGAAAGTGTCTGGCACTCTCATTTCAAAGTGCTGGACTCGTCGCCTGCCTTGTTTCTTTCGTACTGCAAAGATTTCCAGGCGGTTCCCGACTACGGCGCTTGTGGCACCGCGACCAAGTAAAGGCTGTGGGTTAGAAACACGCGTAAGGCTTCGCTTCTTCATTTATGATGTGATATGGCGATAATCCACATCAAAGCAAATATCTAAAGAACAACAAACGCGACACACGCCCACAAAACTGTACACCCAAGATAAAGTAATGTTATATTTGTAGTTCAGAGTTCTTAGCAATACGAAAGTATGAAGAGCAAAGAGACATACAGCGCTTCAGGTACGGCTGGATTCGTTTGCGGAAATAACTGTCATCCCGCTACAACTTTTGTAAACCACTCAAGCCAATTTTGTGAACCATCCACGTTTGAAGTCGCTCCCTACTGGGGAACTAAAACTTCTCTATGCACGAAGCATAACTTGCAAATTAAGTACATGTACTTATGCACTCTAAACCAAGCGGTAAGTTGTATGTTCTTACGATATCAATGCCTAAACTTTGTAGCCATTCCTGGAAATGGATGATTTATTATAAATAGTTCAAAGTTCTTAAGGATATTTTCAAGAGTGATTACAGTAATACCAGGTTTCGTAATTGGTGATTTCTTTATTGGTAGGTGGTTATGAAAAAAATAGTAAATAATGAAGCTACAGTGAAATGAAACACAGGGAAAGCGGTAGTACCCCGAGACAACCATGTGCAAACCCGATTTGTCCAGCACAACTTCTACATTGTTTGACAGAGATTTGAACCACTATTTCAGCAGTAGAAGGCAAATGATCTAATCGCTACATCACAAATTTTAACAGTAGTTAGTCTTAACTCAACAGCGCATCAGATCAACAGAATCCCCTGTGAGACGGGTTGGACTGCCCCTTCGGCAACGTCCACCATGGGCCATTCTTCGCCAATAACCCGAATCCGCCTAAACCCGAACTGATGTCCCGCAGGGATCCCTTCTGCGCCGGGGCCGCGGAGTTGACCGCAGCTGTCGCGTCCGCCCCTCTGCGCCCGCGACGGTGGCGCTAACGCCCGGGCGGCGGCCGTGGGTTATTCATCGCTCCGAGAGCCTCGGGCGCGGCCGCTAAGTCCCTCTCGGACCCTCACGCTCCTTAACTCTCGGACACTCCCGCAGCGCAGTGCGGCCGAGAGGCGACAGCGATGCTGCGGCGGCTGCGGGACACGAAGGCGGTCGCTAAGGCTCCCCCCTCTCTCTCTCTCTCTCCCTCCCCCTCTCTCTCTCTCTCTCTCTGCGGCGGCGGTGATAATGGTCAGGCAGCCGTAACGGCGTGCTGTGGGAATACGGGTGTAAGGCGGGCGACTGTGGTACGTAAAATTTGGGGCGGGCGCATCAAAGGGAGTGATTTAAATGCAAAGTTGCTCTGCGGAATTTTAGTTTCAAGCCTAGAAAGTTTTCTATAACTGTGCTGTTATATCGACATGACGCAATCACAGGAACGACAAGACATTCTAAATGCCGCCGTCCGTTACAGATTTTAACAGTCCGTAGTCCGTTAGAAATCAATGTAAAAGAGTAGTGACTAAAGGTGACATATGAGTGCTCATATTTCAAGAATATTTATTTATAATTTTTATGATTCAAATCTGTATAAAGATAATATGACAAAAAGTGTTGAATGATACAAGGTCGATATCACAAAAGCTTAAAGTGGTTGGTTATTTACTCTCAATTATTCTAATGGCAGTTACACGTATTACCAAAATTAACGAGATGCACGCTTACAAGTAAAAAAGGTCAAAAGGTGTTGTACCTATTCTTGAATTCAATAAAATATTTTATGTGTAAACATACAAAAAGACGGCAGCCACTTAGGAGACGGTGGTAGTGGCGACGATGACTAATTCAGCAGTAGTGTGAATCAATCAACTTATTGGCCTTCTTTAGATATAAAAACCCATAGACCCAGTTCTATCCACCTGTTACGTTGCTTCTTCATAATATTAACCATACATTTTTGACTCTTTTGACTACTGAGGTACAGCAAAATGTTTTTGTGTTCACCTTGCTATCGCCTGAATGTTATGTAATAAATATCATCTCTATAATGTTTTACATGTTTTAGTAAAATAAATTAAATGATAATAAAACTACTGAATGTATTTGAAAATATTGATAGCGTCACTCGCCCTTCAGAGATGCCCGTGACAGGAGGATGGGACAAAGATAATAGTGAAATGCAAAATTTTAAGGCTCTTGATGCGCGTCTGTTACGACATCGACAACATAGACAGGAACGGAACTTTCACTCAGTGTTTTTCAGGGTATTACGTCCTGTCAATAAAACCCTCTTAAAGTATTAAAATCAGGAAAAACATGTTGAAGATACAAAAAAATGTATGGCTTTTACGACAATTTTTAATTGGTAACTAAATGTCAAAATGTTAAACCTCAAAAACGTTTTTATATTTAAAACTTTGGGAATAACTTGCATATATTATGTCTATTCTTTTTGTTTTTGTAGACACTACACTAATCTGAACATCAGCGTCATTCAAATACGCCATTTCAAAGCAACTCTAAAACGGTTTATATTCAAGTACACTCAAGTTTACGTTGTACACTCAAAATCCGTATTTATGTAAATATTAACTCGACGCTATAAAATTACAAAAATTGTGCAACATGTTTTTAAGTGAACTCTCACTATACCATTCAACGACTTCCACACAAATCACACTGAAAGAGCAGAAAAGTTTAATTGAAGACCATTGTCAACGTATATGTACCGCGCGCTGGAGGAAATGTAGAGTGAAGTATAGTAAATGGTCTCTCACGAAGGAAAAGGAAAGGTGGGGCGAGTGGGAACACACGACGCTTCCCCACTGGAGAAAAGGGGAATGCAATGGAAGCCTACGACGCTCCTCGCACTGAAAGAAAGTAAAAGCAAAGGGCAGCAACGACTCTCAGACGGGAGGAAAATGTGGCATATGACACCTCTCACGATGGAGGAAAGGGGGCGTGATAGGCAGCTCATAGCATCTCACAAGCTTGGAGAAAGGTGGAGCAAAGGACGGCTCATGCAGTCGCATACGCTTGAAAGTTAACTCGCGTCACACGTACACTTTCCGAGAGGAATTTGTGCTCGCTGCTCGACATCACGGAGGAGGGAGACAGGTACACTGAATGTCGTTTGAAAAACATTGATTTCCTTGCTTTTGGACTGTCGGCCTCAGGATCGACCTCGATTGGAGAAATCAGGGAAAACTACCGATCAGAGCAGTCGGTCGCTAGGATTCTCCCTTACACAGCGACTGAATTCGACCTAGTTGACAAGGTAGTGTCGAAAGTTCTGCCAGCGTCGGGTCTCGAACCTAGGAGCTCCCGGTCGGAGACACTGCAGTGACGTAAGGTGATGCCCTGAGCCAACTCTTTCGGTCACCAACATATAGAATGGGGACACTGGCACCCACAATGGCAACACACCCACAAGGGTAACATACCCATAAGGACAACTTAACCATACACGAACATACAGTATGCAGACGGCGAGCGAATTTGACAATTTGGGGACAATCGGTGGACTTTCATAATTCGGTCTGCGGACGGCAAGTGGTGTCGGGAGACAGCGAACAATTTCTTCAGAACTTGCTTTGTATGTCAGCTCGCGCATAAAACGCGCACTCTGTTTCGCAAAATCCTCACTGGGCGGAGAGAATACTAAAGTTGTAAGTCTTACCACTTTTCAGTCTAAAGCAGTTGTCATGGTTTTCCCAGGATTCCTACAGGCAGTGAGAAATCGTCACCGAAGTTCAAATCCATGGTCGCGCCTGAATTGAATATAATTGAATTGAATTAATGCCTTATTTTACGTGGCGAGACCAGGCCATAAGGCCTGCTCTTCCGTCTGACCACCTGGCCTGAGGTGGTTTAAGGAGACGTACAAGAATGAGGATGGAGGAAGGAAGCAGGGCATCAGATCCGTAACAGGGAATTGAGTTTGAGGGCAGATGAAAGGTATGGACCAGGGAACGCCCAATAGGAAGGGGATTTCTGAAAGCAGGTGAACAAAAGCTGGGGCAAGAGGTTCTAAAATGTCGGTCGACGAGGTGGGGTTCTGTTTCAGAAACGATAGGGTGGGGATTGATGACAAGGGAGAGAATGGTGATGATTACGACGGGGTAGAGATAATCTAGTGTGTGCATGTGTATATTGGTGTCGCTGGATCGAACTAAAGGTCAGCACAAGGAAATTCATAAAATAATTCACTAGATAGGAAGAATACCTTGCAAGCTAAAGTAGCGTCACTAATGTCTCACGAGACTAGCTGAAATGATGGTACGGAGTCCAATAACATTGCAATTGGATTGCAAACGAAGGCCTTGGTGATATGAACTATTGAGGTACGGGCAGATAAACAAAACGAAGTGGGTGCGAGGGTTGAAACGAAGGGTCATTGAGAGCCAGTCCGAAGAAGTGGAGATGTCTAGAGCTGGGACGACAGCGGGGTCAGAAGGGGGAGGACGGGTCGGGGACGAGGGCTGTTTAAGTCGCGAGGGGGGTTGTGGGGGGGGGCGACCGCATTCGGCGCGGCTTCTAGTTGGAGCACAGCGCAGCGCAGCGGCGGACAATCCAATTACTCGATTCCTCCGCAAGGCAGAGTCCAGGCGACGCGCAGCCGAATACATTAGCATAAGTTGAGGATCCAATTACTGTTTTAAGCCGTGATGTTTTCATCGGAAACGTGGCCACTTTCGACGGTTGGGATATTCTCGTTGTTCGCGGCGAATGCTTGCGAATGGTGTTATGTGCTGAAATTAAGCAACACCCATTTAGGGAATTTTTATCCCAGTTATGGGGAACTTTTTTACGCGATTTTACTTGAAGCTATTACAATGTTGGTGAAAAGCTTTCGAGTTCTCCAGATTTGCGTGCTGTTTGGAGGCAATGCATGAGGCCTGACTCTTTGAACCAGAGCACTGGATGGCACCTTGTGGGTCTGGAGAGAAGTCTTGTGTTACAAAGAAAGACGTCGTTTCCAAAGACAAGACAGTAAAATAGCTAATAGTTTAATAAAATATTCGTTTCATAAAAGTTCGTTGATACAATGCGCACTACGTCCACGTTATATCAGATATTTGGCAACAAGGCGACTGGGACGTGCACGTGGGGATTTGCAACCAAAGTTTTAATTGCAGAGTGCTAGCAATTATAATTTTTATATAACACTGTCCATCCGGACTAAAAAAAGATACGAGTTGATTCGTATGATACAATTTCCTGGGTAATGGAAAATGCGGGGACTGGAAAATGCCCAATTCATAATGTTAATTTTTTAAACTTAAAAATAATAGGATCCACTTTCGAAGGAAGGAACCCAGAAAGTAGGAAGACCAAAGAAATTTAATGTTGCTTCGCCCATACTCCAGAAAATCAAATACTTCTTTGGGTCTTCAGTTCAAAGTTCCTTAATTAGTGTATAATTGATGCCTAGAGACGTGTGACCCATGTGTCTGGGTGGATGGTCAAGAGTCTTGACGCATCACATGGATTGCGAGGTACTTGTGATCGAGCTATCAAGATTATACTGAATTGATTGTAATTGAATATCCCTGTTACGAATCAGTTACAAACATCTTGCCATGACAGACGACGCGTTTGACGACATGCGCTATGGAAGTACTATTGGGCAAATGTGTCCCATACAGATGTACGAACTGTGATAAGTAGCTGCGTGTGTCAATCACTGGATTGGATCGGCAATGATTTTGCTTAAGGTAACATAATTCAGAAATGCTTTTATGAATATAAAACAAACACAGTTCATTTTGTGATTAACATATCTCCAAATATATATCCATTTATATGTACACAAATTCTGGGAGGAGTTTAAATCTAAATAAAACTCTTCTTACATGATTATGAACGCGAACAAATAACTAAAATCGCGATGATAGTTGCTTTATTGAACACGTTTTACCAAATCAAAAATATTGTAGTGGAAGCTTCAGTTTCAAACAAAAAATCCGAGTTATCGAACATTTATTCTTCTTACATGTGAGTTACAGGGCCTTAGACAAGCAACAGTGCATGAATAATGTTCCAGGAATGAGGAAATCCGAGATATCGCTTTCCAAGTGATTGGCATTCCACTGCATTCAGTGAAAGCGAACATGCGTGTTTTGTTTAAATTTCGCTTTAAAGAGCCCCTGTCATGGCAGACGGCTCATGTTTTCGTCCTCGCTTTGCCTGTCCCATCGGCTGGACGTGTCCCATCCACTTATAAACGGAGCCCAGTGCGTCGCGCGTGTTGGAGCGGCGGGAGGGGAACAGACGGGGCTGTGGACCTGATTGCGAGTAGGGGGATGGAGGGGGAGGATCACGCTTTACTTGTTTGTCGACAGCGATCGACAGCGTTGGAGGAGACATTAGCTGACAAAGCCCACTGCAGTGTAAGCCCCGCTTCAAGCACTCGTTTTTGTTCAGAACAAAGGAATGCGGTGTCTGCAGAGCGAATAGGGATATCTCACACTGGTGTTAAACCTAACGAAAACGGAGCAATTTTCGCAAACAAAGGACAAAAATACGTCGGTGGTTTTCGTTCAGGATTAACAATACATTTTCGCTGTTTGGTAATCGCAAGGGAGTATTAAAGCAAGTTCTCATCGACTTTTGCAATAACCATGTATCAAATACTCGTTCATTTCGTTTAGGAATCAACACAGCCAAAGTTCATGAATTCTCATTTTATTGGTAAGATTAAAAAACCTGCAACAAACTTGTCTACTTCATTTTGGATTAAATAAACGAGATTTTGTTGAATTAAATCTTAAGTAAAAAATAGTTTACTTTGTTACTCTTAACTCTCAGTAAAATCGGCAGATGCATTTTAGTTAATATGTCATTCGGTTAAAAATGCATTTTTGACGGTAAAGGCGTGTCACCGAGAGTCCAGTAAAGAGGGATTTATGCGAAAGTCCATGTTTCGTATATACCAAACGTACTTTAATTAATTTAAAACGGAAATGCGTATCCCAATAAGCAATATACGAATTAATAAATTAAAGACGAACTAGTGGTGCTCCAACAACACATTTTCTCGCATTATTTATAAGTATTCCACTATTATATTAAAACATTAACACGCAAACGTTTTTTCGGCCAACAAAAATTTTACGCACTGAGACTCAAACTCAGGTTTTTCGCGTTAACTCGCCGGTAGCCATTTCACTATGCTACAGAAGAGCGGTAAATTTTGAACTCTAGGTCTAGCATAATATTTTTTCTCACTTGATACAAGCAGAAAATTTGAAGCAAAAAATGGAGCAGTTTTTGAGGAAATTAAATTTTAGAAATTGCATTAATTTCACACATTACTTACACAAAATCCACTCGTTTTTAAAGAAATGTACATGTTATTTTCTAAAGAGCTGATTTTCTAACAACAGACTTTGTGTTTTTTTTCCTATCTTTAGTTTTGGGCATAAAAACCTTTGGAACGGTTTTTGAGGAAAAAGTTCTTAAAGAAATTAATTGTCTATATTTTGCTCAAAACTACACGAAAACTAATCACCTTTTTGAAAAATTTAACATGGACGTATTTATACATTTTTCTTTAAGAAACACATTTCATTAACGAAAGATCCCTATCTTCAATATTGTAGTTGTAGGGAGACGTCCAAAAAATTGCCCTTTTGCAATTTCCAAAAAATACGGAATTTTAACAAAAATAACACTACCATTCTCTTACGTTCCCGTACATTATCCGAGCAAAAAGTTTAATCAAAAAAGTTGGTGCAGTTTTTGAGAAAACTGAAATTTTTTGAGAGACGTCATGTGAAGTACCCTCAAAAATCAAAATATTCATTTGAATCTCCTTAAGCCTCGTGTTCGTCCAGGTCGATCTGGGAATATTAATTTTAGAGAAAATCGGCTGAAACGGTTTAGGCGTTAACGTTGACCACGAATGGACTGTCAGATGTTTTGCCGTCAGTAGATTTTTCGGTATCAAGAACCCTGAAAATATGGATTATGGCTGCACCCCGTGTTAGAGGAAGTAATTTACTATTTCCACTGTTTCTTTACTTGGCACTAATTTTTCTGCCGCAAACTGGCCATTTTCCGGCGCACCACTACATAACTGTCTCTTCTCACGAACAGCTTCGTAAGGTGAGAAAGTAAACATGGTACTTATTATTGTTCAAGAGCAAATGCCGTCAAACTCTGTCATGACGTTCTTTCCATTTTTAATAAAATTGTACAGGTTCGTAGCGTGGAGAAATTTAGTGTAGGTGGAGAGCGCTAAGGCAAAATACATTTAATGAAAGAAGAGCACAACCAGGGCGTCGAAGCGTTAAAAAATAAATCATTAAGATGAAATGACATAGTGTTGGATTTGAACCGAATTTTGAACATATGGAAATTGAAATTCTCCTACATTTTAAACATACGAAAATATTTTCAAAACATGAGGTAAATATTAATGTTAAAGTGTTACAATGTGACAGATTAATGAAGGAGGCATCCAAAAAATTCTTAAGAGAGTAGGAAAACTAATGCAGTTAGTGAGGCCACTCCGGCAAATTGAAAACAACGGCAGCGCGAGCCCCACTACACGTGATGAAACTTTGAAGGCAAGCGAAGTGCAATAGAGCTAGTCGCGGTGCCTTCTGAATTTAAATACGTTCTAGTGTCAGTCTCCATCAGTCCACAGACACTCACGTATAATGAGATCTCTCGCTTTCAACTAATACTATACTACACAGAGCACAATAGTGGCGAACCCTGGCATTCCAACGTACTTCTGCTCACCAGGATCTTCAACCAAGGTACCAACAATCCATCGTTTGATTGATTGATTTGAGTCTCTGACCGAGTCAATGGCTGAGGTCCTTAATGATTAGTACCGTATCTGAAGCGCATGTTTTTATCGCGGGAAATGGATGTGATCTTCCTCCGCCTTATAGGCAGATCCGCTGTCGACCTCCACGATTTGTAAGGTTTTCCCTACACAGGCAACTCTCGCCATCGGAGCCAGCCAGCCAGGACAAGTTCTAAGTTCCCAACTGGTCTCCCCACATGTGTGGTAGTGGAGTGCATGTTAGCATGTGTGTGTGTGAAAGTAAGGGGGATAGTAGAAGGCATGGGAAGGAGAGGTCGCGCGTGGCCTGTGGTCTATTTGGTAGGGTTCTGTACTGCTTCGGCATTCGCGAAACAGAAAACTACTGATCAGAGAACGGCACTATTGCCAACAATAGAATTCTCCTCCAGCCGGTGACAGAACTCGACCTAGCTCTCTATCTAGTGTGGAAAAGCCTGCCTCCATAGGGACTCATACCCTAGGGGTTGCTGGTCATGGGCACTGCAGTACCATCATTTCATATCCCTAGACACCTAACATCCCTGTCGTGCGGTCGTCTGAAATGCTAGTGTAATTATTCAAGGGATTTCACCACTTTAAAGAATACCAGTTGGGACTGAACGTTCTGTACGGTTGAAATGCATATGGAAATTTTACATATCGTATAAGTCGTGCCATTGTCCTGTCCTCATCAACATTTTATCAGTGTGCGTTTTACTCATTTCTCTTTTAGCAAACCTGCAAAAATCACATTTCGACAACACCACTTACCACAAAGCCTTAGAGGCACTAAATTCGACACTATTTAACCAAAAAAAGAAATCTAAAACTCTCGCACACGCCCAACCACATCGCCATTCCGCATGCAAAACGCAACTGAGTATTACATATCTAATCCTGGATAATTTGCTGCAATTTCTGCTTTGCAATGTTTAACATGTAACAGCAGTAAGGAAAGGAAAACTACGTTGAGTGGAATGGTCGTTTAGACAATTCTGCATATGGTATGGTATTTTTTGAAGAGTTTTACCCTTTAGAGAGAGCCGATTCTGCAATTTAAATCAAATCACGGTTAGATGGTAATCAAAGGGAATGGAAGTGATAAATATTAATGCCTGCGCAACTCGTGAATAGTGTAATTTCCCAACCTTCTTCGACTATTGTATTAAATTTATCTACATAAATTTAATCCATATTTTGTGATTAGAAAAAGATTTCGTGTATAATTAAGACAGAAATTCAGCCAAGAAAAATATTTCCCTGAAAGAATCCCCAAGAATTTAGCAGGAGCTTCTTCTAATGCATATGAATGAAATTGGAGCGGAGAAGAACGTTACGATTACCCACGAAATTGAACTCCAAAGCTTCTTATTTCTGGCTGTGCTTCAGAAGAATTTTTTCCGAATGGAGGAGAAAGAGACAGTTAAATTTGATTCGACATCTGCCGCCATACATTCTTGAAATGTAGGAGTCCATGAATTGGATGGACGTTCAATATTGAAAATATCTACTGTTTTATCGAAATTGCAGTATATTGAAAGGATAAAACAGGAAATCTGTATATATGGAATGAATTACTCATTTAGATACCGGCAGTTTTTTCAGAACATCCCTAAAGATAGAAATAAAACATGCATTTAATTGTAAATCGGCAAGAAATAATACATAAAAACGTTAATTGAGCGGTTAAATTTATATCTGTATTAAAATACCCATAATATAAACCTGAAAGCTAGTATCGCATCCGTCGGTTTTAAAAATTTCAAACATCTTTTATAACATAAATGAAAGTTATTTAAATACTTGAACAATTGGTATTCACCCATTACAACTCTGTTCTTCGTTGAGAGCAATTTTTCCTCAGATAAGAAGGAAACTGATAATATAATTGTAACGGTTTAAGGATTGGCTTCTTCTAAAATAGAAGCCGGTAAGTACACACCGAGCAAAGGAACGTTGCAGCTCAAGAAAGAAAAAGAAGAAGTGAAGTCCGCTCACGGGAAAAGGAGTGGAGAAGGACATTTCCTCGTCTTCGTCTCGTAAATTCGCCGACGTCCCCTTCACATCTTCGCCACTAGATCCGCCCGGTCCTGCGTTTCCAACGCGGTAGAAGTCTGCGACATCTTTGTTTACGCCGCTGCTAGGAACTGCCATTTGCACTTTGAACTCCGTGTCCGACACCAACGACTCCCTTCACGCAGTTGTGTCAATCATCCTCATGCGAATGAGAGAGCGAAGCCCTTTGTTCTTTGAAAGGAACTACTGCTCTGCAGAGGTGGGGGAGTCGGGTACCGTTGTAACGCCTCCTGAGGTAATCCCCACCCTCAGAAATTTTCTCCTAATTGTGGGGGTTGTGATGAAACATTTGAGGCGCTCAGGATACTAACGGCACATCTCACTCAATCTCGCATTTTCTGTTACAACTATGGTGGTAAACTTCTACCATATATGCTGACATATTAAATGAATTTGGATATGGAAAAATCCTCAAATCCCATCTTAAAAAATTGGTTCGGAGTATAAGAGAACGTGAACAAAATCAGAAAAATTTTCATAATCTCCGAGTCATGCCGTCTAAATCTGTTGGGTAGAAAAGTCACAGGACTCTGAAGGAAATAAAGGTTTACATCTGTATCCGAACTTGGAATGTATTTTAAATTGTGCCTAACTTGATAATCAACTAAAGTGAAAATTAATAATTTTACTAATATTTTAATACATTAAAAATGTGTATATAAATGTATCAAAACAGCGACACCGTATGTTCTTAAAGACTGAACGACATTGATTCATCGCTGTTTCTTGAAGTATGCACGGTTTCAGTTTTATGAACCTTATTGATGGAACATATTTTATAAGCTTAATGCCCATACTACTTTCAATCGGTAAATAGAAAACTAAACACGTTCTTAACAGAACAATAACAATCGTAAATAAAACGAAACACATCAGGAACTATAAAAAATCTTTTCTTTTTATCTGCTACTTACGCAGTGTTCTGCTTGACCCTCCTGCGTGACCCCATCTCAAGAAACTTACCTGAAACAACAGAAACACAAACGAACACGCATGAATACCCTGCATAACAATTTCTTCAAGCAACCTCTAGAATCCTCTCTCACTATCTCATATTCAATTTAAAATTCATATATAAAATCAATACATGACAATAATGATAAATCGCCAACAGTTATATTCCTCGTCGTATTGAGATATAGATAATTCTTCCTATGCGTACTGCTCGTACGATAAAGAACAAAACAAAAAGAATTGTTGACTAAAATGTTATAAGTGCTTTTTAATGCAATAAAATGTTCAATTAAACCACGATATTTTAAATCTGAAAGCGAAAGAAGTAATGAGATATTTATAAGTTGAGAAATCCGAGAGAAATAAAAAGAATATTGGAATTTAGACGCCCAGTTTCAGTGAAGAAGCACCTTTTCCTTATGATATTTTAACAAATGCCGGTAACTAAACGCAGAAAATGTAGAAAAGTACACAGGAAGTAGGCAGAAGAACGAAAGCGAATTGTTTCCATAAATTTATGTATACTCCCTTGATAGGATTCCACAAACTTTCTACGTACCCGTTCTCAGAGTTACGTTTTACAAAAGAATATTTGGTTTCCTCAATAGTGCCTTGAAATAGAGTTCTCTGCAAAACCGAGGTCACTGGAATCACGGCGATTAGAAGGTTGACTTCGACAAATTCCTCACGCATTTCTGTGTCGTGCTTGAGGAGAGTCGGGAGGTGGAGCGAGGGCGGAGCTGTGCGACGTGCGCGCGAGGGGGCGGGCTGCGGGGCCTGAGGCGGGGGGGGGGCGTCTGGGAGCGGGGAATCGTCGTGTGTGGTCGCGAAGACCGGTGTCGCCCGGGGCGACGGAGCCCAACAGAAGGGCGGGTGCGCACAGAGGGAAGCCCTAGGGCGGGAGCGGAGGAAGCAGGGCCACAGGGCGGGGAGGGCGAAGGCGGGGAAAGAGCGGAGGAAGGGGGGAGGCGGTGTGGGAAAGAGGTCGGGGAGGAAAGGGGTGGTGAAGAAGAGTCGGGATATGCGCGGAGGTAGGCAAGGGGCGCAGGCCGGGGAGTCGGTGGCAGGGCAGGACGGGGAGAAGAAAGGGGGACGAAAAGTGGTGGAGGAAGCGGCGGAGGCGAGGAAGGGGAGGAGGTTGGAAGGGGGTGGGGTGAGAGGTGGTGAGGAGCGGGGCGGGAGTGGGCGTGGGCGTGGGTGTGGGCGGGGCTGCGCGAGGCAGCTGCGATCGCTGTCGTCCGCGGAGCCGATCGGCGGCGGCGCAGGCTTCTCTTTGTGAGGCAAAGCCGCCAGCGCCAGCGCCAGCCCAGCAGAGGATTTTCTTTTGTGGCGCGCGTGCGCTTAAGCGAGAGGATCCGCGCGCCGGGGGCGGTCGGCGCCGCCGCCTCCCCTCCCCTCCCCCTCCTCTCCGTCGCCGTCGCCCCGCTGCCGGCCCCCTCCTCTGGCCCTGCAAGCACCCTACCTGCTTCCACCCCGTCCGCACCCCTTGCATCCCCACCCACCCACCCCCGCCCCAACACTCGCATGCCCCTCTCTCGTTTCTACCAAGCGTTCAGCTCGCCCCCCCAACAGCACCTGTCCTGTCCCCTGCCTCTGCTGTGGCTCTGCCTCCGCTAGCTCCACTTGCATCTCACTCCTCCTCCATCATGCCCTGCAATCACTCACCCCGCCTTCTGCATCCACCCCTCGTTCTCGCAGTTCGCGTCCCACCCCTAACCAGATCCCCCTTCCTTTAATTCTCTGGCCCCGTTCGTGCCTTGCATCTGGCTCACCACCAACCCGACCTGCTTTTATCCCCCATTCTCTCGACTTTTGTCCCCACCTCATACAGCCTCCTTTCGCATGCCACCGCCCAATTATTGGCATTCGCTCGGTTCCCGCCCGGCTCATCCCTACCTTCGCACCTGCCCTAGCCCCCGCCCCTGCCGTGGTTTTGTCCTCATCCCCCTTGCATCCCTCTCCTCTCCCCCCACGCCCTCACCCATCCCCTTCCACCCTCGTCCTCCGCCTCGCGTCCCACTCGAACCATGCGCCCGGCTCTCTCCCCCCCCGCCCCGCCCTCATCACCACTACTGCACCAGCTTGCCCTTCCACTTCCGCTTGGCTTCATCCTGACCAGCCCAGACCGACCCCCATCCAAGGCCGGGCTCCTCTCCATTCCCACCCTCCACTCCAGCCTAAAACCTCCCTCTCGCCCTTACCCATCCATCGGGCCACCCCGTGCCAGTGTCCTCTTCCAACACCTCCACCCCACCGTCACCCCGTCGCCCCGTCCTCTCCATCTCCCAGCGCCTCTCCCGGTCGCTCGTCCCCGCCGCGCCCGACCGCGGCGCCGCCCCCTGGGAGCCAGCGGACGCGCTCCGCCCCGAGCGACGGAATCACTCGCCTCTGGGAAATGGAGAGCTGTGCGCGGACCCTAACGCGGCCGCGCCGCTCAAGGACGCCTCGCGTTTGATTCCGTGGCTCTCGTGCGTGGCTGGCGCAATTGTTACGTACACACAAGGGCGATTTTTCTTTTTCTTTTTCTTTCTTCACTTCTTTTGAAGGAATCAAATAAAAGGTAAGTTACTCGGCAAAGCAGATGTAATCGATATGTAAATGTTATGACATTTTTCACAATCCCCCTACTTTTGTAAACTCTTCACTCATTTATTAAATTTAGTTTGCTAGCTCAGTTTTTATTTACGGTATTGGGCGGTTGCGTGCTAACAATCTCAGGGGTTCTTTTTTTACCTATACGTAGGCTGAAAATACCTACGAGAATTTGCTGGTGAATGATTTCTATTTATTTGTGCATTAAATTGATTTTCTGAATTTAAAATTAAAAAATAATAATAAAAACAATGTTTCCCGATTTATAATTCAGCGGAATGAACTGCCAGTGGCTAGAGCTTAATTTTTATATCAGTTTCTTTCTTTATCTTTCCATTATTAAATATTATAATCTTAATTTTAATTTTAATTTCCTAACTAATCTATTGTTAAAGATGACCATCAAACTTTAACAGAAAATAATTCTCTTTATTCATTTTTAACCTTCTCAATTCTTAAACCTAACTTGTCTACAACTATACATTCGTGGCCCTGAAAGGGTTGTCTGTTTTAATGTCTTTTGTAGTATGTACTCTTAAACATTCCTGGTGACGAATGAAGTAGGCAATCCTTGCGCGTTATCTCACAGCCCGTAGCGTCGTCCATCCACCATCCAGAAATTCTACACTAACTTCTATACGTTAGGTTTATTAAATGTCTGTATCCTACTTTTGTTAATACTCTATAATCTCGACACAGTTTTTTACGCAATCATATCCAACTCGCAGATGAACATTTTTCGTCAAATATCTCCCGAAATTTAATTTAAAGCTTGTTCAAAACAACTACTTTACGTAAAAACATCGCGTCTCTACTCTATCAACTCGAGATCCGATTTAAAACTTTTTCCTAGAAGAAATTTATACGCCATTGACAGCGGCACGTCTTTTCTCCATCAACTCGAGAGCTCCTCTCATGACACGTTTTTCATCTAAACCTTTAAGATGTTATTATTTTGTTATTTATGTCCCGATTGTTACTATGCTAATCCAATTCCATTTTGCCCATGTTAACTATGTCATCTGAATTCTCTTATCTTTCGCGACAGTGTACTATTTTATTACATAATATTTACAAAAAATATTTTCCAAATATTTAATATATTTATTGTCACTCGTCTTTGTTGGTATAAAATGACGTCTTGCATCCAATGGATGACAGCAATGTTATAAATATAGAGTGTTATCTCCATAACTCTTAGACACTTTGGTGTCTTTTCTGACTTCAGATAATGGTGGTTTGAATTTGATTTTTATGCGACTGAGATCAGAAATGGTTACAAATGGATTCCACGTTTTACGTATATATTATAAGATAAATTCTAAAAACGTGCCCATTTCCGTTTTAAAATATTATGTTATTTCTGAATGAAAATATGGCGTATTTGTCTATTACGAGTCAGTATCTGTATATCAGACATTCTAATTCTGATATGGTAGGCACCTATGTATAGTTATTTATCCAAGTATGTTTTTATGGATTTATTATTCTTTGTTTATTAGAACGATATAATAAATGAAGCAAACAAGTACAACCATTTTCTTAATTAATAATTGCAAATAACATTCGTGCATGAAATGCTGGTTAATTACTGGGTAAAACGTGTGTTTGGGGTTACACGTGACCCAAAACAGAGTCCACGGAAGTATTTAAGAAGATAGTCGAGGAGTTAAAAGGGTCAGCCGTCGTTGAATGAATGAGTAGTTATATGAAGAATGAGTAGTTATACTTTTACTAGTAGTTAGCAACAAAGTAAACAAATCACTCAAGTAAGCTCGCCATTAAATGGAGTTTCTTTTATAAAGAAGTTCCTCAGAGTGAGTTTATCCTTTCTTATACGTATTCACGCGCGCATTCCACGTGAAAAATCCTCGAGAAGAAACGAGGGAGACATTGGCTCAACATTTAATGTATGAGAGAGAATTGTCGTCTTAATTGAAGCAAATACCTACAACAACATAAAAACTCGCGTTTCTTTAACGTATTATGGAGTCTTCGTTATACTGTATACAAAGCAATCGGTGTAACTGCATAATGAAATAAGTCATGGCCAGTTTTTCTCAGTAGAAGATTAAATACTGTACGGACCATTTCGTATATCTAATCGAGTTTTACAATACCTGTGTCCTAGCAGTTATAACTCTGATGATATACGATTGAACATTGCTCCAAAGAAGTAACGAGATTTTTTATGGTTATGCGAGTGGCTGCGTGGATAATGAGAGAAACATTGATATCTGTAATGCTCCCTAAGAATAACTGCATTGACAGTAATTCTGCCTACATCAGAAACTAAGAGATAGAGATTCTTTAAAGAAGAATCTCATTTTTAAGTTGAATAAAACAAATAAAAAAGTTTTGTGTTAAGTAGATATTGATAAAAAGGGACCTAAGAGAGAATGTACTTACAGTCCTTCATCTTAAATGTTGAAGTTGGACACGTCTTAATACAATACATACCTCTCTATTAGATCCTTAAATTATTCTACGTTACTCGAAGGCGTAGAATTTTCGAGGGAGAAAATTGGTCGGTCATCGGCAAGTAAAAACCCTCCCAGCTGCATATGCACACATGAAATACATAACCAAACCTCATTTCATCGTTTTGGTACTAAAACCTCGTTCACTTCAAGACGACACATATTCCAGTAAAACTCCGTACTACATACGAAACGTATCTAATTTCGTGATTGAAATTGAATTTGTTACACATTTTTGTCAAGTAAATTCTTCGACTATAACTATTTTTCAGATAATCTATCTCCTGGATGGGAACCCCATTTTCTTTGGATCGGTTTGTCTCCGTTTTATTCCAGATGATTTCCAAAACCATAATAAATGGACAAAGAACCATGTGCAGTCCTTCCATATCCTAGTCTTAGGCCTAATGTTGGGCTGATTCTCTATTTCGATATACCTATCCCTCATTATCCCGAAAGATATGCAGTTTGCGTGTACGCAGATATACGCATGCCCGAAATTAGCTGCAGCCTCAATATTTCTTCCAACATTTGGAAATTAAACAATACGCCAAATGCTTTAAGATCACATTCAAAATATTTTCTTTCTCTTTTCTCTAATATTTTGTGTGTTCTATACTTCGTTGCACAACATATTACGCATATTCGAACTAGACATTTTCACTTTACTCATTTTTGTTGTAATGATATGAACTGACGCAACAAAAGTAAAGTTTTGAGTCAATCGTATTTAAATTTTTGCTGGCAGAGGAAATTCAGGTATAACTTTCTAAATAATCCATGAAATATGAAGAAAACAAAAAATAAATGTTTTGGTCATGTCATGTTTAAATAATGTTGATTTTGTTATAAAATGTTACAAGACAACCGCGATAACTCAAAAGTGTTACTTTAGGAGTTATCCTACTATGCAACCCACAAACGCTAGTATCTAATGCAAAATTATGAAACATTTCTAGAAATTTAAGGGTTCCTTCACTATTGTGCCGTTTTGGCAGGTTTCCTTCTCGTAAAATTTTATCATCATATTATGTGAAGAACATGAAAGTCTGGAGACCTTAGAGTGCTTTTTAGAATCACACTGACATTCTGTTTAGAAAAAAATAGTATTCATCTGAGTTACTAAAAATGTTTCAGCGATAACTCTATCTAATCGCTGTGCAGCTAAGACAAGGAAAGGAGGTACTAGCAGCGAAGGTCGCAATACAATGTGTCTTCTCTTAACGTCCGTGACAGATTACTTTCTTTATATCCACGAGGACATAAATAGAAAGGTCATCGGAGCAGAAGTGCGACGCAGTTCCCTTAACTACCTTGCAATAAAACCATCGTTGGCTTGAACTTTCCGTCCGTTTCTGGCCGTTTCGTTTCGGTGAAATGGCGTGGCGCCTTGGCTCTGGGCGGCGAGGGGCTCCCCGCCAGCCGCGTTGAATCCTGTCGGCTTCTGCTCTTCTCTCCCCGCAGATTCAATCACTCGCAGCTCCTGTGGTTGGGTTCTTCCTCTTTATCACGCAGACTTTAATCGTCCCCGACTCGTTACTAGCTGAAGATTTCCATGTGGATTCGTTTTATGATTTGTCTTAGTAAAAAGTGTTCGATTAATTATTCGTTCTTTTCATTTAAATTAAATCCTATTTATTTTCAGTCTCTTTAAAAGTGCGATTGTAGATACTTATTTATAGAGCGTAAACACAAAAGAGCTGCAGTACACATACTGGCGGTGATTATACAAATTAATCGGACAACTATTTAATACAAAATGTTTGTCAACAAAATGTATTTTTCAATTTGAGCACCTGTTAACAAGTGTGCAACTTTGGTTCATTCTTATGTTCATTTATCTTGAGAACAACAAATTAATCATTACCCATTTAATTTTTTTCTGTGATATGTATTTCAAGGCCTTCGCCAATGAGATGAAAGTAGTGGTGTTTCACGTTCTTTCTCGCATTTTAATGTAGAAAAGTTTTGAAAATTTAGACTGTAACAAAAAAGGGACATTTCAAACCGATATTTTTATTAGTGTACTTACCTCTAAACAAGTACAAAAAAACAATGTTCGAGAAAATTTTGAAAATGTTGAGGCTTCATATAAATATCCTAAAAAATTGGTTTCGTTTAGCAGGGTCTTCGGGGCCAAGTCAATCGGGGAGTGCCATGTTTGAAAAAAATGCTATAAACGGTTAATGGTGGTTTCCAAAACACAGAACACGCACTCTGCCATCGCTGAGAACACTTATTCTAAACAATATTTTACTGTCACTCTTACAACTTATTAACATCTACTTTTTGATTTCTTTCAGTATTGAGGACATTACCAACTTTAATTTAAGGGTCTCAAAATTGGTCGTTAACGACAACACAAAAATTGCAACTATCCAGGTGCCAGAGAAAGACTGAGAAAAAAAATCTTCAACATATCTTTGAAAAACCACATAACCTGCACGGAATAAGACACAGGAGCAAGATAAAAGATGCAACAGAACAAGCAACTGTCTAAAAATGGAAATGGGGCGGCCACGTCAACAGCCAACAGGCGCATTGGTGGTCGTATGCATCTACGGTATGGGGACCACTAACTGTCCGCCGTCATCCCGGTTGACAACGCAAAAGATGGGAAGAGAGCTTCAAGGAGGCAGCTGGCAACGAATAGACGAGGCTAGTCACAGGCAGATATCGTGGAGGTCACATTTCACTGGCTGAACCCAAAATGTACTCAGAAAAATTAGATTAGATTAGATTTATTAATAATTATGCAATAAAGTGTGAGAACTTGGTGGCAGAATACACTAACTTAACATTACATAGATGAAAGTAGTGGTGTTTCATTAAGAAGAGTTCATTACTAAGTAGAATTTAGAGAAGTTACCTGGTTGAGGAAACCCCGCTAACCGACGGTAGGTCGGCGCCGGATCACGCCATCCAGCGGGGGAAG
Organism: Gryllus longicercus; assembly: GCA_038098605.1. Taxonomy (NCBI): domain Eukaryota; kingdom Metazoa; phylum Arthropoda; class Insecta; order Orthoptera; family Gryllidae; genus Gryllus; species Gryllus longicercus. The sequence continues at coordinate 1,346,867 of JAZDUA010000162.1, forward strand.
ATCACCTCCACACCCGCGATAAAACATGCACTACACTTACGAGACTAATGATATCGGTGGTTTACCAGCCCGGAACCACTAACAACCAACCAAGCTACGCATGCAGCCCCTCCCTGGGGAGCTAGGAGGTCCCTGACCTGAATTGGGATTGTAATAGGCTATTAATATTAATTAATGACATTCCCATGCAATTCACTACTATAATCATGTGCGTATTTTTTCACAGCTATATCGGACATCGACTCGTCAAAAATAATTATTCTTCATCTACCCAGTGAAATCGTTTTGCGCAGACATCCTTAGAGACCATGAACGCTTTCCTAGGAAAGACTTGTGGAACTTGAAAAAATAACTTAACAACTTAAAAAAATAATAGGTAAAGTTTCAGATTAGTGTAGGCACGAACCATCACAATCAAACGGAGAAAATATGGATTCTTCAGAATGTAATCTAATGGATAGTCAAGTTCAAATTGTATACTATTTTGTTGAACTGACGATTGAGATCCAAAGGGAAGAATGAAGAAAATAAAAGACCCGGAATCCAATTACAAAATGTACTTCTGTAGAAAAGCATTATTTATTAAACAAAACAAACATAAATAATAATTGCAAATTACTTTACAGAACACTTATAAACAATTCTAAGGCAATGAATACTCTTTTCTTTTAAAGATCTTAGCAAATGATAAATATCAATAATAATGCAAAGAACAGTCCAATGCAGACTGTTTCTTTTACATTTATTATGTCAAAGTGCTATATTACTGTTATAATGCAATTTTTCTCTGGAGCATCGTGAGATAAGAAGAGTAAAGTTAAGAGTGCCCTGTTTTCTCAGGGGTGGGCTTCTCTCGTGGGTGAGTGTAAATGAGAAGTGAATGACAAAGTGAAGTCGCAGTGCACAGCAGAAGCTGCTCCCGCGAGTGACAACAACTCGCGAGAACTTTCCGCAGCGCCTCCGTCCGATCGCGTGTCTCTCTTTCGTCGAAGCTAACTATCGCGAACACGTAGCTGCCACTCCCCATCCCCGCTGCCAGCGCCCCTTCCCCACTGCGCCCAGTTCTCCCTTCTCGCCTCACCCCTTACACGCCCCATCGCCACAGTCCACCCTGTCATACTCCATCCCGCCTCCATTCCGCCTTTCTCCCGCCTCTTCCCCGCCTCTAAGTTTCTCCGCGCCATCTCTCTTCTTTTCGCGTCCAATCCCGCCCTCGCCCCAGATATCGTCACACTAAACTCACTTTCATCCCCGCCTCGTCCACACCCTGCCTCGATCCCGCCATTCACCACCGATGATATCCCCCTCACCACCCACACAGGCTCCGTCACTGCTCCCGCCACAGTCCCTGACACATCCCCCGCCACGGCATAGCCTCCACCACAGTTTCTAACACAATCTTCGCTACACTCCGAGACAAAATCCTCGCCACAGACTCAGGAAAAGTACCTGCCACAGACCCCAGCACAGGACTCGACGCCACTGCCCTCACCTCCGCCCCAGCCACCGCCACAGCTAACACAACCCCCTGCGACCATCCCCACTACTACAACCAACACCACTATTACTACCGTCCCCGCCGCCGCTACTACTTCCCATTCCACCATCACCACTGCGTCCTCCCTACCACCGCCCCCGCTACCGCGCCTCCCCTCCCCTCCGCGCCCCGCCGCCACGAGCCAGCGCAGCGTTGCGTGCCCACACCTCCCCCTCTGCACCAGTCGTGACAAATCGCCTTATCGGGGAAGAGCAGCGTGGATCCTCTGATAAATTGCATTGTCTCTAAATGCAATTTGCATCCAGAAAATGAAATCCAAGATTTTCGCCCTCTGCTTCGTTCCAGTTCTCGACGGGGATTACGCGCGCGTGTAATGGAGGGCGAGAGAAGGGAGGCAGAGTGAGCGAAAGGACGTCGGCGATGGCAAAGCAGAGGAATGAAGTGCTTCGTGGTCGAGCAGGTTCTTCTTGCGCGAGGAAAGATGAAATAGAAAATGCTCAACGTAACTACAAATCCTGGAAAAGTGTAATCCTCACAAGTCGAATAATCGGTTTTTATCGTTCATTTTAAACTTCACTAATTCGAATTACTTTTACCTCGAACTCGTTCACCGTTTTAATCTGTCGATAACTCCAATATACGTAACTTGAGCACCTCAATACCTCGAACTCTTAGATCGTGGTTCAGAGCATTTATTGAAGTCACTGCAGTGCCTCTGCCCTTAGGGTTCCAGATCCGACGGTGGGCAGAGTTTCGACACTAAGTAGGTCGAGTTCAGTCGCTGTCTAGAGGAGAATTCTAGCGACTGGCTGCTCTGATCGGTAGTTTCTCCCATCAACAACTCCCAGGCGAATACCAGAGCAGTACCCTAACAAACGGGCCACGGACCTGGTTGGGAAAACCCCGCTAGCCGACATTAAGATCGGCCCCGAATCTTAACATCTAACGGGAAAAGATCCAATTGCGATAAGAACATTCACTATACTTATGGGAATAATGACCTTATCAGTTGGTGCACTCGCAAACACTAATCAATCTATCAATCAATGGCACCATAAGAGATAGTTGAAGAACATTTGAAACTATATCTGAAAAGAGGAGAGAATGGGATTTAGTAGCGCGACGCCCCACGAATATTTGTAAGTACCTTCATGTTCAAGGGAGAAAAAAGGAAGTTAAACAGCTAAACGATGAATTGATTATGTTGAGTAAAATATGCATAACGCGAAATCCCTGAAAATGTTTTTAATAGATAGATAAAATGAAGATAGTCGTTAGACTCACGACTAAATTCTATGAAAAACACGATGCGATGAAATTTGGAAATAGAAACGGACAAAACGATAATATCTTTCTACAGCCGTCCATGTCACGACCATTCATTACCGGTCGTAAAAAAGTATTTTGCTGTCCATCTTGTAATTTGGACAGGGAATGCAATCCACCGTAGCGACATACGAAGCAAGGATACAGTCGCCAATCTCTCTCAAGAATTCTAAAAATTTGCTACTTCGTTATTAAGTGGTCATGTAGAACGATAAATGAATTCTAACACACACGAGGTTATATTCTACTATGAAACAGTACACTTGGGCAGCTGTGTAGACCTGCCACACACGGAAAATAAAAGGAATGCCAAACACACTCAATAATTAACTTATGAACTATTACAATCCAAGTTTCACCAACTTCAGCAATTGTATCCTACATCATAATCGTCCAATCGAAATTTACTTACTGAAAATAAAATATTATTATCGTCAAATTACTTTATAGATTCATATGTAATATTTTCCTATATTAATTCTAATTTACTATGGGATCTAATGATACTGAGACATTAAACCGTGATATCATGAAACAGTGATTTTGAACACTGTGGCTTCTATTAAAGATAGCAGATTTCAGTAAACACAGCTCTCATTTTTCCAGTAGGAGCGTGCCTAAATAGCATAGAGTTCTGAGGAATAAGGTTCCCTTTCGTTTTGCGGGAAAGCTAATTAATAAGGGGGGGGTGTCTGCACTTCCCAGAACTCGTGCTCCTCCTTCAGGCAACCGCTGCGCGCTCAACTGACCCTGACAATAAATGAAAAGGTTATTCAAAAAGCGGGTGGGGCCTTTTCTATTTTTCCTAGTTTTCTTTACAATGCTATAAAACCTATTTAGATGTTGAGAACTATTGTGATATCAGTTGTAACTAAAGAAACACAAATGTGTTTTTAATATTTTGCCCCGCGCATGTATTTATCGAAACATTTTTATCCCATATTTTAGAAAAAATATTTTTACTTAAAGCAATTACAGAAAACTCTATAACTATTGGAAATAATTGTGAACTAAATTTTCAAAACTATAATTTTTTTGAATTTCAAACATTGTGCCGCCGAGTTTGCACGAGAGCCAGATATCGACTCTTGACATGAGCACGACAGTTGCTCTCCCCCTAACCCGACCTTGCACGCTACCTTCACCCGAACAGATCCTTTTCTGATGAAAACTCCATCGTGGCACGTAATGTGCAGAAGCTAGATCCTGATAAATTGATCCTTTGATAACTCGGGCCTCCAAAAGGTAATTCCTTAATAAAACAAATTCCTCTTCAGTATTCGCATTCCTCTATTACTCGAAGTTCTATTGTACTCGAAACCATCCATTCCGAGAATGAAGTAAAAAGCGCATCTCTTTCAGGCAAACCTCGACAGATGGAAATTGTCATTTCCAATATTTCTTTTTCGTTCAATTTAATTTACGTTCATCTTAAGTGATCACTATACATATATTCCAAAATAAAATTAATAACTCCAATTTTTCCAGTTAACTATGGGTTCCGAAAAACATCTCTCCGTTTCTAAATTCCTCCCCAGAAGACATAGAAATCATAATCAAAAGTTTGAGCGGGAGTCTTTTGTTTGTAGATAACCTTAGTAAACCTTCAGTGTTTACTTAAAACTTTATGTATGTATGTAATATTTGGCTATCCATCTTTATGTAAAGTAAGTAAAGTAAGTATCTTAAGTAAAAGTAGATTTACTCTCGCAACGATTGAGATTTACCAGTTTCCCTCGCTTCTAATAGAAAGTCATAGAAGGTAATTTTGATAGTCTTTCACTCTTGTACTCGGCGATAAATGTACCTTAACTCTTCCCCCACTTACTTGCACAATAATCATCCTTTTGTAGTTTTTGATGTTAAATATATAAACAACGAACTACATATGAATTCTAAACTAAATCTAAACTAAATACACAAGAAGTGTAAACCTGCTACAGTTATCTTAGAGGATCGATGCACACTTTCTTGGCAGTGCTCTTGTTCTAATGGTAGTCTGCTTGTGTGAGATTTGACTTCGCTGGGACAAGAAATGGCAGGGAAGGAGTATCGCAAAACATCGGCGCCGCCTTTAGAAGCGCCTTTAGAAGTGAGGATGCGTCGAAAGAAGGAATGGAGTTAGATTCCTTTCGACAACGTGCAAGAGATTCTGTTGTGTAAAGAAGATGGCGAGCACCTCTGTATTAAACGTAAAATCGTAATATCGAAAGAATGTACGCAAATTTAAGATAATTCATCGAACTTATTTCAACTGTTGAAGGTTTCAAAGCCCCAACTTTTGTCCGGAATGCCACCAACTGACACCAGTATTGTTTATCTTGTCTGATATTTCAAACTATACATGTTTCTCTGTGCTTTGAAATCACTTTTTACGATACATGTTAGATATACTATATTTCATGAAAATCAGTGGTATCAAAGATCTGAACACGAAGTTTGACTGAGACAATTTTTTTTTTCGGAGCTTCCAGTAAGTTAAACTGTGCCGGGGTGTCAGTAACACATATTTGGTAGCTAACACCCAAAACGAATTAGAACGATTTATGTGATAATAAAGTTCGCTGATTGCGAAAGTCTCTGGAAATGCTTCTTGAGCTCTAATTTTAGATTTAAATCACGCCAAAAAATAAAAAGGGTGAAATATATATGTAGTTCTGCCTTCGGTAATTCCAAAGAAAAAATAAAAGCAAAGAAAGAAAGCTCATATAGCTGGTTTTCATTCAAGTTCATTTCACTATTACTGAAGGTGAATGTGCAGATTCTTATCATAAAAACACATTATTTGCGCCCTGGATTCCGGTCTCTGATAAAATAAGACTCTTTGTTTAATTTTGTCTACAATTGGAAATAACATTTACACGGCGTATTGATGCTCACTGTGCTAATTACCAAGTGAACAACTGAACGAGTAGGTTTGTTTCATGCAAGAGTGCGCCATTGACTGTTTCCGAGGCTGTTGTAATGTCCATGTTTGATGCAATAGAAGAGAGCCAGCCGAAGTAAGATGGATAGCAGGCCAGGGTTGTGTACGACACGCATATTTACGAGTTTTAGTTCTTTTGAGGACACGTGCTTCATTAGCGAAGAATGAGATAAAATGTACGAAATATGAAAATGAACTCAGGAAGTAATGGATATCATCACAATGTACTTCTCCCTTTTTACAGGTTTTTTTAAACTGTTAGACAATAACATATAAATCATTCCATAATGTTAGTAAATTATTTTCATAACCATTTCGAAGCGACAGAAAGAAGCATTTTTAAAATACATTTTCCAAAATTTATTTAGAAATTTAAAGTTACGTAGGTAAGATTTGTATCTTGTGATTACATTAATAGTTATCGGACTTTAATGTATATTCATGTTATGTGATTTCCTGTAGTTCGATAAAATAAGAATGTTATTACTCTTGTATGTATGAATACACTGAAGATGGAATTAAATTGTTTGTGGAAAGAGAAGAACTAGGTAGTTTATTGGTAATATACGTTGGTTTCATTCCATTATTTTCAGGTTTCCCCATTATTTATTGAAAATTAATTATTCAGATATAGGATACATGAAACTAACTCATTCACAGTACTTCTTTCAAGTATCTTAAAAAACTCACTCTTCTTCTCATTTCAATAAGTTACAAGAAGCCACTCATAATGAAGATGTTGTATCGCGCGTGTGCGATGTATAGAATACAAATGATGTAGCGTATTGAGGCCAGGAGCTTACCGGCCTGCGGATGTTTATCTTCATGAGGGTACCGGGATTGAAGCTTGCAACTTCAGCTGTGAGTCAGCAGCGGAACTGAGTGGGTGTTCAGAGACGTCGCGACCTTTTTCGAAGCAGGACGCGATGTAGACGAAAATCCCATCTTCTACCGATGCTATTTCTTCAAATAGTAATATTGCAGAAAGGAAAGTCAGCCTAGGACACTAATAAGAAAGTTTAGTGTAAAAATTCTGTAGTTTAGGGAAGATCTCGCTTTCCATGACTTTCCTAAAACAATTCCTTTAAGTTTGAATTTTCGTAATTCGCTTATTTCGTTAAAATGTCTGGTCGATTTAATATAAACAATAAGAACTCCTTTTGCCTTTGAACATCTACAGTTTGTGGGTATTCTTCCGATTAATTTAGCTATTAGCAAGAAATACAATGGTAAAGTATTGTGTTGCTTATGGCTGCAAAGAACTCCAGAAGACAAAATGCGGGATTCAAATTCACAAGCAAGATATTTCTCTTTCCAAATGCATTTGAAGTTACGCCGTGGTGCGATGCTGTATCACAACATTTACACTATGTATGTATGTACTTTCACCCAAAAGTTCTTTAAGAACTAAGGCCTACCAGCCACGCCCCGCCCTTGCGGCCATGGGTTAACGGGTACGCGTGGTTAGCACACAATCATCTCTACACTGAATTTCTGGTATTCTGAATCTGAAAAGTTAGCTTTCTCATCGTCTCATAGCAGCGGATATTAAGTCGTTGCAAAGAAAGCGCGCAATTAATATTTGCCCTGAATCGAACCCGGGGTTGCGCTCTGGAAAGGGAGTTCGCTAGCCAACAAGTCACCGAGGACACTGCATTTAAACTACACTATATGAATGTGTACTGCGTTTCTGCTTTATTCCTGCTATATTTTTGCTGTGTTTCTGCTTTACGCAGATACCTCTTTTCTCGACCAGAAATTTTGATAAAATGGATGCATGCTGTCCGAAGAGATACATGTAAATTATCCATAAGTAGCACACACTGAAGCAAACGATTTTATGTTAGTGATAATATAGGAAATGTTAGAAAAAATTAATTTTAATGCTCACCATTTTAAATTATTTATTCACTTTATAGGTTTATTGATATTTATTTAATTATTGTATTTATTTTTATGCCACTTGTATTTTATTACTAGTAAAAAGATCAATAAAACATCAAACATCCATTCTTGAAGTTCAGCTCATTTGAAATGGCAACTCAACCGCAAGGAAATGTGACTATGTTGCATTCCCCAAGAGCAGTAAAGTAGCCACTGAAATGGCATTTTGCTATTTCTTTACTTCCTGCCTAGCATTCCGTTCAGCTTACAACAGAGCAGGCCGTTCCTCGTAGAACGAGAACGAAACAAAGTTTCCCTTTACGGGAGGAATTATTATTTAACTGAACCAATAAAAAGTTAAACGGAAGAGAACCGGCGAGTTACTTTCTATGCTCGACACGAATAGCAGAAAAGAAGACGGCACCGAAGAACCCCAACGTTCTGGAAACTTCGAGGGGGGAGGGGGAACTGTTGCGTGGGCATAGTTCGCGAAAGTTTCCAGGTCGCCTCAACTCGGGGCCGTTCTCCGTAATACGCCAATGAGACGGAAAAGCAGGGGTCGCCCGGGGCGGCGCGGGCGAACAGCCTCATAGGAATAAAGATGAGGCGAAGGAAGGCTTAACAAGTTAGAAAGGCGGCTTCCGACCTCTAATTCTCCGGGAAAACCTCATAGCTTTTCATCTCGCCTGGGATGAAAAATTCAAATCCGCGTTGTTCGTTGTCAGCCCAACTTTTAGGTTACTACGTGTTGGAACGTGCCGCTTAGGGAATGAACACAAATGATGTAGAGTTAAAGTGGACGGAGAAGAATTTTGTTTGATCATTCTCATCCTAATGGGAAATGCACAAACTATTTTGTAAGAGGATCAAGGAATTGTTAGGTATGTGGTCGAATTTAATTGCTATTGGCATTAATACTAACAATGTTGAGTGGTGATAAATATTAATAATGAAGTACTTAGAAAATGCCGCCCTCCTAACAGTACTCTTAAACACTAAAACATATAAAGATGGGACAAATATTTTATTGTTAAAGAAATGAGTAATTTACAATAAGTAAACAATAAATTTATTTATAACTAATAATCCATGTTTCGAATGAGGATCTATAATTAATATCCTATCAATAATTACTATCTATAATTTGAACCAAACACTTCACTTCTCACAAAAGTGTTTTAGTTTTACACTTTTAAGTGAGATCAAACTAAGTGTGGCAAGCATGTGTCTTTACTCTAAGGAGATTCTCCGATAAGTATTACTTTTTATGTTTGATAAGATAAATATAAATTACGCTCTTTCACAAAAGCCCTTTTTTTAAGTAACAATTATAAAAACATTGTTTCTGGAAGATAATTTGCCTCTAAATTCAGACGTAATTTCAGAATTTCGGTATCGGCCTCAGTTTTCACATGATGGTTTTTGTAATTTAGATACTGTAGAATTTATGTCAGAAGAAGTGCAAGAAATAGTATAATCATTGAAGAACAGAAAAGCACCTAGTAGTGACGGGATAAGTAATGAGTTATTAAAATATGGTGGAAATAATTTAGAATATCAAATGACTGTATTATTTAATATTATTATCAATAAAGAAAGAATACCATTAGAGTGGAAATTCAGCATAAACTTATCCATATTCAAAAAGGAGGCAAAAATAATCCTGAAAATTATAGAAGCATTACTCTATTAAATGCGACATAAAATACTCTCAAAAATACTACAAAATATATAGCCACTTATATAGAGAAATGAAGAACAAAAAGTATTTCGTTTAAATAGATCAACAACAGACGCCATATTTGTGATTCGTCAAGTAGTCGAAAAGGCGATTGAATTTAACGGATCCAGACTTTTTATGTTTTATAGATCTCAAGAAGGTATTTGATAGTTTACGACTATAAGATATAATAACAATCTTGAGAGAGAAGAACATACCAAAGGCATTAATTAAAGTAATAGAGGGTATGAATACCCTGTCACACAAATGCAAATTAGAAATATGGTAAAAGATGAAATTATATGTGCATCTGCCATTAGTCAAAGAGACTCTCTAATCCCTATACTTTGTATTTTAATTATGAACAAGCTTATTGACAATGTAAAAGAAATGTCAGGATATAGAATGGATAGTGAAAAAATATCTATATTGTATATGCGGATGGTGTAGTATTATTGGCAGATTCAGACGACAACTTGCAAAGTCTCTTTCAAAGATTTTCGAAAAGTGCAGAATATTATAATATGATCATAGAAAGTAAAAAAAAACGAAATCAACGGTGATCTCAAAAAAAGCCTATACTATATAAACTGATGATAATAAAATAATAGATCTAGTAATGAAATTCACTTATTTAGGAATTTACATTTCAAGCACACGGAATACGTATAATGAAGTTAAACAGCAACTAATGAAAGGAGCAAGAATAACATGGTATTCAAAAGATGAGGAATGGAGAAACAAATATCTTAATGTAGAAAGCAAAGTAAAAATTTACAATGCTGGGGTAAGACCAGTAATAACATATGGAGCCGAAGAAAAGGCCGATTATAGAAATGCTAAGACTACTTAGAAAATCAGAGATGATAACATTAAGATCAATATTGGGTGAAACAAGATATGGTAAATTGAAAACCAAGATATAAGAAATGAATGTGACATACAGATATAGTAAAATTCACAATAATAATAATAAGAGAATGGAATGAGAACGTTACCAGGTAGAAGAGGAAAAGACTAATCAAAATTGCGAGAAATTCAAAACCTGTAGAAAAACGCGATCCAGGCTCCAGATGAATCGAGAGCTGGATTTCCTCATCTCGTGAATCATCCTGATGGTGAAGTGTGAAGAAAAACAGGTGTAACTTTAATAAAAGAAAAATAAGAAGTATTTGTCCCTATGTAATTATATGTATCTGGCAACATGACAGCTCTAATAACATACAGTAAAAAATACAACATATGTGTTAAGGATAGTGACGAGGACGCTTGGAATGTTTGACAGGAGGCTTGAAATGTTGGGTCAGCATGGATATTTCCTTCTCTGTCTTCTGGTCCTTTGAATGTTCGTCACTGTAGCATTCATCTTCAATCATTTCACGTTCTCAGGAGGCAGTGGTACCGGCAATTATTGACTGTGATATATAGAACTTATAGCAAATGGTAAATGTGGATATTGCAGCTTCCTTCGTTTTTTGAGGTAATTCCAGCTATTTGTGTCAGACAAAATAACAGTTGTGTGATCCGTTGGTTCCCTCCAAATCGTGGGAACAGCAAATGGCATGTGTCGTGAACCTTTTAACTAGCATGTCAGGAGTGTAACCACTTCACACAAAGTGTGTACTTGTATACGGGAGGCCCATTTCTTGTCCTGGTCGCCTACCTTGCATCCGAAATAAAGTTCATAACCTCTCCAGTATTTTCATCCAGACATTGGCATTTTTCGCACTAATTTGCTACTCGTGATGTCAGGTCTGGAAACTGGCTTCCCAGTTTATAACCCTTCAGTGCAATGTAACCTCATAGTAATGCAAGGTGCCCGCTGCGGGAGCTATTTGTTTAGGTCGTCCACTTGTGCTCCAAGATCAAGAAACGATGTGTCTGCCACCGGTGCGCGCAACAGCGGCCTCCGCCGCCGAGGGGCCCAAGCGAAGCGCACGAACGCCTTCCCGCCTGCCAACGCACCCCGCCGGGGCGGAGACGGGGAAGCGGTGCGGGGAGCGGAGCGGGGGGCGGAGCGGGGGGTGGAGCGGGGGTGGAGCGGGGGGTGGAGCGGGAGGGGCGGTGTGAGGGTGTAGCAGGGGGCGGAATGTAGGGTGGCACATAGGGCGGAGCGAGGGGCGGAACTGGGGGCGGAGCGAGGGCGGAGCGGGGGCCAGATGGGGGGTCAAAAAGGGGGCAAAGAGTGGGGCGGAGTGGTGGGCGGAGCGGGGGCGGAGCGGAGCCAGGAGGGGCGGGAAGACTTCCTGGGCGAGGTAGGCCTGCGGAGTGGATGAGGAGAATCGGGGCGGGAAGGAGCGTGGTGTGGAGGAGAGTGGCAGGGGAGGAAGGCAGCGGGAAAGGGTGAAGCGGGGCAGGACGGAGCGGGGGGTGATGAGAAGCGGACTGTGTGGGAGAGGGGTGCGGAGAGAAATGAGACAGGGTGGGGAGGAGCGGGGTGGAGCGGGGCGTGGGGACGCGGGAAGGCGGAGCGACTCGGGCACGCAGATAAAGCGTTCTTGGAAGCCTGGTGTAGGTCATTGTGAGTCGCGCCTGCGCTATTCCTCGCTGCCTGGCATCGGGCACGCGGTGGATTTAGAACGCGCGGCCCCCTGCCGTCCCACCCGCCCCCCACAGCGACACTCCGCCCACCGCCCACCGCCCACCGCCCACTGCGCTCCGCCCACTGTCCAATGCCGACCACCCACCGCACACAGCCCATATTGATACTCGCCCCCTTATTAGAATACTAGGACAAAGGTTTACTCAACATTAAGATTTAAAAATGTGGAACTGAAGATTATCCAGGTAACTACAATACGAAGTTAATGCTCTCAGTGATCTATTTTATTTGTGTTTCCACTGTTTCACGCGGGTAGTAATATTTTTTCTCCTTATGGCGGCCATGGTTCTTGGGAACGTTTATTAAGATACGACGATTGAAATAAATAAGGCGAAACCTCTTATCTATGGTGGCCATCTCTGAGGAATGAAAATTACACAGTTAGCTTAAAGTTAAAATAAGTATGTATAGGTAAATTATAGCTAAAGAGGTATTTATCAATTTGTTAATATTTGAATTCTATTTTCTGTAACTCATTGTTAGCATTTTTGACATGAATCTTTAATAAATGATTCAGGAATTTGATTTACACAAGAAGCACACAGATGCATTACTCGTATTATTATTTATTTGTTTGAAAAAGAATGGTGTATGTTCTTGCTAACGGCGTACATATTGGTTATATATTTCTATGATCTGTCATCAGATATACCATCATAAAGTAAAACTCAGACATATCTCTTTCTTTTCACTCGGGAATTCATATCAAAAGTATACATCAAACATTTCTTCGTGTTTTTTGTATAATTCCTGTGCTTTCGTTTCCCTAACTTTCCCATGTTCTTCCTAGAAACTCTGGCTGAGGGACTCATTACATTCAGTATTTTTCCTAACACAGTACTGAAGTATGCAGACTTTCGATGAGCTGCGTGAGCGTAGATTTTCAACACTGGTGTATCACCAAGCTTCTAATCAACAGCTTTGAAAATTTATATTTACCCAACGAAATTTAATCAAAATCGATGGAACTATTTTTTGAAAATTTGAAAAATGTCCCTGGTGCTTCAAGAAAAGTAGCCCCAAAAATTAACATATAAATTTCAAATTAAGGGTCCGCTAGATAGCTTGGAGAATATCAATTTTGGTGGAAATCAGTTGAAACAGTTCGCCGCTAGCGTTGTTCACAGACGGAGAGACGTTTTGCCGTCATTCAATTTTTCATTCTCAAAGACCCACAAAAGCCCGTGGGTGCATCGTGTATGTTGTATTATTTATGGACTAAAAGAAGGCGATTTGGAAGGAAAGTGTGATCAAATAATTGCCTGGTACCAATGCCAAAGGTGTCAAAAACCCTGGCCAATGTCAACAGTGCAACCTGTTTGAAGATTATTCACAAGTCAGCTTGAGGATACAACACTTTTGCTTTGATCTTTGAATGTTTTATGACTTCATACCTTTGATCTGATCTATCACATTTTCGACTGTGAATAACACATTTTCTCTGAAACCGTCCTCTGTCTGTTTCAAGATTTGTCTCGTCGGCACCGAACGACCAAAGCGGTGAGCGTCCAGGCACCCCTCGTAGATCAAGATGTACTTCGCGGTCACAATTGAAGACCACATTTTGTGATCTACCTCTAAGAAAATAACTTTTTCAGAAAAAGAATGTATTCACATTAAGTCCAGTAGTTTCAGATTCGATGTAATGGTTTTTGGATATCATTTATATTAACATAAACGCAGTTTTTTACACAATTTACATGATGGGAAAGTCTCAAAAGAATATATTGATACAAAAAATTACAAATCAAACGGAAATGTATCCATTTTTGGTTGGAAATGTATGTCATTCTATAAATAATCACTTGAATTGCCTTCAGTGGTTTTGTGCTCTAATAGAAAAGTCGCCAATGAACGGTGGGTACTTCTGTTTAATAAGTATTTTTCTGTGTCGGGACGTACTGCAACATTTCCACGACCAAAAAGATGTCAAGTATATTATATTGCAGAAGGGGAATTAATTTCCGTTTTAGATAACAATTGATGATTTTCAAACATGCTGCGAAGTTTCTTAAAAATGTAAAATACCTCTCCTAGTCTGGTTTAGTTTTGTGCTCAGTTCGATGAGTACGGAATAACAGTGAAGTAGAAGGTAAGTTGCTCTGGTAACACAATGAGCGATGTCAAGGGTTATGTGTAACGCAGGTCGAGAGTAGGAAAGTGATTCTACGATACAAGTTGGGAATTTTAAAGAGAAAATTACTTATATAATTTATGTGAAAGCATATAAATAAATGAAATGTTATAAAACACGAAAAACTGTAATGCAATGCAAAGGAAAGTGTGTGAAAGTGAAATACTGCAAATTCGGGGAGGTAACATATTATATGCGAGAGATTCTAGTAAGCACGCCCATCAAAGCTTCACATATTTTATGGTGTAAATTAATTTATAATATAATATTACTTTACTCCACACAGAAAAATTAGATCTAATCTCCCCCTCACTGGATCTAAAATTAAATACCGCTTTCCATATTCTCGTTAATAATTAATTCCAATAAGAGGAATTCCTGTGAATATTTTATACCTTCCACGTTAAAGCCCTGAAATCTGAAAGCATGTGAACACTATCAGGACTAGGTAATTCCTTACAATTAAATTTAAAAAATAATATATATTTAAGATTGTATTTTCCAGAGGCTCTCAGTCTCCTGTGATTAAATTGAGCATATTATCAAATAATTAATTAATTTTTTCAGAGAATTAGCTGTTTTATACATATCTCTTTAGATCAGTAGAACTCCCCAAAACTTCAATAGGAGCTCAAAAAGTATAATTTTCTAAATTGCGATTTATGATCATAATTCGCATGTTTCCTACTTACGAAGGGATTTCTAACTTATGGACAACTCGAAACCAGTACAATCAACGTGCAATTGTTTAGACATCCCAATGATCTACCTCCCGCTGCAGCCCGGTCCGTCCCGTTCAGCCCCGTTGTTCCCCGCCTTACGCCCATCGCGTCTCACCCTACCCATCCTCGCCTGCCCCCTTCCACAAACATCTCACCCATTTTCAGCTTTTGCGGATTGCAAACGAGACTTCTTTATAACATCTTGTGATTTAAGGTCGCATCAACATCTAGCTCATTAGCGACCAGTATTGAGATTAACGTAATAGTTACTATGAAGACGACATGATATGGTGATATTAGAGGGTGAAACGACGAACACTAACACAACCATGCCCGAGGCGGCAACCGAACCCGCGATCCTTCGGCTCGAGGTCGCTACGGCACTACTGCCTTAACGATCACGGTTATCCGGACGAATCTTTATAACTTTCGTCCGAATGAATGTGAACACCGAGCGAAGTAGCGTGCTGACTTCGCATTCGGGAGGCCTGCGTTCAATCCCCGTGTCGGCCATCCTGACCAAGATTTTCGTGGTTACCCTCGCTAATCCAGGCGAATTCTGCAATGGTTCTACTAAAAGGCCACGACCGCGAAACCGGCGCCACTAGCCGAATCCGCTTACTACGTGAAGTCACGAAGGTTAAGCGAATTCCAGACATCGCGGGTTTGTGGTTGGGTGACAGACTAGGAACACCGGGATCCAATGGTACAGAGGTTAGATGCCCTTTACGGGACAGTAACGGCTAAATAAAATAACAATTGTATATGATCTGAATTCTTATTCACATCTGTTCTTTCACAAAAAAATATATATCAGTATGGTGCAGTGGAGATTTAAGGCGAACAACAGGATTTCTTCGCTAGAGTTCCCTACAACATTCTCACACAAATCGTGGTAAATACAAAATATTTAAATTACATATTAAAAAACGTGCGTAACTCTGTGATGCAGTGAATAGTGATTGTATTGTTTAAGAATTTGTAAACTTCCCTCACTGCATTAGTTTTCGAAACTTAATACTGAACGCCCAGAAATAATATTTTTAGTTTTCAATTTTCAGTATAGTGAATATATAGAATTTTTCTAACATTTCTACAGTGACTTCACACACATAATATGCAATTTTTGCTGTGCCGTTGTTGCTCGAAATTTGAAGACTTCAAAAAATTTCCAACTTTCGAAACCATATTTCAGCAACAATGATTCTTGTAGCTTGGATGTTTACTACGTAACTTTCTTTAATGAGAGATCTTTTAATGATGTCATGAACGTTTAAGAAATACGAATTCTTCAGTAATAACACTAATAGGAGGAACATTTTTGGTATGAAACTAGCTTTCTTGTAAGGAGGTATTACGGCAAGTATTGAACGACGCTCGGTCGATATCGCAAAGAACGCACTTGGTTATGTACTTCGTTGCCTGGGTTTATAAACGAGAAGCGCCTCAGTTTTTTGCTCTACATCGGTCTAATGACGTCAATAGCCACGGTTATTAGTGATGGTTGGATGGCAAGCGTGTGTGCGGAGGGCGGCGGCGCCAGCGGTGGTTCGGGCGTTGGCCTGCGCCCATCCTCCCCCTCCCCCTCCCCACCCCCCTCGCGCGTCTTATAAATAGAAGGGCCGTGTTCCGTGCTGCGCCCCTGCCCCCCTCCCAAACACGCGTGGCTCCTAGGGTCACGCAGGAACGGTGGCCGCGTGCGGGGTCCACCGTTGCCAGTGAAGAGAAGGGCTAGCCCCCTCGGACGGGTTGCCCCAGATCAGCTTCAGCGAGAGACTTAAAGCGGGATTAAAGGCTGCTAGCTACAATATTTTCCTTAGCGAGCAATGTTGTCTTTACGCATATGTATATAAACACGAATATATAATATGTGTCTTATAATGAATATGCAACGAAATCAAACCGCTGAGTCTTCCAAAAGTTTCGTTTTGAATGTTCGCATTATTTTTCGAAGCTTAAAATATATGAATGGTACCATTCTTGAAAAGTAACATTGGCGAGGTCCCGGTAACTGCTGGACAATCGCAACTCTGTAAAAATGTTCAAAATAATGATACAAATTTAAAAATTATTTTTATTCATTTCGCTTAAAAACGAGTACAGAAATGCACCGTGTGTTGGAAGCTACATTTAGTGAACCCTCTTAGCAATTTATTAATCTACCAATATAAAAGCGACTGATTTCAAACGCATTTTTTTAATATAAAATATCGTTGGTTATAAAATCTTCTGAACATGTTATCCAGGTTGACTATATGTTACATTTTACGGCGATATAAACATTACTATTGCTACATATCAGGTAAAACAGCTTAATGTGATTCTGGCCACTTGACTCGAACTAATCACAGTCTTAGGCAATTTCCAATTTGTCATCATGAACCTTGAGCACACACTCGGTACCTGTACCCTACGGCTCGTTTACGTAGTCTTATTTATTCCGAGAGCACTGTGTTTCTCGATATGAATTGAATCACCTTTCGTGTTTCACTCTTGCTTACTGGAAATGTAGAAATGTTTTCACGATTGAATCAAAGATGAGCTATATTTAAATTAAGTATTTTAGTTTATGAGGAACTTCATAAATATTTTAGTACTGAGCTGTCTTTGTCATTTGTTTAAAGGAGAAGCAACATTGTGAAAGAATGGCAGAAAGGGGACAATCGTTTAGATAAAATGTAGGCCAATGCCGACTTTTTATTGTTTTTTGATGGCATCCATTACAGCTGACGATGCTCTTTTGTAAAGGATTTTGTAATCGCTGAATCGCTTATAAAATCACTGTTCACAATAACCCATGCAAATCCCAGTATTTGCAGATATTTACGAGGTAATTCAGGATACATTTTTACGTATGTATGATGTGTTTTGAATTGTAATTTTGATACTATTAACGAAAACGATATTACGATTAAAATATGTAATTATTTATATGTCATGAGGCCCTTTATAAGAATATGCGTCAAGGAAATGACCAAGAAAACATGGTATGTGACGTGCCACGCGAATAACATTGAAGTCAGACATAATAGAAAGACAAACTCGAGCAGTAGTACCGGACAGGGTATAGTACAACACTAAATAGTGGTATGTCATGTCATCGACATGAAGATTTAGGAACGATTTA
The DNA here is from genome assembly GCA_038098605.1 of Gryllus longicercus. Lineage (NCBI taxonomy): Eukaryota > Metazoa > Arthropoda > Insecta > Orthoptera > Gryllidae > Gryllus > Gryllus longicercus. The sequence goes on from JAZDUA010000162.1 coordinate 1,364,806, forward strand.
GGATTTAATAGAAATAGAGAGTAACCGAATGAGCGAGAGAATTAAGGCTGCGTGAAACACGTGATTTGTTTTCCTATTTTATTCTACCCGTTTGGAAATGTGGCCTTTCATAGATGTTAACATATGTATACGAGTCCGTATATCATTAAATGTAGGTAATCCTATCTGTTGTTGCCATGCGTATACTATTTTGGATAATAAAAGTTAATACTTGTATATGCTGAATTTCTCTATTTTTAACACTTTATTTGTGTTTTAAATGTTTATTTATTTAGTTATGGGGGTTTCAATTCATCCTCTTGATCTAATTAATTTGATTTTGTAATCTAGTTTGCCCCAGGTTCCTGATCTCGAACGGTCTTAACCAGCCAAAATAAGAAAATTAATAAAATCGATAACACAAGCAAGTATGGGGCAGAAAGAGTTTTAAAAAACTAGTCCAACATTAATATTAACTACAGTGTTCACCTGAATTACTACAATTTTAGTTTTTGTGAATATATTACTGCTAGTTGGGTAACAAAATAAAAAACTGAGAAAAATATGTTTTTCGTAAACCGGTTCTATTTATCTGAGAGTGATTAAATGTTCTTGCATTAAATATATTTAAATTAATAACACAAATTATAAAACGTTGGTTCTGTGCTTATCTTTTATGCGAGACGAATGACGCCAGAGCTGCGTTGGGTTTTCAGGGACCCGTTTTGATTGGGTGCTCTCTGAATCTTTCCGTGCCCCAAGTGGGCGCCAAAGATTCGGACAGAGAGACATAATGTTTGAACACGTGCCAGATCTTGCAATGGAGTGGCGTGCGCTTTTTATACTCTGTTGACCTAAGTCCCACCAGCGGCCATGCTGTGGAATCGACTGCCCTAGCGGTTCACTGACATCTGCACACAATGTTATGCGCGAAGGTGGAGCAGACAGTTGATGAAAAGGTAAGTCATCAAAAAGGTAAATTGATCAGTCTACTGTTCTGGTACAAGTAAACTCATGAGCATGAATATTCATATGCACGAGGTATCCTCGAACCCACACACTCTTGTCTTTCCCTTCTTTTCACTTTCCCGCTACCGCTTATACAATAGAGAGAAAGTTATGAAATACTGTGCGAAAGACGGCGAATTATCGGCAGAAAAACCCTTATTGCAGGGCCTTGGAAACGAAAAGGTGGATAAATCTAATTGCTAAATTTAGAAAAAAATCCTGAAATACGTGGTGTAACACGAATCAATGTTTTGCGGGTCCTTGATACCAAAAATCGAATGGCGGAAAATATGTCTCTCTCTGTCCGTCCATCCGCTCGTCCGCCTGTGATCGTGGCTAGCGGCTAAACCGTTCAAAATTGATATTCTGCAGTTGATCTGGCTGATGTCTTTGACTGTCTGTGATGTCTCAGTGGCAGCATTGTCGTTGACTCTGCAGTGTGTAGGAGGTCTTAGGATTTGAGACGAGGCATTGCCGATTTTTCGACACTACGTCGAATTCAATTAATTAGCGGAAGAGTATTCTGGCGATGATCTGATCTGATCGATAGTTTTTCTTGATAACTCCAATCAATATCTGGCGAATGGCCACATCAGTATTCTAACAAATGAGCTACGGACTGTGCAATATAATTCCTTTCTCACACGTCCTCTTCTTTCTTTAGACATATATATCACATATACGTGTAGTACCCTACCACACACGACGGAACCCCAGCCAGGAGGTTAGAATTTGTTTTGGCCGAGGTGGTTCCTCATTGGGAAAGACATCTGGATGGAGATAAATTTACAAAACAATGCACAGGTACCATATCTGAAGGTCTAATGAGAAGGAACCCCACTACCACCAACACTATCACCATCACCATCACCAACTGGGACATGCACTATACTTAGGGCATATATGACCATAGTATTTGACACATACGACAATACTAAATAATGAACCTTCTTTGATAAAATTTGTTTTATACTTTAGCATTCGTCGAATTGTGTTTAACTACGATTTCTATTTCTTTTTAATAAAATAAAGAAAACATTTTAATTTAATACAATTATATTTAGAATCCACGATATTAAATATCAAGTACGAGAATAACCAGACGGCCAATGCAAGCGGCCAGCTGAGATCGTCAAGGCGATGGCGACCTTGTACAGAAGGGCTGAGGGTTAGAATCCCACTTGAGATGAAGGTTTACCCTTGTTTCGTGGCGTGGTGGATTCTTCCTCCTACCCACAACTACCCCATCTTTTGTGGCCTCTCTGGGTGGCATAGGAGTCATGTACACGTTGCACCTGGACACATCAGTTACCTGTTGCCTATCGCCACGGCGCGGCGGCAACAATGTGGGACTGGTGCTGCCTGGGTTTCCTCACGAGCCTCTGGGGCAGCGGGCGCTATCTAGGTGCGGCCATGTGAAGGATGCTAATATGGAACCGAGCCAAAGGGCTCGCCACAACTCTTGCCAAACTCACCCTTCAATTCACCACACATTATTAATTCTAAGAATGATTCATAGTTGTTAGTCATTTCATTTAAAAAATTCTTAGTTCGTCAACTTTATTTTCCCATAGACTTACAGACACTGGATCACATTAGTAAACTAACATATGTTACAGGACGCTGAGCATTGACTCCGGCAGTCTAAGGTTGCCGATATTTGAAAGTAAGAACAGTGCATTCCTAAACATGGAGGCTGAGAGCAGAGGTGTTTTTGAGCAGGTGTCCTTGATGCCATATGTTGGACGATTGATATTTTGCTCTTCAATATTCAAGCTTAGTAAGGTGGGTTTTAATGTCAGAATATGGTTAATCTATTGTATTTTAACTATAATTAAATACGTATTTTTTGTTTTACGTTAAGTATCTTAGTTTATTATTATGTATGTGTTATTTACTTTTTATGTAATATATCAGTGTGTCCCACGGCCCTGGTGAGCAAACAATCAAATTCCAAAACGTTGGTGAACTAAGAATGTTTTCAATGCAATAATAATAAATTGGAGATAATCAATTTATTTTTATTTTGGCAAGTAATTTACATGAATCTCTAGTAGCATTTGCAATTTTTTCGAAAACCACAGCAATTGTTTCTTACAAATTTTTGGTTAAATAAAAGGAAGTAAATAAATAAAGTAACAGTTTTGATTTTCAATAAAACTACGGAAATTTTGAAAATTGAAAAACATCAAATTTATTTTGTACCAGTTCTACATCTTCATTATTAAATCCAGAGATGTCTTTCTTAGTGATTAAGAAACGAATTAATGATAAGTACTTAAGGTGCCTTAAACGTAAGATCTTTCAATGATGCCGTGGATATTTTTAAATGTTAGTTGTTACTGAATACTAAAGAGGAACACTAATACAAGTTAAATTTCTATATATGCCATGTTTTCCCACTACTTCTACTAGGTTGGAATGAAGTTAGTTATCAGCCGTACGTGTGACACAGGGTCTACGCCACTGATAGAAGCAATGGTGGCGCTGGACTGACTAAACATGTTTATAAAGTCGTAGCCTTCCGCGGCCAGAGTCATGTGCTGGTATGGTCATACCAGCCCTGAGGAAGACCACGACAGCATGGTCGAAACGTCGGCAACACAGCCTTCAACGTGGCGTCACCCGGACAGCCCAGATCACGCACATAAACATGTTCATGATTCGTGTTAACAAAACGCGAACACACCAATAACGATAAATGTATCATTTTCGCCCAGATGGTTTGAAGTAATTCGTAATACCTTCATTTGTTCATAACATAATTTATTTCGTTTGTGCTCTTCCGGAGGCGACTCCATGAAAATAATGACTGCAACACGTAGAAAATGAGTAATGGTAAATGTGCGAAAAGCCGAATTGACAATATTTAAATTAATTAATTGTAAGTGTTTATACGCAAGATGTATTTTAGAAGAGTAATTCTCACACATCCCACACTAGAGCTGTTTGATACAATCAACAAAGTATATAGATAAATAATATAATAAATATACAACTTTTACTTCACAAAATACGAGATAGGAGGAATTAAGGTAGGTTTTAGTCTTTCAAGAGTGTTGCATTATGTGTTATGATTTTTTTTCTATCATGAAATTAATTTAATGTAAACACCATCAAAGAATCAATCCACAATGTTTTGTAACTAAAATCTCTTTTGCAACAGATAATAACACTTTCGTGGTAACGTGAGTCTTCTCATTCTCTAGGAAGCTCATAATTAATCCAGAACCATGAAGTCAGGATGACATGAATACTGACTCCTCATCGCGACGACCAACTCATAGCTTCATTAAGTCCATTTATTCAGGGCAGTAAATCATTCCTAATGGCATATCTACAAACGACTGAACATTTCGGGTTATGGCGTCATTAATTATCGAGTTCTCGAGTCTCGTCGCTACTACGTTCGTAAACTTCTTGTTACTTGCATGCCGCCGAGACATCCTGGAGATGAAGTCACAAGAAAACATTCCTTGCGATTGTTTGCCTTTATACGCTATACAGTGGGTTTTGGCGTCGGTTTCACTTACTATACGCCAACATTCCTGTAGCGCCAACTTTGGTGTAGGGCTCGTGTGACTATGGTGTGTCATGTACTTGTGTACTCGAAAGTACTCGAAATTATTCTTACAATTTTTAACTGAGTAATTCTTCGTCTTTTTCATCAGGAATGCAACTGTTCTGTTATTTTGATGATGTTGAAATCTTAATTTCGTGATAGAAGTATTTACCAATATAAGGGGAGTCATTTAAAGGTTAAGAAACAATTTCAGAGTGATCTGCACAATTTGACAAACACGTGTTTATGTTATTTAGGGGAGAAATGCTTCGGAGTTTGCAACGATCAAAGCACCTATAATCGTGTTCTCAGAGTGAGACATCTTTAAGCACAACACTAGACACCACTAGAGATGTTAATTTTCATATTTTTCATATGAAATGATTTAATAGAACATCTGCTACAGTCTGTTTTTGTCAGTTTAGAGAGTTGTGAGAATACATAAGAATTATTATTAAAATAGATAGAGATCGTGTTTTTTCTTTAGATGCAAACTCCAATTCGCAATTTTATGGTATTATGACATTTCAAGCGCTTAATGCATTTTATGCACCATAAAATAGAAGTTAATATTATGGAAAGGCAAATAAAGAAAATCGTTCGTTACTTTTCACATCTCAAAGGCACCTTCAACATATAAAATATTAGACTGTTTTAAATATGTTTTACTGAACTATGGATAGAGTAGATTTTACGTCTTTCTGGAGACGTGCCAGAAGTAGGCGACTCTTTTAACACACATATCAAGATGCTAGTAATGACTATCTAAATTTAATCTGCAAACCTGTTTTATAAATTGTAAAACTGTATTTAATAATTCAATTCATTACTTTCTCGGTTACTACTTACGTATTATAGAAGTAATGAAACATCCCTACCCCCAAATACTACTCAGTCCTCTAACTCTAAATGAATCAGAACGAGAACCAGGATGAGAATTATATAAAGCCAATTCAAAACCCAATTGTCATAAAATACATTGAAAATAAACTTTAGGGCAGAACGCATCAACATATACAGTATGTGATCAAAAGTATCCGGACACGTCCAAAATGGTGTTATCGTGTGGTCGTGTTTTTCATGGAGATGGCTTTCACCACTTCTTGTTTTGTGTGGCACTGTCACGGCACAGGCCTACGTTGATGTTTCAAACACCTCGCTCCCTACTGTTGAGTAGCAATTTGGGGATGGTGATTGCACCTTTCAACACGATCAAGGACCTGTTCATACTGCACAGGCCGTGTTGGAGTGGTCACACGACAATAACATTCCTGTAATGGATTGGCATGCACACAGAGTCCTGACTTGAATCCTATCGAACACCTTTATGATGTTTTGCAACGCTGAATTCGTGCCAGACCTCTCCGACCTTCATCGATAGCTCTTTTTCGTGCTGCATTTCATGAAGAAGTCCCCAAGAAACCTTCCAGCACCTGATTGAAATTATGTCTGCGAGAGAGGAAAACGTGATCAAGGCTAAGGGTGGGCCAACACCGAACTGAACTCCAGCATTACCGATGGAGGGGGCCACAAACTGGTAAGTCATTTTCAGCCACGTGTCCAGATACTTTTGATCACGCAGTGTGCATATTTTATCGCCACATCCACACCACCGGATCTTTGTCTAAAATCTCTAATGACTAACAGAATAGGGTCACGTGTTAATGCGTCCCTTACAGCAAGTATCGAATTAATGGACGACGCAAACTAAAAAATTAAGGAATCCTTAAAGGGAAAGGCATCTCTAAAGCGGAAGGACGGTCGTTTGAACCGCAGTCCTAACACCAAGCTAAGTGTTGGTTGAAAGATTATAATAAAAATAATATACCAAACTCTACTCTCATTTATATTCGGTTCTTTACCACACCCTCAAGAACAGCTTCACTTTCCGCAAGTGAACTGTCGCAAACCGCTTCCCTTACCTCGGCAGAACCACCTCATCCCTCTCTCCCCTTTGAGAGGCGAATAGCGGATTCCAGACGCTGTCCTGCCGCCAGTGTCCACGCCGCGCAGCCGGGCTCTGCGCGGACCCGACTAAGACTAAGCTCGCGAAACGTCAGCAGCAAAACGCGCCCCCTCGCGTAGCCCTCGCGTCCGCACGCCGCCCCAAAGGCCCCGCAATGCCCCACCTGTTGTGGAGGAGGGAGGGGGCGGAAGCGGCGGCGACAGATGGCGGTGACAGGAGCGGAGGAGGAGGCAGCGCATGCGGGAATGGTGGTGGGTCCCGTCGCTAGTAGAGGTCAGCGGTAAAGAGGTCGGAGGAGGATGGGGAATCGGAGTTCGAAGAGGCATCAGGTTGATCGGAGGGAGATGGGGGTGGGGGTGGAGTGTAGAATAGGAATAGGGTGGAGGATAGGAAGTCGGTGGAGTGATACATTGATTGTTAGTGATTCCGGCTGCGTCAACTGCCAAGGTCATTTGTCCCGTAAGTGTAGTGCGTATTTTCTCGTCGGTAGTGGCGACGATCTTTCCCTGGTGGATGGTGAGGTCTGGCGCCGACCGTTGGCTACCGGGGTTTTCCTCAAACGGGTGACTCCCGTCAGTGGGACTTGTTATAAGCTCCCTACCGGTCTTCAGGCATGTGTGGTACACGCTAGTGTGTATATAAGGGGTAGGATTGGACAAGGAAGGGATAGGATTGTGTGCATAAGAGGTAGGATTGGGATCAAAATATTGCGCGCGGTCCGCGGCTTGGTAAGTTGGGTATTGCGTCTGCATTCATCTGATATTGATACAACAAGGAAAAATACCGATAAGAGCATTCGCCCGCTAGGATTCTCCTCTAGACAACAGCTGAACTCGACCGAGCCATCCTGTCAGCGTTGGGATCTCTATTTAGAGACACTGCAGAGATATCAGTTGATCCCCTGAACCACCTCGCCCAGTCGCAGGAGACCTCCTGCGTGAAGGCAGGCCTGGGGTTTGGAGGAGGATGAGCTTGAGGATGTCCATCAAGTATTAAAAGTGACAAAGGAGGAGTGTTAAGAAAGGTCGGAGGAAGATGGGAGTTGGAGGAGGAGTGGGAAGTCGGAAAGGATGGTGAGGATGGCGGAGGATGAAAGGCGATCGGAAGATCGGGGGAGGGGGAGAGGGAGATGGGGTTGAGAGTGCTAGAAGAGGATGGGGGTTGAGGACGTTGGAAGAGGATGTGGTTGGAGAGTCAGCAGGGTCTGGGTGTTGTAGGAGGATGAGAGTGCCTGGAAGGATGTGTGAAGTGGAGAAGACGGGATTGGCGAAGGCGGTGGTAGCGTGGAGGTGGTGTGTGTGTGTGTGTGTGTGTGTGTGTGTGTGAGTGAGTGAGTGAGAGAGTGAGCGAGAGAGTGTCGTGTACGGCGGCGAGTACGGATGGTGCGTGAGCCATCCTCTCATGGCGAGCGAACTGCCAAGAGCCTACTTGGAGACTACTACAAGGACGAGCATTACCAAAAGAACTCAGCTCATTTTCTGTATTTTCGGTTCATCCATTTAAACCGGCAAACAAGCAAAATTAAAATGGATGAATAAACAATGGAAAATTAAAACGAGTAAATAAAAATACCGAATAAAGTATTTGGCAAATTTTAAGAAATTTTCTTTGGGTTGTTAGGAAAGTATTTATTTTTACTTAAAAAATCTAGAATGATAAATAACCATTTTATTTTTTTTAAGAATAACGCTAAGAAAACTCTTATTTTCTTTCTCGATTGAACGTTTATCATGTTAGACACATTTCGACGCAAGGGGCATAACCCATGGCGACTTCAGCTCCCTGACTGACAACACAGGCTCACGCACGACTACATAATACGACTACACACGAACACACTTACACATAAGATCACACGCTTCTTGCTCGCAAACCCAAGTTCTCACACACACACATATTAGCATTCATATACATGCACTCAAATACTAGTGCACGTACTCAAACACTATGAAAACTTGCTCGTACACTTACACATTCACCTCGACCACAAATACGCGTCTATAAACGCATGTATACACGCTCACACTCTCTCAAACACACTGTCACACATGTTCGAATTCACTCAAAAAAAGAAATGATCACAAGTGCACTTAGATGCATGAGCATGATTACGCACTTATGTTCACATGCGAACACACAGATGCACGCACGTGCATACTGCTTGCACACTGACGCCCACATTGTCATACACACACACACACGTTGTATTGTCGGCGGGGCCTAGAGACACCCACCAGACAGCAATGGACGTCCACCACTGAACAGAGATTCACCCGAGATGTGAATTAACCTCCACTGAATGAAGCCGCTGTTTTATTTGTACCTCCCCACAAAAATAGAACGTTTCGTTTTGCAAACATGCTCATGCAAACGTTGGACATGAAAGGTCGTTTGGTGCGGCAGACAACTGTATAATGTATATAGGTTTTCAATATCCATAGTTTTGTGTCGTTCTTTCTCTATTTCATGACAACATTTCTTCCCGTAGAGTACAAATTGTCGTGAATATTACGTAGGGAAGTCTGATACAAAAAAGATTGATTAAAACGTCATTAATTACTTACAAATACATATGAGGCGCTTAAAGACCCTTATTTGATTTTTGTAAACAGCATGTCTTAATAAAGAAGTGCCACATAGTGCTCATATTTTCGACTATTTTTTAATAAATTTGCATATGATAAAATCCATTTTATTCGGTCAAGGTAATGTATAAAAGTGGAGAACAATGAGAGTGATTTTTTTTGGGAAATCGCAAAGAAATGTTCATAATTTAGTTTTCTTGAATCGTTTTGTAGATGTAAAATGTCATAAATCTTGCCAGTTGTATTGAGCATTTGAAGTTTTTAACCACAATCTGCATACAAAATGTTACATGGTAACTAACATTGGGTACTCTTTTTGTAATTTTACTGTTTACTCTGAATGAAGCAAAATATAATGTTGACAAAATTATTTTTATGTTTGATAGAATTATGTAGTTTAATAAAAAAACATTCAAAAACTTGGAACAGTTTCTATAAATATGATGTTTACATTTTATGATGGAGTTAAATTCGAGGTGAAATTATATAAATGACAGTCGTGTTATAATTTTTTCTCTGATTCTCATAATACAGCATTTTATTGACATTTGATGATATTTCTACAACATCCATTGACGTCATAAAGTACTCTGAACTCTCGTTACTAACTAGTGAATGTCTTTGTGTTTGGTATTGGCAAAGATATGTAAACAAGCCAATGAGTTATTCTCTAGAATTCTCCCCTGTATTTATTGCCAGGAAGAACAGTGATCACATACATTTTAGTCTCTTAAAACAACAGACACAACAGCTGTTTTCACAGCAGTAAATTTTAAAAGAATATTACTTTTCCCTTTGTGTTCTTGAAACTCTATAATGTTTTTCCGGCAACAACTGGAAATAATGTTTCGTGTTTTATCGCGGTTTAAATGTGTTTGCTCGAGTATTAGTCTCAATATAGAGGAAATCGTTCATTTTTACATTCCCCTGGAAAATGGCGAGGTTTCGACTGAAAAACATGGTCTTAGTATCGAAAAGTGGATAAATCTTGTCTACGTATATAGTAAATGACTTCCACTAGGTCGTTGTGTTTTCAGCATTCATGTCATGTGGGTCCTCGACACCAGATACACGTTTGGAGCAAAAGTTAAAAAAAAACAACGCGATTAAATGTAAGCACGTGGCTTGGTCTGAACAAGTGTAGGGCTGGGGCAGGGGCTGGGGCAGGGGCTGGGGCAGGGGCTGGGGCAGGGGCTGGGGCAGGGGCTGGGGCAGGGGCTGGGGCAGGGGCTGGGGCAGGGGCTGGGGCAGGGGCTGGGGCAGGGGCTGGGGCAGGGGCTGGGGCAGGGGCTGGGGCAGGGGCTGGGGCAGGGGCTGGGGCAGGGGCTGGGGCGGGGCTGGGGCAGGGGCTGGGGCAGGGGCTGGGGCAGGGGCTGGGGCAGGGGCTGGGGCTGGGGCGGGGCAGGGGCAGGGGCTCGGGCAGGGGCTGGGGCAGGGGCTGGGGCAGGGGCTGGGGCTGGGGCGGGGCAGGGGCAGGGGCTCGGGCAGGGGCTGGGGCAGGGGCTGGGGCAGGGGCTCGGGCAGGGGCTGGGGCAGGGGCTGGGGCAGGGGCTGGGGCAGGGGCTGGGGCAGGGGCTGGGGCAGGGGCTGGGGCAGGGGCTGGGTCAGGGGCTGGGGCAGGGGCTGGGGCAGGGGCTGGGGCAGGGGCTGGGGCAGGGGCTGGGGCAGGGGCTGGGGCAGGGGATGGGGCGGGGCAGGGGCTGGGGCAGGGGCTGGGGCAGGGGCTGGGGCAGGGGCTGGGGCTGGGGCGGGGCAGGGGCAGGGGCTGGGGCAGGGGCTGGGGCAGGGGCTGGGGCAGGGGCTGGGGCAGGGGCTGGGGCAGGGGCTGGGGCGGGGCAGGGGCAGGGGCTCGGGCAGGGGCTGGGGCAGGGGCTGGGGCAGGGGCTGGGGCAGGGGCTGGGGCAGGGGCTCGGGCAGGGGCTGGGGCAGGGGCTGGGGCAGGGGCTCGGGCAGGGGCTGGGGCAGGGGCTGGGGCAGGGGCTGGGGCAGGGGCTGGGGCAGGGGCTGGGGCAGGGGCTGGGGCAGGGGCTGGGGCAGGGGCTGGGGCGGGGCTGGGGCAGGGGCTGGGGCAGGGGCTGGGGCAGGGGCTGGGGCAGGGTCTGGGGCTGGGGCAGGTGCTGGGGCAGGGGCTGGGGCAGGGCTTGGGCAGGGGCTTGGGCAGGGGTGGGGCAGGGGCTGGGGCAGGGGCTGGGGCAGGGGCTGGGGCAGGGGATGGGGCGGGGCTGGGGCAGGGGCTGGGGCAGGGGCTGGGGCAGGGGCTGGGGCAGGGGCTGGGGCAGGGGCTGGGGCTGGGGCGGGGCAGGGGCAGGGGCTCGGGCAGGGGCTGGGGCAGGGGCTGGGGCAGGGGCTGGGGCAGGGGCTGGGACAGGGGCTGGGGCAGGGGCTGGGGCAGGGGCTGGGGCAGGGGGCTGGGGCAGGGGCTGGGGCAGGGGCTGGGGGGGCTGGGGCAGGGGCTGGGGCAGGGGCTGGGGCAGGGGCTGGGGCAGGGGCTGGGGCAGGGGCTGGGGCAGGGGCTGGGGCAGGGGCTGGGGCAGGGGCTGGGTCAGGGGCTGGGGCAGGGGCTGGGGCAGGGGCTGGGGCAGGGGCTGGGGCAGGGGCTGGGGCGGGGCTGGGGCAGGGGCTGGGGCAGGGGCTGGGGCAGGGGCTGGGGCAGGGGCTGGGGCAGCGGCTGGGGCTGGGGCGGGGCAGGGGCAGGGGCTCGGGCAGGGGCTGGGGCAGGGGCTGGGGCAGGGGCTGGGGCAGGGGCTGGGGCAGGGGCTGGGGCAGGGGCTGGGGCAGGGGCTGTGGCAGGGGCTGGAGCGGGGTTGGGGCGGGGCTAGGGCAGGGGCTGGGGCAGGGGCTGGGGCAGGGGCTGGGGCAGGGGCTGGGGCAGGGGCTGGGGCAGGGGCAGGGGCTGGGGCAGTGGCTGGGGCACGGGGGCTGGGGCAGGGGCTGGGGCAGGGGCTGGGGCAGGGGCTGGGGCAGGGGCTGGGGCTGGGGCGGGGCAGGGGCAGGGGCTCGGGCAGGGGCTGGGGCAGGGGCTGGGGCAGGGGCTCGGGTAGGGGCTGGGGCAGGGGCTGGGGCAGGGGCTCGGGCAGGGGCTGGGGCAGGGGCTAGGGCAGGGGCTGGGGGGGGGGCTGGGGCAGGGGCTGGGGCAGGGGCTAGGGCAGGGGCTGGGGGGGGCTGGGGCAGGGGCTGGGGCAGGGGCTGGGGCAGGGGCTGGGCCTGGGCGAGGGCTGGGGCTGGGGCTGGGGCTGGGGCTGGGGCGGGGGCTGGGGCTGGGGCGGGGGCTGGGCAGGGGCTGGGGCAGGGGATGGGGCAGGGGCTGGGGCAGGGGCTGGGGCAGGGGCTGGGGCGGGGCTGGGGCGGGGCCGGGGCGGGGCTGGGGCGGGCTCTTTCAGTGGGAAGGGAGACGTGTAAGCGGATCCCAAGAGTGGGAGCGCCGCTGGTGGGTGGCGGAGTAGCGTGTGCAGGGCAGGCGTGGCGCTGCCGTGTGGAGGTGTGCGTGCTGGGTAACGGGGTCAGTGGGTGTTGGCGGCGCGCACGGGGGTGGAAGGGCAGAGGTGAGGCTGCGGGCAGAGAGCTGAGCGTCGGTTGTCGGAGGTCGGGTCGAATAGCGTTCGTGTAGCGGGAAGGCAGGGCCCATAGCTGAGCGGGTGAGGGGTTGGGACAAGGCTGGGCCTGTTGGATAATCCTGGTAGGGAGTATCTCGAAGGGAGTGAAAGGGCGAAGTGTATCGTGATGTGATTGAGCGTTGGCTGACGTGGCGGGGCAGGACGTGATGGGCGTGGTAGTGAGTGCTGGGTTTTGGAAGGACGTGAGTGAAGTGTTGTGGGGTGTTGTGGAATGTTGCGTAGCGTGGCGTGTCGTAGCAGGGTGGTGGCATGCAGGAGAGCCAGCCTAAAGCTGAGAGCATGGCGGGGCGTGGTTTGGGGGAGCGTAGTTCGAGGGAGCGTATTTTGGTTGGACGTAGCTTACTGTGGCGCAGCTTGGCGAGGGACATCGTGATGGGGCGTACCGTGGTGAGGCGTAGATTGGCGGAGCAAACCTTGGTGGGGCATAACTTAGCAGGGCGCGGGGCGTGACACGATAGCCTTTGGCGAAGAAAGGGATGGCAGGCAAGCATCGCCTGGGCAGAATGAGGAAAGAGTGGGCGGGGTGGCGAGGCATGATGGGGCCTGGCCAGGAAGGGCGAAGCGCGTCGCAGTGACGGGGCTCTGCACGGCGTGGCATGGCGGGGAACGGACATAGCATGGCGGGTCTTTCCAGGGGGTACTCACGTCCGCGGGGGGGGGGGCAGGGAGGGGGGGCAGTGCGCGTGGCGTGTTCGCGTTTATTGGCCACCCGAGGACTCGCGGGGGCACCGCGACAGCGCGCGGGCCGTGTCGCGCCCCTCCCCCTCCCCCTCCCCTCCCCCTCCCCACGCACTCGGTTTGTGCTCCGGAGCGCCCCGGGCAGACGCGCGCAACTGCTCCACGGGGAGGCCGCGCGCCGCCGTGTTGCGGAAAAAACAGCGCTGCTATCAATGAACATTCAACGACACGAAATCACTGGGAATAAAAAACTACAATACAACGCCACTACTTAGAATTATACACACCTCTATGAAGGTGACTTCTGTTTGATATCTGATTGATTGTATGTAACCAATACGTTAGTTTTTATTAGTAAAAAATATTAACTTCAAACTATGGAAAATGACGGAACACCAATATGGAAATGGAGTACAAACTAGTGGTGTAACTACAGCTCACACTGTCTTGCATTATTTCAAAACTTCGCAATTTGGGAAAATTCAGAGTTCAACGAAAAAGTAATTTGCACAATTATTAAGCATTCTTTGCTGAAAAATTCACCAAAAAGTGCGGAACCTTTTTGAGAAAATGTAGTTACCTTTGATGTAAATTATACCCCAAACTCAAACTATCCTTTTAAAGTTCGTAAGGCCACAAGTTTGGCCAGATCATTCGGGGAATATACATTTTCGAGAATATCGTCTCTACGGTTTAGGCACGAGTGTTGACAACAGACGGACGGACAAACAGATGTTTCACGTAAATAATTTTTCGGTATGATGGACACACAAACGTGGATTCTGACTACACAACCTTTTAGAGGACGTGAACATAAAGGAGCAAGATATATCTAAGATTTCGGTGCGAGTGTTCCACTTTCCGAGATTTTCTGACAGTAAATTTCCGCTTTCCGCAGTAGCATTACAATACTTTGTCTTTATTACATAAATGCGTAGAAGGTAAAACTGTAAGCAAGACAAGGTAGACGGAGAAGAAAATGCTACGCATTGTTACGAGGAGGACGGAATAATGAGGATTGAAAGGGCAGAAAGAAATGGATTCTAGAATGCAATGCTAGTTGTACCAAAATTCTCAATACGGAAAATAAAGAAATGTAGCCTTATCATACTTGTTTACTATATCACTAGTCTGAATCGAATGTTCCATAGTTCAATTAATCACTGCGCAAGATAAATACCACATCTAAAAATTGTAATTTTGCATTCTGGTGACGAGAAATTAACGATCTCCAACGAGCTACAACCTACTTTTCATAAACTTGCTGAAGGCAAGTTTATTATTTAGCTGAAGCAAGCATTCTTCGAAGATTCCTCGTCTGATCTTGGATTCCACCGGTTCTGACGTCACAGACCCAACTCTGCGTGCTTGCCGCCTCCGCCTGCCTCGTTTGATCGCCTCGTAGCGCGTCTCCCGGATGCTCACGCGCGGCGCGGGAGTGCGCTGTGGGCGTTCCCGCCTTGATCTGGCGCCGTCATCGCGATGCGTGCATCGAATGGCGTTCCGGCTCAGCGCATCGCTTGCGGACTGTCTGTCACGCGCCTTCGACCTCATCGACCTATTGATGTTCAAGGATACATGTTACACATTTCTGGGGTGGAGACCACTACCTGTCAACGAATTTGTGATAGAAAATACCATATGTAGTTCTTAATATAATCTGAAACTCATGAACAGAAAATTCACGCGTGACATTGATTGGTAGGAAACTTATCTTCCACTGGAGTTCGGCAGATACACGAAATCTCTTTGAGTTAGAAAGTTTAGGAACTAAGTAATATTCTGCTAGAGACTCTTGTACAGATATTATTTTGCAGAATTTTATTGTACAGTTGTTGCTAGTAATTCGATTTAAAAATAGAACCTTACGGATTTCTGTAGCCCACGAAGGGACGAGCCCTAAAATGTGCATGTAGCCGTATCTTATGCAGTACTTTTGACAAGAGTAGCAGTTTTACTACGCACGCTGACTAATAGACTGCCATCACTACGAGGAAACCTATGCAACATACACTGCAAGGTCTCTTTTCAGGTGACCGCTGACTCCGCTGACACGGAGTAGCAGAAAAGACAGAGAAAACATGAAAGAGATGTCTCTGAAACATTTCACCTGTTACTGTAGTTGCGTCTATTGTTTCCCATCTCGCCTTGCTACCCCCACGTACCTTCTTCGTTGAAGGTTAACTCAATGTCCCAGAGAGATTGCTCACTGGCAGCATTACCGTTGTGCAGCATCTCTGAATAGAAGGTCCTGGGAATACTGAGGTTGGTTGGTTAGTGGTTAGTGATTCTGGGCGCGTCAACAACCGAGGTCATTACTCCCGTAAGTGTAGTGCGTGTTTTTCTCTCGGGAGGTGGCGGCCATCTTCCTCTGCTTGAAGCGAGATCCGGCGCTGACCTACCGTCGGCTAGCGAGGTTTGCCCCTGCCAGGTATCTCTCACCAGTGGGAGACCGCCCCAGCCGGGACAAGCATGTTAGTGTCTGTGTGTAAGGGGTGAAGGTAGTACAAGGAAGAGGTAGAAAAGATCGCGCGCGACCCCTATATTAGGGTACTGCTCCGGCATTCGAATAGTGTTGATCGAAAAAAAACAACACGGAAATCTACCAAAGAGAGCGGCATGCCGCTAGAATTCTCCTCGAGACAGCGGCTGAACTCGACCTAGCTGACAATCTTTTTTTGAATTGAATTGAATTTGCCTTGTTTTACGTGGCGAGACTCGGGCCATCAGGCCCGTTCTTCCGTCTGACCACGCAAATTTCGCTACGCTCGTTTCACCAACTAGCGGAGAAAGGAGGTATTTCTTGGCCGAGAAACAGGCGATTTGAATTTAGCTCAGAGGCGTCATTTAGGCTTGAGGATCTTTTACATGCAAGTAAATCTACTAACATGGGACAGCCGGCTTTACTTCCCCTCCGAAGGAAGGCGTACGAAGGATTTTGTCGCCCTAAAAATCCACGGCTTCGATCGGGTTTGAACCCGCGAGCTTGGGTATAACAGTCCGGTACGCTAACCGTCACACCATCGCCGCCGCTTTATCTTGTGTCGGGACCATCGTCGGGACGCAAACCTAGGACCTTTCAGTTAGAGGGACTGCAGTGGCATCTGTTGATGGAATACTGAGGAGGTTGCATTTTCGACATAGCCAGGTTGAAGGAGAATTGTAGCGTGCGGTGACTCTCACTTTCCGTCAATCAGTACGAGGCGAATGCTCAAGCGGAACCTTATCAAACGGCCCCTGGTTCACGCGTGAACTTTCCATACTCGATTGAATGAACGTGTGACTTAAAGTCTTTTGTTGTCGGCTGAAGTGATCTAAGCGGTTTCATTTGAAAAAAAAATAGTGTGCATATATCTTTGATATTTAAAAGACTGAGGGATAACATTATACATATTAATATGTTCCCTCACATTCAATTATTTAGTAAATATTTCTCAATATCAAGTACTATATCTCAATATTTTTTGAGGTTTATGAGATATTTGAGGTAAGCCATTCTGTATGTATGTGATAACGTCTCATTAACGTGTTTTAGAGACATGTTATTATTTCACTTGAGAGTATTTCTGTGGTATTAATGAACTCTGCACAACGTAACAAAAGGTAAGTTACCGCATTTGTACGTACTGTTAAATTATATACAGATTAAATTCATTTCAAACTCATGAAGAGAGAGATATGTAAAGGTGTAGTCTTGCAGACGAACTACATCTCTTTCATGTACTATTTCTCAGATAAAATGAATGGAAATATGTATCTGGAAGAAATCCACAATTTATCCGCAAGTACTGGACGCCACAAATACGAGAAAATCGCAAATACGACATGAGGAAATAAAAAAACTGAAGCAACAAAAGCTCTCTGGATCACCTACAGCACCGATCCTGACACGCTTGTAATCATATTAGTGCACTTAACTTCTCAACATAGACATCCTACTTATTCATACTTAATTTAGATCAAGGCATCGGTGACATTGTGTGACAAATAGGATTCAAGGTTTTGTACCCCATCCGGACAGCAAGTGGAAATTAACGACCATTTTGAATTGCCTCCCACCCAAATGTTTCTTCAATAGCAAAAGAGATGCAACGCAAGGGACTGAACTCACAAGCCAACCGCAACCACAGCAACCAAGAATCCCCAACCGCCATCATTCGATCTCTTAGTAGAGGAATCAACGTAATGCAAAAGCGATGCCGCTTTCCCGAGTTATTAGCGGAATCTCTGTGGAGGATATGAATTACGCGGTGGAGCGGCGGTGGCGGCAAACTCCAACTGCGTACTCGATGTGTTATTGGCGCGATGCCGCATTAATTAAATTGTAATTCCACCGCGCACGCGGCCATGAAAGAGACCGCAGGACAGGCCCGAAGCTGTGCGAAAACGCGAGCAGAATCGCGCATCAAAGCCTTTTCACGAAATCCTGCTGTATCAAAGTCAATGTAAAACGAATATGTTCTACTCTACTGAATTTACAAAAATGCTGGAATATGTTTTTATATTCCGTTCTGGTGAAGAGTTTGTCTCTCATGTTGTGGTGGCCCTCATGTAAAGGCAAACCTTCAAAGCGATGTCATAGGAGTGGATGAACATTTGTGAAATATTGAGGGGAGGGATTAGTTAAAAATATCTGGGAAAAGTTGTATAAATGTGTTTATGCGACTATTATGGTTTCAATTTTTTATTATTATACAATTATAATTGTATAAGAATTATATTTTTTTAATATATAATGTTTAAGACTGGAGAACGAACTAGAGGAATGCATTAATTATAGTTTTCCCTCCCTATAATAAGTGGATTTGTGGGAAGTTGCGGAAATGTGTATGACAGCGCATTACTTTAATCCCTTACTGTTTTTAACGAAAATTGTTTTTTATGAGAAGGCATATAATTACTGCAAACAAAAAAGATTTACTTATTTGTTATTATGAGATCATTTGTTTTGTTAGGCTTGTGAAAAAATAAACATCTGGAGTAATTACTGTAGTTGCTTGGTCTTCAGTAAACTTAGTGACGTTGGTGTTGAATAATTCGCCATGTATCGTCATGAAATGAGTGTTTTCAGAATTGTTTTAAAATAACCTATTTACATCACAATACGTTCTTAACTAAAGTGCCAGATTGCACATCTTCCGATTTTAATTATTTTACCACGGAACAAAACCACAGACTCAGAAGTCAAAAATAACCAACTTGGAAAATGAACTGTACGGAATATCAAAACATCATTTTCAATATAATATGTGATGCACCATGGCTTTTCATGATTTATTATTAAATATTTATGAGTTACACAGAGTGTCTCGGAATAAATGAAACAAAACTGTAGAACATTTATGGGAGTCAAAGATGGAGGGAAAACTCAAATGAAATTCCAAAAGTTACATTTGCTCTGATTAGTAAGCTGCTCACCATACATTGCTGTTCGAGTGCACAGATGTATAGCAATATCCTATTTAGTATTATATTGATGATCATCTATACGGCTGCGTATTTTAACATCGCAGATTTCATCACCACGAGCAATTGGAGATGAAGCTGATTTATTTTGTTTGCTTTTCGTTCAACATTCCGAGAGAATAGTACTTCAGGGAGCAAAAAATCTGTTTCTTGCTCATTCCGTACCGCCAAGTCACGATTAGCCGCACTCCACTGATCGAATAAAGGTTCATGTTCCTGTGAGGCTCGCAAGCGCCTGAGGATAGCGACCAACCACTTGCACACTCGGGCGCGGCCTACTGCGTGGGTGCCGGGGCCGGCGCGGGGGCGGTCGCGGGGCGGAAGTGGGAGCGGGAGCGAGGGCGGGCGCGGGGGCGGGCGCGGGGGCGGACGTGGGAGCGGGAGCGAGGGTGGGCGCGGGGGCGGGCGCGGGGGCGTGCGCGGGGGCGGGCGCGGGCGCGGGCGCGGGGGCGGGCGCGGGGGCGGACGTGGGAGCGGGAGCGAGGGCGGGCGCGGGGGCGGGCGCGGGCGCGGGGGCGGGCGCGGACGTGGGAGCGGGAGCGAGGGCGGGCGCGGGGGCGGGCGCGGGGGCGGGCGCGGGGGCGGGCGCGGGGGCGGACGTGGGAGCGGGAGCGAGGGCGGGCGCGGGGGCGGGCGCGGGCGCGGGGGCGGGCGCGGGCGCGGGGGCGGGCGCGGACGTGGGAGCGGGAGCGAGGGCGGGCGCGGGGGCGGGCGCGGGGGCGGGCGCGGGGGCGGGCGCGGGGGCGGGCGCGGGGGCGGACGTGGGAGCGGGAGCGAGGGCGGCCGCGGGGCGGACGTGGGGGCGGGCGCGGGCGCTGGGGTGGGTGAGGGCTTGGAGGCGGGGAGAGGGCGGGAGCGTCCGCCGCTTTGTGTCGCCGCGGCGTCCAAACACGCGCGTCCATTTCCGCGCGGGCGGCGCGCCAACGAGGATGTCATCGCGCGCCGCCACTCGCTCACTGCCCCGCCCCGCGCCGCGCGGACCAAAACGCGCACGGCCCAGCCCCGCCCCCTCAGCCGCGATACCGCAGCGCTCCCACCACGCCCCCCTGCGCGTCCTCGCTTCGCCCCGTCCCTCCCCTCCCGGCCGCGCTCTGCCACGCCAAATCACACCGCGCCACTCCCCGTCACGCCTGGCCTCCCCCGCTGCCTTTTCCCCGCGCCGCTCGCACCCCCGCGCTTGCTGTCTGCACAGGTCGTGCACTAGCCCTTGCTCCCTCAGCACGCCTCGAGTGGGCTCGTGCTTGGCTCGGTTTGTCGGTTCTCGCTCTGGCTCTCGCACTCGCGCCGCTCCAGCTCTCGCTCTGCGGGTCTTTCACGCACGGATCTCTCACAGTTCGGCCGCACACACTCTCACGCAAGATACCGAACAGCAAAGTCTTACGAGGCAACAAGGGTCGAGATCGAGGAAAACGGGATGATCGACATTATTGGTCTGACAAACCGAAGGTAGTTTCTGAAAAATGTTCACTTTTGAATATATGATTACATAACAGGGAAATAAAAATGAATACATTATTTCACAAGCAGTCACTTGGAAAACATGCTCTGTAGTCTATTATTTCAGAGTCTGCACGTCTCTGTCTCATTGACTTTCAAAGACCATCTTTCTTTCATTCCCAGCTACGCTAGGTGTAAATATTTACATACCCGAACAGCTGGCAAGAATCAGTGCCAAAAAGCCAGATAAAGATCTTCGGTGTTGTCAGATTTCACGAGTGACAATTGACTTTTGAGAAAATAAGGAAAACTGTCCAAGGATATATACCTGTGATGAAGGATGATCTTTCATTGAACAATAATATTTCTTATGCAGTGTGTTCGCACAAATAACAATGATATTTATACTGGATTCAAAAATTTGAATAATTATGTAACCTTCGTGTGATGGTTCAATGGCGAAGTCGCCTGCCTTTTACCACTGAGGTTCCCGGTTCTTATCCCTTAGAATTCCGTTGAACCTTAGGTGAAATTTGTTTCTGCGTATGCCTGCTTCACAGGGGCTAATCCTTGTTCTTATCCTCTTCCTTCCCAATACTGATCGCTGGGTAGTGACTTAGGAGATGCCACCTAGCGGCCCTCTTGACAACTGACTGCGACGAAACGTGACATGACATATTAGTAATGGAGGATTACTTCTAATAATAAGCGCAGTAAATTAATGGAGGAATACTCGAAGTGCAAAGCGCTTAACGATCCCCGAAGGACTTGGAGGCGCGTTGCGTCTATAGACGCAACAAATAAAAAAAGAAACGGAAAGAACCCTGAGTGATGAGCTCTAAAATATATAATTTAGACGTAATGGAATGCTGTTTAGAGTTGAGATTTGTTATTAACTGAAATAAAAGCAAGAAGACACAATATTTAGGGCTAATAATACATTTAATCGTCTATAAAAAGTTCAGGACAAATAGCAAAAAGATGATAGGTGAGCTGTATTAGAATATAAAAAACCTGTTTTCTAATCTGAAGAAGGTCTCTTATAAAACATTATTTCAGAATTATACTCTGCGTAAAAAATGAACTGTTTAAGTATTTTTTTCTGCACTTGAAATAGTGTTTTTTTTCCAAAAATTAAATTATTACTTTTCAAATTCTCAAATTTATATTTGTCATTTCTCAGATAAGGGATTAAGAAATCAAGAAATCTCACTCACATTGGATCGAGTAACAGACACTTAGCATTCTTTTGTAATCGACATATATTTACTTTTTCTAATATTTCTTCCAATTATATTTGTCCAACACAGAGACACTGATGCAATCGATGATGAACTTCCATGTTCCAAGAGCATCGTGTAGCTTGTTCTGTATTAAACGGCCACTACCGAAATGCATTGCTTGCGGAACCAGCAAGTATATCAGCAAGTTGAATCAGCCGTAGCAAGAATAACTTTACTGGGATGTTTTAAGGAAGCTTATTAAATGTTCATTGTTTCCTCAAATATTTTTAATTGGTTACGAGTTAGCATTCATTAGAAGGCAATAGCACATTTCAGTGAAAGAAAATCTACGAGCTAATTCGTGTTCAATAACTTCTCTGATTATGTTATGCAGGGCACCCTTTGCTTAGAGCTGCCCAAAATGAAACTTGCAGAAGCACCTTTTCGATGTGCGCGCCCGGAATAAATCAGTAAGCTCAATATGTCGATAAACGAACGTTTTAGCTCAAACACTCAATTAGCATGTGTCATGATATTAAGGATAGAATGCGCACGGGACTATCATTTATCGTGTGTGTGTATCTAAAGCACAAGATATTAATTCGTACTGAAGATATAATAAAAATAATTCTAGCATTCCAGGTGGTTTTTGATTCATCCCTATTAGGCTTTGTTCGTTTTCGCCGTTCATTGATACGCTGCTATATTCAGTGGTTATAATTTACAACTATAATAAGTTGTAAGAAAGTAGGTTAATTAAATTAAATGTCAAGTCCTTTAAAATACTAGATACTATTTAAGTATTTTTTATACCACATTATAAACGACCTTTCGTGTTGCAAGAATAATTTATAAAAGGGCATTTTACGGCACAAAGGATGACGTATTAGCATTTCAGCACGAATGATTACGTCATCACTCATTCAGCCAATCGTAGCGAGAGAATCGCTGGGAGGTAGCGGTAAACGGAACAGCCGACCACCGTTTTCTCGTACAGTTGTCAAATACCCAAAACATCGTGAGAAAGTTGTTTCACAAAATTAAGTTGAATTGTTTTATAAATTTATAATGCTGTTCTAGACAAATATAGCGCATGCAATTCGTTTATAATGTTGCTTTTTTGCATTCGTACACATTTGAAAACTCGCTTCTAATGTCGCTCATATTCAAAACACGCAGTACTTATGCAATGAATCTTAACATTGAAATCCAATTATATACACTACTATTAGTGTACGGGAAGCGATGTTTTCGCCACTGGACAGTTTCATCGCAAACGTGGAGATAGGGTTCGTGGAGGCGGGCGCAGCGAGGGCGTGCATGTCGAAAGGGAGGGCCGTGAGCGCGATGGCAGAGGGGAGGTGGGTGGGGACAGGGAGAGGAGGCGGAGCCGGGGAAGGAGGGGGGTTGAGTGGGCGTCGTCGGGGCAACCAGGCGTGGTTGGGGAGGGGCCGTGCCCTTCGTCCTCGACTGTGGATGAGCCCTTTGCTACACGTGCGCTGTCCAGATACCAGCCGGCGGCGGGTGACGGTGCCTCGCTTATCGCTAGGCCATTTGCGTGCCAACGCACAGTGGGCCACAATGGGAGGGCGAGCGGAAGAAATTCATCAACGTACACTATATATATATATATATATATATATATATATATATATATATATATATAGAGAGAGAGAGAGAGAGAGGTAGATTTGATCTATTTATGGTTGAACACCCGGTGATAGATTTCTAAAAAGTAGTATAATAGACGTCAAACAAACGTTATACATTAAGACACAGTGACAGAAGAATGAGAAACCAAACTAAACAAAACGAACCCACGCCTTACTACAGGGCGGATGTTGTATAAGAGGAACCGAAATCTATCTTTGCCACCTAGCCAAAGCTGCTCCAGTGCAAATGCACAGCTCTTTCCTAACTCTAGTTTTATACCCTATTGAAGAATCTAAAAGTTCTGTCTCTTGCATGGAATACACTTCAGAAATATTCTGAACATATTATAGATAATTATTGGTTAAAATTACACAAAAATTTGCGATGTACATCGATGAAGAAAAATCTGTCATGGATTTTGATCATTCAGATTTCTTAATGTGAATTTTTCAGAGATTTTTTGAAGATTTAAATTTAAATATAAGAAATATATGGAAGGAAATGCATGAAAATATTAAAAACTGCTTAGCACATTCTATGTGAGTTTTTTTCCGTTTGTGGATTATACGAAAGAAGCGACGTGGCCGAAGGGAATATAATTGCACATACATTTTACAAAGATTATATTTCAACAAAACATAGTTGTCTTCAATTTCATTTGTTGTAAAGTATTCGGTTAATAAAATAGAATTTTTGCAGGAACTTCTCTCTAATTTCTCCTTTATTCTTGGATAAAATAATATTATAAATCCATAAGAAAAGGCAGATCATTATTAAACTCACAATAGCAATTGATCGAGTGCGCTATTCAGCAGTCAGTACAACGTAAATTAATAGCCATTTCGATAGAAACGTTAACTATTAATTCTTAACAGAAGTTCATAGAGAGAACATGAAGCTGTTTTCCCGATCCCGTTATTCTAAAGTGACAAATATTCGTATTTCCATAGGTGCGTCAGCTATTATTTCTTACCAGAAGACCATAAATGAGTTCATAAAAGAACTCTTACCTCTGGAGACGTCAAAACTTAATTAACCCAAAATATGGGAGTACATAAGCACAATGATTTAGTAGTAGATGTTATGTATTGGAGAAGTAAAATATAATGTTGTAAAATAATCTCTTTGAACATGTTATTTCTACAATTGTGGAAACTGTTCATCACCCAATTTAAAATGTTTTTTCTGCTTTTGAAATAAATTTTCTAATAAGTCTTTGGAACGAGCAATTTTGGTTCCAACAAATGTGGGTAACAATCCTTTAAGTTAAAAATGATTAATATGTTGCTTGCTTAAGTTGAATCATATTTTTGAATAGACATTGTTCTTTATGGTATTTAAGTCATTCAATTTCTTGTTGAATTTTGAAATTCCCTTGATACACCTAGGATACTATTTTTCAATCTACAATTAGAGTGAAATCTAAGAAATATTCGCTAAGTTCGTCCAATGGTATATGAGTGAATGTTAAGAAACAAAAAAAGTAATATTGTTGAACGTGAAATAGTAATTTGATGTGAAAACAGCAATCTATATTAATACGAAGAATTCTCATTATATCTACTGATTTGCCTTTTCAATTTAAGAGACTACATATCTCATTAAAATCTTTGGAATCACAATAAATAAATCTCAAAGGGAAACTTTATAGGTAGAGGGAGCTTAATCTTGGCATGCTATGCTTTGCCTACGACCAACTATAAATAGCTTGCACGAAAGCCTCTAGTAATGATAAATTATTTATTTGTTTTCAAGAAATAAAAGCAACTAATATAGTTAATAAAAATATCAAGCAAGAAGGATTGATTAATTAATACATTATTCCTGTACATTTATTTGCGCTAATATTATTTTTATTGTATAAACGTTGCACAGAAATAATGTTTTTTATTCAACTAAAAGTACACAATTGAGAGTCACCGAGAAATCAACAATTTATACATTGACATAAAAACACTAATGCTCCAAAAATGTATAGTTAATGCTAAGATTAATTTAAAGTTCACTTCTCAAGTAAATTGTAGAAGCTGAGAATTCTATTTTTCTTATCAACACATGCACCAACATAAGTCGTAACATTTTGCCCGTTACCATTATGCAAATGAAAGCAGGAAAATTTGAACCCGAAAAGCTGGTTGCTCACGTTCAAATGCAAGATAGGGAAACAATTATGCGAAATCAGAACAATGCGGAGACACATACAATAGAGCTATTCCAAAATTACGTTTTTTTCATCATAGACAAATACAATATATAATTAAGTTCAAGTGTTTTAAATTTTTGAACGGGTTCAGAAAGTATTTAATGAAGTTACGCTTTAATATATGTAGTATGCCCTACCGACTACCAAGTTTTCAACTTCTCAATTTAGTAAGTTTAGAGAAACTTTATCTAGACGAGTGATGGTTCTATAGAAATGGGGAAATCGAATGATTTACATCAAATAGTGAATGCTAATTCTATTTATCTTAGAACTCACGCCATGCCTTGATGGTGATCCAAGAATGTGGGACACTCACCTAAAACAAAATACAGATACAAATAAAAAATCATGAATACAAACTACATAGCAATACTCCTATTCCACATTTCACACACACACACACACACACACACATATACACAATAACAAATCTGTGAAACTTGAATTTGTTTCACAATACCTGTTCCGTTATTTACTGAATCATTTAAAGTACACACCTGCATATAGTGGTGCAATCTAGTTCACTCTATCTTTGTAGAAAAAACATTTGTTGCTAGGCGTTCCGTCTTACACTTGGTCTGTGATTTTTATTTTGTGATATTCATACACCATAATTTTCGAGAAGATGAATGGAAAGCAAATGGATGCCTTCAGTTACTGTTGTGTCGGAACCTCGTTTTAAATGAACATTAATCATAGTTTTGGAAGAACATACAAACCGAGATGTCTTTGGTAGTAGATGAAAGAATGTTCCAACATTTTAGGCTCAAAAGGCTTTTGTTTTGTTTCAGTACTCAAAACATTTTAATACTTTTTTCAAGATTATTCAAAGAATGCATTCAAGAAATTACCTGTTTTAATGGTTGAGCGACATATTTCAATTATCATGTCGCAGACCGACAGGTCTCAGAGGAAAACCTATTTTGTCTCATATTCTACTCGAATATACGTGTTTGGCATTTATGGTCGATTGACCGACTTTGTCGGCTAGCTGACGGCGTTCCTCATGACTAGGCCTAATTTAATTCCTCCACTTGGGGGGAAAAGACAAACATGTGGCGAACATGATGTATTCCCTTCACCGTAACTAGGAAACTTCGCCTGCATGAGTTTTTCTTCGTCTCATAGCGAAAAAACGGAGATGATTTTAAAAAGAAAGCTACAACTCTATTTTTGCCTTGACCGGGAGTCACTCAGGACCACACTACGGGAAGCTAGTATGTTTCCCATGAGCCATCATAGAAGCCTACTAGAATATATGAACGTATAAAATATACATTCACATTCATTTATTTTGTTAATGGAATAAATATAATATCTACAAAATTCATATTTTTCAAAGATTATATAGTGCTGGTCATTTTCTATGATATCACTGTACTAAGATTCTGAGTTGATGTTACTGTCAATTACGTTACAAGGTAGAACATTTCTCTACGAGAGATAGTACTATCACAGGACGCGTTCTCCAGAATACACCAGTTCTAAAGAGAAATGAAAGATGAAAAGAAATGAAATATGATCCTCTCTTTGCGCTCCCTGAAGACCGACACTCATTCTGGATGAAATGCATCATGCTCACGTATGGGAAATAAGAGAACTAATTCGAGGGTTAATTTAGGGGTTAGCATGCACTATAGCATGCAATTAATTGTCTTAGACTGTACTATAATGTCGAAAACAAAAAGTTAAGAGGGAGGTTCTCATTAAAATAGGCAGTGGTGTTTGGGGATTATTTTCATCAAAAATTCACTAGTTCGACTCTGGTAACTGACAACTTGGTAGAAAATCCATTTTGGTCGATCAACATTCTCACGTTACTCAAGTAACGAGCACGTTCAAAATGCAAAGGAAAGGTCAACAGGCCAAGATACACATGGTTCATAATAGACGTTGCTTGCCAGATACAGGAATAACGATTCGCATGAACTCCGCAAAAGAACGTCGTCCACTGTAGTACGCAAAAATCTCAAAACTTTTCAAATACAACTAGTGGTTCTACAACAACACATACTTTCTCGCATTATTTCTAACTTTAGCGATCTGGAAAATATCAGAGAGTTCAAACGAAACAGAAGACAATTCGCGAGCGCTATTCTTTTAAGTATCCATTGATTTATAAAAATTCAGAAATTTTTTTTAATTTCTTAAGAAAATGTATAAACTACATTAACTTAAAGTAGAAATTACACGAAAACTACTCGTATTTTGTACAAAACCTTAGACATGACTCTAATCATCAGATTTTTAAAACAGATTTCATATAAGTGAACAATCTCTATCTTCAAATTTGTAGTTTTGCAATATTAACCTTTTTAAAACTTTCAATAATACGTAGAATTCGCTGGAAGTAGTACTGAAGTAGTTTTGTATTGTTATATGATACATACGAGGGGAAACTTTAAAGAAAAGTCTTGGAGTCGTTTTTGATAAAATAGTTGTTTAAATATTGCCTAAATTTAATGCAGTTACGCGGAACCTGCTTGTGTTGTTGACCTAATGTCCTGTCCTTTGGTTCAACAGCCCGCTACGGGCCTTGGCCGACCAGCGCAGCGTTGGCCTCTCGGCCATGGGATAAGTGTTCGTGTGGTCAGCCTAAAGACATTCCTCCACCGTACATATTGGTCATTTTAACCTTAGGGCGGACTTTCTCATCGTCACACAGCAATCGATGCTGAGACATTTATAAGGGAAGCGCACAGTTATAATTTTCCCCCGTCCGGGAATCGAACTGTGGGCTGCGCCGTGGAAAGCGAAAAGTAGATTTTATTCAAGGAAAAAGTCTGTTTCTTCAACATTGTACCTATAGGAAAACGCTTTAAAAATTTAGAACGTTGGTAATTTTCGAAAAATACAGAGTTTTAACGAGAAAAAGACAGGGGCAGTTATTTTAAACCTTGTATCGGCTAACTGAGAACAAATTTTAATCAAAAAGTTCGGAGCCATTTGTTAGAAAATGTTCAGCATGTTATTGAAGAATGTAAAGTGTAAAGTGACCCCCAAAATATAAATATCGGTTTCAACCCGCAGGGTCTTGAGTTCGTTCGGTTCAACGTCAAATGTCAACATTTGAGAACATCGTCTGAACGGTTTATGGGCTAGCGTGGACCACAGACGGAGAACCAGATCGATGTTTTGTTGTCAATCGATTTCTCTCTGTAAGGACCAAGAAAACATGGATTCTGGCTACTCAACGTGCTAGAGGAAATTATGTATTACATGTAAGCACACGATTTACACACTGTATCGTTATCAGAGTTAACCCAGTAAGTTTTCCTGTAAAAAAAGTTTGCTGATTCTGCCGCATGATAACTACACTTTTTTTAAATAGTTACCTAAAATGACACGAAAGTAAAAATCGGAAGATACAGGCTGACTATTACAATCATTGTCAGATGAACTTTTCGTCTAAGTTGTTCCAATCGTCAGTGTCGTTTGGAACCAGGGCAGTAGGTTGACATTATAGTGACTGAGAGATCTCTAGAGCTGGCGCAGGAGGCTGATTGGTATCGCGCTTGGCGCCCACATCTAAATAAATTTAGCGAGCGACCTGTGTACCGGTGTATCCCGACGGGCAAGTTCGTCCCAATATCATTACTTAAATGAAAATATTGATCAAAAATCCCAATAATACTTGAAATAAATAGTGTCTTCATAGAGAAATAGACTTTTCCTATTTATGAGAAAACTTAATATGGTGGTGAAAGTGTACGTGTAAAATCTTTATTGGACACTCAAAATGAAGCATGATGCTGGACATCCAGCTTCGAAATATGTCTACATCCGCCTCAATTGCCACACGTAGTTTAGTAGAGGGGATCACAAGCACATTATTCAGTTCAGACCACAGAGAACAGATGTTGGAAAATATTCCTTTGCAAATAGAACAATAATGTACTGAAATAAGTTGCCTGTGACTGCCTTGGAACCCTGCCCTTTAGGTGATAAAAGATTTAAAAGTTTAAAAGAAAGCGAACTAATGACATTTCTAAACTTTATTAATTAGTAAGTAATGCTTATTAAAACTGTTATTGTATTATTATTATTATTATTATTATTATTATTATTATTATTGTGTTATTATGTTGTTGTTGCCTTAAATTAATTTAAAGTTACATTGTATTAGTATTCCTAATTGCAATATGTAAATTGTAGTGTTCTCCCTCAGGTTGCATAAACCTATCTATACGGATATAATCACAATTCATTTTTTATTACATAGGGTAAACATTTAGGCAGAATGGAATATTCGCGATATTCAAATGATTAGACAATCATTCAGACCCCTGATTCAAAAAAGAAATCATTGCATTTCATCCTCAATATTATCTTCCAGATTTACTAATTATCTCATTAGTTTTCAATTGAAGTAAATTCATTCCAGTAACATTTGTCACAAAAAATTGAGAGATCCTTAGAAATGTTATAATGAGCTAACCATAAACCATCATGCAAGACACTTTATTTTATCTGAGCTCTTTGTTAACTAATGTTCTTTTTTAAAAAAACGAACACTGTTCTCACATGAACATATATAAAACCCCACGCTTTAGAAAAATAATAGGATTCATAGTTCACCGGGAGACATTCAGAAGCCAAAGGTAATGTGAGGTTATGTTGCGTGAGGGCGGGTCAGGCGAGGCGGGGTCAGGGACAACGGGGTCACGCCCTCTTGCCACAACGGCCTCCCACGCTCAGTCTGCTCCGTGCGCGGCGCAGACTCACTCTGCTTGTGGGGGTGTGGTCCATTCTCCGCCCTCGGCCGCGCTGTCACACAACCCTTTAAAGCCACGTCAAGGGGGCGGCAATTTATTTACAAATACTGTTATATTTATTTGGCAGTATATTGAATATCCTCTCGGGATTTCAATGCACTGTCAAATAAATATAACCCGTTGGTTAGCGTGCTCGCTTTCAACGGTGCAACCCCTGGTTCGAATCCCGGCCGAGGAAAATTATAACTGTGCGCTTTCCTTACAACAGTGTCAGAATCTATTCCTGTGTAACGATTACTATACCATACTAAGGTTACGAAGACCAGTATATACAGAGGAGAGATGGCTTCGTTCTAACCACACAAACCCCTGGACGGCTAAGACCCGTAGCAAGCTGTCGAGCCATCGGAGAGGACAGTACATTGAAAGGTAAACTTAACTGTATTACTGATGTACATGAGCATGTCCCAAAGAATTCTGAAGACACTTCCCCAACAGCAAAACAATAAGAGGGTCTCTGCGAACATGTTTGGGAAAGTTGTTTGTTTCAGAGTTACACAACGACATTACTATATGCACAAGTGCGGGAAAATTAATTTATATTTTGTGGAAATATATTTCTCTCAATAGTTCAGTCCATTTCAGTTTATTTCCTCGTATGCATTCAATGTTAACATAAACCACTATCAATTTTTGTTATAATAAACAATTACCTCTTTCAAGCACCGATGCTTTCATGGGATTGACACTGAATCCCATGCATTGAATTTAAATCGTACCCTTGTTAAACCTTCATTGGTCGCATCAGAAACGACAAAACGAAATCAGACTCCCAAATTAATAACTGACTATAACAAATAGTAGAACACAGTTTAGTTTCTTTAACACTATTTTTTTATCTCAAAGATTACTTTTTTGTCAGCAGTGGGTTCTTAAATTGGGATGTGATATTGTCTAGAGGGCCACGACGTGATTTTATGGAGACCCTGAAGTGGCCATGAGGCGAAAGTTTGTGCTATTTGCGATTGTTGCCACTGGTTGTCATGTGCCACGAAAGCACCAAATGTAGTTCCTCTTTCGTTCGTTATAGTGTTTTATGATCGCTGCGTTTTCGCGCGCGAATCAAACATTAGGCCCACTGCGCAGCCGTCCCTTTGGACTTCTTCCAATCCTCTTGACGTGAGCAGGGAGCTCGGGGTTATTCTCCCGCCTCCGTATTTTTATTATATCATTTTCTAATTTGTTCATAATTCTTTGTAATGTTCTTTGTAATGAATCTGCAATTTTTGTATATTTTACTGAAACTGCCTTCACAATTCAGCTCCTACAGCTGTTCCTGACTGATGCACTGATTGGTCCAACTTCTAAGGTCATTAGTCCCGTAAGTGTATGCATGTTTTTCGTCGGGAGGTGGCGGTGATCTTTCCCCGTTGTATGGCGAGATCCGGCGCCGACCTAGCGTTGGCTAGCGGGAATTTCCCCAACCAGGTATCTCCACTTGCAGGGCTCCGTTCTAAGATGAAGATCATGCTCCTGAAAATGATTATATTACATGCTTTGAATTAAAACCTGTATTTTACGATATTTTGCAAAATACGGAAACCAACTTATGCCTAAATACTGAAAGAAATAGAGACGTCTATAATTTGAAAGCGATGCCTAAATAAATAGAAAACTCGCAACACCGCTGGCAACCCTCGTTTTGCTTCAGTTCTGCTAACGCGACAGCAGCGTTTTGTTTGACGCTCGCGAGTACGCGGAAGAGCTGCAACCGCCTGCAACTGTTGTTTTTGCTCAACAGCGTGAGTTTCAACGCTATCGATCCCTGCGGTCGGTTCGCTCATATTGCGTGGAGAACGAAACAGACAAAAAATGTCGTCACGAACTTGTGCAAATCCTCTCTGAAAATTGTAAAAAGACTTTTTTCACTGAGAATATTTCAATTACAGTCCTCAAATCACTTATCCCGTTGTTAAACGTATAAATAAATGATATGCCCAGAAATACACTCGTTTCCAACACAGATGGTTCCGAGTTCAAACCCGTCTGAGGACGGATGATTTTTGAAAGGCAAGATGTCCTGAGGGACCCCTGTGTCTCTTCGGGGATGCACAATTGATACGGCTTCATGCTTGGGACAACGAAACCTCATTTTTACTGAAGGAATGGCTTCACCAGTAGAGGGAGACAATTGTGTCTTCGTCCGGTGAATTTAGAAATGAAAACTAGGTTGTAAGACATGCAGTGTCTGTTCAGCATCTCTAAGCAGGAATGTGTGTGTGAAGGTGGTCCAATGAAGTTAAGCACATATTTTCAATATTTCCAACAATGGAAAGCAAAACAAGATAATTATGGTTTAAACATTCATGTATTTTAGAATGATATAAAAAAGGAATGTGAGATGAGCATTTTCTGCATTTCGTTTCCGGGAGTGTCTTCAACTATGGTCCATAGTTGCAAGTTATTGCAGTTGCGTAAGATGTTGCACTGTGCCATCTCAGCCTGTCAAAACATTGTTATTATTTTACGTATTTATAAAATTTCTAAATATGTAGTGTTCTACAACTTTTACAACCAAAACGAGACCGTTACCGAATTTACCGTTACAGAAATTCAGCTCGTCTGATCTTTCTGTAACAAGTTGAAAAATTGATTCCTTCACACAGAAGAAAAGACGAGAAAATACTCCAATTTATATTCTCAACCTTAATGGTATTCGCTCAGTAAAGAGAAACGCTCACAACAAGTCTTTAGAAATCCACCAGTTCTGCGATGATATGTAAAATGAGATGAAAATCTTGAGCTATTACAAAAATGGATTTTATAAAATGTAAACTAAAAATATGAAAAATATCTAACATTTGTATAAGATATGACACTCGAAAATAAGAAATATTTTATGGAAAATTCTCTCATTTTCACTTAAATTTTTCCCCAGTTCCCATCTACTCACTTCGCTTTCAAAAATCTATAATCAAATTAAAAACTTTTAGTAATGTTCTTCAAAGCTTAGAATGCTTCTGCCTATGCAGTTTTAGAAATTCGCATATTCTTTCACTTTCAACTCAATTGTTGTGCGATATTTCTGTGACCTTTGGAAGTGTCATATCAGGAAATGATTTCCCTTGTCATTTACAACGCAAAGAAAAATTAAATATTTTATGGAAAAGTCTCACATTTTTATTTACTTTTTCATGCTGTAGATAAAAGCTAACAATGACCTTTGAAAGCAAAATTTGAGGCATTTGTTCAGCCAAACAGCGCACTTTTATTTTCGAAAATCAAATGGAATAAAGTTCTCTATCGTTTGCTGGCAGTTGAACATGAAAAATACGTTCTAGTCATGTCATAGGTATAAATAGTCTGGATTTGGACTACATCCTTTCGTGACATATAATCCCATATACTCAGTAAAACCGCAAAAAAGTGAATTTGGTAAATCATGGAGAGGGCTGGTTTTTACAGCAAACGCTTCATTTGACTCTGAGGTTCACCATGCAGACATTAAAAACAGTTTCGAATAGAAAAGAAACAACGGGTTGTATATTTTAGCAGTTGATAATACTGCAAGAACCACTAGCTTCCACCCTAGTCGCCAACATGGACTGCGCGGCCCCCACGTCCGCCCCCGACCTCACCCCCACCCTCCACCTCAGCCCGCTGACACGACAGTCGACTCATACGACTCCCACAAGATGAAAGATCGAACCAATCTGTGGAAAAAGTTGCTTGTTCACTGAACGCTACAGGTCACAGCTCTTTTCGTCGGAAGAGTTGTATTTTTCCCCTTACTTGCGGTACTCCCCTCAAGCTGCCGCAGCATTCCCTGTGCTCGTACGCCCCGCCGCCCCCGTCCACCGCGCCGCACTCTCCACCCACGCCACGCCACGCCACGCCACGCCATGCCGACCACGCGTCCTACGAAATGAGAGCTCGCGAGAATTCGCGCAGATGGTTGTGCGTTGGCCGCTTCGCGTTGCAGGTCACATCCTTGCGCGTGGGAGGAGCTGGGCTCTTCTCTTCCGCGAATAACGCCCCCGTCACAGCGGGCAAGGCTCTCGCCCCCCCCCCGCCCCGTTCTCCAGCCCTTCCTCCACTGCTACTGACACCCCCATCGCCATCGCTTCCCACCCGTTCTCGTCTCCCCATCTAACACCTCATCTCCGTTGCCGCTCCCACTGCCCCAGACTCCCTCGTCGTACCTGGCGCCCACGCCGTCCCGCGCGACCCACTCGTCTACCTCACCCTTCTTCATTACAGCTCCCATTCCCACCACTCCCACCCACGTCTCATTCCTCCTCCCACCACCACCACCACAGCGAGCACGCAAGGCTTAGGCCCCTAGGCCGCCTCACATCCCTTCCACCCTGCACTCACCCCCTGCTTCCCGCCAGACGAAGTCACCCCCCCTTCTTCCCTCATCTACAAACGAGCTCTGAAGCACACCACTCACCCCTCCCCCTTCCCACATTCGCAACTCTCATTGTTCCCTCCACCTTCGCATACCCTGCTCCCTGTAATGTTTCATACATTCTTAATATGCTCATTTACGTCGTAAACTATTGACGGGTGATGTTCTTCACTTGCCTGTAAAGAGTTTAGCAACGTAGATATAGAAAAAGAAAGAAAGAAAGAAACAAACAAACAAAGAAGGTACAAAAATCAAAGAGAGAGAGAGAGAGAGAGAGAGAGAGAGAGAGAGAGAGAGTACATGACTAATGTTACATTGAAAAGTGCTGAACGTTAATGTAATAAATATTTTTAAAAGTAAATCTATATGACTTTGATAATTGACGTTATGGAATAATGAATTTGAGCTGAATTGTTGCTACATTGGAGAATTGGTAGTGGCGGCGGATGTTACAATACAAAATGTCCCACTCCTTCACCTGCTTCACCACCTCCGACCGTGCCCACCTGTCACCCCATATCCCCATTCACCCCGCCCTCGCCACCCCCTCACATGCTTTCCCTCACCCCTCCCCTTCTTCCCTTATCTACAAAGCAACTCCGAAGCGCACGCCCCACTTTCCCCCGTTGCAGGCCGCGTACCTCCGCGTGGGCGGGGCTGTATTCTCGTCTCGCGCGCGCCGCGCCGCCCCTGCCGCGTGTGTGTGTGTGGGGAGGGGGCGGTCGTCGCCCACGCAGAGGGCGGCGCATGGGCGGCGCCCTGCGTACGCGAGCGAACAACGCGCAATTCGCTGCGCAGCTATTTCCGCGCGCCGCCGGAGACGCGTTGGGGCGGGTTTCCCCTCCGCTCCCACTCCTGGATCGGACTTTCTGGTACGAGTACGCGCAGGAGGAAATAAGGTGGATTTTAACAGTTGCTAGCTGACTATCCGGTGTTGCTCGCTTATTTATTTTCGCTATCGTCTATTAATTATTTCCGCCTTCTCAGCCAATTTTGCCAGTTTCGCCAGTTTTGCACGCTCCGCCCGCTTCTGTTCGCTACAATTCCACCTCCACGAAACAAGGATTGGACTAAAATAAACTTCATTAAAAGGGCTCATTTTTAAATAACAGTTTGAATTGTATCTTTCAGCCTTAAGGTTTTTCGACCATTAAATAGTATTTGTTAAAATATTTTTAAGATACGTGTGTTACAAAGTTTTAGAGCCATTATGAATATTAGCTACTGGTTATGTATAATGTGTACCGAATTTGGCCAAACTGAATAATAAAAGCGAATTACTCAATAATATTTACACATTATATCTTATTATAGTCAACATGATTCTTTTCAAACTGTCTCAAACAAATTATTCATTTTGTTTAGTCACTATTTCCAACATTTAATATAAGATTGGAAAAGTAATAAACTTATTGTTTCTGTTTACTTCTAAATCGCAGTTGAAACTTTTGTACTTGACGTTCAAGTTGACGACCGGAGTCCGGCTTTCAGTCTAAGTGTTTGAAATAAAACATCATTGTGTTAAGTTCTGAATTTACATCGTATTTTACCTAAATTCGTTTTTACCTAATAGTTTTCTGGGAAAAAATATAATAATAAAAAAGAGAATATCATTCACAATGAACATTTCTCTATTATTGAAAGAAAGTACCAGAAATGAATAAACACATTTGATATACTACAATGTATGTGCAAATGCCGCGTTAATAAATCAACATATTCAACAATTTCTTTGAAGATTGTGTTAATTTAAGAAATAAATTACTACAAGTACGTACGTGATTTGAAAGCAAAGAAATATTCTGAAAAGGAATAATTATATTTTCTCAAATGAGAAAGTTCAAGAATATTCGATAAAATACTTGTCTTAAACATTATAAGAATCTCCTCAACGACCATCGCGGCCTGTCCCCATCTCCGCACTCCACGGCCACGTGACAACAAGGTTACCAGTAGTTTCCGGTCCCTTCCATCACGGATCTCTTGCTACTATGTATTACTTCAGCGTTGCAAATCCGATGTGAATTATTTAAATTAATTGTTTAAATACAAAATTAGATTTAACTGTAGTCAATCTAATGAGTAACGGCAATTCGTTTCACATAAATGTCGGAAAGAGAATATCGTAATCCCTGCTTCTCCTCAGTATCCTGGTAGGTGCGTGGAAATCTTGGAATTTTTCCAGAATATTCTGAAGAAAACCGGCTATGAATTGTGCCAATTGATTTGTCTCGTCGATAGAAATCAAATAAGCTACTGATTACATCTGTAGGAACCAAAAGTCATTCCACACTTGTTTAGTTGCTTAACTTCTTTTTAGAGAATATTTTGGGAATCTTCTGGGTAGATCTAAAAAATTTTATCAGCTCCCTTCAGGTGACCACGCATTTTGTCCCATTTCGTGAACTGGTAAATGATCAAACCATGAGTGACGGACAGACGGAAGGACGGGCGGACGGAAGGATGGACGGACAGATGGACGGACTTACAAACAGAAAAACGATCGAAGGTTAATCATTTGCTATACAAGAATGTATGATATCTCTGCGAAAAACATGTGGCGAAATCCACTAGTCTCTATTCATTCTTATTCGAAAGTAATTCATTATTCAATGGAAACAACCTACAGGTTATTACGGGTCTGAGTCAACATGAGATACGGGAAAGGTCCGCGGGTCAGCGCGACGCTGCCAGAGCACGACAGCCGCAACGCGGAGGTCGTCGCATGGAGTTCCAGGGAGAGTGATTTGGGCGCGGAGGCCCTGCAAGTGAAAGCAGTCGGGGCGACGGGGCGAGTTCCTAAAGGCACGTGGCCTCGCGCAGCGGGGGCGCGGGCGTGGGGGATAAACAAGCGCGGGAAGCGGCGCTGTTGTGGCAACGCGGGCGGCGGCGGGCCCAGCTCTGCGAGCACCTGCCGCCCCCGCCGCAGAGGCACAACTTGTGCGTGCAGTTTAATCGTTTTAGTTCCGCGGCGCGCGCCACTGGCGGTGGTGGTGGTGGTGGTGGTGGTGGTGGTGATGGTGGTTGAGGCTGTGGCGATGGCTATGGTGGGGCGAGTGGCAACGACAGTGTTGCCAGATTGGTAGATTGCCCTCTAGATTTGGTGGATTTGTTTTAAAATGTGGGTTTAATTATTTAGGGGGAAGGAGAGTTTAGGGTATTCCTATTTATTTATAAAAATGTGTTTGCACTTAAGAAATTTCTTACAAACTATATTTACACGATGTTAAGCTAACGACTTCATTCAAAAATGTGCTGAATTGAATCTTGAAAAGTAAGATTAAATTGAATATTATTTAAGCATTTAAATATATTTTAAATTACGTCATTGAAGTGAGTTAAATGTTGGTTTAATATTATTTTACGTTGTGATTAATGGATAACGAATTTTAATCTACCGCGACGGTAGCGGCGATGAGGTTGGGGCCGGGGGTGGGGTTGGGGGTGGGTGCGGGGAAGCAGAGGGAACACTTCTGTCTCGTAGGTCGCTTTGGTGATGGTGGTTACGCGGCTGCGGAAGTGGTGATGTCTGCGACAAGAAGAGTGGAGGCGGTGATGGAAAAGATAGCAATGACGGCGATGGCTGCAGTAGTGTGGTGTGAGTGTCAGTTGAGATACCAAAGTAGCGGCGGCTGTTGTGCCCATTCGCGAATCGAAGCCGTGGACTAGCCATTCAATTTTCAAGGGCGAAAAAATCCACCTTCGCCTTCCTTCGGAGGGGAAGCGCAAATGAAGCCTCTAAGCTAAGTTCAAATCGCCCTATGCACCTCCCTTTGTCGCCCTATGCGCCTCCCTTCGTCGCCCTATGCGCCTCCCTTCGTCGCCCTATGCGCCTCCCTTCGTCGCACTATGCGCCTCCCTTCGTCGCCCTATGCGCCTCCCTTCGTCGCACTATGCGCCTCCCTTCGTCGCCCTATGCGCCTCCCTTCGTCGCGCTATGCGCCTCCTTTTCCCGCTATTTGGTGAAAGGAAATTTAGCTATTAGGCTATTTAGCAAAATTTGCGTGGTCAGGCGGAAGAGCAAGCCTCATGGCCTGAATATCGCCACGTAAAAGAGGGCACCGATTCAACATTCAATTCAAGGTTGTTGGAGAGCGTCGCGGCGGTGGAGGTGAAGGCAGCGCTGCGGCCCCCGGGTGATGGTGACTGCGGCGGTGGTTGAGGCGAGACAAGGGGCTTTGATTGATTGATCCATTCATTAGTGATTTCGGGCGCATCAACTGCTTAAGCCATGTAGTCTTCAAGGAGGCATGTAAACTGCCTATGAGAGCAGCCAGCGGCTAGAACTCTCTTCCAGACAGGGTCTGAATTCGTCCCAGCGATGTAGGTAGTGTCGACACTCGTACCATCTTCTGAATTCGTCCCAGTGATGTAGGTAGTGTCGACACTCCTACCAACCACCTTCGGGAGTCGAAGACTAGGACCCTGTCAGATGCACTACAGTTACATCAGTGGATGCCCTGAGGCACCTCTCCCGGTGCGGCGGAGGCGAAAGGAGGTGGCGGCGGCCACGAGCGCTTCTTGTGTAGTAGAGGCGGAGGAGACTCTGAGGGCGGTGTCGGTGACAACTCAGTGGTAGCAGCATTGCGGGTGATTCATGGTGGTTTGATTTATTTATTTATTGCTTCGTTTATTCCTTCGAGCGCCATGCCATGTATCCCGTAAGTGTAGTGAATTTAGGTATGTAAGTAGGGGTGAGGATAGGACAAGGAAGAGGAAGGAAATATAGCGCGCGGTCCGCGGCATTTTAGTGAGAACACTGGTCCAGCATCCATCTAAAGTTGAATGGATAAGCTACGAAAACTACCGACCGCAGAACTAGTGTCGAAAATTCTACCACTGTGGGTACTAGAACGCTACGTCCTCCCAGTCAGAGAAACTGCAGAGATTTCAATTGATGTTCTGAGACCCCTAATCTGTTACGGTGGTGAGAGTGACAATAATTGTGGCGGTGGTGGAGGTGGCAGTGTTACAGGGCGTCCGCCCCGGAATGGCTTCGGGGAATCGCCCCTGAGCGATGCAACCCGTCATACAGACTTCCCCGCCCGCTTTGTCTCTCGCACGGCGCCACAGCCGTCGCCAAGCTCTGCTCTGAAGTTCGTGTACTCGCATTGCTGCTTTGTCTATCATTTGAGATGGGCAATATGCGGATAAGGGATACCCAGGGTTTCTCTTAAAGATTAGAGGGACCGGCAACAAAGGTTCTCGTACGTTCTGTGTTCAATTGTTTACTGCATTGTATTGAAGTATACAAAACACTCGCCACAAATCGACCATAGAAAACTACAAAAAATTCAGGACAGAGAAAACGGCGCCTTGGTATAGAATGGAAACGGTGAATTCGTATCGTACCCGGGCACCGTAGGGAATTAAGCCTAATTCTTTCTAGTTTATGAAGTTTGATTTGAGGAATCGCAACTCCATTCGATTCACCCCCTGAGTATTATTAATGACTTCTATGGGCACATATCGCAAATACTTTTTCTTTACGGGACTCGCGGCTTGTGTTGACCGCTGTGCCTCTGCGTTTACACAAAGCCAGTAGGGAGTCCGGGAATATAGCATTTCTGCCCAATTTCGACGCGACCAGAAAGAACGGAAAGGAAAAAAAAGACGGAAAATAATGCGAAAGGAAGACAGTAACAATGACCGGTAGTATTAGGTATTCGATAACACAGATTTGATAAATTAATTATTCTTGTAAAAACTTGGTGCATAATTTTGCATATTTCTCTGCGATACTACTTAACTGAATTATAAAATTGTAGAGTTTATGTTCGCTACGCTGTGCTTTCAAGTTTCGCTATTGAGAGTTTATTAAAATAAGTTAATTATTCCTAACACAATAAGTAAGCTCCCTAGATTTTCAGAGAACGGCTCAGCGCATTTACCTAATGAAGTCTCTTCTTGGAGAACTTCTCTTCCCCGCCTTCCGCCCTTCTTCCTCGCATCGTTCGTTCTTCGTCCGGTGACGTCGAACCCAAGCCCTGAATGACGCCCAGACGCCGTCTGGATGTTTTAATCCCGACCTCAACGATTCTCCGCTTTTTCGGGAGCGCGATCGATTTTGTAATTAGTGCGCCTGCATGAGCCCTGGGCTTCGGAGGGCGGCTTCTGCCAGCGGAGAGTTAGAGGGCTCCTCGGAAGCGGCTCCCCGCTGCGTGGACGGACGCCGCTGAACGCGTGTGCACGTGCGGCTTGCGGAGGTGCTCTGCGAATTGATTAAGCGTCGTTTTGGAATTGAAACCGGCGCACATGCTAGACCTGAACAACGAGCGGGATTGAGGGCGTCGAGTCTCGGAGAGTGTCCACCGGTGCGCTTCGCCGAGAGCGGGCATCGCCGCTGTCCCTTCGGTGAATTCGCCCGGGAGGTTCTCGGGTTCACGTTCCGACGGTGGCGGATTTTTGACACTAGCTCTATAGTTACCTCTTTACTTACACACACACACACACACACACACACACACTAATAGAACACTGCCACACATGTCCGGAGACCGATGGGGAGATTAGAGCTTCTCTCGGCAGGGGTGGTGCCCCCGCGGGGGGCAATTTCTGGAGGGGGATATCACCTCCAAGTTGACGTGCAGATCGGCGCCAGATATCAATATTCAGCAAGAGACGATCACAGTACCCATCCGAAAAAATCACTGCACTAACGTAACAAATAGCCATAGCAATTGAAATGTCCGCAAACATCAATTAATCAATCAATTCATCAATCAATTCATCAATCAACCGGAAAATACACAGGACATCGCCAGAGCCACTTCCTCCCTGTGAGTGGGCGGCGGCTGCCACGCCGCAGGTAAATTGCAAGGCCATCACGTCTTTTGCGGTCCGAAGAGCGTTTGCTGCGGTTCTGTACAAAAACTAAACATGATTGCTCTGAAATGCTAAAAACGAAACCTGAAGAAAATGTAGAAAATCTTTGTTGACTAGAAATATTAATTCTCTCGCGAACAATGTCCGATAATATTAATCGAAAACAAGACACGCGTTTAGAGTTAAAGTGATACAATTAATTGCTAAACTAATGCGTTTCATTTATTTGTTTATTTTTTCGGCTTGAAACGACATGTCTGTGTAAACCTATTTGTTTTCTTTGGTGAGATCTTTGAAAGTAAACATGAACGACTTAATTTCATTTTTGAACAATATAATAGACACAAATTAAATATATATGTCGCTATTTAATAATGAGGGGCATTACTCATTACATTTTAATACTGATGATGATTAACCCAAATGTCATTAGAAGAGTTGTTTTGTTTCACATCGTTTGATGAACCTTTTCATTTGTGAAATTAGTTCTACACGTAACTCTCAAACCAATTATAACTTTCATTCGGTATTCCTGTGGCGTACAACGCAGAAGATTTATGACATTTGTAACTTAATGTGGAGCGTTATCATAGCCACATATTGCATGCATTGAACCTATTAATGTTAACAAGGCTTATTGATTGACAGAGCAAGTTGGGTGATGAAGTAGTTACCAAAATTAACAGACACACGAATCAACGCGGACTGACACAATTGATTAGGTATTTTTGCGATTAGCTTGCTTGGAACTATAAATACAAGCCACCAATATGAATCCCAACAATGAAACACTTTGTCATAAATGAGTTCCAAATATTATAAATGCAAAAAAAAAAAACAACAACCAAATATAAAATATCTGGTTCAAAAATCTGTAAACACAAACCTATGACATTTGTAGTCTTCCTGATGGCAAGAAACTATGCAGAAGTTATGAGGGCGATAATCAAATCTCTTCTTTCCTGACTACGCATTGAGAAAAGCTTCAATACTCGTATATGCTATATTTTATTAAGAATTGCCTTCTATCGGCGTTTGTATCTGTGCCATTTTGAGAACAGATGATCTTGAATACCTGCTCGTAAAGTGGAAAAGTTCTTTCAATACTTTGTGGAGTTTTCGACAGAGACGGAATGTGCATTGGAAAAGGTAGCGAAGGCAGCGAAGTTTCCAGCAACAGGTGATCGAAGAAAAGGTGAAGTGTAATTCTTCGTTGTAAACCTTGAGCCCTTGAGAAATTTCTTCTGTTAATATTATGAGCATAAATCAGGTTTTCCGGTTCACAGTAGTTTTCAAGGAAGTTTAAAGTTTTTGAAATTTTGGTTATTTGAAAAGACCCCTGCATCTTTTATACTGATTAACAGAGGTTCCATTGAACAACTATCAATTCCATTATCATCATCACTATGATCTCATTCTTTACTATATAATACAAGCACTGGTTCTGAAACTTCGACAGAATTGCTAAATTCTGAATTTACCAAGCCGTGCAACCAGTGTCACGACTACCATCATTACCATTGTAAATGACATGAACACTCGTCCCCTATTACTGTTACCATCGCCACGCCACTAACCTCACACACGCACGTCAGCACCACCAATAATCAAGCACAATATCAGCCAGCCATTCCACCACACCACACCACAGCCCACATCACATCAGTACACTGTCACGACTCTACACCTCATACCATCGCATTTTACGCCAACTTCTTACCGTAGCACAACACTACAATATCACACACAACTGGAAACCACACTCCGCCCATTTCACACCATTACATCACCAGTGCAGTTCTCCACCATACACAGCCCATACACAACTCAACACCACAGCCCACACCATCAAAACTGGCTTCAACTCAGCCCATACTGCCACAACACCCCCGTCCACTTCCAAAGCCCATACCATCAGATTGCACACTACCAGAGCCTAATCTACAAGAGCCCAAGCTACCACAGCACAAACCAACAGAGCCAAACCATCACAACCTTTTCCTCAACACCTCACAGCCCACTGCCCACACCACCACAGCTCCCACCACCACACCCCACACCACCACACCACCACCTACACTTTCATCTCCAGCGGAGATCCCTGTCTTCCCCCTCTCATCCAGAGCGTCACACGTCATGCCTCGCAAAGCCTGGGGCGGCCGAACAAAGAAAGGAACCCCATCCCCTGCCTTTGCCTTTTCCGTTTTCAATTCATCCGCGCGCAGTGGGTTAACTCAGCCGCCGCGCCGCGCCGCGCGCGTTGGCAGCGTCGTCCAGCGCATTCACGCGTGGCGGACGGAGGGAGGGGGGAGAGGGAGGGGGAGGGGCAGGCGAGCAATTAGGGCCCGTGACGGACAGCTCATT
This sequence comes from Gryllus longicercus, assembly GCA_038098605.1. NCBI lineage: Eukaryota > Metazoa > Arthropoda > Insecta > Orthoptera > Gryllidae > Gryllus > Gryllus longicercus. Next base: position 1,408,495 of record JAZDUA010000162.1, read on the forward strand.
TTCATCCCGGGCTGCTCCCGCCCCCCTCGCTGCTCGTTTCGGGCTCCAAAGCCCACCGGGCTCCGCCGGGGCGAACTTGTCAAAATGCGGATCTTACGTCTGCGGAACGGGCGCTTTGGTTGGGCACAAATGGCAAAGAGAGACAAGGGAAATTAATTTCCGTCTCATTTTTTGTCGACTTTGCTGATGTGGGGTTACATTGTATTATATGTGAATGTTGGGAAAGGGAATTGAGATATGAAAGATTTGAACGTTAATATTACGAATAGAATTGGATTCCTTTCTCGGCAAGGCATTTCTATAAGCTCGTTATCTACAATTATTGTCTTTTTACGGATGATTGACCCTAGCAATAGTGAGGTATACAAGATCTCAAACAGCAAGTGGGTGAGAACCTTCGGACGGAACCCCTTAAATTTTGATTTTATTGATGTTTCTCTCGATTTTGATAAATTAATAAATTTACAAAATTAATAATAAACTTTTGCATTCATTTAAACGAAATACATTGTTCACATTTTGGCTCTGACAAATTCGTAGACTTTCTCGCATCGGTATTTGTATTTAATGGTAAAAACAGTTTACATTTTACATAAAAAAGGCCGATGAATATTTATAACATAGGAAGGTATTAAATATATTATATGAATACAAACATTACAAATGTTACCAAATATGTTCTTAATATTTAGTTTTCGTATGAAGAGTTCGCATTTTGTTTTATTGGCAGCCGAAAATGTTGCAATAATTCAAATTAGAACAACCCTTCTGATAATTTGAATCACATTTTGAACAAAAATCAGAAACAATATCAAACGATTTCCGCTTCTTTAAAGTATTTGAAACCTACCGAAAACAATCGTCGATGGGCCTCTACACACTCCTCCCTTCGTTGAATGTTAGAGCTAAGAATATTCTTGTAAATTTATATACATATATATGCGTCACGGTATTATGACTTACATTACATACAATGCCCAAACTAGTTGCAAGTAAATTGTTGTAATTTTCTTTGTCATTTTTGCAGCTTCTTCTTACTTGTTTTCAGATACTGATGCGAAAACATATTATCTACCTCAGTAACTCACTTACAGAATTGAAAACTAAAGATGTATAAAATTATTCTGGTTTTGAAAACACATATCTGAAGATGAAAATGCAAAAGGGAAGGAAATACTTTTTTAAATAGCAATGCTGTCCAGGCTTTATCCACGTTGTCACTATTACAACTAATTTAATTGAACGGTTTGAAATGCTTACTTTGTTTTCTGAATGTTCTGGTAACAATTTATAATTGCAAAATCAGGTTGTAAGGGAAAGGTTATAGTCATCATTAAAAGTTTGAGTATCATTAATAAAGTATTGTTCGAGGCGTTCGTATGCTAATAACGGTAGCTAACACTTTACGTTTTGCAGAGGAATGCGAGACGGAAAAGGTAAAGAAAGACACATGGCCTAACACACGGGAGAATTATCACTGCCATTATTGAAACCATTGGAATAAGGAATAACTCCCTCATCTTCTTCTTCAAAGACAATAATATCGAATGTACCCAAAATGTTAGAACTCATGACTAACGTACATCCGAACTTATCTTTGAGACTTAATCACCTCTGGTAAAAGATATCCCCAACAATTTGCAAAATTCACATTTATTTATTTGTTGAAGTCAATCAATGGCACTTAAACACATCACAATGAAATCCTCATTTCACCGAAATAAGTCGTCGAATTTCATCATCTGCGAAAATCTCAATTTCCGTGACGTTCTCGCAGCGCACGCGAAGCGCGGATTCAATCAATCTGCTCGCGGCGCCAGCGCCCACTCATCGCGTGCCCGACGGCATCGTCGCTTCCCACGGGCCTTTTGGAGAGGCCGTCACGCACCCAGCGGCGCGTGCGTGATAGCGCCCCCCCGCCCCCCCCCCCGCGACGCGCGCGTGAATGAGCGTCACTCGTAGACGGCGCGGCGCGGCTGCCGATAACCGCCCCGCTCTCGCCTTTTCCGTCCACCCGTCGACCAGCACTCGCCGCCAGCGCTCGCCGCAGCCCTCTCTCTAGTTGCGCCCTCCCTGTCTACCTCCGTGTCCGATGCCCTGCGCCCCGCCGCCTGCCTCTCGCCGCTCGTCGTTTTCCCCTGTGCTCCGCCCGCAGCTGCTCTCTGCGGCGCCGTCCGATCTATCCACCACAAGTGTAGGCTCCGCCTCTCTTCCCACCGCTCTCCCCGCTCTCTCCGTCCCGCTCCTCTTTGGCACTTGTCCAATGTTGCTCTCTCCGGGTTCGTTCTCTCGCCCCCAATCTCTTTTCTGCTCTTTCCCCGCGCTCACTCTGCCCTCGCTCTCTCCGCCCAGCTCTTTTTTGCCATCTCTCTCACGTTGCTCACTGGCTCTCTCCGCCCCGCCCCTTTTTGTGACTTCTGTGACCTTCTCTCGCTCTCTCCGGGCCCGTCCTCTCGTCCCGCTCTCTTCGTCTCCACCACTCCATCAGCAGCATCTGCCACTTATGCGGCGGCGCTGATCGGGTGGTTCTGGAATTGGAGACCCAACGGGGGCGAATTTTCTTGCTTAGCTGATTTCCTTGGATGTCAGATAGTTTTCTCTGGTTTCTCCGATCAGTATTAGCTGTTTACCGCATCAGTGACTTCACGTACGAGTCACGGATGCGCGCTACCTTTTTTTCCTCGTCCGCATCGTGTTCTCTGCCCTACATATTAACGTAACACAACTCACGCCCGGAGAGCAACAGTCGGCAGCTCAGTGATTGTGATGGCCGCTAGTAGTGGAAACCCCGCAAGTAGCATCTCGGTCGGCGCCGGAGCTTGCGTTTCTGCAGGGCAGGGACACCGACACTTCCCTCGATACATGATGCACTACTGTTAAGAGATCCATGAGCACAGCCGTTGACACTAAACAATCAACCAATCCCGCGATCACGCTCTCTCTTATGCTCCTACTCCCTTTCCTTCTCGCGCACCCGTTCATGTCGCTTTCACCTCCCTTCGCTCGCTGTCTTCGCCCTCCCTCACCTCGTGATGGCACTGCTCTGCCTCTGCGCCGGAGGTCCTAGGTTCGAGTCCTGACCGAGGCAGGACTTTCGACACTGGGTGGGGAGCTAGGTCGAATTCAGCTGCTGCCTGAGCGCCAACCCGGCGACATATCACATGTATTTACCATCTCCATCTCGGATGATGTGGTGTGATTTTCAGCTGTTCTTTGTTTCTCCTTGTGCGTTCCTTGTTTCTTTACCAATATGTTTGCCTTCTAACTGCATCGTGACTAGGCGACGCCTGGTGTTGCATTTTCGCTTGTGACGTCTGTACCTTCCTCATGCCTCTCGCCTCTGCCCCTCGTCATCCTTCACTGTCACCAGCAAATCCAATCATCGCTCGCAGCAGTACCGGCAATCACAGCCACAGATGTCTAACGCAGACCTAGCTTCTACCACGCGTCACAACCTCCGCTCGCCGGTTCAGTCATGTGACGTGCCTCTGAGCGGACGCACACCAGTTGCTATCAGCGATCACTGCTGCCACGATCCGCAGGACGCCAACACATGCAAAGGACGCTGTGGTCCATTCATGGTGTCCAGCGCTGCACGCATATTATCCGTGCAATTGATTCCTTGTGAAGGCTTTCAGTGGGTAAACAGTCTGCGACGATTTGGATTCCCGTCATCACTTACTAAAAACAACTTGGAGCGATCACATTACACATACGCGTTTTGCGTACAAGATTTGGTTTGTTCTTCAACGGTCTATTAGGGCGGTGACAAGATACAACTTGGTCACTTTTCTCTTTCACGATTTGTTATTGACGCGCAACGTCCGTGTTTTCTCGGGAGGACGAACATTTCTGGCCGACTCATATTCATTTGCTCTGCACTAATTTTCGAATTTTATTTCTCCAAGAGTTGTGCACATCCGAAACGCAATTCACAAGTAAATTTTGAAAGTCCTGAATGTTAGATATCTATTCACAATTCCTGAAGCAGTGTACTCTCCTGGTCAGTGTGTATAATGATGGATAGATTTCAAATCGTCTTCGAAAGCCGTGTTTAGCTGCAATGTACCTGTCGTTTAGTTGGAGGGAGACGTCTACCTTGACAGGGCACATGCAGCTAAGTTTCAAGTCTTGTTACTTGTTACAGGAGATAAAATTGCTTCTCGTGTTGCATATATATGTTTTTTATTGATCCCATAGGCAAACCTATACCTGAGACCACGTGGAGAAATTGAGCTTCAAAGTTGTCAACAGATAATCAATTCCAGTAAAAGAACTAAAAATTTGTCTCACTGTGGCAGAGAGGAGAAGATGGATTTTTTACCATTTAATCACATTTTTTCAATTTCCTTAAACGGTAGAATTGGTGGTGTATTGGTCGTGTACCCCTCAAATATAATACAAAGGGAAAGCTAGAAGACTTGCATGTGTACTTTTTCACTGTGATAACCTGCTCTATGGTGTAATTTTTCTCCCTGCGAATACCTGATGTTTCTCCTGACTTGCGCTGACATTGTCACACAGCTGACCGCGCGGTCGCCTCAGTCTCTGTCAGAGGGTCTTCGCGTATACATGTGTCACGTTGCGACGCATATTATTTTTTTATATACATACTAGTGGACTCGGCAATGCTTCGCTATTGCACTTCACATGCTACTGGTCACGTGATAGTTAATGACGTTTTACGCTACGCTCTGCAAAAATTTAATTAGATGAATGACTTTCTTGAGGGTATGGGTTCGTTCTATCCTAGTTTGGATGTTGTTGTTAAGTATCCTACTGTTGAAATGTACCTGACGTTTGGGCTCGCATTCACTACGACATTGTTTTGGAGAAATTTGATTTACCTGTACGAGATATCGATCAATTAGTAATTCCGGTCGATATTTCACAATCTCAGGGGCAGAATGTGCACCGAAGATGCGCTTAATACTTGAGGGTGCGGCGGGTTGTATAGAGCTGCTGTTCAGGGGCGCTTGAGTCAGCATAACCGCATAAAATTATGCATAAAATGCCCCCATTTTGGACTCATGTGCGACAAACATACGCACATTGCCATTATATTATGCCTACATGCTGTGCGCAAGTCCAAAAAATAAGTTGGCACAATTTTATTGTAATCGGATGAACCGAACGGTATAAAATTCGAACAAATACACATTGATTTTTAAATGTTAGATAAGCACATTTCAAAAGTATTCGTACTAGCTTCTTGGTGACCAGACATGTTCAACATCGCTCCCATTATTATTTTCCTTATATCTGAAAGAGTTCTATAATTAAACTCTGCAGCAAAGAAATAGATCGTAATGTCTCGCATTCTGAAAGCGTTCGTGTGACGCATGAAGGTCAGAACTTAAATTCTGGGGCAGCAACGACAGTCACCGGTCGTCCCCACAGTCCCGTCGAGCAGTATCATTGTGAACAGTAGCAAGATGTTCAACTCAATAATGTTGTGCAACAACCACGCATATGATTTCAATTACTTGTGATCACGTGTTGGGTGAGGTTATTTTAGTTTACGTAGTGTCAATGAACTCTTCGGAGTTCATGAGAATGGAGTTAGAATTTGTGATCAACTCAATTTATAGTGATTTATTGTACCACTGTGTGTTGTCATCTTATGCTGTGCGATCCATAAGTTATGTGCCCGTTAGTATTCCCCTAGCTTAACTACTTAAGGTTTTATAGTTCATGCATAAATTGTCACTATAAATGAACAGTCTACTCGGTTCTCCAATGCACAACCTAAACATGTTTATTACTTAGTTCTAATAGAGACTGGAGGTATAAATTTCAAAACAGAAGGTATACATCTCTGCCAAAAATGCTGGTGCGTGTAAGGCCGTACCGTATAAATAAATAACAAATTCATTTATTCCATTAAATAATTAGGAATGAATGGGTAACGCGTATTTTGTTATTAATAATTAAAATCACAAAAAATATTCATATAATTCTTAATAATTACAACACCTAAGTAAAATTTACAATAAAAAATATAAATTAATTAAAATAAAGAATTGGTCAAGTAACTTTGGTGACAAAATATACGTCTTTAAAGAAAATCGCTGAGGCACTGTCGCCACTATTGGATAGCGCTGCCAAGAGAGCATAATTAAGGGATACAGTACGGTTTCGCCATGTTTTGAAAGCGAAAACTGGCATTGGGAATTCAAAGCTACGGTCTTTTGTGAGGGGTTTGGAGAATATCGGATGCCTGCGTGGTTGGGTATGAGCACTGTTGGGTGGACACCCGATGGGGTTTCTTTGACCACAGTCAGAGACAATTCCTGCGTGGGACGGAATCACAGCTGACTACCCAGGAGGGAGTGAGCCAATGAAACCCTCCTAAACCTATATGGCTATAGACGTTCGAACATTGTCAGCAGGGATTCATTAGCCAGTCCTTCTCATTCACCATAACGCTGCAGAGACGAATACCCGCGCAACGATTGAATGAGAGAAATTGGTGTACTTATGCATAATTAGTACATATATCTGTAATATACGTATATTATGAATTAGTGATTGAGTCACACATAATTAGAGTTTAGAAAATGCATATCTCCAACACAATTAATTTTACAGAAACAAATAATATTCAAATTCAGCCTTATAATTCAATATAGGACTGAAGAGTGTTTGGACAGCCTTTTAACATAGAAGAAACGCCTTATTTATCACAACATTTGGAAGCATAAAGGTGAACCTTAGGACTATGTTGACACAAAACTACAGAACAAACGAATGGGAAGTTACGTCATTTTGGAAATAAATGTTGTAATTTTCGATTCGAATACCTCTTTTATTCTTGAACGTGCAAGGGAGAGAGAACATATTTCCCAATTACTCCTGTACAAGTTAAAAAATCTTTCTATTGAATCTATCTACTTTCTACGACTTTTTACAATCCTTCTCAAAAAGGTCCTCTTTTCATAAAGATATTCCAGACTAGAATAACCTTGAAGACCACAAGCAACATCACTCTTTCCTATCCATTTCATACTTCTTCTTTCGTTGCCACGACTGTGCCGGGAATCTCATGAAAACAACAAGGAGATCTCTTTCAAAATACGTAAGTCTAAATGTTTTAGCTTCATAAAAGAAGTCCTTTCATGACAAGAAATTGTCTGGAAATATAAATGGTCAGGTTACTACCCGAAAAGTAAAAATAGATTTGCAGGAAAACCAATTAATTATTCATTCATGTATTCATATGCATTCATTCATTATTCATTCGTGCCATATGCTAGTAATATCTATTCATTTAAAATCATCTGTGGCTGAATCTGAGATTGAACGTGGGAAATAAAAGCTATGCTTTTACAAATATATTGACTCGGCGTTTCACAAAGCATTAGCACATAAAATTCATAGAAATAATTGCACGTGTGAGGAAATGAGTCAAAAGATGTTAGAATATCTAGGATGGCACGCTATTGGTCGGTACCGGAGGGGACAACACATACTGCCAACATCGTATCTGAGACTCACCTTGCAGGACTAACCAAAACTTTTCCACCTCACAGGGCAAAAAATGATAGATTATCTGATTAAATAGTACTAGAGGATGAACATAAAAACAAACAATACCCTAAATTGTGGAATGATGTGGAGATGAGCAAAGAAGACCTACGAGAGATATATGGCATTAAAGTTACGAAGATGGCGAGAGACTCTCAAGCGTGGAAAGATTTGAGACGGAGTACATGAGTTGTAACGGAGAGGGATTGAGTAAAGTGATACAGAGGGCTATGAAGGGCAGAGGCACCCAGATGGACTCAAAGAGATTGATAATGGGGAAGATAGACTCCCATTTACTGACGTCTGAATGTGGTAGACAAAGAATCTTGTGGGCTGAGAAGGTTTGAGAGTAGTAGAGAGGGTCTTCAGTCAGTTGAAAGGAATTGTAAAGGATGGACAGAGGCCCTGGTCTGTTCAGAGGAGTGAAGATGGTTCTGTTAAGTCGCGAGAGACTATCGACGTCAGAAAGAGTGGTCGATGAGCTGGAAGGGACAGAAAAGCTAGGAGAGATGCATGTAAGCTAAAAGGCACCGTTAAGAACAGGGGCAATTAGCTCTGAGAGATTGAAGAGTGAAAAGTGACTGGTTTGAGAGCAATGAAGACAAACCCTGTGGTCAAGAGGGTCTGAGAATGGTCGAGTGACTTGACTGACTGACGAAGTAAGAGGGAATGATGAGCTTGGGCTGAGAAGAACTAGCAGGAATTGCGGAAGGGACGATCGAGGGCGAGGGCAATGGTGTGGGAGAAAGGGGGGGCGAGTGCGGGGGCGAGTGCGGGGGCGAGTGCGGAGGCGGGGACGGGGGCGGTAGCAGGGGCGAGGGCAAGTGCGGGGGCTGGGGCGGGGGCTGGGGCGGGGGCGGGGGCGGGGGCGAGAGCGAGGGCGAGGGCGAGGGCGAGGGTGTGGGCGCGGGCGTGGGCGAGGGCGAGGGAGAGGGCGCGAGCGAGGGCGAGGGCGCGAGCGAGGGCGAGGGCGAGGGCGAGGGCGAGGGCGTGGGCGGGGGCGGGGGCGAGGGCGAGGGTGAGGGCGAGGGCGAGGGTGTGGGCGCGAGCGTGGGCGAGGGCGAGGACGAGGGCGAGGGCGAGGGCGAGGGCGAGGGCGAGGGTGAGGGCGAGAGCGAGGGCGAGAGCGAGGGCGAGGGTGTGGGCGCGGGCGTGGGCGAGGGCGAGGGCGAGGGCGAGGGCGAGGGCGAGGGCGCGAGCGAGGGCGAGGGCGAGGGCGAGGGCGTGGGCGAGGGTGAGGGCGAGGGCGAGGGTGAGGGCGAGGGCAAGGGCGAGGGCGAGGGCGAGAGGGAGGGCGAGGGCGAGGGCGAGGCCGAGGGCGAGGGCGCGAGCGTGGGCGTGGGCGTGGGCGTTTTGAAGCGACGCGGGGACGCCAGCGCGCACTGCGGCACCTGTTTGCCTCCCTTCCGTGCCCTTCGTAATTAGTGAGCTCAGCGGGGTAGACAGCTTTCGGGTCGTAATGAAGGCGAGGCTCGGAACCGCTCCTCCACGCCTCGCGCGGCGAAGGCCCAAGCTGTTCCCTCCCTCGCCCCCCTCCCCCACCCCTCTCGGCTCCCTCACTCATTTGCCGCATGGACGCAGTTTATGGCAATACGAAGAAACAGTTGCTTCATTTCTTTAACATAATCGAAAATGACTTCTGGTCGGAGTCAAACGGCAGGGAACGAAACGTCTCCTTTAGTTGTTTTTTAAGAAGTGCTTCACCTTTGGAGAGAACAGAAAGAGCGTAACACATTAATGAATATGCATATGAATATGAATACCATATCATTTTCACGATTTCTTCAACAAAAGCGGTCTGCAATGTAATAAGTAGCTGCAGTTTCTGAACCACATGGCTAAGGGAGTCGAATTATTATGACTTGTAGTCAATATCAATTGTAAGATCCTTTTGAGGGGCAACGAGTCAGGAGGCAGACTCAGCGGAGATAAAAAGTGATGCCGACTTACTGCATTTGAGAGCTCATATACCCATGTGGGTGAAACCTAAAACATACCTTAAGTGTGGCCTGTAGTTGTCTGCACGATTTTTTGCCAGTATATTTGAAATAATTATCTGTAAAGTAGAACAGAGTATTACAGTTTAGCCCCTGCGTGAAGTCAATGACTCCCATATTGGCGGCACTCAATGTGTTACAATGATATTTCTTAAAAATATCATTGTTCAATTTTTTATGTTTCTAATTACTATTGGAAGTTGAAACGGAGAGGATCGGTATTACAAAATGAATTTCAGTGTAATTAAAATGAAAATTTAGAGAAAATGGAACAAAAACTTTTTTGTTTTGAATTGTTTGACTGTTTTTATTACTTTACTAAATGTTATATAAATATAAGAATATAAATGCGATTTGAAAAGAATATGACAATAAAATTGATATATTTTAAATATTTTAAAATGTCATGTGAAGTGTAATTATAAAACGTGATGTGAAAGTTTAACGGTTACACAAATTTTAATAAAGGTAATTAAAAGAATGACTGTTTAAAAATAATGGAATATAGGTAGATTTTTCTACCATTTTGGTAGTATATATATATATATATATATATATATATATATATATATATATATATATATATATATTAGTAAATTAGACAATCTGTTAACATTTGTATACTTTTATATAGTGAGTTCAATTTTTTTTATTGTTTTGCTTTTACTATATTTACGTTTTCTGGATGCTTTCGTTTATCTTTCAAAAAGAGCACATAGAAAACATTCGTAATAATAAAACTTCATAATGTAAAGTTGTCTTGCGGTCATAATTAAACGATCGAGAGATTAAACCTGGTTAGGGAAATTGAAGAAACATTTTGGTAGAACGATTATGAAGTGTGAATTAAAAACCAGGCCTCAGACCATGACAGTATGAACGAAATATGAGAAGGGAGGAGATTTTTCAGATATTCGCAAACTAAATGGCCAGGGTCTAAGGCAAAAATGTGATGAAAATGGAAAAAACTGAAAGAAATAATAAATTTACATTTCATGTACCTCGTAAAGGATTCTCTCTCACGGAAATACATTTTCCTTTCGCCGCACAATTTCATTTGCAACGTGATTATTTTTCGTTCATCGTGGAGATTAATTTTTTAGTGTTTTACAAAGGACTTCCCTCGCCCTCGTTCTGTGTTCAGTGGGCCAGACGCGCTTTTGGCCCAAGCATCGTCGCACGCTTTTTGATTGCGATCAATCGATGCGTTGTCTTCCATCATACCTCGAGTTTTGCAGGCCGATGGGCCGACCCTGGTCCAGCGAATCATTTCGACTGCAAAAACACCAGCGGTTTGCATAACGACGTGAACAAATGTTTCTAATGTCATTTTGCCGAAAAACACTCCGTTACTGCTCAGAAGTTTGTCAACGAATTGTCTTTTTCTATAACGACCACAAGATTCACCTTATCGTTGAAAAGGTAAACATACTACAAAAACACATAGACAAATGCAATGTAGTATATTCAATATAATTGCTTGTTACTGTAGAAATATTGCTGTTGTTGTTAGCCAATGCCCACTCTTAGCATGTTAGTCATTTGGTGACGCGCAGACCAGTATAGACGCGCAGGCTTTCACCTCAGCTTGTAGGGATCCCCACGCCCACAATGATCAGGCGCATAGGTGGCGAATCACTGTTGCTCATTTGGCGTTTCCTAGGGGACACGTGTGGTAGACCACGGACGCGAGCAACTTTGTCCCCGCTGTGAATTAAGGTATTAGGAGGTGATAGGATATTGGTGAAAGGTGATTGCAGACTTTTTGAACCATCCCTGCATTCGCCTTATGACCGAGGGAAACCACGAAAACCCCGATCAGGATGCCCCGCACGGGAATCGAACACGGACCTTCCGACTGCGAAGTCATCACGCTTCGCACTGAGCCACTTCGCTCAGCGTTCAAATGTTGTAATACTTCATACCGGGAAAAGAAATCAAAAGTCAGCTTCCACAAAAATATTGTTCATTTACAAATGTTATTCACATTACAATAGTGCAAATATGTTTCCAGGATTTTTTCTCTTTGTCACTCGCATTGTCTACCAGGAAATTAAAGACATGAATAATTAATAACAAAAATACAAGTGGATAATGTTTGTAGTAATAGAGTATAATATAGCGCGCCGTGAAAATCTCTCTAAAGTTGCACCTTGCGGGTGAGGGTGCTTGCAACTGAAATTATATTGGCACTAGCTGTGGCTTGAAAACGTAAATTGTGTACTCACCACAAGCCTGCTTCCACAAGATGCTGGAAGTGTTGTTCCCTTCACTTGCTTCCCAGTGATCTGGTTGCTATCAACATAAATGTAGTTTTTAATAGGAGGGCCCGATTCGGCTCACCACGGAGTGGCTTTCCTGGCACATTGTGTTTATCCAAGTACTTACCTAAAAGGACTGATGTCCTCTTTTATATACTCATTTCAATTCGTTTCTCGCGCTTTCCCTGATCATCACATAACGCTTCTCTCGTTAGGCAAAATAGAGTCAGCAACGGTGCGTGTTGGATAAAAACTGTATTATTCTAAAATGTTGACCCTTTTGTATCAATTACTCATGTTTTCCTATTATTTCCTCTCAGGGAACGCTGATGATGAGGAAAAATTATCAAAACACGTTTTAATGTTCTAATGTGAATACCATATTTAAATAAACAATTTTTCTTGGAAGACACGTTTGTGTTACTTCTCCAATACATATATTCAACGATGTGCAAATTTGAAGTCATTTGTGTTTAATGTTGCATTACAGCTCGTCTTGTGCGAGTTTGTTCATGCCTTTCAATAACATCCTTTTAAAAATTGTACATTAAAAAGAAATTGAAAAAATAAACAATAATAACATCTTTAATTATCTTTGATTATTACGTGCACTGCCTCGACTTACCGGTCAACAATGCCTACAACAATGCTAGTACGTGCGAGGGGGATAATCGCAAAATATTTATCTGCTCGGATTTGCTCTACTTTTGGAGTCTTCGAAAACTTGACGAGACATGAATATATGAAACGTGACAAGTTACATATTTCCAGTATAATTGTAAGAAATTCAAACGACAAAAGTCTCATTTTATTGGTTATTAACGCACGACTTCGGGACTGCCCGCAATTCCTTTCTAAATGTGTTCCCACTCCCCTTTTAAGACTCATTGTTGAGCTAATTACATCTCATGTAATATAGCCTATTCATCATGAAATAATAAGACTAGAAGCACAGTAAACACACGGTTATTGACCAAGGCAAAAATTGGGCTGTAGAACATTCAAAATAATCCAGTAAAAAAATTGCTTTATTAGCGTTTTTAATGTATCGCTTCCCAGTAGATGAGCAGTTTTCGTTGGTAAAGACCACACGTTTTTTTATACCTAATACATTAGCTGCCAGTTTAAACAAGAAACCTCCATGAAAAGAACGCTCGTTTCCCCTAAAAGCTTTCTTTCCACACCCTCAGCACCTCGAGGGAAGATTTCGCTCCCGAGCGGGTATTCGCGGGCTATCGACGGGCGTGCATCAAGCCGCAACTAGCGCCCGGCTGCGCGGCGGAGGCAGCACGCAAAGCAACGGGGGGCGGGGGTGGGCAGCGAGTTGCGGCGCGAGGCGGTGGGGGAGAGGGCGGTGCAAACGGGCGCTGGCTGAATTACAAGCAGCGCCGTCAGTCCCCGTGGGCCTCCGGTCTGATGGAGCGCGGCCGGCGCGGCGGCAGCTGGGGGGCGGAGGGCGGAGTGGGCCAAAGAACAACCGGACGCGTTGCCAAATGGAGGCGGCGGAGGACCACCGGCGATTGGGGCCACCCGTGCACGAAGGGGAGGTATGCGGTGTCGAACAGAAGTAGAGGGTTGGCTTGTGGAAACGGAAGATGAGGTGCAAACGAGCTAAGTGTGATGTGAAAGCAGAATTGAGAAAGGTTCATTAAATCATATTTTCACATCGGTGTCGATTCTAAATAACAGAAAATGTTATTGGAGTCAAATGATGGTGGAATGTAGTTAGAAGAAAACTTGTGAGTGGAATGGGATGGGAGAAAGTGAAAATCCAAAGGAGGTCGGTTGGGAGACTAGGAATTTGCAGCGCCTTTCAGCCCGTGTACGCCTCACCGAGGCAGCTAGCGGCCTGATAGCCCATGGTCACAGGAGCTTAAGGGGGGGGAGACAATGCTGAATAGTGCACGAATTTCAGAGGAGAAAGGCGTCAGTGGACTGTGAAAGCGGGGGATAAGATAGGGATAACTATTGAGGATAACGAGATCAAAGGAGTTTAGAAAGTGGTGAGGCATTGAAATTCAATATTAATCAACTGAAAACGTCAGTCATTTTGTCACAAAACGGTAAATGAATAGGAAATCAGAAGATGTCGAATGATGTAGAAATGGAAATAATTCGGGCTAGTTAGCTGTGTTTTGTCAGTTATTGGTATCGACAGATGACGAAAAAATAAAGTAAGAAAAGTAAACTAAGAAGTGGGCTGGTAAATTCAAAGTTTACTTTCCTCCGCTACTTTCATCAGTGAATGATAAAGAAAACTAAAGTGGAGTACTCACATCAAATAGGGGAAAGGAAATACTTCTATGAAAAGGGAAAAATGATGGAACTTGAAATAGATGGAATTTATGATGAAAATGCGATTGTAGGAGATAGTGGATCATACAGAAAGTGGACAATACAGAAAGTGGGCAATACAGATTGCGGAATTCTGTACTGTATTCTGTAATTCGTATTTTTCACTTTCAGGTGAAGAGAGATTGTGAAAGAAAAGTAATAACCAGGCACTTGATGTAAGTTGGGCGATGCAAAATTAAGCCAAATACGTGTGTGGTGACAGCTATGAACATGTGGTTAAGGAATGTAAGATGGCGATAGAGGTGAGGGTGGAGACGTGCTGTAGATGGAAATGATCCTGGCGGTACGATGAATTCAAAGCCGCCACGCAATTCGGAAGAAATTATGTTGAGTATGTGACAAAGACGAGACTGCCTAAAAGGAGGATGAAAATCATGTCATGGTGAGGGAGATGAATCTGTCAACACACATGGTATAAAATGGTGCTGACGGTACGACCATCAAGACGAAGCTGCCAACCTGATATCGGAAATTATGACGTTATGATAGTGAAGAGACTGCCAATAAAAATAATGGAAATTATGCGAACGTTATGGGGGCGTCATGGCTGCCAACAAACACAATGCAACAATTCAAACTGAGCGGATAGAAGAAGGGCGAAGGGCGCACGCCGAGTTTAACAAAGCGAGCACGGCTCTGCAGGCGCCTCGTCTCCTCAACGAGACAAGCGCCAGTAGGCCGTGGCTCTCCAGCGCCCCCCCCCCCCGGGGCGTATTCCCCGCGCGCGGGGGCGGGCGCACGAGTCCGATTGACAGCGCGGAGACCAGACGCAGCCGCCGCCGGCGACCGGCGAAGGGCGGGGTAGGCGATGGGCGATGGGCGACGGGCATTCACGGGCGGGCGCTCGGGGCGGCCGTCACTCCGCGCGCCCGACAGCCGGGCCGACGCGCGCGTCGAACCGGAGCGGAGCGGAGCGGACCGAAGCGAAGCAAAGGGAGGAGAGGCGAAGCGCTCGCCCCGCCCCCGCCCCGCCGGTGGCGTACAATGGGCCACAACACGCGAAGGTGGACTGGGTCTTTCATCAATCTCTACCATCGGCTCCGCTGGCTCAGGACAGCAACTGTTGCCACTGCAGGGCCCCTGACCGGGTGCCCTAAATCCGAAGGTGGCGGATTTGATTGATTGATTAGTGATACCGAGCGCATCATCTGCTAAGATCATTGGTCCCGTGATGTGCAGTGCATGTTTTATCACTCATAAATTGAGCAGCGTGTGTATCGAAGATTCGGTCGTCTATGTTTCATGATAGTGCAGCCTTCCCGTGCAGACATCTTGCATTCCTCTGTCAAAGGAGCAAAGAGCTCGATCTTATCTCTTCATGCTTGTGATCCCTGTCAGTCGTATTTTGCTTATATCCTTTTCTCATTTATTCATAGTTCTTTGTAATAAAGCTGCAATTTTTGTACATTTTACTGAAACCGCTTTTACATTTCAGCTCCTATGGCTTAACTGATTCGTTAGTGATTCCGGAAGCGTCAACGTCTAAGTTTATTAGTCCCGTAACTGTAGTGTAGGTTTCGTTCTCGGGAGTTGGCGATGGACATCCCCCGCTGGATGGCCAGATCCGGCGCCGACCTACCCTCGGCTAACGGGATTCCCCCAAACAGATATCTCCCACCAGCGCGGCACCGCCCCAGCCGGACGAGTTCTAAGCTCCCGGCATGTGTGATAGCGTAGCGCAAGTGAGTGTAAACCGACGGTGGTGGATTTTGGACTCTCACTGCACAGCGAAGTCGAATTAAGCCGCTGTCTGCAGAAGCATTTTGCAGACCTGCTGCTCTAATCGCTAGCCTTGCGTGGTTTTACCAATCAAAACCAGGAGAGTGCTGAAAAAGTTCCTAAAATTCGGGTCATGGAACGTACGCAATATATCCCTCTCATATTTATCTCCTCCTCTTTCCTTATACACACACAGACATAAACTACGGCATACACAGTCCGTCCCACAGAAAAGGTGACTCATGTGAAATAAAATACAAGAAGTTGGTTGTTCGTAGTGTACATGCTTTTTTATTCAAAATAGTCTCCTTGTGAGTCAATACACAACTGCAAGCGGTGAAAAAAGTTTTCAAAACAATTCTGATAGTCAACAATTGTAATTGCCTGCAGGATCGTTGTCGTAGCCTTCTGAATATCGGAAATCGTGTCGAAACGCCGTCCTTTCATGGCCATCTACGTCTGGAGACCTCCACCACCGAATCGCGATGGGATCTTAGAGCTTCTGCCGCCTCGGGCGGCGCTTCGCTAGAGGAGAAAACACCCGCACACCGACGGGCAGCTCGACGCCAAATTGCACGTCCTCGCGTGGAAGGAACATCGCCACTTCCAGCGATATAACATTCTCTACTCTTACCGGACTAACAGCCATAGTAGTGAACGCGCTCGAAAACAAATTAATTCTCTACCATCTATGTTCGTTGCACAACTTCTCTTCACCTGCAACTCAACTATGCAATGGAAAAATACTTTATAATTCCATTTCCTCAAATTGTATGTTCACCATCACCTTCCCGCGTATCAAGTTGTAGTCGTTTTTCCTTTTCTCTGCGATATTCCTCTCCTTCCATTCGATGTAAGTAGCCTAGGGTAGTAGTCTAAGTAGTCTTTGAACTAGCCACTTTAATACCCATTGTACTTTCCATATTACTTTTCCAAGTTTATTCGTGTTTTCTTATTTGCTTCCCAGCTAATATACAATACCAAGCTTATATTGTCCTACTTTCCTCCATAATCTGTCTGTGGTAATTCTGGGCGAAATATACCTATACAAGATTCACCACAAGTACCATATTCACCTTCAACTCTTACATTCAATATTCCAATCACATCCTATCTTAAGCCCATCCCTCTTAAGCTATCCTATTCCAAGCTATCCTATTCTCTCTTAAGCTAATTGTCGCCTGTTGAAACCATTTCTTTCGCCTAAGTAGTGTGCGTTAAAGCGCGCGTAGTCTGAAAGCCAGGAATATCCTGAATTCGCTCCATCAACGGATACGTAACTATATTAACTTAAAAGCCAGCACTGGAAGTCTGATGTGAAGTGATATTGCTACCGATAGAATCATGTGATAACACACCCGAAACATTTTGTTTAAAATAATTATAAACAGTAGATCTTTTTAAAAATTATTTATGACATGGAAATAATTGGTGTGAGGTAAACAAATAAATGTTGGTATTAGCGGATGAAAGTGATGCTACCTTACCTAAAACTCACTCAAGTAAACAAAAATAGTAATTATTGGTAATTTGTTTAACAAGCGCGCCAAAGTGGTGATTTGCACATTAGTGAAAAAGTGGCGACAAAACACGAGCCCGCGTATCACACCTCGGAAACGTTTATTTGAGACTGTCTGGAAAGTATCTCATTGTTGTAGTTTTACGTCGAGAAACTTGTTCATTACAGGAAGATTCTGGTGAAAGCTTCGTGCAATAAATTTCTCTTGACTCAACTGTCACCATCTTTTCACCATGTAAGTGCTGCTTACGAAGAATAAAGGAGCATTATAATAAAATTTCTTGACAGTATTAGTTAACCTATTATAGATCTCGTTTGTTAACGCATACAGCGGTTTTACATGTTACACAAGCAAGGAGCTATCAATATCACAAGCCACGCCTTCATATAGCTAGGAAACAAACTATATTATCAGCAAACCACATAGCACTGTTTAATGTCAAAACATGTTGAGTTACATTTTGATTTTAATGGAAACAGAACAAAAGTTGCTGTCCTAGCTTCTTCTAATATATCAGACGGAGTTCCCAATGTTTTCGAATTATCTTTCATTTCAAGATCTACTACGCCAATAGAACCTGACATTCACGTTACAATTACAGAAAACACGAAAACACAGGAACGTCAACAAGTATGTGGTCATTTTAACAGAACAAATGATCGAGTGATAACCACTTTGTCTGAAGTAAGTTATATTATTTAACTACAGGAAATAAAAACAGTCTCCAATAAAATATTGTACATCAAACGGCAAAAGTCCCTTCTGATGACTCGACCGAATTCCCTTCTGTCTCGTCATAATAGGGTCAGTCGACTTTCTTGCCTTGTGATGTAAATTACTATTTTAATACGCCGCGCGCCAAAGATGTTCCTTCCACACTTTGCGTCGTTTCACGCTCTTTTCGTAACGTTTCTCACACTTTTCGGAGCTAGGAAACATTTGCTGGTTAACACTCACAAAACAAGTACGAGAAACCGTGTTTTCCAATTGCGTGTAAAAAAATAATAATGTCCGTCTCTAATATACATTTTTATAATTATCTGTATTTATTACTGTTATGGTAGAGTTTGTGACTGCGGTTTCTATTGCACTTTTTGTGACCCACATTTTATGCCAAGTAGCACTGGCAGTATTGGGGTCGTATACGTTATTATACGTGTGTTATATAGTTTTCATATCAATGTTTCTTGTTTCCTTTACAATACCGTTATTTGCATTATTTTGATTAGACTTATTGACCACACTAATAAGTGAGTCATTTATTATTAATATTATTATTATTATTATTGTTATTATTATTATTATTATTACAAATAAATTTATCAGATAGGATTTATTGCAGATGCTAGATCCACCGGAGTGAGCACCAGCACCGCAAATCTATCTGCGATTTCCAAAAGCCTCCAGTGGGCTGAGGCGAGGAGGTTGGCCCCGCGCATTCGGTTGGGGCCCACTGTGCGGCGTCGGCGCTGGAGAGCGCGGCCGAGAGCGTTTCCGTGTCCGTCGGAGCTGCGCGACGCCCCAATCGATTGCAATTTCGGCGGCGGCGGCGCTGTGTCGCCCGCCCCCCTCGCCTATCCCCACCCCGCCCCGCCCCGCCCCGCCCCGCCCCGCACCGCCCCGCCCCGCCCCGCCCATCCACGACCCGCGCCGCGATCCATCCTCCGACTCAATCCCGGCAGCTGACGATGTTCTGGGCGGAGGCCGCGCTGCCAGGGGCGGAGATAACGTTGACGATTATGGGAGGGAAGGAAGAAGTTAGGGCAGGTTTAATGTGAGTGGGAGGGTAATTAATGCAGTGGGCATTACCGAGTGAGCGCTTGGAGAGAGGGTGACTGTAGTCGACATTTGATGGGCGGTGGGAGAGACTGCCACTGCATTTGTGAGACTAAGATTCAAATCGAAAGGAAAGGGTCTTCGAGAATTCTTTCATATTTTTATCCATTGCAGGTCTTTACATTCTCAATTATTTCGTTGTCCTGTCATCATAAAATACGGTTTTATTCCCTTCTGAATTTAATATTTTTTAAACGAAATATGAACTTTTATATTGAAGTAGCACAAAGAGAGAAATCGAAAGGCCTTTTTTACGGCGGCGGCTGTTAAGGAGTATTATTTCACACTGCGTCACTTCGATAGTTCACGTTTTCCGAAGGTAGCCGGAAAAACTACCTTACCGAATATGTACCTTACCGAATATTCTATTATGGATTTGCATACCAATGTACAGGCTTCGAAGCTTTATACTACGGATTGTTTTCCAAATATCCAATAACAAGGTCTCGCCAATGATGCTCTTTATTACAACAGACGAAAATAACACTTAAATAAACTCTATGAATAATAGTACCATATTATGTCACAATATTGCTCCCATAACAAAATTACCCTACTGATTTATGGTAATGTAAGTAAATATTAAACTACATACTAAATAAATTACTTGATATTATCGTCCAGTTGTCGTGTATAGCGCTTATCAAATTTCATACGCATGCAAAAAATTAATTTCGTTGACGTAATTTCTATTGTTAAATAATCAAAATTGTTTGTTTCCATTCTTGCACTTTTTTTAGATTTCTGAGATGTTAATGTTGTTGTAATGGGTTTTGTTCCATAGCTTTCGGAAACTCCACGCTTTCTTTCTCATCTAATTTAATATTTTCACCGACAACTATCATTTTCTAAAAGCGAAAATTCGAAACGGATCTTATGGCGTAGGTAATTAAATATTGACATTTGTACATCACGAAGCAAGTTAGCAATATGAAGCTGAAATGCAGCATTGACAGAAGTAAAACTTTAGGAGATGCACAGTGTGTGGTCTCAGCGCGGAACGTCTCCTTCGTATCGTAGCACTTTCCACCTTGAAACGATCATTATTCTAATAAGCGTCCAACGTCCGTCGACCAATTAAGCATTACATGATTTTCAAAAACATTAACTTCGTCACAAATAAGAGTCATAGCGAAAGGTGATGTACAATTACTCTTACTCAATGTAATTTCATTATATATATATATATATATATATATATATATATATATATATATATATATATATATATATATATATATATATATAAAATTTTCTTAGAAATAGTTTGTATCATGCATAAGTGCATTATAGAATGATACTAGGGCGCTAGCACAAATAACGGAAACGGCAATCACATCGTTTTACAAACTTCAATGGCGTCCGAGCTTTGTTCTATAACGGCCAAATAACAAAACTACAATAATTGCTAGTAATTTTATTTCACTTTTAATCGGGAGCGGAAAAACCTACCCCCGTAAATCCACCAGCGGATGATTTTCACGGGGGGCCATTACAGGTTTTTGTTTAATAATAAACATATTTGTTGTTGTATTGCACATTAGGTTTGTGGCGTTCACGATACTACATAATATTTTTTAAATAATTACATAATTATAACAAAAATAAATACT
Organism: Gryllus longicercus; assembly: GCA_038098605.1. Lineage (NCBI taxonomy): Eukaryota > Metazoa > Arthropoda > Insecta > Orthoptera > Gryllidae > Gryllus > Gryllus longicercus. The sequence goes on from JAZDUA010000162.1 coordinate 1,429,323, forward strand.
TCAATAAATTTTGCCAAATAAAGGAAGTTGCTTGCGCATGACCCACTCAGGATGGGAAAAGTGTTTCTCGAAAGTTAACTTTGGGTAATAATTAATAAAAATTATTAAACATTTTGTGGACGATTATTTCCTTTACCGTATTTTGGATTACCACAAGATATCTGCTACCACCACGGAATTTAAATAAAGGAAGCTAACAAACGAAACCACTAGACATCGGGGGAGGGCAAGCCCCTCCCCATGGCCTGGCCACTGACTCTAATGCAGTTTGCGTGAATTACATTAATACCATTTTCACAATTTTGAATTGCTATGTAACATTACATTATTTTCCTTCATTGCGTTCTCAATGTGTTCTACTACACCCATATTGTGTTCTGCCAATCTTTACATTCAAATGTTATACATATAATAAATAAATCGTCTATTTATATGCTGAAATTTGGGGTGACATTAATATGCAATTGGTTAGAATTCTGTAGAATTAAATTATTAAACGAAATACAAGGAGATAAAGGAAACATATTATGTGATAATTTGATATTACCAAATTAATATGTTATAATGTCTCTTGAAATAACTTGCTTGTACATTACATTTTGAGGTTTCGTGCTATATAGCCACTCTACAAATATCTTAATACTAAAAGACACAAAAGACTTCATTCAAAAGAAAAGCTGGATAAAGTTGCCCAGTAAAAGCTCTTTTTATATTGTTCTGAACTTCTGAAAGTTATGCCGCTGAGACTCAAACTTATTTTGTGAAGCCTGCCGCGTCCACTACTATCATCGACATTCAAGAAGAAGAAGAAAAAGGAAAGGAAAAGAAGAAGAAATCTTTGTAAGGTGACCTACTTTGGTTATCTTTGTCTCTTCACATTCAGATATTCCCAACGCTCATCGCTTGCTGCAGACACTTTTTCCTATTCTTTTTTTCATGAACTTTGTCTTATCTGGTCAAACAGGAAGAAAAATCCTTGGAATTCCCAAAATAAACCGATAAAATATCTAGAAGTGCTCCTTGACACTAGAATAACTTGGAAAGAGCACATTTTAAATAAATATAATAAGGCACACCTTTTCAGACTGTATCCTTTAACAAAAAGGTCAGCTCTTAAAACAGATTTCTCCCCATTACTTTACAAAACAGTCATGCGTGACATACTTATATTGCTTGTCGGGTCTCGGGAGGAGCTGTTTCTTGATACGTAAAACGCTCCTAACATACCAATATAACATCCTTCGCACTGCCGTCAAGCGCCTCGGTACGTATCAAACAAGCAACTCCACAGCAAGTTTGTTCTTCACACGATTAATAATTATATCAGACACCAATAAAATATTTATTTTTCTTTCCTTATCATTCTCCCCTGCAACTGTCAAATTCAATTTAGGAAAAACCTACAACGAACGCCGAAGAATCAATTCTAGATTCCCAAAAGATAAATTTAAACCGCTCTAAAGAGAAACGCATGAATTCCCAAACTTACTTCCTGTAACTTTTTTCTTCCTAGATTTGTAACCTACACCCCTGTTTTTCTTCGAATACAATAACTATTGATTATTGTGGTCTCTAGTGGGAATATCCTTGCTCTCCTGATTATGATTCTTGGTGCTATGCATGCCAAGTTGCAGTTATAATCACTATTTTAAAGCGCTTGCCTCGCTGTATGAGAAAATGAAAAAAAAAATTAAAAAGGGGGAAAAACAGAACTTCCAAGAACACAGCGCAAACCTCGCAGATTTTAGTACCGCCTTTTTATTTGTAAACGCAATGCCTTGATACGTATTTTAATAGTACGTTATGAAACGATGATGTAAAGACGGGTAGGACATGCAGGATTCAGCCAAAGCCATCTGGCGGACAGCTCCCTACCCTCGCAAATGGCTTTGGTTTACCACTGCGCTAGTCAAATAGGATCAAATTGAAATTAGGATCCAATTTATTTTAAATAATATTCTCCGTAAAAAGTACAAATTATAAAAGAAATTAACACTGACGAGCACAATATAATATTAAATGCCATTTTAATGTGCAAAATCGAACGTAACATTTACTAGAAAGATTCGCAATGATTAACGGTCAATTTTTGGTTTGTAAACTTCTCTGTGATTGGTCAAGAACCTGTATCATAATGAAACTTGTAGCGTAATGAGTACCATTACGCATCGGGTTGAGTCATCAAATGACAGAATTATGCAATGGAAGAAGAAAAATGTTGTATCTAGTGTAGAAAGCAATGCATCTGTTCCGAAAATCTGTTTGATGGTCTCAAAGTGTAGCAAAATTCATTTGCATACTTCCACGAACACGTCTTCTTAAACTAGACATTTTTGGTACAAAGTTGGCATTGTTATTTCGCCCCGAAAGCAGAAGCAACAAAATCAAATTGGGAAGAAAACGCACGCTTTGATTGCAATAACACTTTTCGAAAAGAAGTTTAATTCCCAAATAGCATATAGAATTTTTACATATTTTGTGAAGCTTGAGAATTATTTCCCATTATTTTCATTTAAAAATTGATTCTTTTGTTTGCGATATTTAATTACAAACAGAATATAGCACTAGACCAATAATGCTAATTTTCCTACACGTTACTACACTTTGTAGAGGAAATATTACTAAAGGAAATGTTACTAGTCGCTGAAAGTTAAAACACTAAAAAATATATTTCTGATAAGCTCACAACAGCTGTCACTAATGATGTGATTCCCCTTGCGATTATGTCACCTGAATCTCGCAGGTAACTCCCCCCTTCTACTCCGCAGACGCGTTCAGTTGTGGTTTCAGCGGCGATTTAAAAGGCTGTTGCCGTGGAGAGGTTAATGAAACTAGCAGCCGTTGTACTATCACACTATATTTCTTCAAAATATTAATTAGATATGCTTATTTGTACAACTATTCAATATTAACTTTTCAATATTGATACTGGTATTTGTAACAGTGACGTGCTTATTTTGCTATGTGTTGTTAGGTTCAATTACGTGAGAATGCATTACAGTCGTTTTTGTAATCTTAATAGCCTTGATGAAAGTGAAATACATTCCGATAAATTGACAAAGTATTATAGTTTCATTAATTAATTCAGTCTCTTTTGTACAAAAATTAAAGGTTTTACTCCATCAACTCTGACATCACAGCAACAGAGCACTCTAGTTTTGTAACAGATGAAGTGCACAATAAATTGAAAACCATTGTTAAATGCGTATTAATTTGCACATCGCTTTGAACCCGAATAAAAAGCGATATTTTAGCAGCTTTTAAACAAAATGTTCTAATTACATTTCTTTTGTGCCCTCAGATTGCGTTAAATATAACAATATTATCATTTTCCACATTCAAATATTTTGAAGAACCGTTGTTTGGTTGGACAGTTCCCATTGCAAAATAAAACTTCTTAGCTTTCAAAGGGAAATGAGTGAAAAGTGTAGAACTTTGCAGCTATTGTAGTACTATCACACTACAATATTTCTTCAGTACACTAGTTCGCCATATTAAACTGTAGACATATTCAATATTAACTTTCTAATAATTATAATTGTTTGTATAACAGTGAAATTGAATTTTTTCAAATCTCACATTTCATGTTCTATATAACACATTTCAAGCCTCGAAAAGCGAGTTAGACACCGCATTGAAAGTACACTACCGCACAGAACGTTTGGATTTTTATGTGACTGCTCTAGAAGATAGTCCGCGACAATCAGTCCGCCGTTACTCCATCATTCAAATGTTGCAATCGTTAGCATTCATATACCAAATCCTTGAATCTCAGGTATGAGCCAAAATCCTGCGACAACCACGACAAGCTCTGAGCTACCGATTGTTATTGCGACATGTGTAATAGGGTAGTGTGTGAGAGAAGCAGAAGAAAATACGGTAAAGAATAGGAAGGAAAGATGGCGCGCGGTTCGTTGTCCATTTGTTGCTCCGACATTCATCTGGTTCACCTCGACGTGTTTTTGATGACACCATATCTGCTGGAGAAGCCGCATTAAGTTTGACGGCCGATCAAAGCAGAGAGTTGTGATGCCGAGACGAAACCTGCTTCGATTTTGTTTCTTCAGGGATAATTCGAATAGCACTGTGGTTAATATGCAGTTTAGTTGCCTCAATAAATAGGAATATGAATGTATGTCCTTGGCGCGACAGCCTCTGGACGGGCTCAGGTTTACCGGCGACGTCCCTGTCTCGCATGGGTTAAGGGGGTACGTGTGGTTAGCACGTACACATCCCAACGCCGTATTCCGGTCTTCTCAACCTGAGATGTGGATTTTCTCATCGTCCCACAGCAACATTTTCTGGGACATTGCAAGGAAAACGTAAACTATAGTCTTGGCTCGAACCAGGGGCCGCGTAGTGGAAAGCGAGCAGGCAGACCAAGAGCTAGCCTTGAGCCCAATAATTAGAAATATACTAAAAATTAATTAATTTTACAATTTTACAGTATTGGTGTTTGAAAATTTCATTTGCAGAATCTTGCTATGACGACCGAAAAGTGCAATTTTACCGCGTTTCGATCACTAACGTCCTCGACCAACGCTCTTAGTACCGGAAGCCAAACCTGCTCTTTATAACAACCCCATCGCATAAGTCTCTAACGACCCGCCCTCCCTCTATTTCTCCATCCCTCTATTTCTCCCTCCCTCTATTTCTCCCTCCCTCTATTTCTCCCTCCCTCTATTTCTCCCTCCCTCTATTTCTGCCTCCCTCTATTTCTCCCTCCCTCTATTTCTCCCTCCCTCTATTTCTCCCTCCCTCTATTTCTCCCTCCCTCTATTTCTCCCTCTCTCTATTTCTCCTTCCCTCTATTTCTCCCTCCCTCTATTTCTCCCTCCCTCTATTTCTCCCTCCCTCTATTTCTTCCTCCCTCTATTTCTTCCTCCCTCTATTTCTTCCTCCCTCCCCCGAAATTTTGCCCTGCCCTCTGCTCCCGCCACTATTTCTAGTCCTTGTCCATTCGTTCTCCCAAAAGCAACTCTACCTACAGTCTTAATAGTAGTCCCCGAACTTCCACCCATACTCCTTTTCCTCTTCATCGCATGAGTACCCGTAAATCTCCCTAGTTGTAATCCACGCCCTTTCGCGCTTACCCCTCCATTTCTCCCTCCCCTCACTTTTACCTCGCACTCTGTCCTCTCCTAAGTCAAATTTCCGCTTCGCCCCAACAGCTGCTCTGTTTCTAGTCCCCACTCTTCCATTCTCGCACGGCGACCTCGCCCTACAGTCTTCGTGTAGTCCCCGTCGTTCCATCCACACGCCTGTACCTCTTCATCACATTCGTCCCCGCACAACCTCCCTAGTTCTAGTCCACGCTCGCTCCCCTACGTCTACCTCCTCCCCTCCCTTTTTGCCCCGGCCTCTGCCCATCGCTCCCCCCCCCCCGCGTCCACTGGCCCCGCGCGGCCGTGCGTCGCCGCTGCGGTCGATACCGCGGCCTCCCAATTTGCAGGAGTGCAATTGTCATCTGCATAATGCGGCGGCGGGGGCGGCGGCGGGGGCGGGGGCGGCGCCAATAAAATCAACTGCGCGCGGTGACAAACGGCGCCCGCTGCGGCGAGGGGGCGCTCGCTGGTGACGGCGGTGGGCGGGCGATACGGCGATCTGCGGTCCACGCCTCGCGGTGCTTTGTTTATGGCGATATGGCGCACTGCGTTGCGCGCTTGTTGCACAATAGCCAAGGGGTTGCGCGTCGAGCACGATTCTGATGGAATGTACGAGCGATGTCTGGCGATTTCGCTGACAGGTCTCGAGATTGCTTGATCTCGTCCTAAAGACGTCGCTGGAGGATTGCTGCAGAAATTGGCCACGGGGAAATTTATTTTGAGTAAGTTTTATTTGACTATTCTACTCGTGAAATAAAAACGAATATTATTTAAATATACATACAATATTCCGCACTCAGGGCATTATATCTCAAAAAGTTGGTCGCTTTTTCTGTCCAATTTTTCTTCTCCTTCTTACTGCCAATCAAATCTGTCTTAGGAGACGGTCTACATCAATCTCAATGTCGATGTTCAATAAATCGATACGTACGATAACATAATTTTTTCTTTTATCGTAACTGTGTTATTTTAATATTTGGCGCATTTTGGAATTGTATGACATAATTTCATTCGTGGAATAGTCCTGTTAAATGCCACTCGTGCTTTGGATAAATTCCAAAGCACTGGTGATATTACCTATGATAAACACCGCCTACAAGCCTATTCCCAACCTCATGAGTCAGAATGTGTTGAATAATCCACTGGCGTGTTCTTTCGTTACAAAGTAAAATTGCCACAGAATAGATGTTTTAGTGACGGCAGAGCGCAAAGTGAAGGCAGCGTCGGTTGCTGCCCCGACGGTTCACCGGCGCTCGAGAGGCAGCCAGCAAAGAAAGCCCTGGGGCGTCCCTGCAGACGCCCTTCGGTTCACCGGCGCTCGAGAGGCAGCCACTGAAGGAAGCCCTGGGGCGCCCCTGCAGACGCCCTTCGGTTCCCCGGCGCTCGAGAGGCAGCCACTGAAGGAAGCCCTGGGGCGCCCCTGCAGACGCCCTTCGGTTGACCGGCGCTCGAGAGGCAGCCACTGAAGGAAGCCCTGGGGCGCCCCTGCAGACGCCCTTCGGTTCCCCGGCGCTCGAGAGGCAGCCACTGAAGGAAGCCCTGGGGCGCCCCTGCAGACGCCCTTCGGTTCCCCGGCGCTCGAGAGGCAGCCACTGAAGGAAGCCCTGGGGCGCCCCTGCAGACGCCCTTCGGTTGACCGGCGCTCGAGAGGCAGCCACTGAAGGAAGCTCTGGGGCGCCCCTGCAGACGCCCTTCGGTTGATTCATTATGTCGTGTTTGCGGGCGCGTCAACTGATGTGTCAAAAGTCGTGTAAGTGTAGTGCATGTTTTTATCACGGGAAATGGCGACGCTCTTCCCCACGAGGATGGTGGGATGTAGCGCCCACCTACATGTCGCTTTGCGAGTCCCATCTAGGTATCTCCCACCAGCGGAACAGCGTCGCAGCTGGAACAAGCTCTAAGTTCCCTACCGGTTTCCCGGCTTGTGAGGTGGTGAACTGCGTGTAACTGTAAGTAAGAAGTGAGGAAATGATACGAAAGAGGAACGGAAAATCGCGCGCTGTTCGTGGCCATTTCTGTGGGTTCTGATCCGTCTTTCCTCCGGTATTGATAAAAGAAACCACGGAACTCTACCGATCAGAGCAGCCGGCACTGGGATTCCCCTCCAGATGAGGCTGAGTTTGACTTCCTGCTGTGCGGGTGACGCCGCGTCGTCGGTTGGAGGCTTCTCCAGTGGCCAAGTCGTCAGGGTGATCACTACCTTGAGGAAGCCTGCGATATGGCAGCCGAAACTTTGGCCTGTAATCCAATGCCAGGGCGTCACCCGGACAGTCAAGAAGGCATGAACTCGGCCGCCGAAGCCTACGTGTACACAGGCTGAATTGTCATAGAGCTGTCATAGTCTCTAGAGCTGGTTTCAAAAATCCTGCTACCGTCGGAACTCCAACCCTAAGGACTTGAAACTTTTAGTTTACATTAGACATTTTTACCTATATTACGAGACCAGCTTTCACAGATAATTACCAACAAAGATAGCATTAAACAGTTTTTTATCATATTTAAGTCGTACCATAAACCGTATTCTGCTCCACAGTCCCAATAAAGTACCGATTTATTTATTTATTTTTCATTCATTTATTGGAGTAAAAAAACTAAATATGGAAATTTCATATATGAGATGTAATTGAATTGGTTTTCATCTGAAGACACATGTCACTGAAAATTCAAAGTGGCTTACACTGCGTACTTAACGTTACCACGAGTTTTAATATGGAAATTGGTGGCGGCGTTTAGCGTTTCGGACTGTTGTACCCAAGTTCGCGGGATCAAACCCGATCGAAGCCGTGGATTTTAAGGGCGAAAAAATCCTTCGTACGCCTTCCTTCGGAGGGGAAGTAAAGCCGGCTGTCCCATGTTAGTAGATTTACTTGCATGTAAAAGATCCTCAAGCCTAAATGACTCCTCTGAGCTAAATTCAAATCGCCTGTTTCTCGCCCAAGAAATACCTCCTTTCTCCGCTAGTTGGTGAAAGGAGCGTAGCGAAATTTGCGTGGTCAGACGGAAGAGCGGGCCTGATGGCCCGAGTCTCGCCACGTAAAATAAGGCAAATTCAATTCAATATAGAAGGAGCTGCCCGTTCTTTGCTCCTTAATTGGATGATAATCTCGCGAGCCCCGGTGAGCCCCTCGAAGCGCACGTGCGCGCCGCGAGTCCTCGCCACGTGCGGCCCTTCAGCCGAGTTGCAAAGCCGCTCGAGTGCTTTCGGGAACAGCATCCACGCGATCTAATTACCAATTGCGGCGGAGGCAGTAACGATGCCGTTTCCAAGCGACGGCTCACTGAGCGCCATCATTCTGGAGAGATTTTGCTACGTGGAGCGGTTCAGACCCACCTCCTAACGAATGCATTTTATGCCAGGTTTTCTTGAGGTACTTTTGGAATAAAATCCAAAAAATGTTGAGATGAGAGTTTAGTTATTTCCACTGTATATTTAACAGTGTAGTACACTCTTTATATTTTTTCGTGTTGGTACTTCGTTGATAAATTTCAATGAAATATTTCTCTTGAAACCTCTAATTTTGATACAGAACTATTATTTCCGACTTACCTTATCACCTAAATTACTTACATTAAATTACTAAAAAACTAAGGGTCTTGTTTGGTGTATACAGTTTAATAACGATGTGATGCATAAGTTGTAGTGCGTTCTAGCTTCAAGTGACTGTACGTTAGGAATATTATGTATTCTCTCACCAATTATTTTGTTTTCTGTACGATATTTTACGATGTGGCTGAAATAGTTCGTGATAAACCAAAAAAAGTTAACATGTATTTTCTTCATTTTTGTAAATTTTCTAAATGATATATGTCGTTTCAATGTAACAGTTACAACCACCGATGGATTAGTTAATCGAACGTAAATGACTTTATCAATGCATCAATAAAAGCTGAACTATTTATTTTTCAGTTCATATTGGAATGCATTGGTGCAAAGCCCCAACATTGTTTATAAATTATATTATAAGAACAGTTTTATTATTCTGGATGACATATTTCACAAAAATATCAACAATTTATTTAAAAATCTCCCTCAAAATAACATGAGTGTCTTAGATATTCAAACATGTTTTAGACTAATTTTTCTACAAAATTGTGTTTATTTTTCTTTAAGACACCATTAATAGTTTTGTCCGATCTGCGCTTTTGAAAAAACATTTAATTTCAACTATACTGTATTTAGATTTATTCTGAGATAAAACTGGAGAACTTTAAAAAAATCTTACTGTATTTACACGTGAACCCAAAGCAGAATTTGGAAACTTTTAGAACAAACTAGTTAGATATTTTAGTAAAACAATGTTATGATGTTGCCTCAAAAAATGTTTTATAATAATTTACTCATTCCATAAAATACAGTATAGGCCAAATATTTTCACACTGTAAAACACTTGTCCTCAGAGTAGCGCGCCAGATCCATATGCGCTAATGTTTCGTGTAAGATTCCTTGAACGTCGTTAGCAACCAGTATAAAATAACATTGAGGTGGTGTTTGGTTTACAATGCTATATAATAGCCTAGTATGCTTCTGCGACAGCTTGTAAAGTCTCGTCTTAGTGAGGGCTCAAGGCGCTCCCCTCGCCTTCTGCCCAAACCTTCTTTCGACGCACCCCTCGCCTGGGCGAACACGTCCCCGTCCCTCCCCCAAAAGACCTAGCCCTATCGACACCTGCTCCGTTTTCCGCGGTGAGGATTGATGTTCACGTCAACCGCGATCTGCTTGTTGGTCGATTAGTATTTATCCATTTCTGTCTCTTTTCAAGAAGCATTTCACGTACGTTTAGAACACTGCCGCCAACGTCAAAAACTACACTACACAATAATACTTGCAACCTCCTATCGCGAACATCTATTACCCCTCTGACTTAACATACAATATTTCAAACATTGTGATATGTTCAACATTGTTCGAAGGTTTTTCTGAACTGGTGCGAGAACATCCATTTGCGCTTGTTTTGAATGGAAACTACTCCTTTCAAAACAGCAGATGAACGAAACGGGATGGAGTCGGGTTATGCTTTCTCAGGCAACGAAACGTGAAAGGAAATTAGCTGCGGAGCAGGGATGCAGTCGGGCCACTCCCCGCCCTCTTGTCACCAACTCCCCGCCGCCCCGCTGTCCTCTCCGTCCCCGGCGCCCTCGTCAGGACCCGGCCGGTTCTTCCGAAGCGCTCGACATATCGACCGTCGATCGCTCGATCTAATTAATTAGCGGCGGCTTCCGGCGCGCGGGGTCCAATTTGGGCAGCGCCTGCCGCCCCGCCCCCTCCTCCCCCTCCTGACCTCGCCGCCTCCTTCGCCCCTAAATAACGCGACCGCGCGATAGACCACGCTGCGCGCCCCTCAGCTGGCACCTCGCCGTCCACGAAACGGAAGAGGAGGAGTTTTACGAACGAGTGTTTTTTATGTCAAGGTATGCACCCGAATTTCGTTCAGCAACAAACATAAATAAATTTATGAATACATCATATGGTTAAGTAGCTTTATGTTACAGTGCAGCATTAATCACGGCAAAAATACTTCGTTGAATTTACTACATGAAAAAATACAACAGCTATTTTATGTGCCTTGAATGAACATTCGTCCTACAGTTTTGTTCATAATCTGTAATTGAAAAGATTAACAATTAACAAAACCTTAAATATAAATCCCCAAAATGCCGATAAATTACTACGATATCGGCATCGAGTCATCATATGATAATTTGAAGAGGAAGTGTCCAAACACAAGACAGACAAACTCCCTCCTGCATGTCTTTACACTAAAACGGTGCTCTGCCCGAAAACTATTAATTTTGTATAATTTATTTTTGCTTTCTAGCTACGGTGGAGAGAGAAAGGTGTATAAACCTGCGCAATAAAACTGTGATTGTTCGGCAGAAAAGCTCTTTTTACAAGGCCCTAGTAACAAAAAAGTGGATAAATCCAGTCGCCAAATTTAGAAAAAAGTCTTCTAACACCGTGTGTAGCCAGAATTCCTATTTTTTGAGTTTTTGATACCGAAAAACTGAATAACGGCAATACGTTTCTGTCCGCCCGTCTGTGAAGAACGCAGGCGACTAAACTGTTTACCGGATTTTCTCCAAAATTATTCCCCAAATGATCTGACATATGTCGCGGCCCTCGTGAATTTGAAACAGATATTTTAATTTTGGGGGTACTTTACATAAAGCCTCTGGGACATTTTCCATATTTTTGAAATATAGCTCCATTGTATTTTATTAAGTTTTGTTGTTGAATAGTGTGAAGAATGTTTAAGGGAGTGAAATAATTCCAAAACCCCTGATTTTTGGAAAATTGCAAAAATTCAAAATGTTTTTCGGAGGCCTCCTACAACTAAAATATTAAAGACACAGATTTCCCCCCTTAGTGAAATATGTTTCTTAACGGTAGATTTTGAAATAAGATCATGTCTCTTTTTCGAAAATTTGGTGAGTGTTTTTCACGTACTTTCGCGTAAAGTAAGGGCGAGAAAGTACATGCTGTTTTAGCCCCTCTAGTTTTAATATAAATTGCAGTAAGCCTTTTACCTGAATTAATTCTCCACGTTTAAAATCTATGCTTAATTTCTGTTATTAACATTAACTGAAATGTATCAATAAAAACTTAGGTTTTAAGAATATATTAAAGTAATTTTACATGCGATCTGTAATTAGAGAACTCTCTCTAAGTAATTGTCAGTATATTTTTCACTTAATTGCAATATAATTATAATTATTAGTAGAAAATTAAAAATTACTTTATGTACTTTCTCATAAAATAGATATGCATACAAAGCCGAGCAAGATTACACATAAAAACACCAAAAATGCAAGTCATGTAATATTTCAGCGTCACCTCTTTGAGCCATTTCACGTACAATTCGGGAATACACGAGGAATTCGCAGAGCGCGTTTGCCGCATCCATTCGGGTCATTTGACCATTTGGCCCCGCGCTAAACGCGGCTCTTCGCTGCGGAGAGGAAATGAAATTAGCCGGCGCGCCGCTCCTGCGCTTATCAGACTCGCTTCGGCTCCGCCGCCGTTAGCAAGTCGTTTGAACGGCCGCCCGCCGAGCTGTGCGTGCGGGTAAACAAGCCCCGATAAGCTGCGGAGCGACTGAAGGCTTATTTTGGTTCCGCGTGCGGGAACACTGTGCCGGCGGGTGAACCCTACCGTTCGGGTGAAGTAGTAGTGCAATTTCAATTGCCTTCTTGGAAGTTGTTTGGAAGGAGGTGTAGAAGTTTCGCAGTTGCGATTTGTGTGCCACGGGAAGAAGCCGAAATATCATAAAAATGTAAACAAGCCTTTCTGGCAAAAATGATAAAAGGTACCAGGTTGTACCTTCCAACTTTTCATTGCTAATGTTTCTCTAGTAGTGTTGAGTCTCCGATTCAGCAAATAAAAACTAATATTGTGATTTAACCCCCCAGTGCTTGTTGACTGACTAAAATGGAAAATAAAAGCTTTAAATTCACTAAATTCAGTGATGGCACTTTAAATGAGCACAGGACTTCTTGTGTTGATGGGTTCATACTAAATAAATTCTCGGCTATCCGGGAGACGCCGCGTCGTTGGCGAGAATTTATGGATTCGAGCCGCGGAAGCTTACGTATACATCGGGTTCATGCTAATTTTTGAGGGCATGCGGGGAGCGAGGCTTACGATCGTCGTTGTACTGCCAGGTGCCGAAAGAGGTAGTTTATTGTTGACTTCCACCGTACAGCAGTAGTGATCACAGGGGTTAATGATCATCAGCGATGGAAGTTTTGAGTGGCTTCCATATATGTTATCATGAGAGAATATTCCGCCCATAGGAATGTGCAGCCTACAACTAGAGAGGCCACCTACATTGTTGTGGCTCGATTTCTACTAAACTTTTTATATTGACATAACATTTTACTAGTAAATAAAAACGAGCTTATTCTATGTACGTTGTATAACAATTACGGTAATTTACTGCGATTGGCAAATTAATTTAAATTATTGTGAAACATTAATTATATTAATTACTCTGTTTATTATATTTTTTAAATGCTTTTACGAATAATAATAATAATGTTCGCTAATTATCTGAAATGTTTGTAAAGCGACCTGAATGAAATAAAAAAAATTAATGTCCTTACTACTTTAAAAACAAGAAAATATGAATTAAAAATATTTACGAAAATAAAATGTGTCGAAAAAAATAACAGTTGCAGTATACCAGATCCATGATACTGTAGAAAAGGGACTTGTTACAGTGATAACACATGGCTATGGGACATTTTGAATTTGTTCATGAGGGGCCACGGTCCCCTTACCTCCCTCTCTTGTCACACCTGTCATTCTGCCACAACAATTAGGTGAAAACACTCATGCCTCGGGCGACAATGGAATCCGGAACTACCTTCTCCACGTAGTTAGACGTTGCTAACGATTTCTGCGCCATTTAGACAAGCGACGACGTTATAATCAGGCAGAAAAATGAAAACATGTAATGTTCGTGTTATAACCATATGCTGCTTTAAGAATTTTAATGGAATGCGACATATCAGTAAAGTGGAAAATACCTTGCAGGCAGCGAAATCAGCTCTTTCGTCAATCTGTAGTTAGAAAATTTCTCAATAACAGAATCAGGCCGAGCACAATGAGCCTCACAAACATGAACGCTTTTAGTATAATGTTCTTTCAGTTGAGTAGAATATATGTAAATATTCTAGTGATAATTTTATATGTTATCTCACAGATTTTGGTGAATACCATGCTATTAAAATTTGAAAAATTCACTTGTATCCATGAACAGTATTCCATATTCAATCCCAAACCCCGAAACGCACTTTCTGGGAGTTGAGTCTCACCCCAAAGCAATCTGTCACACCACTGACCAAAATGTGAGAGATGGCAAACAACACTCACGAGGTTTTCAGGAAGTACAACGTGATTCCATGTCGATTCCTCCGCAACTCGACATCGAAGAATATTCAGTGTGTATTCTCCAGCGCGAAGGTAAATACGTAGAGGATCTGGTCCAAACCTCCGGAGTGGACAGGGCTCGGAGAGAGCGGCTGTGTCGCGCAGCAGGGAACATATTGACGCAATTCGGGCGCCGAGGCGGACGGGCGAAGAAGAGCAAGGCTAACAGGGCCCGGCCACTCGGAGATCTGGAGAAGCAGGAGCTTCTACATCTCGACGTACGAGATCCCAAGTGGGAAGCGAAGATTTGAAGACACATTGAAAGAGAGGATAATGATATAGGGGCTTCCATAGGGTAGAGATAAGTTCATCCTTCATTTTTGAGTATAGATGTTTAAATCCCAGATGTTGCATGCAGATTTTTACGGTCGACAATGATATGGTGGGATGTGCATGGGGTTTACGGCTTTTTATCGGCGTTCCCCGTTTCTCTTGGCTCTCATTTCATCATTAGTCCATTATTCAAATCATATTACCTTGTTCGTTATCAGCCATCTAACAAAACCACCTCACTATGGCTAGTCTGGGTACTGAGGATTAGAAATAAGTAAAATTTTTAAGATATGCTCTAATTGTATTTACCTCTATCCCTCTCCTATCTCTTCTTCTCCTCTTCCCCCACTTCGGTCTTCCTTCTTCTCTTTTCCTTTCTTTCCTTTTCCCCTCTTTCATCTTTTTCCCTACGTATCGTAATTCCCATCTCCTTCTCTCTCCTTCTATCTCTTCTGCTCCTCTTCCCTCTCCCTATTTCCCCTTCTCTCCTGTTCCCACTCACTTTCCCTTTCTCTTTTCAATATCTGCAATATCTGAGACATAATGATATTGAATTTTGTAAATAACTTCGAAAGGATGTAATCTAAGATTTTCGATGGCAAGTTTACTTCGAGTTATTCTTATGTTTGAACTAACAAGAATGATAAACTATCAGAAATGAGAAGTAATATTGTTTTGAGACACATTTCAGAAAGAGAGAAATTGTGTTAGGCAAGAGAACTGAGGATGAGAGAGAAAGGAAGTAAGAAGGAACACACAAAGCGAATAAGAAACGAAAGGAACATTCAGAAAGTGCCTAACCGAACGGAGACAGGAGCAAGAACGAGGAACGTTGCAGCAACTAGAACAGAATTACGATCAGAGAACTGCATTATAAGTTTGGATGTTCCGAGTGGGCTGAAAGTTGACGCCCCACATGTCTTCGATCCATTGTGGCTTCAGCAGGCGATGGCGGCCCCGCCTCCGTGCGCTCTCGAAACGCAGAGTAAACATGAGCTGTCGAAAATTGAATTCTCAGCCGGAGGAGTGGGGCAGGGCCGCGGAGGCAGGGACGGGAGTGGGAATATGGCGCGCCACACGACTCGACAGTTGGGCCGACGACTCTCCAGCCTCGCCGAGCGTGGAACACACTAACTACATCAGGAACTCAGCAAGCATCGGACGTGAAGTAAACATTGGAAATTGGGCAGAATAAAAATTAGAGGATTCTGTGAACTTTGTTTACAAGTGCAGTGGGAGAAAAGGTTACATTATCTTTTGTACTTTTATTATTTGATGGAAATCATTGTCAATGTCTTTTAAAATGTTTCTTTAACTTAACGGATTCTTTTAGGCAAAGTAAAATTTTTGTAGTCCAAAAATCAATGTTTAATTTCTCTGTGTATGTCTGTCCTTACAACATTCCCTTACGCCTCTTCAAAAAAAATGTACCCCAATTTATTGACTGCAAACATGTTGTACCTTTGCCAATTTCATCCATTTCGTCTTTTTATCCGTAGACCAAACGCAGCTACAAAGTTGTCGTCTGCCTGTACAATAATATCATTTTTGAACTCCCATTACATCTAATTTATCCTCTGTTGCTAGCTCCACTTCGTCCATCCTGTCTCACCCGTCGCGTAGTACTTACCTCCCATCTGTTGGATGCTTGCAACTCTCAAATAACTACCTCTTCCATTCTGAATACGACCTACCTTCCCGCCTCTCCCCGTCTCGTGTCCTCTTTCCTCCAGCCCTCTCCGCTCTCACTCTTTCTTCCCCTCAACTCGCTCCACTCACCTCCCCCATCTCCCCTTTCTTGGTTATTGCCGCCCTTCCCTTGCCCAGCCGTCACCACTTTTCTCGCCCTTTCCTCGCCTCACATCACAACGACACGCTTCGCATGGGCTCTCCACATCCCGCACCTTCCAGCTTCGCTTCGCCTCGCCCCGGTTTCCCCGCCTTGTCTTACAAGCCTCCGCCCACAAGCAAGCCCACCACCCACACTTCCCAGAACCACACGGACGGCACTAATGACCACAACAGTTGACACGCGCCGAAACACTAAATAACCAGTCACCCCCTTGGTCCATCTCCACCTCGCGGCACTACGTCTCTTAGGCACGCCTCGCACCGCCTCACCACGCAAGGACTCCTCGTCTCCCTGCCATGCCTCGCACCGTTTCGCCTCGCCACGGCGCCTCGTCTCCTCGCTACTCCTCGCCACGCCATGACACCGCGTCTCTTCACCACGCCCCGCACCGCCTCGCCAGCCATGGCACCTCGTCTCCCCGCCACTCCTCTCCACACCATTACACGTCTTCTCCTTGCCTCGCTTTACCGCGCCATGGCACCTCGTGGCTCCTCACCACTCCGAGCACCGCATCGCCACGCCATGCCACCTCGTCTCCTCGCCACACCTCGCACCGCCTCGCCAGCCATGGCACTTCGTCTCCCTGCCATGCCTCGCACCGTTTCGCCTCGCCACGGCACCTCGTCTCCTTGCCACGCCTCTCCGCGCCACTCTCACACTCAGTCGCTCCCCTCCCCGCCCTCTCCACCTCCCGCCGCGGCCGCCCCGCTCCCCGCGGAGCGCTGAGCCTTCCATCAAAAGGCAATTTCAACGCCCAGTGGCCGACCCCTCCCTTGAGCGGAAACACAAACGCACCAGGCGAAATTCTGGGCGACTACAAAGGGATGCGCTTATGATCCCCCGCAAAGGGCCGCCAAAGCTTCTTTCGCCGCTCGGAAGCTTCACGTCCGAGCGGGCCCTATCGGCCTGCCCGCGCCCTGGTGCGCAGCGAGCGCAGACCACACGTAAATGGCCAAATAAAATTCAGACTTCTCTACAATAAATGTCTTTTTGAATCAAAAAATGAGTAGAATTCATCTGTACAAATTGGATTTAGAATGTTTAAAGTGGCCTCAATCTACATACAATGGGTTAAAATTAGAAAGTAGTTTTCATACAACATGGTCCCAGGATTAAAAAACTACTTCAACCGAAACTAAAATAAACTGACAATATGAATTTACACATTCACAGAATTTTAAAACAGATGTATTAGTTTGGGAACACGACTTTCATTTTCAAACATGTAGAAACTTCTAAAAACGTTATAACTTCTGAAGTTATAACAAATTATTATTTTATATGTCTGTAGGCGTTCTTTAGTACTTTCTAAACCGTTCAAATTATATTTAAGAAGCAGATTTCTTACACAACTAGAATCTTTCTCTAAAAACTTCCAATGTAAAGAGTTTAATTGTTTTGACGTCTCTGCGTTCATGTACTAAATTAAAAACAATTTCATGTAAAATAGAAAACAACAACTAAAACACGTTGCAGTTTTTTACTCTTTCCATTTCCGTTTTGAAAATTTTTTTAATGCTTCTTTGAATAAGAACATTCAGCATTTTTTCGCCCCTGATTTCTCTTTCTTCCTTCTTCTTCTGTGCGTTCGTGTTTCATTATGGTTATTCTAGTGACTTCTTTCAAGCAGTTTAAGACCTCTTTCGCCGAAGTGACACAGTAGTTGAGTGCAGTTTCCAATGTTATGGGGCATCTCTTCACACTTTTCTGGCTCTGATGGCCTTTTTATGATCATTCCTTCGGTGAGGTATTTTCTGCACTTCATAAAACGACGATCATCGGAAGATATGGTTATGCATACGAGCACAAGAACAAACTATGTATACCTCGGAGATTACGTGACGAAATATGATCTCCGTGAATATGAAAGACTTTGAGAGACACCTGTTAGAGAATCTGTAGGGGTGCTTTCCAGTTTCTTTAGACTCTCCTCTTCAATATTTCAAAACATCGCTTCAAGACCGAGAATACTATTCAGTAGTAACGAGTCATCTTAAAAGTAGTGTAAAGGTGACAATAAAAATATATTGACAAGTTCTGTTTAATGGAATTCTATGATAAGCCATGATGAATGTGTGCACGAACGGATTACTCTATTTTATAAACAGGATATTCTTCTTATAAATTGGTAAAAAATAAAGATAAATATTTTGCGCATGAGCAAATCAATTATATTCACTTTTTTAGCAACTTACGAAACTAAGTAACATCATACCATTACCGTTTTCTTCCAAGCTTTTCGTAAGAGAAAAAATATCACATATTGATATCTTTTTTATTGTTGGTATGGCGTTGGAATTCTAATGGTGCAATTTTTGTGTTAGTTTAGAATTTCCTCTCAAAACCTCCTGCAACAACTCTTCCGTAACAAATTTAATAATAATTAAACTGAGGAAAACAAAACTCGTTAAGCTTCTAAACTTCCCCAAGGCTTCGATTTCCAAGAACTTTCCAATCAAAGTTTCAAAGATGCGAAGACACTACTTTTGGGGTCGCTAATCAGAGCTGGAGAAGATAAGGTGTCAAGCTATCTACTTTAAAAGAAGACAACCGACTACTGAGTTCACATTTCACAAGATATATAATTTTTAAGAAAGTTTCCTACCTAGTCTCTGGAATGAAAATACATTAGAAATAGCGTGCTACTTGTACTGGCGAAGACAAGTGTGTCTCGGTATGTATCTTGCTATCTTAAACACAATAAAAAAGTAAAACGAGGACGGCTAATAACTATTCTCTCTATTGCCAGACGTGTCATTTCGTTGAAAAACTGATACGCAATATGAATAACTGAATGACAATCATATGAGTTTTCTGGGGAAAAGAAGGATATCTTTTCGAGGTTCGTATGTCAACAATTTTCGTAGATAAAGTGCCATTAGAAAGAATTTTTTTGTGACGCAAGCAGTTTACTTTACAATTATAGAAATCTCCTTTATTAAAAGTAGTTACATTAAAGAACTAAGCTTTTCGTTGTATCAAGTGTTTAGTCCGTTTGTCATACCGTTTCTTTTTCAGAATTCCATATTTTTTCAGACATTTAGCGAACGGACTCGTTTAAAAGGAATGAGCCCCAGGAGTGAGTTCGTACGAGTGCCCATAATGTATCTCTTGCTCCATTACAAGACAATCTCTCGACAAGGCATAGGGTCAGATTACTGACTTTACGCGCTTCGACCGAGATGCAACCCCCGTCCAAAGGAAGCGCAATTTGCAGAGGCCGACGCGGCCGCCCCGTCTCCATTCCATCTTTTCCATCCTCGTGCTAATTACCATTACGATTATTTTATCTCAATCGTTTTCCTGGGCAGATCCCATGAGTGTTGATTAATTAATTCATTGATTTTCTTATTGGTTATATTATTTCGTATTTCTGGGAGCAACAACGTCTACAATATCACGTAGTAATTGTTTTACTACGTGAGGGGGTAATCTTTATGGGCGCGCTGATTGGTGAGATCCGGCGCCGATCTAAGGCTTGCGGATTTTCCCCATCAAGGCATCTCCCACCATCGGGGCACCGCCCCAGTCGGGACAAGCTCTGATCTCCCGACATGTGTGGTAGTATGGTGCATGTAAGTCTGTGTCTGCGGGAAAGTAAGGTTTAAGAATAGGACAGAGAAAAAGAAGGAAAGATCGCGCGCTGTCAGTGGCCCGTTTGTTAAGGACTTATTTGGCATTCACCTGCTGGTCGGAAACACCACAGAAAACTACCGGTAAGAGCAACCGACCGCTATGATACTCCCCGCGAGTGTTGACATTCTGGTTTTCGAGCTTCGGTCTTTGTGCCTCTTCCTCCACAATATATGCTGTACAAAATAACTGAATTAATATGTATGTAAATATATATGTAGCTAAATAAATAAATAGCCTCGACTTGTAGCCACGACTGTCATACTGTCATACTACATACTGTCACCAACCTTGGCGTCCCTGGTATGTAGGTAGGTATGTATTTTTATTTATAGGTAGTGAACTTTCACCCATTCGAATCACTGAGGGAAAATAATGAAGCTGTAATGACTAAATAACGATAATGTTGAGATCAATGCTGATGGAGCAAAGATGGAATAGAGCGCAGGTAATCTTCATCAATAGTCTCTTTACGTAACCACTCGATTCGCAAAACATACTGATTTATGAACCTACTGCACCAGTTTATTCGTTTTAAGCCACGAAGCCTCCTGGCGGATGACGCTTCTTTGCCTCAAGTGCACAATCTCTCCACGGGGCTCGCGCGAGTGGGGCCGCGGGCGCCGGGGGGCGGAGTCACGTGGGGAGGGGGAATCCGGGCTGCAGGCGTACGCAGATCAGCTCCGCGGACGACGCGCCGCGCCGCTTCGATTTGGTCCCCGACGTTTTGGCTTTTGCCCCTCCACAGTAACCCTGCGGAGAAGGGGCATTTACTTACTTTGAATTTTTACATTGAACTGCTGCCTTGCGGCTTAAGCAGCTAGAGGAGGGGCTTTTTCTTACAGCTCAGTTTTACATTATAGTCCTGAAGTTAACTTACTTGCACTTTGGCATTACTAACTTACACTAAGATCAGTTTTGTTAATACTATAATACTACAGAAATTGTTACTTTACGGGTGAGGTATTTTATTTTTCTCTACATTCACACATCATACATACTTGTTTCATTATATACTTTCATTCGGCCCCCAAGGTCCGGGAGGCGCCGCGCCGCGCCGCGCCGCGTTTCAGAGGCTTTCCTGCGGGCTCGGCCCCGGCGGCATCCGATGTCAACACACACACACACACACACTCGTAAACATACAGATATGTTCAGACATATCTGTATACAAATATGCACACACGCAAAAGCGCTCGGGACCATATAATGGTAAATCGCCTTAAGAGATTTGTACAGAAGAAGCACTTGGAAGATTCCCGTAAATGAGGTTTCTAACAAAAAATATTTATTGCATCAAAAGGCTCTGCATACATTACTGTATTGTGTTTCATATCTTCGCCTAGGGCTTGCCGACCTCTAGCAGAAAATACAAGGTAAATAGTCTCTCAATTTTGCTTCTCCAGTGCCTTACTATTGTCTAGTCCCAAGCGCCTCATACGTTCGACATATTCACCCCCCTTGAAATATAAGCTCCTACCCACATATACAGACCTAACCATAAACACACACACACACAGGTATATGCACGCACGTGTGTGTACACACTATACTAGTACAATACTATCTAAAGATTCATAAATTCAAATACAGATCTTGAATATTGTTTAAATTTTAGTTGTTAAATATTTTTTAATTTTTTTTTCAAATAAACAGAATCTGATGAATGGCATAAATCATATTGACATTATCCATACCTCGCATGGAGGCACACATACTGTTGAAGAACAATAAATAAAGTATTTTACAACTCTGCAGCATATGAAAAATTTTACAAAAATAGCCTTCACAAATACTGCGCTAACATACTCGTAGAATGGTACGACAATATAAGAGCAGTACAACAGTTATTTACATACCAGGAATATTTTAAAATATCGGTGTTTCATCATGTAACTCGATAGTCGCATGTGACGGGCTGCCTTCTTCTTAGAGCCTTGCTTTCGAATGACGTCAGCAGCGTCATCTCTTTCGATTTCTGCGCGCATTGGAAATTAGTATTGTAGATTCTGAACCGAAATGGTTTTCTTGTATTGAAAAGTATTAATGGTATTTTGTTTTCCGTCTTCCACTTTTAATTAAATTAAAACAACAATTCCTCTACAACACGAGATCGTCAACTGACTTCGTAATATATTTTTCTACAGTCCGCATAAAAGAAAAAATCGTGTTTCTAATTATTTCATTTGAGAGAGATAAATACTCAGCCAGACAAGCGAGATGTTGCTAATTATGAATTTACAAAACAAAACAGTAAGCAAGGGAAAAGTAGGCGGATCTCAATGCATCCTATTGTTGATCTTCTCAACAGTCAGTGATCCAAAGATCTCGTTTTCTTCATCGATGGATAACTGTGCCACGCTTTTTTAAACGTTAATTCTGTTTTAATTGTGTTAAAATTTTGCAACTCTTTTAGATTTTAATATTTAAAATTAAAGGAAAAGTAGCTGAGTATTCGGCGTTCCACGCTTATTTACTGGCCACATTGATCTGTCAAATATGAATAAGAATTAGTTATATCAATAGAAGAAGATCATAGCAATTCGTTTACTTCTCAGTCATTCTTGATCCATCCCTACCATACCGGCCTCCTATCCAATACGGGAGCATTGAACCAGAGGCTCAAACGTCTTTCAGAAACATTTTGTTTTCTTATATTACGTTTATGTAGAGTGTAAATATTATTAGTGTAACTATTATTATAGAATTGCAACGACAGTTCTTCACATTTTTCTGCGGCGAAAAGAAACTTATCAAATGCTTTATGCAAATTTATATATTTTTTTTCTTTTCCAATCATAAGTTCTTGTTTTATACCTGTGGAATATAAAGAAAATTCTTCCGTTTTAGAGGAACTTCAAACCGTATATCCCACTACCTCTTCTGGCAGCTTAAAGTACTCTGAAAGAAACGTCTTGAAATCGGCGCTTCACACATTTTACCTCTATTTAGTTTCTATAATAACTCATTTTACTGAATGATTTTATCTGAAGTGTTATTGACCGTTACTTCTATTGCAGCCAGAGGAGAAACAAAATTTCAAAACGCTCGTCCTTGAACTCTGCATCGGGAATTAGTAATGCAAATTAAGCAGAAATTATCACATTTGAATGCGGTTTTACGCATATGAGGGAACTGGAAATTTAACGGCAGCGCCGCAGATCGAGTCTGAACTAGCGCACAGTATGAATAGCAAATAAACTAGTGGAAACATACACGAATCATACAGGCAACAATAATGTCTAATAAAGTTATTAAGTCGTGAACTAATGGCCCTGAAAAGTGCAGTGAACGTATGGTGACACTCCCATGAACCAATGTCTCTTTCGGTATTTACAGAAAGCATGACTTATGAGGTTCAGTTTCATGTAGATACTAATGTATCTCAACACGTTTGTGTATTATAACAAGGACCGAGTCTTTTAGCTTATTTACAAAGGGTAATGTCCAAAATTATCTCTTAGCAGCATTGAAGTAGTACTTAAGTAAAATTGTAATCATACAGATAGGACGAATAGTTTAAAGTACATTTAAGTATAGACAAATTAAAACTTGAGAAACCTTGCCTAGGCTTTAGTTTAATTACGCCTATCCAAATGAATTATTACCGACCATTAGTAAAATATCGTAGGAAAATTATAGGATTCCTAATAGTGAGCAATAAAATGCTTTTTAGTGAAATATTGATAATTTAAACTGCAACGATGATGAATAAATACTTAATATTTTATTCGTATTGTCATTCTTTCTGCAAGATGTAGTAAAAACCACCCTCCCTACTTAAAGAAATATTTCATCTTTCATGATGCTAATTGTGAATTTTCAGAATTTTGTTAAAAATCACTCCAATATTCTTACATTTGTCAGTCAACAATACCCAAACATTACAATATTTGACTTGGACTTTTCTTCATGAATATCCACTGTCAGCTTAATTCGACTACGTTGGGCAGTTTATTGCTCACAAAATGATAAAGAAGTCCAGACATGAAGTCACATTCATTTCCCTCTCGTGATCATCTCGCTTTCCTCACAAGCACCACATCTTATTTCGGCCATCTCATCGGCTTTTCGTCGCTCTGCAACTTGTGTATCACTAAACTGCAGAGACTAAACGAGCCACGAAATTCATTATGTTTATACTATGACTTTTATGGTACACTTTGCTTAATTTATGGATGCCTGTCATCAAATACTTTTCTTAGCTCCTTGGCTACGACTGAAGAGGGAAAAAACAGTATGTTTTTTGGAGCTGTTCTGAAGAGAAAACTGTTTCATGTGCATAAAAAAAGAATGTTTTTATTTTTTGTGCTGGGACTGGAGTATTTTCATTGGAATCTGGAAGTCGATTTCCCGCAGCATTTCATAAAAGGGTTCAAAATTGAACCATCAAGGTTTATAATATATCGCCCCAAAACTATAGATGTTTTTAAAACTGGTTAAATAATCTAAAGTCTCTCATTTAGAGGATCTAATATTAATATTTAATATTTACCAAAAATACTGTTCGGAAAAAAATGGTGTAACCCAATGCGATCCAGAGGTGGTTATCGTTCAAAAATTGTTTCGCCCCATTGAATTGTTATTGAATTGTCATTGAATTGTTAAATTTGTTTTCTTGTGTTCCTTACACGAAATGCAAATACAATATGTTTTTGTCGAGGCTGCCTGTCGAAAAGGTAAGAAGTCAATGTTTTGAGACAGTATTCAGTGTAGTCGTCTCCTTTCTTTGCGACGACACCGAATGCAAAGATTCAGCGCTCAATCGCTAGCTGCTGCTCTGGCTCCATCGCCCTTCGGCCTATGGTTTGAAGTGCTCTCTTCGGTTTAGCTGACATTCTAAAACGCATTCATAATAAAATAATAATTTAAAAGGTGTTTTATATGCAAATTAGCTGCTTTATAGATGACCGCCTATTTCT
The DNA here is from genome assembly GCA_038098605.1 of Gryllus longicercus. NCBI lineage: Eukaryota > Metazoa > Arthropoda > Insecta > Orthoptera > Gryllidae > Gryllus > Gryllus longicercus. Next base: position 1,454,037 of record JAZDUA010000162.1, read on the forward strand.
ACGAAATAGGAATGTAACTCAGATAAGGCACGTATTACGCCTGATGTGGCAATACAGTTCGATTCAACTGCTATTATATTGAAATGGTTGGGTGTATAAGGCGTATTACTTATTATGTATATGGCAATAATTTCATTCACTAGATTATAGATTCATTCTGCGTGATTTCAGTAATAATACTAAAAGGAAGTTTAATTAGCAACTAGTGTATCTGAAGTCGAGAAACTTTATTCACATGTTCAGCAGAACTGTTTCAGATCATATACACGGAAGCGGTTGGAATACCTTTTGGTGTTGTAACTAACATACGAGAAAAGAAATAGTAACTATATTTAAAGTTACTTTCAACACAAATACCGAAGTAAATAATATGATTTCCTTGATTCTATATACTAAACAAAATGTCACCATAGTACGGAAATGTAATTTTTACATTCAGCTTTTCTTTAAATATGTGGAGTATAGCTCGACTTTATAAATGGAATGAAGCCAGCACTTTAGAATGGCAAATCACATCAACACGCAATTTGCAATTTGATAGGTATCCCAGCATTACACAAAGGTTTGAAATTTCCGTCCGACACTCAAAATTAACCATCGTCCCCCGGGACTAGAACGCTTGGAAGAGGCGGTGAGTGATGGGCAAGGGAAGGGGAAGAGTGTCACGCAAAAAAGACAAATGAGCGCCAACATTCTCGGCACGGCATCTGGACGACCGTGAAGTCAACAGCTCCAAGCACTATGACACGACTAGAAATCAACGTTTGTAATCTTCGAGGACGTCGTTTTGAAGGTGGTGCGGTGAGGGACGGTATAGTGCGTTGTCGTGTGATGTCGTGCGATGTCGTGGGATGTTGTGGAAGGTCATGCGATGTCGTGCGATGTCGTGCGATGTCGTGAGATGTCGTGAGATGTCGTGAGATGTCGTGAGATGTCGTGAGATGTCGTGAGATGTTGTGCTATGTTGTGCGAAGTCGTGAGGTGTCATGAGATATCGCGCGGTGTCATGTGGTGTGGTTTGGTTTAGTGAGGTGTAAAGTGCTTTATTCTTTTGGACAAATCACTGAACAAGAAAGTCAGAATAGAAGTTCTATATACATGCATTATTTCTAATCTAAGCTTGCCAGACGTGGTTCTTAACGGACAAGATCATTAGAGACATGCCAAAGAAAAATGGAAAGGAAAATCCACAGCATTTCACTATAGAGTACAGAGTTTCGAACGCAAGACTCCAAGGTATCAAATTCTCCAAGAACGTTGCACAGTAGGCTGCAAGAATTAAATTGAAATGGGTGGGTCACGTCGCATGACCACACGAAAACAGATAGGCGCAGAAGGCCACCATGTGGGATCCGCACATAGGAAGTAGAAGCCGAGGAAAACCAAGGACCAGATGGGCCGACTATTTCAATAGACTAGTGGGGCCACAATGGTCAAGTGCAGCTAGGTGCAGAACGATTTGGAAGGATTATGGAAGCCATCTGTTATCAAGAGCAGATGTGCAGTTTTAGTTCCTACTTACGTTGAATATCTTACCACGTGGGTTTAACAAGAGCTTCCCCTCTTGCAAGAGGCCTTTGGCCTTTATGGGACACATTAGGCTTATTCAATGTAATCAATCAACTCAATTCAAATGTGCTGTATGTGCTGAGTTGTGTAGTGTGATGTGGTGTAGCGTATGTAGTGTGTGGTGTAGTTTCTAGAATGTGGAATAGTGTGTGGTGTGGTGTAGCGTGATGCACCGTGGTGTGATGTGATGGATGTGTGGTATGGTTGCGGTATGGCGCGGTGAGGCGTGGCGTGGCGTGGCACAGCATGATGGAGTGAGGCATGATATGATGTAGTCTGAGAAGGGGTGGACTGATGGGGCCCACGTTGAGGGCAGTGAGGATGAAGGGGCAAAGGGACGGAGTGATGTGGAATGATGCGTCTTAAAATGGTGGCAAAGCAGCCAGCGAGCTCTCAGGGTGATACTCACCACCATTTATATTTTTTTATAAATCAGTTTTGGAATAATCAGTTTTGAAAATCGTTATAAACATGTGTAATAAGTATTTCAAGCATTTCTGCTCTTGCTAACAGATGGCTTCCATAATCCTTCCAAATCGTTCTGCAGTATTTCAAGATGTTGGTACAATTTTCTATTAAAAATTAACGCACGTTCTGTGAAAAATGGAAAATATGTTCAAATTACATTATTATTTAAGAATATGGTAGTAAATTATGTAAATAAACCACTATACATCTTTAAAATAATGAATAACATAAAGGCTTAGAGAATATTATTATTGAAATCTGGAGATCCTGAACAACCCCGTCATTCACAGGAATTCCATAGATTCACCTAGCGAAACTTACTCAGTAGCTATATGACGCGTTAGGGGTCTAAATGAGTGTTTTTAATGTGTGCACTAAGATGTTCAATAATCCTATTATCGATGCGTTAATTTAGAACATTATGAACATTATTTAAATGCTTCGAACGAACGACTGAATATATCGAACGAACGAATAAATGCATCGAACATACAAACAATTCAATACATCCAACGAACGAACGAATGAACATAACTAACGAACCAACGAACGCATTCATCGTTAGGCGATCAGGTGGTTGGCTGCCTTCCTCCAGAATGCTGCATCTTTCCGTCGCCAGCGCGTGGGCGCGAGGGGGGGGGGAGAAACACATCCTTGTCTTGACGCGCTGTCGCCTGCAAACAACCCGTCGTCGTGTCGCCGCCTTCGTTTTGCCGTCTCTAGGAGGCACGTGGCGGCGGCGGCGGCGGTGGCGGTGGTGGGGGCGGGGGCGGCGGGGCCGGCGGCGGCGGGCGTGTGGCTTGTGTCGCTTCCTGCAGCTGCAGCGGCGCCGCTCGTGCCAGACGCCCGCGCCCGCGTTGCTTCTCGGCGCGGCGTCAATGGGCACACGCGTGGGGGCAACTAATTTACTCCGGAACATACAAATTTCCATTATAAATATTCTTCTTTGACGCTGGCTATTGATATCGACATTATGTCACTAAAAACAGCTATTTATTCATTATGTAGGTTAAAAAAAAATTGATCTGCAGTTTATGATGGGGTATTTCTTGACATTTATTTTTGTCCGTATGCCTCTCAGCAATCCAGATTGTTGTTTTGTTCCTTCCAAGTTGACCTGACTCTCGTGCTCGAGGTCCTCTCGAGCAGTTTTTCTGAAAGCTCGTTTGCAAATTTTTGAATTCGAGTATTTAAATAAAATATTGTTATATTTCTCAACTAAATAACTCTACTCACTGCTTTGTTAATGAAACTGATGGTAAGAGAAATAGAGGTTAGTAAGTCCGTGGCTTCTGAAGCAAAATAAGACGTCAAACACATTTGCCTGAGGGCGGTTCCCCAACACAGAAGTAGGAGAAGAGAAGAAGGAGAATAAGGAGAGGAGGCTCCAGACATGGCTCGTGAAATTCCATCGACATTCTTCAGATTTGAGAAGTAAGTTTCTAAATAAGCGATCTCTTTCTTCCGCGGGAAAACAAAAACAACATTAATTTTTAGATATGTTTACTAACTCCATTTCCTTTATAGGCGACTCGTTTTTGTTTTTGAAATATTGAACAACAAATATCGGAGAATCGAATAATTTGAAAAAGAAAGATCATATTAATAATGATTGGCCTTAATAAATAAACTTTATTTGCGATTTGTAACCCAATTTCACACCAGAATAACCCAGAACAACCCATTGTAACTCAGAACATTCACACATCCCTACACACATTTGACAAATAATGTTTCATTTTAATTTGATTCACAAGCATTTATAATAATTAAATGACGCCAAAAATATGTAAATTTGCTCTCATATTTGGGCAGCATAACCTTAATGTGGTACTTTTTCCATCATGATTAAATCAAATATGGAGAAATAAAACCGTAAAAAATAATGTATTCCAGTTTAAATATTTCGTTGTGTGTATTGTGTATTATTATTATTATTATTATTATTATTATTATTATTATTATTATTAAAATTATTATTATTTGAAATGTAAAATTTCCATGCCTTAGAATATGAACTGTCTCCGTTTTCCCATACATACATCTCTCAAATCTACTTTAAGTCTTATATAAACATATCTCCTCATTGAGGCTCACTGCCCGTTAGGTGCTATTGCAAGACTAGCCCACCTCGGCCCTCGCCAACATTCTGGGATTAAAAATGCGGTGAAGATGTTGTGGTTAAAATCCACAGATCTTGAGCATATTCGTCTATTTAAAGAAGTCCAAACTGCCAGGACTGAAGAAGGAAAACAACGCCGCACCTGAAAGTATAATGAAACTGGAGGAAAGCAAAAGAGAGGTTATTAAATTTATTTTTATTTTCATTACTTTTACTATTATTATTATTATTATTATTATTATTATTATTATTATTATTATTATTATTATTATTATTATTATTATTATCATCATCATTATTTCTTATATTATTCCAACTATTATTTCTGCTATTATTACTATTATTATTTTTTAATATTACTAAATTATTATTGTTACTTGCTAACATGATGGACGTATGTTCAAACACCAGCATAGCTCTGAAATTTTGTCCGGTCATGTCCTATTCATGATTGGCCTGAAGTCCACTCATCTTCCGTTTCAAATGAGTACCGGCATTTACTGGCTTTATTAGCAGCAAAAATTGGATAAAAATATATGCCTTCTTGTCACGTCTTCTTCACCCCACTTTGAAAGTAAACATTAGACCTACTAGAGACTCCCGTAATATTGTTCAGCGAGACATGGGTAGGTGCTGAAAAAGCAAAATAGAGTATTCTTAACATCCATATAAACCTCAGCAGATACACGGCCGCAGTACTAAAGAGGAACAAAGAGCAGAAAAGATTTTTATTGAATACTTTGAAAGAACTCGTTCTCAACCATGCCGGAAAATTCTAATCCGTGACTGATTGGCATTTCTGCGTTTCAAAAATCTAGCAAATCAACATTCTAAATTCTGAATGAAGTTATTGTTTGTTTACAAATTATCTGTGTGTTAAGTAATCATTTGTGCGAAAAATAATCACTATGCCATCGAACACCACCCGTTGGTCAAGACGCTGTTTTTAGCCAATTTGCTATCTTTGACCTTTCAGAGAATGCTCAGGAACCTCTTTCATGTTGATTATTTGCTACTTATAGTTCAATTAGCAGAAATGTCCATTTATATAAATCAGTTGCCTCCATTAAAGGCATTTTTTGAGGACCGATTATTTTGTCAGGACACGTGTCAATATTACCTCTTTTAGGCGGTAACCTGGATTCGCGGTCAGCAATCAAGCGCAAGAAGCACATCAACCTGATTTATTCTGTCACAAATTCCTAAAATTTGGCGATTTTGAACCGTAAAGGCATTACACAATATATCGTATTACATCTACCGTTTAACGGTAGGCCTATAGCCAATTATACTGCGTGAGGACGTTAAGTCACATTGCGAAGCTCAGTTATTTCTTGAAAAGCTTATTCTCTCGTGTAATTACTTTATATTTCAGGTAACAAATTATTTTCATACATTTTCTCTAGCGTGATAACTTCAGTTGGTTATTTAGTCATAAATCATGTCAACAAATAGAAAGAAATAATCAGTAGAGTTAAAAAAGAAATACAAACTCCGTAAATTGAATTACATTGTTTACGAGTTGTCAAAGAGCGCATACGCAAAAAGTAGTTATTGTAATTATGTAGATTATAAGCAATAAAAAAGTGTTAAAAACATGATTGCATGTAGCAAAAACAAAACATGTTATGTTCCCCTCACATATTCACGTAATCTCCATTAAGCAGCCATCTGAATTACCGGCAATTTTTTTCGGATCCATGAATGAACCGCAACGATATTCCGAAACCGCTTAAACCCAGTTTTAAAGATAGAGTCTTTATACTACAATTACATTAATTTATAACTATTCGAGTACTACAATTTTTTTAAATTACTTAGTATTAATGCATATTCAAAGATTTTACACAATTATGAAAAGTCAGTAAAGTTCAAAATGCTAGGAGAGGATTAATTGCCGTCCACCTGATACCGCAACAGCCACACGGAAGCACGAGGCGAAAGGATGGCAGAGTGGCAAATGTTTCCATGACAATGATTCGTGCATGTATGTGGTTATGATGCGGAGATTGGACTCAAACGCAGAACCATTAATTTAGATAATTCTGCTTGCTTCGCGGGTGCCGCTTGACTTCGCTGTCATTGGCTGGTTCCATCGGATATCTGGGTCGTGAGCAGGGACAAAATCCAATGTATCAATTTAGGCTTTGATTTTTAATGAAACTAAAGGTGACATAACACATACTTACTCGCATTATTGGAAATAGATACGTAAAATTGAAGTATTGTAATTCCTGCCATACTAAAACTCAGTTGTAAATTGAAAAAGTTAAATTTAACCAATTCAAACGAATCGCCTGTAGTGCATACCTGCGTTTATTTTGATAGACAAAAAAATGGTCATTTATAAGTTTTTTAAATGAAAGAAACATGAATGAATTTAACTGTTACAGTACTTGCAGCACATAACACAGGAAAGCAAGAATGATTTCTCACAAGCCTGCTTTACACGGAAGTGAGCTTTCAATTTTTGTATACCAGCATCAGCGATCAAAATATTTTGAAGTAAAGAAGTTTGTTTGTTAGCTATACGTTGAATTAAGCAAAAAAATGCTCATATTTTAGAAAACTTGAACATTATCTTATTTGAAGGTCTGTTTGTAATGACCTCAATTCTACAAGAAAAACTTGTCTTATTACAGACGGACAAGCATTTCGCCGTTAATCAATCTTGCGGTATCAAGAGCCCACATGGATTCTGAATACACAACGTGTTAGAGGAAGTAATTTACTACACATAGCATCATCATTGATCCGCTTTTTCCGAATACGGCAATATGAATTGTTACGTCAAAAATTCGTCGTTTTCTCCCTGCACTACAATACTGTATCTACTGGGCGCAAGCAGTAGCGAGAAAGTAAAAGTGCAAAGAAATGTTTTATAAGATATTATTGTTTTTTATGTTGTACTACAAACACATTTTATTTGCATATGCATATTAACTTATTTACTCTCCTAAAATTTTTGTTTTGTATTATAAAAAAATGGTTGAAGTGGCAATTTTGAAACAAGTGTTCCTTTAATCTAAAAAACGTCTTCTTCCTTACTTCAAGTGTATTTTCTTCTCCTCCCACCTATGTCATATGTTCTAAGAATGTACGTGCGCCTTGTTTCAGTCACGTTACGACGTTCAGACGCATTTTGTCCTTTTGGTTTGGCAACTCGCACAAATCAAAGAAAAAATGCGGCAAATGTCTTTTTCCCTCCACGCTACCCCAACTGTGGTAGCGCACGATATATGCGGATCATGAGGAGTGTTCTAGAAAGTCATATATGTTATTCAGAGAAAATTAAACTTCCGAATTAAATGATGATGTATCTAATCCTCCATATAATAAGGAATAAATCGACTACCTCTACTAAAATTTGTGTCGTGCAGCGGCCCCAGACAGACGACACGATTTCCACCACTGGTGCAGCCATCCAAATCCAGGTCGATCTACGAGGAAATTCTGAAGAACAAAAGACTCGCGTCAGAAATTCCGGAGGTTCTCCCGTTTTCTCTGCACTCATTCCAAGACTTTTTCATCATCACCCAAATCAACATTTCCAGCCCCAAAAAATCAAATGAACGACCGAAAAGAGGGTCTGGGTATTACGAACAAGAACGTCATAACCTTTATGGGTTTAGACGCGCCCGGTACCTCCAAATCGAAACAAATTGCAACCCGAATCCGGCACCTTTCTTTCTTACACCACAGCACGCGGCGGCCGCCGCCGGCGCCGTAACATACGATACAGCCGGATCGTGCAGGCGCATCCAGTTACTCGGGTTTAATTAAAAGTTGCCTCGGCCAAAGCGCCGACTTTCCCCGGCGCGCCGCAAGTTCGGCGGAGGCGCAGGCAACTTTTAATCATTTGGCGCATTCGCTGCGGCGGCGCACTCACTGAGAAGGCGCGGCGCACATGCTGGGCCCCGAAGCGGTGCTCTGCGCCTGCAACAACGCAACGCCCGCCATTAGCCTCCGCCCATTGGCTCGTCCTCCGGGCGCGTCCTCTGCTAAGGTCATCACCCTGTAGGTATTGCAGGTTGAAAGGGTGAAGGATTTAGGAATATGTCTGGACAAAAGGAAACTCCACGTACTAGCCAACAAGAAGCAACTTCAACTATATAGTTAGTATTAGTGTTATAGTAATAAAATGGCTTTTTGTTCCAGGCGTAAGAAGATGGTAAAATGTACCACTGGGATACTTTCAACCACAAGTTGTCATTGTCATTAAAAACTATCAATGTTTCCATATTTACTAATTATTTTAATGTAAAATAGACTGTAAATTGACTTTATTCAGAATTTAAAAAATATTCCTGTAAGAGTAGCGCTATTTTTTTTATCGCGGAAGCTGGTGTTGATTTATCCCCACTCTATGGTGTGATTTCACGCCACAAGTCAGCTCAAAGGGTTTCTCTCAATCAGGAATCTCCCACCAACAGGGCACTGCTCAGCTCTAAGCTCTTGACTAGTTTCCTGGAATGTGTGGCAGTGTGGTGCATGTGAGTGTTTGTGAATAAATAAGGGCAGGATAGGACAAGAACTTCCGTTTTCTAGGGTACTGCTCCGGCATTCGCATGGTGTTGATCGGAGAAACCAAGGAAAACTACCGATCAGATCAGCCGACCGCTAGAATTGCCCTCCGGACAGCGGCTGAACTCGACACAGCTATGTAGGTAGTGACGAGAATCCTACCCCGTCTGACGAGTCGGATCAGAGGCACTCCAGTGACATCAACTTATGCCCTGAACCACCTAGGCCACTTTGCAATTAGCCATCGGTGGGAAATCCACACTCCTCTATAAGAATGGAGCGATATGAAAGCTAACAAATGTACATTTTTTAATAAGCTGCCTGATAATACACTGATATAAACTAATAAACTCTAATACACTGCTATGAACTCTACAAAAGAAACCTTCTGGAAGCGTTCGGATTACGTTCTGTAACACCATTTTCTGGGATGGGTGTTGGCCATAGCACGAAAGAACATCCGACAAGAATTGATTGAGCACACCTTTTTCTAATTCTTTTATTATCTAATTTTAATTATTATGAGATGTTTCATGTGCTGTGATCGGGAATGAAAAAAAGCACGCAACTGCATGTTTAAATTTTCTGTTTATTATGAACTTGGATTGTAGAAACTTTCAAGGTATGAAAATACTATTAAAATATATTTTCTTCTCCGATTGTATAATTCTGTCATTTGAGGCTTGCAACCCGTTGCATAACGATACTCTTTACGAAACATATTTAACTACGATTCAGGTTCTTGACCAAACACAGAGAAGTTTATATACCAAGTATTGATAATTAATTATTGAAAATAGTTTTAGTAAATGGTTTCGTTTGATTGTGTACATTAAAATTGTACCGAATAATATATTATGATTGTGAGTTAATTTATTTCATTATAAGTATTTTTTACGAGAGATATTATTTAAAATAAATTGCATTGTAATGTCACTGTGATCCTGTTTGAGTATCGCAGTACTCCCTTGCAGGCGAACTGGTAAGCAAAGCCACCTGCAGCAGGGAAGAGAGCTGTCCGCTAGGTGGCCTTGACTGAATCCTGCACATCAACAGCCAAGAAATTCAGTGTAAAAGTTAAGCCTATGAAAGTTACCTTAAGTTGTAGAAAAAATACCGTATGCAATTCGATATAATGAGTATTAATACTCGTACGCTCGTGTGAAGTTTACGATACTCGAGCGTTCCTCTCTCATATCGTAATATCACACTCGTGTATTAACTCCCATCGTTACATCGTTGTTTCATAATGTATTATTAAGGTATCAGATGCTCCACATTCGACTAGTATTATAATCAAACTTCAGAAATGGTACACCTCATCAATTTTTGAAATTTCCATATTTATACTAAAATAAAGCAACATGGACTATCAAAATGTCATTAAAACTAAAGCAATAAATTTTATTAGACTAATTTAATATCACAAATTTTTATTTAGTTCTGCCATGTAAACGTTTTAATGCATTTTAAGCCTTGAATATGAAAAATATACTGAATTAATTTTATTGATAATAATGAAATTAAACGAAATCGAGACAATGGTATTTCAACAACCAGAGTCAATATTACCTCAAAATGCGTTTAGAATTAAATGTGCATTGAGACTTTCCAGAATCAGTTCCTGGAATAATAATTAAAAAAGCCGAATTTAAATGAATATGTAATGCTAACATTGTTACACCAAATAACGTAAATAAACACATATTTCAGTATTTAATATGTCACGAAGCAATTAATAATAGCATGAGTTATGGATTTGTGGAAAAAAAATATGAATGAAATATTTATGAAATTTCACTTCATGTGAACTTGAGTGCTAAAAATGAAAGTTATACTTTATGTAAAGAGTAATTTTTGAACGCAAGTAGTTCAAGATCTGTTTACACACAACAACCTGTGTGTAAAGTCAGGATTTATTTCATGACAATTTTATCTGTAATTTTAATTCACATAATATAAATAACGCCTGCATTTTCTGTACATTGGTCAAAATGGGTATTTGCTAATGAAGACCGAAAATGGGATAATGAAAAAACCAAGTGGAAATATTAATAGGAGTGCACCAATAACACTATTCCTCAATGTTAGGCGCTTTTCACTTGAAATTTCAAAGAACATCATAGAAGGTCGACAGTCAACGAAAAGGGGAAGCCACATTCAGGGAAAGAGCGCACCCAAAAGTAATTAAACCTTTACAATTATCAAATCACATTCATTAACCTGTTTAAAATAGAGTCTCAGCCAGAAACCTATTTGTGTCTTAGCACGTCGATAAATATTCACAATAAAATACCCAGAATAAAAAAAAACATTGTACTTATGTACCTAATGAGTAAGTTAATATCACCAATGATGCAGCATTGTTTTGAAACAAATAATTATTGTGATAATTGTCAGAAAACATACATGTTGAAATTCTATTCGCACAGTTATTCCAAATTTCGAAGTTAAGTTAACATGATAATTCATTAAGACACAGTAAAATGCAATGCAGCTTTTCCAAGCTGCATCTAGTACAGTAAACTAGGGATATCTTCGTTATTTAAAATGTAAATTAAGTCCCCAACAATATGCAGTCGCTTTTATGCGAAAGTAAAATCCTATAAACAAGCATAAATGTGTGTTCTACTTTGCCAAACCACATTTGCATCCTGTCAGTTCCAAACGATTTCAGTCAACGTGCAAGTTCTCCTCGGAGGCCACGTTGCACTCTACAAATGCGCACGCCGGAAGCCCCACCCCCCCGCGCGAGCGTCAAGTTCATATCTCATCGAGTTCTAATTTCTGGTAGCAGCCAACTTGTGACGCGGTCCCTCCCGGAGCCTTCCATTGAAAAGTCGAGCGCGAGTTGGCGCGGCCGGCGCGACCCTGGCGGAGGCGTCCGCTACCACGATGGGGGGGGGGGAGACCGGAAACGCTGGCTTCTTCCCGCCTGGCGCGCCTCAGACCCTCCGCCAGAAGACATACTCCTGCGAGACGTGGGCGGATCCGACGCCATCTTTCGCTCAAGATTATAAACGAGATTTCGATTACTTTTTGTGAATTAACGGAGTTTTCAATTACAGCAATGTAGCTATAATGTATTTTGTTGTTATTGACAGTATAAACGTCGGCTGAACTCGCGGATGAATTTAAATGTATTAATCGACAGTTGAGTATTTACTTACACTCATTAAACAGTTTACCAATATGGTGACTTTATCTATGTCTCCTTTACATCTCTCATTACAACAACGAAATGCGTTCGTTTGAGATTATAGACCCTATGCAATTACATAACTAAATTAACGATAAATGTAAGTATAATATTAAGGATAAAAAAGTATAATGTGATGTGATGGGTCAAACATTTTATTATTATATTCGAATATACCATAATATTTATTTATTTTGATAGTTTAATGGCTTATATGTGTAAATGTAAACGAAAGATAGGGTGGTAGCTCAGCGATACATAAACATACAGATGTAAATAACCTTATGTAGGCCAGGAAGAAAAAAATCCTGAAGCAAGTTACACGTACATAATTAACAGCTGTGTCAATATAAGAAGTGTAGAGAATGAGAATTAGCTTCTGTATTATTTAGACGATATGTTTCTCATTAAATAGTGTTATTGTTGGAAATAGCTGAGTTATCCTTTCTCTTTTTATCTCTTTTTCATTCTCTTTTTCAGTAAGATGGTCACTGGCTCACTGGTCTCAATTTCTCTGTTTTAATTTGCAGATCCCAAATTAAGAACTAGGAATGGGCAAATATAACATCTAGATACCTGATTTGGAATTTTTTAAAGTAAAAAAATACATGAATTTCAATAGGCCTACTGACGATATTCTCTGCCGAATTTTAACAGCCAAGCGGAACATACAAAACATACAAAAACGACCATTGTTCTCTTCTTAATTCTAACGGCAAGTTGTTTGGCCGTATAGAACAATTATTTCCATATTTTGCAAGAAAATATTGTATCATGATGTTATTATATTTGGGCTTTGTTTAATTATTGCGCTGAAGTCTCAAGTAGACGAAAAACTTTAAACCTTAATCCATTAAATAGCTTTTGGAATGATTTCAAAATCTTCAGACCAAGAAAAAAAAACACACTAATTTCTGATTTATGTTGTTCCATATATGCTGAATACTTAAATACATCTTCCGCAAATGCTACAAATAATGTGTCAGACACACTAATATAGACGTCCTCCGCGGTCATAAACTCATATGTAAATTTAGTGCCAGTGACACATTCAACACACTCATCGTTCTGAAGAGCTTTGAACGTCGCAATTGCAACGTTATGCCCTCAACTCTCCAACCAGTTTCTTCTCATTTGGTCCATAAAGCGTCTCCATCGCCTTCGCACCTTCTCGGCGCACCAACTGCGCGCGTCTTCGTTCTCCCCCCCCCCCACACACACACATACACTCTCCCCCCTTCCACGTCATGTTTTGGTCCCCCACTCCCCCCCCCCGCCACACCTGTTCGGTATCCCACGCTAGATCTAAGCCTGGCGTTGATTCGTCTCCGCAGGCGCCCTCCCTCCAGTCTTTGCTACGTGCGCAGCCTCCATCAATTGCGATATTCCAAGGAAAATAAATGGACTTATTGAATCGTATATTCATAATAAATATTGCGAGTCTGAATTACTGAGTAGAATTTCATAGAACATACAGCCGAACGGGGAAATGTATTGACAAAAACGCTTTTGACTACATGCGCCTAATAAATCCACGGAATAGTATGCATACTACTTTCACAAGTATTGTTTAAGTGTTCTCGCAGACCTTTTAATGCATTACTGCTAATGCGTTACCCCACCTACCTACACCCCATCTCCCACTCATGGTTGCTTCGGCAATTCGGCTCTCTCCCCTTGAATTCTCCATCCCACCTTTCCCAAAATACAAATATCTTTATATCAACCCGCCCGTATTCCTAAACTTCCCTTCCCTTCCATACTTGTATCTCATCCTGAATTTATCTGTTCCAGCTCATCTCGCCACCCCTTCATGCGTCTGCCGTTCTTCTTAGCGCCTCCGTGCCTTCCCCTGCCAGACCATGCCCCTCGACCCCGCCCCCGCCCGCCCTTGGGAAGGAGAGTAATCCGCCTCTCTGGAAATACACCTGTCGGCCGCATAAATTTCTCATAAGCCCGATTTAGACGTCTATAAAAAGCGGGCGGGCGCAATCTAATATGGCCGGCGCGCGGCGCGAGGTGCCTGCGGCCCGCGCTTCTAATTTGCGACGCTTCTTAGCGCATTAATTGGATTACACTGAGCCTCGCCCGCCCCCGTCGGATCAAGATGGCGGGCGCTCGGGTAAATTAGTCCCGACTTTACCTCGTTGTTCGGTGTTTTTACTGGCACGGTTGCACGCCATCGACAGTAACTTGGCTTAACTGGTAACTGAAGTTTTCGTGAATCAACATGGCGGTGCTTTTCGAGAAAGCCATGGATGTTGTAATTTTGTACGTCGAGAAATGGCAAAATGACATATTTACCTCATTTTACAGGATAGCAGATCATTGTCTATTCCCATTTAAGTAAATGGATATGGTGTTGCTTGACAGTATCTAACAATAATGTTCATTAATTTTTAATAAAGTTTAATGTTCATTAATTAGCCTCCTGGAAGAGGCGACAAATCGTGTTGAAGTTGCGGTATCGATGTGCATATTCCGATCGATCGAGGTGCTATTTGTGTATATATCTCTGTCATTTTCTCGAAATTCTCTACAATTTATACACCAGCATTCCTATTAATATCATTATTTCTATTTCACTGCGAAGGATGCATTCCACCGACAGTAACTTTTCTGAACTGAATGTTTTCGCAACTTGAATATTCAAGACCAAGAGTGTGAATACTGAAAAACTCAAGACAATCACTAGTACTCCTATCGATCGCCAAAAGGGTTCTGAGTTCTTTTGGATAGTTTAGTTAGTGAAAATAGACAAATTATTTTAATTTTTTAACAAGGGAGAAAGGAAATGAAATATTATATATTCATAGGTTTCATTTTAATTGTAACGTACATAATGAAACTTTATTGCATTCATATTACTATGAAATAAATTATCAACTTGACAGCAAATGTTTAGTTTTACTCGCCTTATGGGATGGAAATTCCAATAATTACCATACATAACTTCCAGTATTATCGTAATATAATTAGTAATAATATGAGTCAGATTATAAAACATTTGATCGATGGGATTACGATATATGTGATCAATTCTGTCCAAACTGCATTTGTAGACTTATTATAAATTTTTAATTGTAAATATTTTTAGAATCTGAACGAGCCTTTGCCTTTTTTATCACTTAGTACTTTAATATTGTACTGAAGACGTTTATAAGAAATATCTGTTGATAAATAAAATTCTCAAAATATCACTAACTTGGTGACTGTTGTATCGTCCTATTCAGATTGGTTCCATCTCTTTCACTATGAATTCAGTAATATTTTCTGATAGGACGGCCTGAGGAGTAGACACAGTCGCCCCGGCCGGGGACCGGGGTTTAATTCCACATAGATGCATGTGGAATTTGTGATGGACAAAGCGGTTTTGCGAAAGGATTTCTGGGAGTTGTTCTGTTCCCCTACACATTACATCACTTCATTTCCAATCCAAGCCCATCTATTCATTTCATTCGTTCCAGGAAATGAATCAAGTATAATTGGCAGATTGTTGTTTATAGTGATGATTTCTAATACCTATTGTTAGTAATTGAAAGTCATTACCTAAATCGTGGAACAACATTTAATAAAAAAATACAGCGGAAAGAATAGAAATTCAATAAACACGATAAAAGTTTACTGAAATATTTATCACAATGCTAATAAAAATTGACTGGAAGCACGGAGAAATTTAAACTTACAAAAATTGATATAATTTTTTATTAGGCAACACATAAAAATAACGAATATTACTCGTAGTTAAAACTAATCAAAATAATTTCCTAAGGTTTTCGTATAACAAGAATGGCGGTCACTTCACTTCATCTACTTGAGAAAAAAACTTCTAGCAAATTAACTTTTAGGTGTGCTGTCATCTAGCCACCAATTGGCATGGACGCGATTCGGAACTACAAAAGAGGTTTTCCAAACCCAACTTCCGAACTTCATTATTGTGTTATTTGGTACGATGTAACGTAGTTACCCTGTCTCGTGGAATGAGCCTTGTACTTCCGAGATCCCCCCTCTCGAGGGACGAGGGCCTGACATCGCAATCCAATCGCCCCAGCGGTACCAACCACGTGGGTGGGTGGGTGGGTGGGTGGGCTCGCCGAACCGCAGGGCGCCACTCGTCGCAGCGCCACGGCGGCGGCGCCGGGCGTCCCTTTGAGCCGGCCGAAGCGTTCGCCCGCACAAGCACCCTCTCTAACCTGTTGCGACCGCGCGAAAGGGCGGCCGCCCCACGCCCACGCCCACGCCCGCAACCACAACGCCCCGCCCCGCCCCGCCCTGCCCCGCCCGGAGCCTCCGGGCCGGAATTAAACACGTGCGTTCGGACACGCGCCAAACGACGGCAGCCGCGCGCGAGCTCCATTCACGTGGCCAAGTAATACTCACGCGCCGCATCTCCCCGATTCACATCGGCCAGGAAGGTACATTTTTGTTACAGGTTTCGCTGAGATTCGATCGGAGATGGGATTTTCGTTCATGTCTTTTCAATTTTAAAAATTGGAAAAGTTCAATTATTTTCGAACATGTTCAACGCCTCTAATATTATACGCAAGATATTTATTTCTCAATGCAAGTTTCCTGTCAATATTAGATCTTTAAATGTCACAATTTGTTTTAAAACTATGAGTAATCATGGGAAAAGTAAAATCCACGCATCATATCTACCTATTTCACATCGGCCCGAAAGTAATTTTTACATTCTCCTTACGGAGTAGAGAGAATATTATTTAATGCTGCACGAAAAAACAATGCATTTTCCTCAGAACAACTTATTGCAGGGCCCAGGTAACGAAAAATACAGTTGTTAAAAAAAGCACGTGGTGTACCCTGTTTTGTGGGTCCTTGATACTGAAGAATATATTAACGGCAAAAGTCTGTCCGTCTGTGGACAACGGGTGCGGCTAAACTGTTCAGTCGATTTTCTCCAAAATTCCCTAATCGATCTGGGTGATGTCACGGCCTCTTGAATTTGAAACTGATATTTTAATTTTTGGGAGGACTTTACATGAAGCCCCTGGGACATTTTCGAAATTTTCAAAGGAATTCATCCATCGTATTATATTAAATTTTGTTGTTAAATATTGTGAAGGACGAAGAGAATGGCGGAGGTCTCATTTTCGTTGAAAACCATGATTTGTTGAAAATTTTAAAAGTTCAAAGTTTTTCGGTGTCTTCCTACAACTAGAATTATGAAGATAGCTATATTGTTTCATAATAAAATATGGTCCTTAAAGATATATTTCGAAATAAGTTCAAGTACACCAATTCGAAAATTTGAGTACTTTTCGCAAAATTTCGCGTCAACTTTCGGACGAGAAAGTACGTGCTATTTTACCACCACTAGTTTCATTATATATTTTGCTTCGAAGCCCAATCCGGCATTCTATTTCAGATAAAAGTGATTTTTGAAAAATAGAAGAAGTTAAAAATTAACTTAAGCAAAAAAATGGTGTGGATTAAAGACATAAAAGTGCGTAAATATGCTTCCGACAGTAGGAACCAGAAGAAGTGACGCATAGGAAGAAAGATGAAACATTATTAGGTGCAGATTTTTGCACTTTCGCCAGATCTTTATAAAGAATTGACAGAAAAAAATAAGATTCCTAGTGTAGAAGAAGGCAAGCAGTATGCGAGGAGATACAATGGCGAACGGTCGTATAAGTTTAGTACGATATGGAGGAAAGACGTTGCAAGTTAGTGATATGGTATTATAGACGCGTGTAAGATCCATGCCCGACGGCGCGACGTTCCAAGAAATTTCAAGTGTGGTCGCAGAACGTGCTAATTGTCGCCCCAAGTGCCATTATTTTGAACCGAATATTATTTTCCTTTCTGATATTTGGTACAGGCAATTCTACAAGAATAATTTTGAAGAACAAACTTATATTTGATATTTGGGTTTTTGTGTTGTCTTCATGTTTTTATTATACGCTAATAAAGCATGTTAAGTAATGTATTGCATTGTATGTTGGTTATTGTAGCTTGCTGTTGACATTGAAGAATTTATCTGTGGAATATGATTACTACATCGAGTCTTATAATTATGGTTATTTATATTCAAATAAAGCTGCGTTTCTTTTCAGCAAGTCTGTTTTAATGTCTCAAAGATGTTTTGCTTCATATCTTTGATGCTTTTATGTGACATCAAAGTTAATTTATGCGCTTAAGATACAACCTTCACCGTTGTCCTATGAAATATTTATGTTTTGAGCCTGAACAGACAGTTTTATGATCCAAAGAATACTACCCTACTATGTTTACTATCGTTCCGGAGCTTGTTGTTCAAAGTGAATATTACAGAAACATAACATCCGACAATTCAGCACGTTCTCTGATGATTGGTGTGTTCAAAGCTGATGACGAATGAAAAGAAACAGTGATTCTTTGACTGGCGCGAGTTATTTTACAACGCAACTTGGCACTTCACACAATAATTTTGCATGAATTGACAAGGACAACACTTTGTCCTTTTTTGTTTTAAGGAATGAGATATTTTTAACGAATACTACGTCATTTTCCATGTGCTTCAAATAGAAAACTATTATTATACGAACTATTGAGTTTCTAGAGCTGCAAGGCAACAGAAGACTTGACACGACAACGTCGTACAAACTCATCGCCCTTGTTAAAAAAGTGAGTTACCGGCAATTTATCGCCGAGAAAAAGTTCGCTGGATGGAAAAGTACTACTGTGTGTGTCCTAAGGATTCATGCGTTACACAAAGCATGTGATTTTGACTTTTACTTTGGCAATTAAAACCGCTTTGGTCAATAGTTCAACAAAGAGTATTATTTTATTCTAATACTTCAGTAGTATTCTCAGTCGTTGGTATAGTTTCATAATCAGGAGGCCATGCTATTTATATAAATATCATGGGCTCTAACTTGTCAATGGTGGCGTTGGTCACTATTTCAAAATAGGTTTAGATTTATTAGGATAAAAAGGAATTTTCTGATCCAGATTCACTTGAATTTAATTAAAAAAATATAGGTCATTGCTTCATATTTAAAAAGTATTGCAGCCTGCATGATCAAAATGAAATAACTGATACTACCGTTAAACAGACATATTTGTAATAGGTTTGGACATAAAGTATTTTCTTATTATTTCATCATAATTCTCTTACATTCACAAATTCCAAAAAAATAATTAAAACTTTCTACAAACATTTATATTTTTTTACAATACATCTCTCATTGATACTTTTAACAAGTCAAAGATTCTATTAGAATTTAATCAGAAATACTAGACGGAAATAATGTTTACATAGAGACATTTAAAGTATCAAAGGCACAAGCGATGTATAGGTAGACTAATTAACACAAATACATACCCGTTTATTACTAAAAAAGGAATTCAACGGTATAGTAATTTTTCCTATGCTTCATCCAACCGACAATTGTTTCCCCTTTACTCCACGATGGGAATATTCGACCTCACACGACACTCCAACACATTTGCGGGCCATCCGATCTGGGGTCAGCTAAACACGACGTCCTCTGCGGCAACACATACATGAGAGAAAGGGACAAACAACCATGCCCAAGGCGGGTCTCGAACCCGCAACCTTTCGGTTAGAAGCGCTGAGCCGGGATGTTCCCTAAGATGCTTCGGCCATCCAGGTCCGCTGGTCGAGAAAAGAACGTTTCGAAATTGTTACAGATGTGTTTGTACACATACATGAAGTACACAGTTTTAAACGTGTAATTACATTTCATATCACGAGGACCTCACAAATGTCGGCCACACAGTAGACAAACAACGCAGAGCGTACGGGTATCAGAAGCAAACAAAGGAAGACGTTATCTACTTGACTGTTTGGGAGGTATTGACTTCGGCTGCGTAAACCTGGGCCTTCAAAGCAATACGTCACAGCATTGGAACGGTGTTCACAGAACATTGGTAGAAAGATCATACTACTCATGAAAACAATAGGTAATTCAAAAACAATATGAAGCATTAAGGAAAAACAATTTAATGAGGTAAAGATACTTTGAGTTACAAATCCATTCTTACACCAATCACAAATTGTGAGTAAAGAAGCAACGGAGCACTTGATAGCTCAGCAAAACTGCTAAAAGGTACATTCTTTACAGCACGAACACAGTTCTTTATCACGTTCCTTAGGCTGCATCGTAGGTGGTTGATGTTTCGACCGTCCTTTGGAACGTCCTTCAGGGCCTCAATGAACTTGACATTGAAAGCACTGGCAAAGCTACCATTGCGTCAAGGGCAAAGAGACGACTTGGTGCAGGAAGTCTTCTCTGAAGCACTCTAGTAGTTAACGTCGAACGGAGCTCACATTTCACTGTGAAGCGTTCCTTGAACAAACATTCCGACCGCAAGATAGTTAGGGATGGCTTGCAGATGTCACGTACCTACACATGACATGAGAGGGTGGCAGGGCATGAGAGGGCGTTGAAAAGAAGAAAAAATATTTATGTACAAGTAATAAAAAGTGTAAAGTATACAAATAGTAAAACGTGAATTCTTAGTGTAAACATCTTTAAATATACTACACATTAAAGACAAAACTCCTTTAGTATATATTAAATGTTTTTAGTTATCTGGATTAGTATGCATCATTCACACGAGACAGCTCTTTGGAACAACTGAAAACGAATTAGAGACGCCATCAATGACTGTAACACTGCATGTTCGAAGCTTTCAAAATACAGCGAGAAGAATACATTGTAGGAGGGAGGAAGAAACTAAATCGATGCGAGTTCGATTTAATCGATTCAAAAGTTTCGTCTCGAGAAATAGTTTGGGGAATTCTTTATAAATACAAGAAATTATTCATTAGGCAAAAACATATATTGAATCGCATGGAAATTGACATACATTTAAAATAAACCCAGTCATTCGCAGCTATGCAATCCCTTACTAATAAATCTTAAGAAAGTGTGCCGGCCGCGCTTCTGCACTCGAGTGTTTGCGGTCGGTCGGCGCGGGAGCCCTAGGTTCGCTCCTCGCCCGGCGCGAGGCGCTTCCGAGAGCGCTGCATTCATAAATCCCGTGGACATTTATTTGCCGCGCGTGCGTCGCAGATGCGGCGACCTCGTGTGGGGTAGGTCGGCGCGCGCGTCTGCGGAATCTCGCACTCTGAGTGCGGCAGGGCGCTGGGGCGCGGCGGCGACGGCGCAGCTGCTGGCGCGTGCCGCGTTAGCCGGCTTCCGGGCGACAACTGTGCACTGAAGGTCAGTTGGCTAACAAAACCCTGGCTTTGGCCTTTATTTATCATTAGTAACACCACGAGTGCTTTGGAAATTGTCGATGAATCTGAGATTTTATCGATTTCTCAGAATTTCCAAAGCACGAGTGGTATTTAAGAGTATTCCACGAATGAAATTTTGTCCATCAGAATCCCAAAATGCGTCAAATATTGAACATAACTGAAAGCTACGTTAACACCAAAGAGGTTATATTATATTTTATAAGCAGTTTATTGGAAATCGATATAGCGATCAATATATACCGCCTTGTAAGATAGATGTGTAACTGCTTATGATTGATCAGAAGGCAGAAAAGTAAATGGTTAGAAAAGTCGGATAGAAAAAGCGATACATTTTTGAGATACACCGCCCTGATTGGGACATTTGGATGCATAAATAAACAGTATTGGCATTCATTTCACGAGTGTAACAATCATCATAATAATTCATTAGACCTGATTCTTTTATTGATTATTTCCTGATTCCGGGCGCGTCAACTGCTAAGGTCATTAGTTCCTTAAGGCTAAATGCACTGAAAAATACTTGAAGGAAAATTCAATAGATCGCAGCACTATCACAGGGGAATTTACTGATAACGCCTGAACCAATGGTCCGATTTTCGATTTGTAAACGGCATTTGACGCCTTTTTAAAGTAGAATTTACTAGAATTAATGCCTTACTCAAAATATTGATTCCGATTTTTAACTTTTTTTTAAAAAAAGGAACTAATTGTGTAAATATCAGCATTATTCCATCTCCTCACATCTTATTTTACACATATTTTACTTCTAAAGTCTTCTGTTATCAGTCCATCTTGGTCTAAGATCTTCCGTTGTCAAATACCGTAAAAAATGAGCAGAGTATACGGACGAGCTCTTTTATCCTACAACTCGATTTTTGATCTCAAAACGACGTTTATCTGCTTTAAAGAGTTCATCTGGTGAATCTCTTTTCCCAAGTAAAATAGCCGAGGCTAATTTTAAAAATGTTTTCGTACTTTCGGACAAACTTAAAAAAAAATGCATTATCTTGGCTGTCCGGGTGACGTCGCGTCGAAGGCTGTTTTGCCGACGTTTCGACCATTTTGTCGTGGTCTTCCTCAGGGCTGGTATGCCCATACATCAGATGGTATGGACATGGTAAGACCACGACAAGATGGTCGAAACGTCGGCAACAATCTTCGACGCGGCGTCACCCGGACAGCCAAGATCGTGCACATAACTCTGGTCGAGGAAGCCTACGACTTCAAATTTTAAAAAAGTGGTAAAATAGCGGTCTGGCGAGCTGTATCCTGACTCCAACGCCGCAACAAGCATCGAAATAAGATAGTATGAATCATGACCTATGCCAGCTTACTTGGTAAGTTATTTTGATATAAAATAAATTTGTTATATTTGTATAATTTTGAAGGGAATAAATAATTCCTGGTGAGTCATTTCATACAGACTACGTAAATGAATAAAGGGTAATGATGCAATTGGAAAACTCCTAGATGTTTGCTTGCATTTGGAGCGTGTTTTCCCTTCCATTTTCTTTGTTTTATAAAAAGTGGATTTTCTAGAAAACGTTATTTGTAGAAATTGCAATATGCAAAACCAGTTAGATGTGACTCTTTCGTGACATATCGGACACAATGATATAAATAATATGGAACATTCAAACGATTTTAAAAACGAAGGAAATCTTTTTCTGTGAGTATGATCTTAGGATATGCTTTACTCTAACTTCATTTTCGATATATTACAGGCAAATAACACACACACACACACACTCACACAAACGCACATTGAGATTTTCGTAGAGAAACAAAATATTCCTATATTTTTAGTTCAATTATAATTGAATAGTTATATAATGACAGGGTCTGTACACACAACAAACGGTTGGGAAGCTCGGGCCAAGTGCAGGTGTTGCGGTTCAAGTGCCCGAGTGCGGGCGTTAGTCTGGGCGCAGCTCTCGGAATGCACCTAGCCAGCGGAATTCGTTGTACACGGCCAAAACAAATTAACGAATGTGTTTGCCGACCGGCCATTCTCCAGCGCGGGAGGCACTGTCACGTGAACTAGCGGTATATAAGTTAGCGGCGAAAATCGCTTGGCGGGATTCGATAACGAATGAAATCTTCGTGCTGATGCTCATTTGTCCACCCATGCGGTTGTGCTCGCAAGCCTCGACTATGCGAGTTGTCTCTCTCGGCATAAGACTACAGGCCAGAAGCGCGACGCGAAATAAGATGAAAATTAATTGTTCAAGCAATCAATGGCAAAATACTATCTTTCTGACTTCAGGGAGTGAAGGGAGGAATGACTTCGATACATGGGACAGACACGCATTCTAAAGCAAGCGTTTATGTGTAGAACGCGAGGTAGAATACACAGAGGCAGATCGTTATAGAAATGAAATTGGTAGAAGCCAGAACAGGTCATGAACCCATCCTTGGAGTAGAGGAGAAGAAGATGATCATAAGGGTGTCAACTCTGTTATTTGTTAATACGAGCATAACTGCGTCATCGCAGGCCAGTACCCATAAAGCTGAAAAAGGATACTGTTATTTTTTAATTGCTGAATTATTTGCAGAGCTAAAAATTAATCTTAGACGTAGCACCGTTTTTACCGCCGGGCCTGGCCGTGCCACCGCGCTGACAGAGGGCCCACAATGGGCGGGTGGGAGACGCAACGGCGCAAAGGAGGAAATAGGAGGGGGGAGGGCGAGGTGTTTTCGTAAATTTCACTTTACGACTCTCCTATTCGTCCGATTTGCATGATTGTCACGGCGTTTGATTTAGGAAGCATGTCGCCATCCTGCTATAAGGCCACATTTTTAAATTTGTTCTCTGAAGTTTGAGAACTAATTTCAAATTCGCGTTTTTGTTAGATTTTTGGAAAAAGGTCATCGTAGCGTAAATTCTATTTTAAAAAGGCGTCAAATGACGTTTACAAATCGAAAATCGGACCATTGATTCAGACGTTATCAGTAAAGTAAATTTAACTTATTTTGGTGCTGCCACGTGGTGACTACAAATTGTACTAGTGTCGGGACATTTAGCCTTAAATATAGGGCATGTTGTTATCGCGGAAGGAACGAGTGTGTTTTCCTCGTTGGCTGGTGAGATCCGGCGCTGGTCTAAACGTGATATTGCGGAGTTTTCCTTCAACTAGGTATCTCTCACCAGCGAGCACCACCCCAGTGCGGTCAAGTACTAAACTAGCGACAGGTCTCCAGGTATGTGCATTAGGGTAGTGCATGTAAGTGTGTAAGTAAGTAGTTGGTGAGGATAGGAAAAGGAAGACCAAGGGAAGACCACACGTGGCCCGTGATCCGTTCGTTCGCTCCAGCCTTCGCCTGGTGTTGATCGGAGAAATGACGGAAAACTACCAACAGCCGTCTGAGAGAATTCTTCTGCAGAAAGCGACTGGAGTCGATCTATCTATGAAGCCAGCGTCGAAAGTCCTCTCACTGTCAGGACTCGAACCTAGGAGTGTAATGCCTTTCGCTGCAGGTGTGTTGTGCTACCAGCAGTACTTACAGCAGTTAAACTGGTAGTGGAGCTGCTGAAGGTGACTGGCGTGCTAGGCTGGCAGCCACTCTCAGGTACGATGCCACAAAGTGGATTGTTCAATAAAACAGACAAGTGATATTACAACGTTTCATTTTCGGAAGAGATACACAGTGACCCAAATATGTGAACTCTGTGATGGCGAGCGGCCTTATGCTGCTCAGCAGTCTTGTTCTTTAGATTATGTCGATTCAATCACGTGTTTACATATTCTGGAAGTGCCAGGAAGTTCTTACAAAATCATATTACACAATACGCTCTCAGAAGCCTTCGGTAATAACACATTGAATTATTAGGATCATAAGTTCGGGTGGGAATAACATTGTAATTATTATTTTAGGTTTGTGTGTTTTGAAGTTACGAAGCAGCAGTTGGAGTTGGGAAACGGAATAAAATATAGATAGAGAAACTTATAGAGGATATAATTAATAATATATATATACATATAATTATATTATATATATATATATAATTATATAATATACAATATATAATTGTACTATATATATAGATATAGATTATATAATATACAGAGGATATAATTATCAATCGGCTGGGCGCAGACAGATGGGTGGCGCCGTCCAGAGGCCGTGGGGGGCAGAGCGTGTTGGTCTCATCGGCAGGGTTATATACCTCATATACCATAATTACAAATGCTTCCAGTACAGGATGCAAGAATATGGAGCTTCGCAAGGAAGCTAAGTCTCCTCGAAGCGCGTGATGGTAAGCATGGTTTCAAGTAAAAAAAACACGTCCGCTGAAGTATAGAAATAAATTTAATAAAAAATAGAGCTGAAGAGCAACGTGAAGTTGATACACCAGTGTCTCTGGGCTATCTGTCTCGTTATCAAAGTTAGATGATCCTTTTATAGAAAACAGGAAAATGTATGAGGTCATTACGCAACCCCCTTCTGAACACTAAGTGTCTTGGACGTAATAAACAAACATTACTGACGATGCTTGGATGAAGATTTTAGAACTCAGTGGTTCTGAATCCTATTGTTCCAGTGTTTTTTACTCTGCATATAAACTTTATACATGTAAATAACATTTCCTGATGTATTTATCGACATACTCATTTTTTGCGTTTTTATTTCCAGAATTGAAATGTATTTATAAAAAGTTCATGATATGACCTTTTCATAATCAAAAACATTAATGACAAAAGAATGGGGCGATTTTACACAGGCTATGGATTTATAATTTTGCATACGTAAATCCCAATCCCTCTAATTGAAGCCAAACGAGATAACTAAACGTTTAGGAACTTTAACCTTAACTGGCAGTTTAATTCAATATCTTTATAAAATATTCTGTCCCCATTAATATTTCTCTCCATATTTAGTGGAAGAGGAATCTGTGTATATGAGTACAGTAAAACAGTTATCAAATGATGTGGGTTATTATTTTCTACAAAATATGTTTTGTTTAAATTTTTTATGTGCATGCATTGCTATGATCATCTAATACCATGATGTAATAGAATGATCTTTCCATATTCAGTTTGAATTTGATATTCGCAAATTAGTTACAACTAATATTAGCTTTGCAAATAGAGCAAAATATGGAAACTATTTTCTGCGAAATTGGAATCATCAGCATTCTGCTGCTCCTATTACCGCATTTGTTACCTGAACGGAGGTTTTGGTTCATTTACTCTGCAACATTTCATCGTATTTCAGTATTTTGCATAACCAACCTCTTCCCTTCGTTGTGGGTAGTACCTCTTAGGCAAAACGAACACCAACTTCTTGTTGCTTTAATTACAAACTGTTCAGATGATCAAAAAGACGTATGAATTTCATCAGATTTAGCTTTGATTTCTGAAATATCCTGATGTGAACTCAATGGCACGCATTATGTAACATTAAATGGAATATAAAAAGACCCTTGGGGAATCATTTGACACCCCTCGGAAAAATTGACATGTCAGAATGAGCATCCAAAGACATTTCAGCCTAGATTATTGCTTTCTGCCTGCAGCAAGGATGAAGGCAGAAATTTGAGAAATAATGACGCCCATTAAGTAAAAATCTATCTTCAGTGTGTGCTACACAAAATAGTACAACTAATTATTAGGTTCGTGAAGCCGTGCATTAATTTATTGATACAGTTCGGCAATTTAATTTATTTATTCATTTGTGTCGAGCTCGAGCGAGTGTTAAATGTCTGTATTTCCCCCCAAATTAAATTATTAATTAGGACTTTGGAATTTCATTATTTATTATCTGTTGTGTAATTCAAACCCTAACGAAGGAAGCTTAAAATGAATGCCATGCCGAAGCTTGCGAAATACATTATCGAAACACTTTCTTTGTTACCACATTAATTATTTCATGAAAATGACAACCGTAAGATTACCAATTTAATTTGAAACAATTGAATGTTATATACGTTTTATGAAATTACATTGACATTTAGATTCGAACAAAAATTGTCATTTATAGTAATGTATTGTGATGAAGAAATAATGGTAGATTTCCTAAAATAATCTTGCATTTCTACAATTCAACATTGCAAAATGCTAGTTTCTCTTTGACAAAAGTCCGTCTCCGACCCTTGGTTGATTGGCAGTGATTTCGGCTGCGTCAACTACTGATGACGTTTGTCCCGTAAGTGTAGAATATGTTTTTGCTCGGGAGGTGGCGATGGTCTTTCTCCGTCTGTATGGTAAGATCCAGTGCTGACCTACCGTCGACCAGCGAGGTTTTCCCCACCCAAGTATCTCCCACCAACGGGGCACCGCCTCAGCCGGGACAAGTTCTATGCTTCTCACTGGTCTCAGGGAAAGTGTGGTAGTGTAGTTCGCATGACGGTAAGTGTGTGTAAGTAAGGGTTGAGGAAAGGGTAGGGAAGAGGACGGAAAGATCGCGCGCGGTTCGTGGCCTGTTTGTTAGGGTACTGCTCCAGCATTCGCCTGGTGTTGATCGAAAAAAAAAACACGGAAAACCGCCGATGAAAGCAGCCGGCTAGTAGAATTCTGAATTTGACGTAGCTATCTACCTAGTATTGAATACCCTGTCATCGTCGGGACTGAAATGTAGGACCGCCCTGTCAGAGGGACGGCGGTGACATCAGTTGACTCTCCCCGTGGGAGGTTGGACGTATGAGCGAGTGAGCGAGGAAGGAGCATTCCTGGCCGCCACGCGCCATTACGCCCCATTAATGCGTCCGCCTGCGGGGCCTCCGGGGGGGGGGGGGCGCCGGAGGTGGGGCAAAGCGGCTGGCGGCACTGCAGCAGCCATGCCACTTCCCCGTCTACGGGCCTCCCCACGCTCTACCATCTCGCCATGGTCTCTCCTGCTCTCCCAACCACGTTTATCCTTATCTCCTCGATATGACCTACTTGGCACTCCCCCCGCTACGCTCTCTCTGCCCAGCGCTCTTCCCACACAACCTCCTGCCCACTATCCCCGAATATGCCACGGTCCGCCCCTCCCACTTCCCAAACACGACCCATTTCGTCCCTGATGTTCCCGCCCAATGCTTTACCATCCCGCTCGTCGCTCTCCTCCCACTCGCTCTCTTTCACACCATCTTCCTCGCTGGTGTTTTCTTCGCCGACCTCTTCTTTACGTCTTTCTTCCCCGCCGCTCTCTTCCCCCCTCTTTCCCACCGCTCTCTTCCTCCCTACTCTACCCCGCCGCTCTCTTCCTCGTCACTATCTTCTTCCCTTCCTTCCTTTCATTCTTCCGTGTTTCCCGCTGCCTCTCATGATACTCCGACTCACTCACTCAATCTTATCCAACTTGTCCCAATCTGCTACACGCAAAATGCTCTATTGCGTCATCGCATGCTCAGATCCCCTCTCCCCTCCACCCGCCTTGACTGTCGACGCTGTTCCTATCCCAACACCCTCCCCGCAGCACCTCACCCCGCCTAGCCTCGCTCCGCCAAGCCACGCGACACTTCTGGCCGTTCCCTCCGCCTCTCTGTTCACCTCTACCGACTTCGGCACTCTCTGTTCCGTCACGTCTTACCTTCACTCTCACCCATCACCTCTCTGCTCTGTCTCGTTCAGCTCCGACGGTCTCACACGTCATTGCCCAGACCCGTCACGACTCACCACCGCCTCTCCCTCGCTTTTCTCTGACACATCTCACCCTTCTCCTGGCTTCCTCGCTTTTATCTATCGCGTTTCACCTTCTCATTCTCCTTTGCTTTCCTCTGCGCTCTTCGCCGTTCTGTCTCACCTCTCAACACTCCCCATCGTTCTCCGCCTCGTCTCTCCTCGAAAAGTCCTTCCACCGCCGTCCCGTCCTACGGCGTCCCGTCCCGACCCCCCCCCCTCTTACGCTATTTATAACTCTTCCGGTAGCACGGATGGCCGCGGCGCAGAGGACTTTAATTTGCTTGGCTCTTCTCGGGATGTGAAGCCCCACGTCACACAGCGTTCTTGTTACCGAGTTCCGAAATTGGAATATGCCTTAAATGCAAGACATTACTGCACATGATTGAATTACTTTTGCTAAAACGTGTTTTTTTCTCTCTCAGGCAACGGCGTTGCAAGTGGTATGGAAATCAATACACTATGTCCCAGATTTCATGTATAGTTCTATAGAATTTGGAAAGTTTTTATTCATATTTACTTTGAGTTCACCTAAGCTGATTTTCCTGAATAACACGAACACTACAGGACTGAAATGTCGGAAACACGTGCCTCGTGGTGTATCACCTCTCATGGAATTATACAAAAAATTCCGTAAAGCGCGCCTGTCCAGATTTTGGCTTTCTTTGGACGCTTCGTCTATCACCAGTCCATTCATTTTCCCTCTTGAACATCGAAAATATATAATTAGTCTTCTTTTGGAGTTTGTGTTCATCACGTCTCGTCTCTTCCTTTGAAACACGACATTCAAAACATAACATTCGATTAGTATCGTTATTGCGCTTCAAAATCGAAAAAACGAATGTTTGCTTGCTATATGGGGCCTTTGTTTCCTCTAAAAAGGAAAAAGCAACTAAAAATTCATTTGATTTTGTTTACTTATAATGTGACCAAATTGTTTCCCTTGAAGCCTTAAAAGAGGTATTTCAAATTATGAGTTTTGTTTACAGTGGAACGTATGTTTCCCTTGAAAACCAAAATGTAGAAAATTGCCTTTTTACTTCCAGTATGGCGTTATTGGTATAAGAGTTGCAGTTCACTACAAACCGAGTGGAAACGTTTTTCTTCCTTGTCCACATATAGTTTACATATGTTCATGACACATTGTTAAATTTATACGCAATGTTTACATTTTGGATTTGTTCCCTTTCTCACCGTAACGCAGTCTCAGAACCCACCAAAGAACGTGAATCTGACAAGGAACACTATTCTCATCGGCCACTTTCTCATCGGATTTCTATGGAACTTCTATATTTTACAGAATAGAATAGAAAACAAGTATTGTATTATTATTTTATTTCTTTTCTTTGTTCTATTCCTAGTACTTTATCGTTTTTTAAATCTCGATGTAAAATCGTGCGTTAGTATCTATAAATGCTGATTCAACGATATGTTCGATGGATTTCTACTCTCTCGTTGCAGAGACTTTTAGGGTATGCGGGTCCCGCATGTCATTTGTTTACTCTTTGCTTATTCATTGGGTGAATAGATCTGTGAATATATTTTTTTACCCTGAACGTGTTCGATAGCAGTAACGTAGTAACATTTTTATGAACGTACACAACTACAAATCTAATTCAGAAATTCTTTGAGATTCCTACCGACCCAAATGCATGAGAAACTCATCCTAAAACGAATACTATCAATCTTAAAAGAAAACGACTTGTTTTCGGACTATCAATTCATATTCCGATGTTGATATTCAACAATTAAACAAGTTCTCAGAATAGTAAATGAGATGAACGAAAACTAAAAATTAAAGACCTGGGTGATTCAAGCCTTCCACAAAATTTGTCCCACAGGGTTGCTATACACAATTAAAAATATCCCCAATAACTCATCTCATATTTTCAACTTTGTCAAGTCCTATTTAACAAACAGATAATTCCAAGTAAAATATAAAACCTGTCCGCATTTTGACCAATAGAAGACGAAATCACCCAAGGAAGTGTATTGAGACCTATATTGTACTTTCTATTCTCTAATGATGAACTAACATCAAACAATGTTATTACAGCCAATGTCGTCGGTGATACGGCAGTATGCTGCATCTGAAGCGCTAGAAAATCAAAGAATTAAAATCTAAAATGATGGCCTTCATTCTAAAAACCGGCGACTGCCCTGCAATTAAAACATATTCCTAGAAGTAACAGAAATACTTTGGTTTTTATATGTACAGAAGGTTAATGTAGAAGGTCTATAAAAGAGAAAAGAACTGGAAATAAAATTTAACAATGGCTAATCGGTAAACATTCCAAACTTTCGCTCTCAAACAATATACTTATCTATAAAAGTAGCCTGTAATAGTATGGACATACGGCATCCCACTTTGGAGCACAGCCAGAATCTCCAACATTAATATTCTTCAATGATTCCAGTACAAATATCTTCAATCACTTACAAACTCTCTCTGGTATGCCCGCAATAAAGTGTCCCACAATGACCAAATCAAGTCTAACAAAGAAGAAAAAAATCCACGAGTCATAAATAACACAGAAGACAGGAAAATCATCGAAAACATCTCGCCATTAATCTATCTGAAGTAACAAGAAAACTACAGCAACATTACCCGCTTAATATAACATATCAAATTGTGGAAAATAGATAAGAATGGTACTGCTGGATAACCTGTCCACGCGTGGAAATATTCTTAAACAATGTCCCTAATATTTGTGTGCAATTAAAATGCAAATAAACAGAAATAAAAAAGCCGAAACGGCCATCTCCCGTATAAGCAAAGATATTGAAAAAGAACTAGTGGGGTTCGTTCCCCCGTCCATACACGGATGCTCACAGCATTACATTCTGGAGTATACAGATCCACAAATCACCTCCTA
This sequence comes from Gryllus longicercus, assembly GCA_038098605.1. NCBI lineage: Eukaryota > Metazoa > Arthropoda > Insecta > Orthoptera > Gryllidae > Gryllus > Gryllus longicercus. The sequence goes on from JAZDUA010000162.1 coordinate 1,485,631, forward strand.
CACTCAAAATAGTGTAGTAAACTGCATGCAAAATCCCTTCTGAATTAGCAAAATGCCTTCTGGATTGCGGACCATATCTTTTCTTTAGCACACATTTCCTTCTAAAACTTGCTCGATCTACATGGGATAAGAATTTGGACGGTAAGACGGTCATTCCCTTAATAACATTAGAATATATTGCTATTTTTATCAGTAAAATAACTAAGTATGTAGCCTACTTTATATAATGCAGTAAGTATAAAAAAGAAATTTTTTTCGTACATAGAATAGCACAGCTTCTTCTGTAAGGGAAAAAGCTTTCTAAAGGCAAACGTATTTATACGACAAAATTGGAATTCGTTTATGTGCAAATGTATTACGCGTTACTAAATCTCACATTCAACACATAACAGTACTGTACATACAAACAACCTCTAAAAGTAATCATGGGTTTTCTTTTGATTCTTTGCGCGTAGACATGTTGCATCAGACGTGTGAGTCTCCATCGCCTGAAACTTGAGACGGTCTGTTAAGGGAGTAACGGTTAAAAGTTGGTCGATTACGAGAACGTAATAAGATAAGACTGAAACATTAGGAAATAAAATAAAATTGAGGTGGGCTAAACCTCAGTTGTCTCGAATCCGATTTTTTGTTGGTCATCTATTCTTTGTAATCTCTAATCTTCCATATATTGTGACAGCAAATCTCTGATACTGGGGGCTCTGTAAGTTAGATATCAATGCCAAAAAAGTAGAAATAGAAAAATTAATATATCGTTCAACCTTAAGCAGGAGTACCCAAGATATCAGATACACAAAGGGAAAATAAATAAAAATATCTGGCATTAACAACTGACAGTAGGTTTGGATATCAGACCTTAAGTCCAGTTTTGTTATTACGTACATTCTAAAAATAAGTTTCTGTACAGCGATCTCTGTGCCCAGTTCTGAATATACCCCTGAACGAAAATGAATGGCTTCAGGAAACCCCAAATTAAAATTAGACGTATTTTAATCCTTCCATTATTTGTGGCTCTTTAGGCAATCCGTAGGATGTACGTCGTTCTCGCTGATAGCCTTGGCATTAGGCGCGAGGGGCGCTGGAGTCGTAACTCTGTCGTTTCGTTCCACTGCGTTACACGCACTCACGCTCACACACACACACACACACAAACACAAGGAGGCGTGGCGCCCACTCGCGCGTGAATCAGCAACCTCTAAGAGGCGCGTGTGGCGTACACAGCCGCCTGCATACAAGTATTATCTGCCCAAGTTACTTTGAGCTTCGGAATCCTTAACCTTCATCTTTTACTATAAATCTCTAGACTATACCTAAGCTAAGGGTGCTCGATTTACACCGAGAGAGGTGTCTCAGGGCATCAACTGCTCCTGACCGGGAGGTCCTAGGCTCCACTCCTCACGGTAGCAGGACTTCCGACACTAGCTTCTTAGCTCCGTCGAATTCAGCCGCTGTCTGGAGGCGAATTCTAGCGGCCGGCTGCTCGCATCGGTACTTTCCCGAAGTTTCTTCGATCAACACCAGGCGAAGGTCGGAGCAGTACTTTAACAAATGGGCGAAGGAGCGCGGATCTTTCCTTCCCCATTCTTGTCCTATCCTACACACATGCTTACATGCACTACATAATTTGGTGTTTCATAATTACAAACAGCACCATTAAGGTCGCCATTAATAATCAAGATGAAAATGTGCTTTCTCTCTGCTGTTTGATCGCTTCCCAATGTATTGCGATGTAATAATGTGTTGCGGGAAATTCGAACAGATTCGAATAATAAGAGCCCGTGTCACGGATGAGATGAAATGTAAAAAGAATTTAACGTACAATACGAGTAGATGTATTTTATTTGCCAATTTTCCTGACAAAAAATATACTTTTACATATAATGCTTAGGATTCTCGCTCAGTGAACTCCGAACCCATCTTCATGTCAAATTATGTTTAGCCCCTACATGTCTGTGTAGTTCCAAGAATCGTAAATCAATTACGTTTATTCAAACCTTAAACATGACTGCCCTCAAGCGTTTGTGTTTCAATAACTATGTTTTGGAAAAATTGTACATAATTTGTTCGATTTCGAAATAATGAACGTACCTTGAATTCCATTTCTTAATAAAACATTTTTTTCCCTGTGCATTAGCAAAAAGCATTGAAAATTAATTAAATGTTTGCTTAAAAATTTCTCATGCAATTCTAACTTAAACACTTTCAATTATAAACACGAACGCGAACTTCATCGTGGGTGAAGGAACGCAACACATTTCTGTAAACTACCCTATTATGCCGGAATCGATATGACGTTGAATTTGAGCAAAAGTATCGCTTGGCATGCCGCGAGGATCTCCATTTCCGAGTTTATTCGGAAACGCCGGCGGCCATATCAAAGCGGTTGTGGCGGGGGTGGGGCACCGGCGAAGTTCTCTCTCACTCGCTGAACCCCTCCTCCTCCTCGTGCTCTTCCGACGTCTTCCAGTTCTGCACCTCTTTCACAGCGCCCTCTTCGACTTGTCGGACTGCACTCCACCATTTATTTTCTTTCGTCACTCTTCTCAGTGTCATGTCGATGAGGGATTTTTTGGCGTTCAAATACCTACCTACCTTTGTCCTTTGTGGGAAGTATTATATGCTTAATGTTCCCTGACTTCTACGATAACTCCTTTTTCCTCATTTCTCTTCTTCTCTCTGACCCTCTTTCCCTCTGCCTTCTCCTTCCTATTCGTCCTAAAATCACCATTCCCACTGCGCTTATTTCTCCAACAAAATCCTAACCTTTTTTAAGAATTGTTTTTAATATGAATTTCTCTCAGCCATTTCTTCCCATTTGCTCTTAATACGTCTTCTGCACACTATGGTTCTCAATGTGTAGGTTTTTATAGCACTTTTACACTACCACTATAAAGGATTTCTAAAACTCATGTTTGTCTTGTTTTTCATTTATATCGTTATTACAAATCGTACACTTAACATAAGTGTGTTCAAGCAAAGGGGTTTCATTGCTCTTTATGTTATCTCATCCTCCTTACCCTTCTTCTACCCTATCATTGCAGAAGCACAATCGGTACTCAGTACATTCTTTCACTAAGACAAAGTGTTTCCTTTAATCATTTTATTTTTCAAGTTTTTGCCAACTTGACAATCCTCATTCTCATCTTACCTCCAGAATGTTTGCACTTCTTGATGACAAGGGTTCCTGATTTTTATTTGCTCTCCTCCTCTTCTTTGTCTATGTTTCTCGTTCACATCTCTGTACTTTTCTAGAAGCAAATCCGTCCCTTGCCAATTCGTTCTCTTATCTATCGTCATCGTTTCTTCCTTTAACCATTCACTAAAGAATTTCTTGCGCATCTACCTCTCCTCCCTCTCGTCTTCAGACTCCTTGAATTCGATATCACCCGCCTCCGGCGAGGAGACTCTCTCCATCTCTCTCTCTCCTCCTCTTCCCGCGCCTGCTCCTTCGCCGTCTGGCCCCCGCCGGGAATCGATGCGAGGCGCCCGGTTTATCGGACGCGCCTCGCCAGTCGTTACCGACTCCATAAGCAGTTAGCGCCGCGCGCGGAATAGCAAACGCTGCGAGGGCGCAGCTCGGGTCTCGTCCCGCCTCGTCCACCCGCCCCTCGCGCTACACTGCGCCCAAACGGACGAGAGGTCGCTTCGGAGCCCTGGGGAACACCTCCGGAGGTGACACGATTCCGACTGAAGTGATATGATACTTTTGCAGAAATGCTCCTCCTACTTGTCCTCACGTCGTTTATTATTATTCACTCTTTTCAACTCCTGTATCAGTACTTCCTTCTATTTTTCCTTTATCTTCTACTCGTGCATCTCCTTTTCTTCCCCTTACCCTCTTCATCTTCTCCACCACCATTTCTTCTTTCATCTTCTATTTGTTGGCGGTTGGCGTTCTGTCAATTCAAGTTTCCTTTAACTGCTTCCTTCGTTGAGTTCTCCTCCTATTAGGACGATACTGAAAAGAGAGACAAGGAATTCTAGTCATTTTCTTCTTTGTCCATAAGATACCCATTGTGTTGTGTCTTTATTTTCCCTTTCAAGAACACTTTTACGCAGTGTACTTTCTTGATGTCTTCGCTGCTTAGATTTATTGAGAAGATTGCACGTTTAACAGCACAAAGATATCGTATTTCCTCTGTTCTATTAAAGTCGCTGTGCACTCAAGTTTCACGATCACATGAAAGTCACATTGGAGCTAAAACGCTATAGCATCGGAGAATTTTATTTTTATACACATCTACATTGTTAAATTACTTGCAAAATCACTTAACAATGCGCTAATTGCACAAAGCAAACTATTACACACGCGGAAGAAAAAACTTAGAGAAAATAAAAAAAATAAAAAATAGGAATCAAATGAAAATACACAGAAACACTGAGATTCGAGTTTTGCATTACGTGTATTTTTAAGAACACAAAGTATTGGTGGATTTAAATACTTTATCACAGTTTTGAAGGCATAGAGTACAATGAACTCTTGAAAATAAATATAATATGTTCAAATCCTAATGAGTAACAATATAATACAAATATGGTACCTTACGTTGCTCTGGTGTCGGACCACTGTGAGATGTTTCCAGCTCACTGGACTCCTTTCACTACCCCACTTCCCTCCCCACCCACGTTTCAATGCAGCCCACGCCGTTCGGATGTGACCCTTCCGCTGGACATTCAGGGGGTGTTTTTGTTACTCAAACTCCAAATTGATTCAATTTCGAAACTCTACATTTATCCCTCTGAGAACACTAAATGATTTGATGATGATGATTTTGAGAACTTTGTAAATCAAGAATACGGTTACATTGCAAATTCAACTTGAACTTCAGTCATATAAAGTTACTATTTACCAGAAATGATTAATATTGTTTTTTCCCTCCATTAACAATATATTACAAATCACGCTTACGCATACTAACATTTGTATCAAACATTTAATCGAGTGGTCGAACAAGTTCCTCCCTGTGATAGTCTTCTGTAAACATGAAGACATTGTCATAGTAATGGGACGTGATGCCAGATATCATTGCGTTACTTCTTGCAACGTTCGAAGGATTCGTCCGGAGACTACATTGCTCGACTTGCGAGAGAAATAAATGCAGTTGAAAGAAATTATTTATGTTTCCCATTTGTTTTATTTTTGCCCAGTACATGCCAATGTTACAGAAAATCAGAGAGTAAAGAGATGTATCCTGACAGACCAACTGTAGTTTTTAAAAATGTCGTTCCTGGTCCGCACTAATATGAAAAATGGTGCCAAGTGTTTTGCGATGACAATTTCGTAAGAGAAAATAGAAAGAGTGTTTGATGTTGACAAAACTCTTGCCATTGCGATAGAGAGAATATTTAAAGAGATAATTTAAAGCCGGGGTAGGGTTTTGCGGATAGCAGGGACATCGCAATATAACATTTTAGGGGCGTAATTGGAACAATCTCTACGACAGATTGTAAAGCGCACGGAGATTAATATGTGACCAATGAAATATTGTTTTGGTAGATTTTATAGCTCAGGTAATAATTGTTGTTTCGTATTGCACTGATTTTTATTATCTATTGTTTCAAAAATGATGAAAGCGCGTTAATTTTTTGTAGTGCAGGAACCTGACTGCACTAAACACACAGTCCCAAATAACTGTAGAAGTTCACAATGCTTTTCGTCAAAACAATAATCCTAACCGTGATTCACGGTCCCGCATCCCTTTCGCCAATTCTGAGTCGAATCGTTGAATGGACAGGCGACACAATAGAGTCGACGTGATAAGAATGGGGCGGAGCGACAGTTTTCCAAAATGGAAGGAGCGCAATCTGATCGTTATTTTGATTTTTTACGAAACTTTACTTGTCGCTTCTACATTTCCTCAAAAATTTCTCCATTTTGTTTAAATTAAACTTTGTTCTGGGAAAGCGTTAAGTTCGCGTAAGAGATTGCAGGTTTTATGTCCGTTAAAATCCCTGATTTTTCGGAAAATGCAAAAGTGTAAAAGTTTTGGTCATCTTTCTGCAACTATAATATTGAATATGGAGACTTTTTGCTTAATGAAATCTGTTGTTTAAGAACAGATCTTGAAATAAAGATCTGTTCAATTTCTTGCAAATATGAGTAGTTTTGTGTAATTTTGCGCAAACTACGGACACTAATTTTTTTTAAATCAATTTTTCTCAAAAAGTATTTTTTCTTTAAATTTTCTCCTTGTATGGACCAAATGGTATTGTAAAATATATGGCGCAAGTCCCATTTTTGGTGACCTATCGGTATTTTCGGAAATTACAAACAGTCAACATTTCAAAGCAACGAAATTGAAGATACAAATGTTTGCCTTATACTTAGTGTTTTGTATAAAATCAGTTTTATAAAAAAGGTAGAGTACATTTTTTTTAAGAAATGAGAAGTCGCGTAATGTGTGCTTGAAATTAATGCAATTAAAAAGAAGAACATTTTCTCAAATACCACTCCAAATATTTTTTTCACTTTCCTCCCACAGATAGAAGACTCTTAAAAAAGGCGCGAGTCTAATTTTCGTTGAATTCTCTGAATTTTCGAAAATTGCAAATTTAGAAATAATGCGATAAAGTATTAGCTGTTTTAACATCACACATTTTAAAAAAGTCTAGTTCAACACTCACTACTTTGCATCAAAAGTGAAATTGTTATCTACAGCGACATTTTCTATAATATATATTGTATATAATTGTAAAATGTTTCGATTTTTCCAAAACGTTGATAACGCAAATCATTGTCTAAACCTAGATAGAGGAAAAAGGACACATCGGGGCCTAATGTTGTCCTAACCCCAATGGTGTGCGACTGCTAAGTAAGTATAGTATGCTACGAAACGGTATGTTACATAGCATTACGGTATGCTGTAGTACGTTGCGGTATGCAACGTAAAGCTACGTTGCGTAGCATTATGGTATGCTACGGTACGTCAGAGAATGGTATGTTACATAGCATTATGGTAAGCTACAGTAGGTTCGGTATGCTACGTAATGGCATGTTCCAAAGCTACAATACGTAACGGTATACTACGTAATAGTATGTCACACAGCAATACGGTAAGGTACAATACGTAACGGTATGCTACGTAATGGTATGTTACAAAGCATTACGGTAAGCTACAATAAGAAACGGTATGCAACGTAATGGAATGTTAAAAACATTACGGTAAGCTACAATACGTAACGCAATGCTACGATATGTTATGTTACAAAGCATTAAGGTAAGCTAGAATACGAAACGGTATGCTACGTTTGTATGTTGAGTAGCATTACGGTAAGCTACAATACGTAATGGAATGCTACGTAACGGTATGTTGCGCGGCATTCCCGAGTGCTGCGCGAGTCGCTCGCAGCGCGGGCGGGGGGCGGGGGGCGGGGGAGGGGGCGCCCTCCGGGGCGTGGGAGCCGCGCGCTGGGCGCCGGCCGCGCCCTCGTTAGTGCGTGGGAGCGCCGCCACGTGGCGCCCGTCTTCGCCCGCTCACGCGTCACGGAAGAGTTGCTTTTTGCGTAACCAAACACGGAACGCGAGCTCCGAGTGTTTCCCTAGCTTCTCTTTGCATTTTTTGTGTGCGAGAGGTTGTTTTTCCACGAGTTTTCGGATCGTCATTCCGTATACAATGAAGTTCCATGGTTTAAAGTGTTCTGGCCAGTTATTTAAAATGAACGAGAAACAATTATTCAGTACGAATTCCATTGCAACTTAACAAATTTGAAGCCATGTTAAAAAAATCAATAAAGGCAAGAAATTTAGGAGTTTGCCACATTTTTACAATTTATGTATCTGAGGTGGCCTCACAACTGTCATGAGCAACTACTGTAATTTACATTATTGATTTACAATTTTTAATTGTTTTGCAAATTTGTCATGCAAGGATTAAACTGCTATATAGAATCACTTTTTCTTCAATAAATAAGAAAATATGTTGAATTGCAAAATTGTGGGATGAGTAAAATATCAGATATTCTATTTATTTGTTATTATACAAATGCTGAAAAATTACCCTGTTGGGCATGCATTAGTGAATCAAAATTTGTTGATTGTAATCATATCAGAAGTTTGTCACATTTTTCCCTTGTCCTGAATAAATAAAGGTCAGATTTAATGTCAAGCATTGATCTTTTTCTTGCTGGTTTCGGAGATTCGAGAAAAACATTTGTGGTAGTTACTTTTGCTCCAGACTTGGGACATGCCTCAGGATCTTTTTCTTTAATTAGGTGAGCTTAACCTTGTTTGATCTTAAACTACTTTATCTACAGCCTGGTGACGATGATTTACTTGTAATACTAATTTTTATATATGGTTTGTGTTCCGTTTACCTCTGACAAGGCGGAGTTTTGATAATTTTGCTTCCGATAGAAAATGCCAGTTTTTTCTTAATTTTCGTGTTCAAGTGCTTTTTTATTGTGTTAAACAGTTTCATGTTGTACTTTATTTATTTTTATTGAAACTAAGCATTACCTTCACAAGACAAGTCATGAACCTAATGTGATTCACTGATATCCTACAAAACAATCCATTCTTACACCATCAATTATGTTGTCATTGAAATTCTTTAAAATACATAACAAAACTATTAAGATCCATATTTTTCGCAATATGCGAACAATCTTAGAATAAAACCTTAATTAAAATGTTTAAGATGATTTTTCCACTCGTTATAATCCTTTTCTTAATGCAAAGTGCTTCTGAGCTTTCTAAAATGGACGTATTCTGTCGTATTTAAATTGCATTATAACTTGTCTATAAAAGTAAACGATGGATTAAACTGTTTTATCTTTTGCTTGATTTATATGTCTTGACATGCAAGAGCAAAATATCTGACATTAAATCTTACTTATTTACTTAATAATTAAAATAAAAAACTCCATTCTTACGGATTTTTCTCGTATGTACTTTTCTGCCATTGTAGACGCTTTTGGTGAATAACAACAGGACGGCAATGCAGTATCCAGAATCATTTCTGAAAGGAATGTTGGCGCGATTCTCACCGGAGAGGTTGCGATGGAGCTCCGGCGCTCCTTTACAAAACGAACGTAGCGAACCTGATTTGGGCCAAGGTCTATTCCATTTTAACCTGAGGAACGGAGCGACAAATCATCGTTCCTCGAAAACAGCGCTTTTTGCTTCCATTTCCACGTTCCGCACTTAAGTTCTAAAGTGTGTCAAGTTCTCCCCATGCGTCGATAACTCCAGGCATCGCTGAGCGTTTGGCAAGCGGCCGAATTGCAGGGGGCATCAAAACAATGCAACGAGGAATAACGGTTCTTTCGCCGTATCTATCTATTCGTTCTTTCGTCGCACCTAGGGTGCGTGTTGTGTATTACAATCTTCCACCTTTTCACCGAACATTTTTGGCAAAAGAAGAATTCCTAGCATGATAAGTTCGAAAGAGTTATTACGAGACTTTCATTTCTGACTTGAATGAGGAGTACTGTTCATCTGTTTAGCTAATCATCTTGTACAGTACGCCAGGAAAATCTCTCTAAAGTAGCACCTTGCTGGTGAGAGTGCTAGCAACTGAAAATATGTTGGTAGCACGAGCTACAGCTTGTAACAAAATAATGAATACCGTCCTCACCACAATCATAACAGATGCTGGGAATATTGTCCCCTTCAGTAGTTTCCTAGTTATCTGTTCGCTACCAAGATAAATGCAATTTTTTATAAGAATCTCTGACTCGGCGCGGAGATACTTTCTTGATGAAATTCATTTGCGTAAAGTATAACGTGAACATATAATTAATACACTACTAAAAACATTAATTTTTTTAACTTTACCTTGTGAAAACAAAACATCTACAATTAAAATTGAAATAGCATATACATATCTAAATAAATAATTCGTCTTTCTCTTACATATTAAAACATTATAAGCGATGGTACAGTAGTAGTATTATAAGTAGATAGTACAATTTACATACAACTGAGTTAATGCTAAAATATATTACTTAGATGTCTTTAGAAACGAAAAATTTCAGGAAATAACAATCCATTGATACATCAAAATATAGATAAGCAAGTATTTAATACAGCAATTCCTTTTCTTCAATAAATTCTTACCCTGCGATACTTACTTTTAAATTAGGTAATCTGCTTGCACTTTACCCTGAAATCAATTCGTCACTCTAAAGATTTATATCTTCCTTACTTATATTCATTTTCATAATAATAGTAATAATAATAATAATAATAGTAATAAAAATGATACTAATAATAATAGTAATAAAAATAATAATAGGCTATATGCCGGCGTAGTCAACTCGTACCTAAAGGGTCGCAGGTTCGAATCTCTCCCAGAGTATGGATGATTGTGTGTGTGTCCGTAAACCGTTAATTCCAAAGATTTTTACAGGGATCGCTGTATGACCTTTTTAGTGGCTGAAAAGCGATTTTGAATAAGTAAATAATACACTAGAAACAACTCTAAAAGTAGAGCTATCTTATTATCTGTCACCAGAGTGTGAGTGGGAACAGATCTGTGTAAAAGAATTGCCATGTGTCCGAGCCATGGCCTGTTTGTAAGACACCTGCATGCACGTGGAATTCATCAAAAGCAGCATCAAGAATAATAGATCAGAGCAGCCCGCCAACTGAATTTCATTCAGGTGTACATCCCATTCGCCACAATTACTTGGCTGATGCCATCAATACACGCCGCCGTGATAGAAACAAAAGGCTCCCAGGTCATCGAAGCTTTTGTAACAACATACGCCAACGGATGACTAGTGTAAAATCTATCTGCTAAGGCAGTGGGTGATGGAAGGAGATGTGATGCAAGGGATATATTTTACAGCGAAAATTGGTTGGAGAAAAGTTGATTGGGGAAAATTCAGTTGGAGAAAAGTGGGTTGGGGAAAAATTGGTTGAGGAAAGGGTGGTTGAGGACATATCGTATGGGGAAAAGTTGGATGGGGAAAAGTGGGTTGGGGAAAGGTTGGTTGAGGAAACGTCGGATGGGGGAAAGTTGGGTGGGGGAAAGTTGGATGGGAGAAAGTCAGTGCGGGGAGTCTTGGTGTGAATAGAGTTGAGGCAGGGCGCGCTAATGAATGGAGAGCTGATCTAGGGAGGGTTGATGCAAGGAGAGTTGATGCAGGGAGTGTGACTTACACAAGTGGGTCGTAGCGATGCTCCTCGCCGCAGAAAAAAAAATGAAGATAAATGGTGAAGACGTCTACCTACATTCGGCCAGTGGCCGCGTTGTCCGCTTTCTTTTGTCCCTTGGCCCAACGCCACGGCGCTGGAAAAAGACGCCGCCCCGCCCCGCCCCGCCCCGCCCCGCCCCGCGAGCGCCGCACAATATCAAAGCCTCTCCTTGGCAACGAGCGATCCGCCGGGCTGCTTCTTGCTGCACGTCATCTCCAACACCGCCTCTACCGTCCCACGTCCGCCCACGCTGAACCGGTTTAGGCTCAGGACATCAATTGATGTCGCTGCATATGACCGGGAGATCCTGGGGCTCAAGTCCCGACAGCAAGATTTTCGACAGTAGGTAGACAATTAAGTCGAATTCAGCTGTTCTCTGGATCACAATTCGAGCGTCGGCTGCTCTGATCGTCAGCTTTATGTAGTTTCTCTGATCAACACGAGGAAAATGCCCCGGCAACACCTTTTCAACCGGAACACGGACCGCGTGCGATCTTGGCTTCCCTTTCCTCAACTCTTTTTTATAAACTCACTTACGTACACTACATTACTACACATGTCGGGAGACGAGACAGAAGCTTAGAGCTTGTTCCGGCTGGGGCGGCGTCCCGCCGTTGACAGATGCCCACCCAGCTATCCGAGTGTTGGTGGACACCGTATCTCGCCATCCTGCTGAGGAAGATCACCGCCACTGCAGCCATAAAGCATGCAGAATACAGGAGCAATGACATTAGCTGTAGACGCACCCGGAAACATTAATCGATCCTCAATCAATCAATCCACGACCTCCGCCTCCAGCACCATTCCTGCCTCGCCCCGCCCCGCCCCCAACTTCATCTCCCGCCACCTCAATCTCCATTCTATTGCCTCCGCCCGAGCTTCTGCCCACCCCACCGGCGCCACCGTTGCAAGCCTACGTCATCTCTTCGCCTTCATCCATAATGTGTTATAGTGTTACCATATGGCCTCGCGTAAGATGTTTTGGGAACTAAGCAAAAATAACGTATGGATTCTTGAAGCTTGCTACACAATTTATTCTTCCGAGGAAAGATATGTTATTCATTATTGAGATATCTCCCAATTATTGAGATATATCAACACTGAATACTCTAAAGTCAACATTTTTGCCTTCTCAAGAGTTTGAAATATTTCACATCTACCTAGGATATGTAAAGAATTATCCAACTATTTTTTGAAATTTTTAAATGAGATCTACACGATTATTTTCATATGGTGAAGACGTTTTTTTTCATACTTTCTCCAATTTATTTTACATTTAAAATATGGTATCTATAACCTTGGAAACTTTGCTGTAACCATATAATATATAATAAAATATATATTTTTTCAAGCGCAACTTCACAGTGTAAGAAATAATGGACATCTCGAGTGAAAGCGAAAATAATATGGCTGAAATGTCGAGGGAGAAAAAAGAACACCTTCTGAACCATCTTCTTTAACTGATGAAGATTCTGGCGAAGAAGACTCAGGAGGATAAGTAGACAATTTATCACGGAAATAATTACTTACAGACGTGGAAATCAAGATCTGCGATACCATCTCATTTCCGTTCTTGATGACTTGTACCAGAATTTTGATGAAGCTAGCACGTCAGCAGTATCGCCAGAGGAAACAATTGGTTTTGAACAGCACGTAACATCAGAAGAAATTAGATTGATAGTATTTCTAGAAGAAGTGTAGTAGTTGAACTAAAGGAAGAGAAGATGTACTTTTATGGCGAAAAGGTAGGATGGAAGAAGTTAAAAAAATGCATGTGCCAGGATTTCAAAAATACAGTGACTCAGTAGAAAGTCATTAAGAATCAACAGATAAGATGGTATTCTGAGTTGTAAATGGTTTGGTGAATCGCACGCATTGAGTAGAACCTGTTCAAAGCGTGAAATTATATTTTTAGGCAGAAAGAAGTTTACATATCCCCATATTAACAGTATTTGGTGAATATTACGAATGTTAATGGAAATTAGACTTCATGTATGAAAGTGTGGCTCCCTATCGGATTGGAGTTCTGTCAAAAAGGGATATTGATCCATTTTAACTCAGGCGTTTATGTCCGTATCACCTAGAATATAAGAGTGCCGACGTACATATCGGCACCCGTGAGCCACCTCCCCACGTAGGACAAGCTCTAAAGTCTTCTCATGTGTAGTAGTGTAGTGTATGTAAGTGTGTAAGTCAGGGGAGAGGATAAGACAAGAAAGAGGAAGGAATGATCGCGGGTGGCCCGTGACCTATTTGTTATAGAACTGCTCCGGCATTCTCCTGGTATGGATTGGAGAAACCATTGAAAATTTACAGTCAGAGCAGTCGACCACTACAATTCTCCTCGGCTGAATTAGACTTAGCTATGTAGATCGTGTCGAATAACCTGCCACCGCCGGTGTCGAACCATAGGACCTCCAGGTCAGAGGAACTGCAGTCACATACTTTGATCTTCCAAGCCGCATTTGCCAGTATAACACAAGCTGATTTAATAATGACTACAGACGCTGAATAATAATGACTACAGACGTTGTAAGAAGGGAAATTATTCTTAATAAATCAGTAAGCCAAAGGTATTCTTGTAATCATGGAATTCGATTGTGCTTCTAACGGTTATTCCTCTTTCGGTCCACCGTTGGGCTAAGCGCTGTCATTCCAAAAATTTCAGTCTACTGAGGGATACGTTGACATATTTCACGTATCCTTCGTACAAAGTAAAAAAATAAATTCAAAGTCATAAATATTACTTTCACATTTTTCTAAAGCATCGGCGACGCTGTACTAAGCTAAAATCATTGAAGTTTAAGATGTGATATTTTACGAAGGTTCAAGCATCCGATGTACTGATCTGTGATTAAAAATCTGTAATTAATAAAACTCCTCACGGAAAATAATCATCTTTTCATATTAATGAATTAAGGAATTCTTTTCTGTCGTTTTATCAGGTGGAAAAGCCTGCCAAGGCTGCCATTATTTGAAACATCACAACTACAATAGCCACCATCGCGGCTGACTCGGCGGTTTTTGGAACATGATGTCATCATCGCATATGAAAATAAGCGCAGCTCGACTCGAGGAGGTGTGTGCTAGAAAGAATGGAGTATTTTGGAATGCACACAATAGTCCAAAGTGCCCAGTCTCAGTTAGCCGAAGCTATTCTTTGCATTTTTATCAATCAGATCTTCATATTGAAATAGATAATTGTTAGCTTTGAGACTAAAAAATGTAAATTAGAGTGCCAATTATTTTGGTAATGACCTTTTTTCGATATCCATTATTGTATTTAAAATGTAAAAGCAATAACTGATAAAAATATTTGAAAAGAATCAAACAGAATTAACCCTTGAAGTCAAATATTTGAAGGTTTTTGAGATTTTAAAAAAATGTTGTTCACAAAAGGAAAGATTATGGAAGTTATCGGATTGAAAGGAGTAAAGTAGAAGAAACTTTTAAAATGATTGGGAATTTTTAAATCTGAAATAATATTTTGTAATGCAAAAGTTCCCGTTTAGAAACAGGATATTGTTTTACAAATTAATCAGAGCAGTGTGCGCATTACAGAAAGTATATTTTTGATACAGTGTTTTTAACACAGATCATCGAGTTAAGTTTTGCATATCTCGTATAAGAGAATGTATTTAGTGTCGCTTGAACCAGAGGGAACACGGGTGTTAGAGAATAATTTTTGTTCCAGTTTCTCATGATGATTTCTTATTTATTTGTGAATTTTGGGATTCTAGAGTAAAATAATTGCTTCTATTGTAGGAAGTTAGTGAAGGATTACAGACGAATGAGGAATTGTTGTGTTGGAACGAAGAGTACATGTTTACATTTCTACTATGTTCTACAACAATAAAATTCATCACTCTTCTGTAATATTTCACAAACTAACAATTTTGGCGAAAACTCAAATATGGGAAACACATCAATATAAATTGAGTTGCAATAAATTCACTGAGGTACGCAACTGTAATACCTAGGTATAACAATTTGTAGCGTCCCAAATATTGGGCTACTCTTCTCAAGTTAATCCCGTTATGTAATTCAAAGAAGTGTACTGGCATATTTTGAGGGAAGGTCAGCACTAAGCAGGGTGCAGTCCGACAGTGCTCAGGTCATCGACTGAGGTTACTGCAGTGCCTCTGACCGGGAAGTCCTAGATACGAGTCCCGACGGTGGCAGCATTTGCGACACTTGCTTCCCATCTAGGTCAAACTCAGCTCCTGCCTGGAGGAGAATTCCAGCGGCCGGTGGCTCTGACCGGTACGTTCCCGAGGTTTCTCCAATCAGCACTCAGCGAATACCGGAGAAGTTGTACCCTAACAAACGGGCCACGGACCGCGCGCCATCTCACCTTCCTCTTTCTTGTCCGGTCCTCACCCCTTACACAGACACTTTCACTTCCAATCACTTCACTAGAACACATCTCGGTAGATCAGTCGGGAGCTTAGGTAGGAGGTAGGAGGAGATACCTGGTTGGAGAGAACCCTGCGAGCTGACGGTAGGTCGGCGTCGGATCTCACCATCCAGTTGGGGAAGACCTCCGCCACCTCCCTCAAAGACATTCTAACCTTACAAGACGCATAACCGTAAACGGAATAACTAATCAATTAATCAAACCGAGCGCAGAAAAGAATCTTCCGTATTCACGAGTAGAAGCATTGAGGCGAATATCTACTAGAAAGCATAGCAAGACAGCGCGTAAGAGCAAGCAAGAGTACGCAAAGCAACTGGCATGGAAAGCTATGAGCGAAAGGCTTAAGTAATACACTCAAATAAAATTCAGGAATCAAAGGTCAAATGTGGGGAAATTCAGATTTATAAATAAGAATGCAAATTTTTAATTGAAACAATTTACATACATTAGCGCTAGTGTCTCTTTCCACGAACACGCAAGTTAGCAAGCACGCAAGTTCGAGGGACGTCAAGAGCTGAAGTGCATAGTGCAGTAAGGATGCAAGACGTGTTTAAGGGGATGGTAATACTAATGAATGTGCGAGCGAATGTCAACCTTGCATAACCTTGAAATTTAATGCAGAAAATATTGGATAACAAAGTTAGGTGAAGTGAAAGGAAGGGAATGAAATACAGTAATGGGGAATAATGTCAATTTTAACTTATGTTTAAAGTATTTTTGTTACCTTTAAGAATGTATCTTCAAATTGTTAATTAAAATGTGATTGTGTACTTAGCAAGAGGCTAGTAATATTAGTATCATTGTCAACTCTGTTTATTTTTTAATGTCTATTGTGTTTCCTTGAGTCCAACTATTTAAACTAATGGTTTTATTTATTTCTTCGTCAATTATATCTGTGATTTTATGTAAATTTTAATAAAATTTATTTATAAATATTGTGTAGTTTGTCTTCATGTTTAAGTGAAATTCACAGAAGGAGTATCGATTCAGAAATTTTACACGTAATATTGACTTATACTAGACAGAGCAAAATTAAAACAGATCATTGACACTAAAAATGTGTAATTAAATAATATATACTGTTAAATGACTGAATACGTACAATTCGCAAAACTTAAAACAACGCACTCGTTGAATGATAGATCAGTGATTCCGGGCGCGTCAACTGCGAAGGTCCCATAAATGTAGTACATGCATTCCTCGGGAGGTGGGGGGGATCGCTGGTTAGCGGGATCCGGCGACAAACTACCGTCGGCAAGCGGGGTTTTCCCCTTCCAGGTATCTCACCAGCGGGGCACCGCCCTAGCCGGAACGAGCTCAAAGCTCCCGCCCGGTCTCCCGGAACGTGGTATAATGTTGTGCATGTAAGAGTGAGAGTGTAAATAGAGGGTGAGGATAGAACAAGGAACAGGAAGGAAAGCTCGCGCGTGGCCCGTTAGTTAGAGTAGTGTTCCGGCGGAGATCGGAGAAACCACGGAAAACTACCGATCAGAGCACCGCTCGCTACAATTCTCCTCCAGACAGAGACTGAACTCAATCCAGTTCTGTAGGCAGTTTCGAAAATTCTGCAACTTCGAGACTCAAAGCGGAGGGCCTCCCGGACAGAGGCACTCAAATGACAACAGCTGACGGCCTGAGTCATCTCTGTCGATTGAAATGCGGCTGTACATTCTCGTACGAAAGATTGATGGAGAAGGGAGCGGAGGTTATTTTCGAAGAGTAAAATGACGCTCATAATTCGCTCACAATGGCGAAGGTCACGACCAAGCAGAGACGTGCCTGGAATTGGTTACACACATGGCAATCGAGATGATGAGCTACCCCCAATTAAGTTAAAAAACGTGTTTTGTGAAATATACCCTTCCCGATTGCCAGCGTACACACACAAGCAGTCTTCTGTCACCCCTCTCTGCTTGTCCTCATCGACGCGCTGTCCTCACTACCCGACTACTCTCACAGCTGTTCCGCCCTCCCATTCATCCTCTTATCGTCCCTCGCCTCGTTACGTTAGCCCGCTTCGACAGAAACCACCTCCCTCATCGCGGTTGCGGTCTTCTCCCTCTCCCCTCGCTCTTCTTCCCCGTCCGTACAACTCGCTCGTCGTTTCTGAGTTCACTCGCACAACTCTCCTTTCCTCAAAGCCTTCCATTAAACCACAACACTCTCAATCCTTCCCACACTCTCAACCCTTCCCACACTCTCAACCCTTCCCACATTCTCAACCCTTCCCACACTCTCAACCCTTCCCACACTCTCAACCCTTCCCACACTCTCAACCCTTCCCACACTCTCAACCCTTCCCACAATCTCAACCCTTCCCACACACTCAACCCTTCCCACACACTCAACCCTTCCCACACTCTCAACCCTTCCCACACTCTCAACCCCTCCCACACTCTCAACCCTTCCCTCACTCTCAACCCTTCCCACACTCACTGTCACAACTTTCCCAAATATCCTGAAGCACCCAACCCTCCCAATCCGCTTAACATTTTCCCCAGCTCGTCCGCCCGCTCGTCCAACTCATCCGACAAACGCATAATCCCCATTCGTCTACTCGCTCGCCTGATCGAGCACCCTCGCCACCCTCGTCGACCCGCCCTCACCGCCCGTCCTCTTCCGCCGCCGTCTCTCGCCACCCACTCTCTAGCACATGTACCGACCATCCTCGCCGCGCTACCACACAACCCGCGGTCGACCCGCCCTCACCGCCCGTCCTCTCCCGCCCGCGCGCTCATGTGCCGCCCATGGGCGCCGCTTTATGGCGGCGGCCGCAATTTGCACTTGAATGGCGCCGCCCGCCGCCAGGGGCGCGCAGGGCGACTAACGAACGCAAATTGAATGTGAATGCGCAACACGCGTGGGGGATTTACGGCGCGAGGGCTGTCGACAGGTTGTTTGCAACTTCATTCAAGAAATCCTGGCGCTCGCTTCCCTCTACGGCGCTCCGCTAGCCTTTCCTTGCAGGCATTTTTGTGTTTTCGATTTGCTCACGAAATGCACAACTTGTTGATCATTTTACTGCTTTGTTTCTTAATTGACGCAAACGCCGCGCGTTTGCGATATTGAATGCACGATTCTCTACTGTCTACTCCAATGTAGTTGCTCTAGTGTTTATTCAGGTATCTAGGTGAATCTGTCAATGCTGCCTCGTTAGGCCGTTCATCACTGCGATCTGTTCACGTTGCTTTGCATGTTCTTTTGTGTAATTAATAACGCTTACAGGGGAAGTTTGTATCATCGACTTCGAAAAGGTATATACATTATATTATTCACAAAATGGCGTCAGTAAATTTTGTGTTTCAATATCTTACTGGTATCAAGGAAATGAGAGAATTTTTCATCGAGAAACAAAGAAGTTGATTTCTTATTTTTATGTAACTTGGATGAATATTTTCTTACCCATAGGTATGATTGAATAAGCAAAGTAGGCATAATTTTTATTTAAATTATTTTCGAGTTAATAATCTAATTTTTCATATTTTACCCTTACCCCAGCGGTTGAAAGGAGGATGGATGAGGAACGGCTGATGAACGAAGTATTTACTAGACCACCGATTCGGGAGGCGAACACATTAAGAAAAGAGTTATAAAAATATGTGAAAATAAATAGCACGGCCGAAGGACATATCAAGTAAGCACAAATGTATTTTAAAAATGGCTCATACCTTCACCATTCTAGTGTCTTTTTGAAATCCATTCATTCACTCACTTTTCTTACGCCTTAAACTGGGACTTGCTTGCATACTACCCGTACATACGTAGTTAGATGAATCTGTGTAATGCTGCAGAGAAAAATGGGGATTTCACGTGTGGTTTCATCACAGGAACTTCGGTAGTTCGCGCCGTTTCGTCACTGGCGCTTGCTGAATCTGCCGTGACACTAACATAACTACAGTCCCATACTTCAAATATGAAACTCCGGCTGTGATTGAAATCAACAACATAAATGTATGTTCACGAAAGCTTCCGCGGCTCGCGTTCATGACTTCTTGGCTGCTCGGGTGACGTTGCGTCGTTGGCTGAGAGGCCTCTCAATTCCAATTCCACTAAACTAACGACATAAGCACTGCATACAGTGCAAAAATAACATACACAAAGGACTAGCAGATGAAATGAGAAAAAAATCTCTGGAAAATAATGAAAGTCGTCATCCCACCCAT
This sequence comes from Gryllus longicercus, assembly GCA_038098605.1. NCBI lineage: Eukaryota > Metazoa > Arthropoda > Insecta > Orthoptera > Gryllidae > Gryllus > Gryllus longicercus. Next base: position 1,505,351 of record JAZDUA010000162.1, read on the forward strand.
AATAATCTAGGCCACAGGAATAATATCCCAATATACCAAATTTCAATTGAAAGAAATGGATGTAGCAGGAACACTAATGATGATGCAGAAGTCTGTGATTCTGGACGCAAGTCATTTAGTGAGAAAATTCATGGGTAAAGAACTAGAACATGAATGAACAATGCCAAAAATACAATTAAAAATTAAGTTATTATTAATGTGTTTATTTTGAAGTTGTATATATTTTCTAACTTTGTTTTTCTTAAAGTGCTTACAAATACAAAAAAATTAATATTAGTACCTGTAATGTTATATTAGTAATAATTAATCACTTACGCTCTGTGATTCTTGCCTTAGCTGAAGTGTGGTGTTTCATGTACTAATTTACAATTGAGAATAAATGAGGATGACGATGATAATACTAATAAAAAATTATATAAAACCCATATCACTTTTGCCTCATCACGTTTCGGGGAAAGCTGTCCCCGACACGAATGCCAACCCCTCCCCAAACGGGGGCGCACAATGCACGCGCACTTCTGCTCTCCGCGATAGCGAGCACTCGCCAAACAGATAGGCGGCGGGCGAGGTCGGTGGCAGCACTGAGGGTGGGGACGCGCCGGGGAGAGGGTGGGAAGGGGACACTAAGGGCGACAAGGGGTGGCGCGAGAGCGGCAACGGGGCGGCATGAGGCGGTGATAGCTCGGCGACGAGGCGGCGAGGCGGCGAGAGGGCGGCGAGAGGGCGGCGAGAGGGCGGCGAGAGGGCGGCGAGAGGACTGCGAGGGCTGTGTGGGGGAAGTGAGGCGGCTGGGATGGAGGGCGGCAAGGAAGCGCCAAGCGGGTGGCGGTGAGGCGCCCTGCCGGTGGCCGGCAGCGAGCGGCACGGGCGGTGTGAGCTGCGCGGCGGCGCTGGCACCGCGTGGGGCCGGTGCGGGGCGGGGCGGGGCGGCGGGGCGTGGCCGGGAGCGGTGCCGGGCGGCGCGCGGCGCGGAGATGCGCGCGCCCGGAGGCGTGCCGGCGCGTGCGGGCCGCTCCGCAGCGATAACGCGGCGTCGGCGTCCGGCCACGCGACGGTGGCGCTGCGGAGGCGGCGGCGGCGTGGGCGCACGCGAGGCGGCCTATCTGCGCCTCTAAACAGCTCCGTCGACGCCGCCCGCCAGCTTCGCCGCTGCGCGGAGTGCGAAAAGCCGCCTCTGACGGAAGGAGTTGCGTTTGTGGGACAGCGATTGGGGGAGAAAGACGGTGTTTCGCGCAGCTACATTTTTTATCTGGTGTTCTAAAATTTGAAGAAATTGGCAAATGTGGAGAGGAATTCGAAATGTCAAGCGCGCAAACGTAACATTAAAAAAGTTAAACCCTTATTTTATCTGTTGGCTGATTTTGAATGACGTACATTGCGAAATGCAATGTCTTGTTTCTCTGTTCATCCCGTTTTTTTTATTTTATTTTTTTCACTTTATAAGACTTTTGATATTCATATTTACCTCCTCACAGTCCCTGATTTCCGAAATATCATTTGAGGCGTTCTGGGCTAAGTGAACATGAGAAATACGTTTTTTCCGGACATTTAAAAAGGTTTCTTTTACATCGACTAAATATAACATGATAACTATAGATCTTCGGACCATCCAAAGTCCACACACGCACCTCAGTGTGGGAGATCTCGCGCTGTGGGTTTAAGGGTCAGGACGGTTGCAACCCGCCCCCTTCTGCGAACAATGAAACAATGTGCCGCTATTTGGTTATTATAATAATTTTACAACTTGCCTTATAAGTAATATTTTGTACCAACCTTCTTATACTTCACTACTACCGCCTTATTATGAAGCTTGAGATAATTTCTGAGCAAGAGGATAAATTTCATTTCAACTCGCGTAATATGTAATATTTTTTCAATAAATATTCTATATTCGCGACGAGTGCTTGGATACGTCCAGGTTTATCTTTCTAAGAGATAAAATATATGCAGATTGGTTTATGTATTATATGTAAAATGAAGGTGTAAGAAATATAAGTAATATTTTATTTTGCTTCACTGTCATACATACATAATACTTGTCTACTTATAGATGTTCATCCTAGCTTGGGGTTCTGCCTACCCCGCGCGAGTGTCGCCGTAACTTGATACTTATTTGTTTCGACGAGGCTCCGTCAATCTCACTCTCCTTACTTACGATGTCGCCTTTCTTGGCAGTTGACGTGTTGGTGGTGACAGTGGAGATGAACAATTTCTCCAGAATTTTATTACTGTCGAGGTCTCAAGAGCGTGGGATAAAAACAGTTATGGTAACCTACACTAACATATGAATTATATGTACACAGAATATGTCTCTTCTATTTTCTTTCGTTTTCGACATATTTTGACAATGTAAGTCTGAGGTATACAAATACCACAAGCAAGTAAATCCGTTTATTGTAGTTTTGGGAGTAAAGAAGTGTTAATCATTTAACGAATCAAATAATGCATTTATACTAGGCATTTTCAAAAATGGTTTAGTGAAACTAAGAGGCCCCCGCGAGAGAGTAGAATGGGCGAGTTTTCTTCCGAAGTACAGAAGTCGCCGTTTTTCATCACGATCTACCTTCTGAAATGACTGTCAAAAAATTCATTTAATATTTACATTTTAGAGATAATTTTTTCTCCCTTAATTTGGAATATTAAGACAATTTAGATAACTCACACAGTTTTCGAGAAATAAGCAAATATTGAGTGTTTTATTGTAATTTTCTCTGTGAAGCCGACATTTCTCGAGGTTACAAATCTTAAATTCGAATTCGGAGTCCCCAAAATCTTATGGAACCGGAGAGAAAAAAAACTCCGGAATATTTTCCTGAATTGAGATTTTGAGCACAAGGAAGGAAATGTCTATTGATTATCTTCTCTTTGGAATTTCGCATCCAAATGCGGTGAACTCATCGATTATGGCTCTTTAGTGTCTGTTAACTCATCTCTGAAAGTCCTCGGAGTCCTCACTTTCATTCTCGGTTTTCCAACGCGACTCTGACTAATCTCCTGCTACTTAATTGCCATCTCAGCACCACATTTTCCGCCGCACCTCGCCTCCCTATCAGGCTTTCGTCGCGCCCGCTGCCGCCGAGTGTCGTTGGCGGTGGCGCCCTGGCGCCCGCGTTTCGTTTCTTCCCGCACCCCACTCGCCCCTCCCCCTCGCTCCCTCGCAGCACCGCCCGCATAGCGGCTCCCCCCCCCCGACCACGCTGGGGTGGCGAATTTGGGTTCTCACTGCACCGCTCCGCTTTCCGCCTCTGCCCAACTGGCCACTCCCCCTTGACGCCCCGTCCCCGCCGCCATCCCCACCCCATCCCGCTCCCTGCTCCTCCGGTTGCCTCGGCTCCCACCCCGCTCCACTCCCGTTCCCGTTACCGTCGTACCCCGCCCCCCAACCGTTCCGCCACCGTTCCCACCCCTTACTGCCCGCATCTTCTCATCCCCTCCCAATCCCGCTGGGGTGCGAAACTGGCGTGTCACTGCACCCTCCCTTCCCCTCCCCCTCCCCTACCTATACTTCTTGTAATTTCACTGCCTCCATCTCCACCCACCCCTTGCGTCGCGCACTGCGTTCCCTCCTTGCACCTCCCCTTGCCTCCATCCACTCCAGCTCTCGTCCCGCCCCGCCTCGCTCCACCCCGCCCCACCTCCCGACCACTCTTCACCACCCGCATCGTTTCAGCCCCCTCTAAACCCGCTAGGGTGGCGATTCTGTAATGTCACTGCCCCTCCTCTTTCCCTTCTTTCATCCCTGCCCGTTGCTCCTCCTCCGCACACTCTCCTCGCCCCGCCCTACCGCCACTACCTCGTACTCTGCCCCGCCCTCGCCTCCGCCCGTCATAGTCTTTCTTGCACCTGTTTCCCGCCGTTCCCCACGCGCCTTCCGCCTGCGCCCTGCCTCCCCCCTCCCTGCCCTGTCCGTTCGCTCCCCTTTCCTCCCCGCCCGCCTCCCAGCCGCGACCCCGCTCCCGGGGAAGTAATTAGCGGAGGAATCCCCACTGCGGACGGCGCCGCGATGGAATGAAACGCTCGGGCGCCTAAAAAATTGCTCGGCACGCAGGTGGCGGAACGCTGCGCCTCCGAGAGAGACGTCCTTAGCAGAGAGACGGGGAATGTGCAGCTCTCGGGGGAAAAAATCCTGTTGGATGTTTAACTTACTGGCGAATCACTCCAACTCGTGTAACTATGACTATGAATGTGTTGCGAATGCCAAAATGTAGATATCGTTTATGAGGTGCAACATTATTACAACTCAAGACACAAATTTTAAGTTATAATCATTATTTTATGATAATAATAATACAAAAAAATTAATATTGTTATTAATAACATAACTTTTTAAAATACTTTTAATAGTGCTTAATTCCTAGACTATCAATTATTATGCTTGTGATACCAACATTTTAATGCTGAGCCCAAACTTCAAACACTATTATCTCAAAACTTCATTTCTCAAGTTATGTCAGCATTAGCATTATAAAACTTAGTAGAATTGAGTGAAACTACCATTTTTGCGATAGGATTATCAGGAATGAAGTTACAACACCCTGAAAACATTACGCATCAATCCGGCGCTTTCGTGAGATTCGTTCTCTTTCCGCGTGACTCGTTCACTCATGGTTCGAAATCGCACGACTCTGGAGTGAGCGGAGTATACACTATGCGATCAAAAGTATCTGGAGCCGTCCAAAATAGTGTTATGGTGTTGTCATTTCATTTCTCATGAAGCGGGCTTGCACCCCTTGTTGTTTAGTGTCGCACTACCACGGCACAGGAATACGTTGATGTTTTAAACACCTTCTTGCTTCTCATTGTTGAAGAGCAATTTGGGGATGACGATTGCATCTTTCAACATGATCGAGCACCTGTTCAAACTGCACGGTCTGTGGCGGAGTGGTTACACGACAATAATATCCCTGTAATGGACTGACATGCACAGAGTCCTGACTTGAATCCTATCGAACACCTTTGAGATGATTTGGAACGCCGACTTTGTGCCAGGCCTCACCGATCTACATCGATAGTTCTCAGTTCAGCACTTCGTGAAGAATGGGCTGCCATTACCCAAGTAACATTCTAGAACCTGACTGAAAGTATGTTTGCAAGAGAAGAAGTTTCCATCAAGGCTAAGGGTGGGCTAAATCCTACTGAATTGCAGCATTACCGATGGAGGGCACTACGAACTGGTAAATCATTTTCAGCCACGTGTCCGGATAGTTTTGAGCACATAGTGTACGTATAGGGTCGAGCACCCCATATGTCGTGACTCAGTCTGTCTTTGTTTCTCTTCTTTGTTGGCCGAGAATCACTCCGCACGTTCATCAATATTTCCTAGTAATCATATTTTTGTGCTTGTTTATTGACTACAACTACTCCATGTGACCAAAAAATTCAAGTGTTTGTCCTTTGATGAATACTAGAGAATTACAGGGAAGAAACATTAGAGAATTACAGGAAGAACACCTAGAACAGGACGAAAGTAACGACTACGCTGTAGTTTAGTTGTTATTTTTGGTTTTCTGAAACCTAATAATTGGAAAATATTATTTAATATGGGAAATATTGCTTCACTTTTCATGTACTTCGTTTTTCTCACACGGTCGAATTCCGAAAACGTGGGTTCCAATAAGTGCTGACGCCTCCAAATAGGGTAGCCCCAATTCCGGGTTTGGCCGGGAGTCCCCAGATTTCGGAGGTAATCTCCGGACTCCGAGTTAATGTGAAAAATCTCAGGGCAAAAGAAGCAAATTAGCCAATTGTATACAATTCAGCCAATTTTTCAAATTGGGAAGGCAGCCATCACAAAATTGATTTATTAACAAATAAAAAATACACTTGGAAATAGACTTCACCAAACATTTAAAAAATAATTTTATATAATAATAATAATAATAATAATAATAATAATAATAATAATAATAATAATAATAATAATAATAAGTAGAATTTAGTCTGATTATAATGTCTAGCCAGAATAAAACATATGCATCGTTGCTAAGAAACAATGTATTAATATAGAGTAAAGAATAATATAAAAATCTATATTATTTCATAGAAAATATAATTCACAGTATGATTTAAATATCAATATTCATTAAGACTTAATTTTTGTAATCCCCTCCCTCCTACTCAAAATCTCCGGGTCACGAGATTCCAGAAGCTGGCAGCTCTTCCTCCAAAAATAACGTGTTGTCAACGTCAACGTAGGGCGGGTTTCAAAGCGCATGTTTGTTCTCTCCTGTGCGTGTGTGGGCCTCGGGCAGCGTGGCGCCTGCGGGTTGTGTGCTCAGGTGGTACTTTGGACCAATTAACGCAGGATTTTAAATGCCGCCCGTATGTGCTAATTAAGGGAACAAGGTAGTTCGTTTCGGAGATATTATTTGCGTTTTTTACCTCACATCGCGTGTCCAAGAACTTGCGCAAATCACATTGATAGACGTGTTGGATATGTTGGGTGTGTTCGAATTTCCTGAACTTATCCTTTCATTTACATTTAAAGGTATGCTTGTTTTGCTGGTGTCAGGACGGTAAATATTATCTTGATTATATCTTATGTTTTCTTTGTTGAAATTCATGTGTGTTATTATCATGCATGAGGATAAACAAACACTCCATACCAAAGGTATAATAGAAGAAGTAACTGCGAAAATTTGACTAACAGGTAATTACATGCTCCAGTTACTGAGACAACTCTTCGTTTTTACTTCTTGGCTTGTTTAGGTAACCGTTCGAACAGACGGTGAGCTGTTACGAAATAATGTGAGGTGGCATGTATTTTGCTAGCAAACCACATGGTTTGAGTTCTTATTATTCTGCGTACTCTTCTTCCTTGAGGTACGTATGTAAATCAGAGATAATTCTTATTTTTTACACTGTTGAATAAAAGTATATGAATTGTAATCGTAGTTGACAATGTGTTTTTTAAAATGTTGGACCATTCAACAAATAGATAAAACTCGTTTCTGTTATATTTTTAAAGTAAATATTTTTATTTTAATCTAGTTAAGTATATACAAAAGAACTAATTTTCATAGTATAAGCCTTTAACCCAAGAGTAATGTGTCAATTAATTTCAGACATGTTACTACTAACAAAACATAATTGCGTTAAAATGAACTATTACGTCAAATGCCACTTTTAATGAGGTTAAATTAATTTTAGGAGAGTTAAAAATGTAATGAGAAATAGCGAGGCAGCAATCAGGCTCATAAAAAACAGCGTATCACGATATTTAGATCACGTTCCGGTTGGAAATTAAGGGACAGGTGATGGGTTTGTGGAAATAGAGGGTAGAATTCTGTTATCAATATACATACATGTTTTTCCTTTCTATTGACCATAACAATTGTTACACTTGTTAACACACACACGCCGAAATAACTCAAATTTGTAACTTACTCTCAAATAAAACTATTATAACTTATCTTTGGTATAAATTAAGAGCGTGCATTTGAAGCGAGTCGCGCGCGAACTTCGTTATAGGGAGAAAAAAACGTTTCAAAGAGTAACATTTTCAATCCGCTTCGCAAAGTGGCGTGCAGGGCGCACCTTCCGAACCGCCATCGCTAAGAGCATTATTGAAAACCGAGGACATTTCGAGAAGACGCCGTCAACAGTCATTCTGTAAATCAACAACCGGATCAGCTCTGGCGGATGACGTCGTACATGAAGCGGTGGCAGATATTGTCGCTTACCTCGATGCTATTTATGGACTCTCCGTGCTTTGTCGAAAACGTTTGGTGGTGGCATAAGCATTTTTCAAGGCAAGACATCTAAGTTGTATTTTATTTACAAAAGTACCTATGAATAACACTCTACTGTTACAATTTGTATCTATAAATTTATGTGTTACTGGTTAGGCGGAAGAGAGGGCGTGATTACCGGAGTCTCGCACGTAAATAGTAATTCATTAATAATAATAATAATAATAATAATAATAATAATAATAATAATAATAATAATATTCATTTTCTCCGTGGACAAGGAAGTTCTCGCGCCAAAGGCAAATGGAACTGTTGAAATGCACGCGAATTAAGTGTGAAGAACTATAAATAAGAACTACCAAATAGATAATATTTTGCTTGAAATACAGTGTTGGAAATCAAACTCTAGCGCCCACGTATGATGGTAGCCTTATTTTTTTCATTTTCAGGATTCGCGCTTGCCTTAACCAAGAAGGGCGCTTTTCAGAAGGCTGCCACAACAAAAAAATCGAGCTCTCCCACCTCACGAATACGAAACAAAACATTTCGCTGCCCCAACACTTAATTAAAACTCATGAATAATAATATTAATATTTCTAGCATCGATAATCCTGCTTCCAAGCGAGCCAATAAAAAAGGAAGAAAGAAGACCGCAGCCAGAGAAGCGCCTGTGTGCGTCGCGCGTGGGTGGGTGGGAAGGGGTGCTTGTTGCGCGAACAAAACTAAACCATCGATCGCCCCCCATCCACACACAGTGCTCCAGGGAAGCGCGCGAGGTTAGAGGGTGGGGGTGGGGTGGGCGCGCCGATAATAAATGCCGGTCATTACGCAGCACCGCAATCAGGTGCCCCCCTGCGCCGCCGCCCGCGCCCACGTGCCCACTCGCCCGCCGGCCAGCGGGCCCGGCGCGCGCTGCCACCACCCCGAGCCGAAACTCCGCCTTTTTATGGTAATGTTCAAGGGGTGTTTTAAAATCCCTCGCCGCGCACTGCCATGGAGCAATTAAATCGGGAAATACGGCGGTGTAACTCTTCGCAATAATGACATTAAAAGTTCAAGTGGTCGTGCGCAGAGCCCTCTCAGGCTTTCATTTGTGTCGGGTATAGATATTTTTAATTGGTTTTTAGTTTTATGAGAGTGAGGAGCAACTTCTCGCACAGAACTTCGAAGAAGGTTGAGTGATAAAGGAATGAAAGAATATCATTTATTTTTGCTTATATAATGGAGAAACTTTCTGATATAAATCTCGTCGGGCGAAAGGTGCTTTAAAAATGAAAATTCATAAAAAGTTCCCCGTCGCGAGATGAAAGGTGGGTAGACGAACGAGTCGCGCCGTTGAGAGTGGAAGTGCTTGCCACGAGAATCGACTCTCCTCTGAGCGAGTGGCTCTTGTGGAGAGCTCCAAAATTTTAGAGAGACTCCTCGGTGCTTCTGTGGCCCGATAAACTCTCTAAGCCGCTCGCCATCTCCGCCGAACGGCGGCGGCGGCGGAAGGGATGGAATAATGTCGAAAGTATGCTGATGCAAGGGAAACCAATTTGCTGCTCTTACTTGAATTTGCTCTCGGGTTCTAGGGAAGGTCCGATTCATTACGCGGGATATTCGACGCGGTAAGTTCTGGAATGCTTCAGGTTTCTTTAAGAGGAGAAGTGTGTGGTGCACAAACCTCTCTCCTCTCTTCCGCGTTATGCCTTCGATGTGCTTTGCAGGCGGGGGCGGGGGGGGGGGGAGGGTGAGGTGATGTGGAGATTCTGAACCTCCTGCCTCCTTGCTTCCGCCAAGAGCTGCCAACTTTCATTGAAGCATCGCCGGCTTTACCAGAGAAGAGTCACGTTGCGGGGGAGGGTTGGGAATGAATGGCTCACCGGAAGGCAGAAACGGCTTCTTGTGAACACCGAGATAAAAGTTTCTTCCTTTTTTCGTGAAAAATACAATAAAGAGACCAACTTCTTCATCTCGTGGAGTATAGAAATCCAGGAAACGTGAAAGCGTGAAACTTAACGATTTGAAGCGTAAGGATTCCGCGGTACATGTTATATTATCCTCTAATTTAACACTATGTTTGTCTCGAAGGGCGTTTTTACAGCTCAAACATAGTATCCACCGGAACTCGCATTCAACAAAAATTTGAATACCAAATGTCTTAAGAACTTCATATTTTACACCAATCCTCATCACCAATATTTATAGTCAGCTGATAGCAGTATATGATAGCTTATGCAGTATATTATAAAATATTCAATCACAGAGGGCACAACAGTTGAAGTCCCTATAACAATTTCATAATTTTGAGTTAGTGTATATCATGAGTTGTGACAATGTGGTAGGTTAATTGGAACATTAAGAAACATACAGCGGATAACATAAAAATACGCAGCGTAGAGCAACGACCACATCAACGTAACCGATCGAGTTCAAATCCTAACCCGTGCAATTTTTTAAACTGTTTTTAGTGATACAGCAGAATAAACTACATTCAACGATCTAAAACTATTTTCATTTTAACTTGTGGATTTTTAGAATATTTGTGGAAACCTCTCGCGTTTTGTTTTGGTTATCAATTATTCAAGTGATGACTGAAATATTAGGTAGATAGCAGATCGGAACTAAAATATTATTCATGTATGTATGTATGGCGATTTAGGTCGATTGTGCGACTTTGCCGGCTAGCTAAAGGTGTCCCTGTGCCTCGGCGTAGTTAATTCTCGCGCCTGGGGGGAAAGGAAGACATATAGCGAACATGGCGTATTCCCTTCTCAGTAACTAGCAAACTCCGCCTGTCTGACCTTTTATTCATCACACAGCTACCGAAAATGAAGGAGCGCACCAAAGAAAGCTGGTACGCTGCCCTCAGTCCCCTTAGGGCCTACAATATTACGTAATCTTTTATCAATAAGACGAAAAATTATGAGATGTTGTTGCACCTCTATTTGCAAAAGTTGTGGCGACATCCAAAGACCAAGGTGGTTGCAGATATTACAGAAAATGTGCAACTATTTAACATCAAGAGGAGTAAGTATATTAGTGAGCCAACTCTGATTGTTTCATTGAATCTAATCTACCTTCCACGATCGTGTCATCAAAATGTATTTTCTTCCTCTTATGCTAATGGATGACCCGTCCATTACGGCAGAGCATCCATATGTAGGGGCGTTGTAATCCTAGGGGCTCCTGGGATTCGAAGGCCCCCAAGCGCGTACTGAGGTCATACTCGGACGTCGATTATGCGAAATGGAGACGGAAGCTTCGGTAATTAATGCAATAACCTCGACTCACGAGGGGTTTCCTAGGAACAGCTTGTGACCGCCGCCCGTGACAGAATCCCTGAAGGTAGCGTACTGAGGAAACACGCTGCTTTGATCTGCGTTGGAGAATGTTTCTGAATACTGGTTATAGTATCACAGAGGGATCATGTTAGAGATGCTGTGATTGTTATGAAAATGGATGACGGGTTTAATTTGTTTTGTGATAGAACCTGCATAGATTATTATTTCTTAAAAGTTCCCTTCTTCTCAGAGAAAAATTTTGTAATAATTTCTCTAGAGATATTTTGTTTCTGAGCACATGGGCTTTTTATTGTTCTATCCATATCGTGTTTCTTGGAAATAAAGAATGCAACGATATACACATAAAAACGACAAAAGTATTGAATTAAATTCTCCAAAAATTATTTTAGAAATATTTCAGCGAATTCCTCGTTTGAAATAATGACTAAAAGAAACAAACTGTCAGATGAAATGACAGAGAATTTATTTAGCGATTTCAAGGAATATAACAGAATATTGTCAGCAATTTAATGCAAGATTTCGCTGAAATTCATTATTGTAACTTAAGCTTCATATTTTTCCGTATATTTGCTCTCAAAATCTACAAACTATTTAATAGAACCTAAAACATACTTTGAATGCCTTCAGAGTGCCATCAAAATTGATTTTCATGGTACAATTAAAGTTGATCAATTGTGACAATTGAGACGCAATATTAAACTGCATCATGAAAATAAATTATGAATTTAAATACATTGATTTGTACTTACTTATTTTTACTGATGTCTTTTCAAATGCGAAGATAGGCAAATGATGTTACTAAGCCGGCACTTCATACCTATATCAGCTCAAAGTCTCGTAGATTTGTGCCACACCTTGTGCACTGTATTCGGGTTTGTACTTTACTACAGACAAATCTATGTTTTTGTGTACTCTACGAATTTACGTCGTAGGTTTCGGTTTTTTCATTCTTTTTGAACGTACTCCTAGTTTTCTTAAATCCACTGTCTTTTGGGAAAGTTAATTAAAATTAATCCGTATTAAACGTACACACTTTACTTAAATCATCCATTCGTTTGGTGTTCTCGTGATTTAGCTATTCATTTTCAGGAATCGCGACCCCTCAAAAAACATGCCACACGTTGTGATTCATTCTGCTCTCCACACTTTGCACCCGAAGAGTTCATTTTAAATATTTTTTTCTCACTCTCTCCACAACTGGACAACAGTTTTTAGTCAAAATAACGTAAAATTAAATGTGGTAATTTAATATGTTTATTATCATTTATGTTTATTATATTTTTCTGTATGTATAAACGTAGCTACTCTCTACAAAATGAATGTTTGATACTACAAGGGTAAGGGACAATAATGGACGGCCATTCTAATCGTCTGTAAATTGACAGCTTTGTGCACTTATTATACTTAAAATGAAAAAGTTTACTTTGCTTATGTCAATATTATCACATAAAACTCGCTTGAGCTGTTGAGTCGTAATATTGGCTACGCCGCTCTCTGCTCACACCACAAAAGAACAGACTCCCGTTGTCCGTTTCTGCGAACTGAATGTATATAAAAAACTGAAATCCTTTAAGAGAAATGGCCGCAAAATGGGAGAGCAATTTTTTTTTACATTCCCCCCTTACGAATTACTTTCGGAAAGTTATGTACTCATGCGCCAGAAATCAGCTATTTTTTCCTTGGCAAAGAGTTTACCAGTGAATTGAACCGTTTAAAAGCAGTCAACAAGCATGCTGGACGAGCAAAGGGCAGGATGTCCAGGATCATTCACTACTGAGCTCGATATTGAGCAAGTCCGCAACCTGAGTATGAATAACGTATGAGTAGTGGATGATGAAGTGGCAAATGACATGCTCGTTAGTCAGGTTGTGCATTTGGGAACGCTGAGATGGCTTGGCGTAAGACGTTCTCCACTTGCAAGACAAGGCACCTCGAAATGCGCAAGCCCAAGCTCTTCCAAATCTATATTTCGAGAGCCTCCTGGACACAGTTCCTAATTTGTCACGACAAAAAACCATCTGTTTGGTCTACTTAATGATGCTTTAAGATCCCGAAGAAGTGCATACATGGCATGTTTCTCAGCCAGAAAATCCTAATATCTGAATGTATCGGAAAGCGTGTGGTAGGATGGATCGTATTCACTAAAAAAAATGGAGCCTGTGTTGAAAAATGGTCTCATCGTTAATATTGTAAGGCTTTTGTAAACAACCACTAAAGTAATCATTGACTGCAGATATTTATACTGACCTCGTATTTTTAGGTATGTAGAGCGGATATTTTGATTCTACGTTTTTTTATAAGACTTACTTGATTGATAAGTATTTCCGAGGGGTGTCAAGCGCAAACGCATTAGTTCCGTAAGTGTAGTGGATGCTATTATTGCCGGAGGTGGCGATGATCTTACTCGGCAGGGTGGTGATATCCGGCACCGGCCTACATCGGCATGCGCAGATTTTTCCCAAACAGATACATCCCACAAGCTCTAAGCCTTTAGACCGGTCTCCCGGGTTGTGTGGTGGTGTAGCGCATGTAAATGAAAGTGAGAGTAAGTAAGGGATGGCAAGGGAGGAGAACGAAAGGCCTCGCGTGGTCCCTAGCCCGTTTTCTCCAACATTCGTTTAGGGTTGATTGGTGAAACCACGGACACCTCCCTTCAGATCAACCCGCCCCAGACAGAGACTGGATCCGACCTAGGAATGGAGCTAGTCTCGAAAATGTTGCCACCGTCGGGACTCGAACCCCTGGACCTTCCGATCAGAGTCGCTGCAGCGACATCAACCGAAGCGCTGAGCCACCTACGCCGTAGCTGACCTGCCGTGGTCACCTGACTGGAAACCTCGTGGGCGCAAGGAGGAATGGTTCGGGTGGGCGAGGGACCACCTGTTGGAGGCCTCAGCCACTTTCGCCCGGGAAATCGATGGGCGGCCGGGCGAGCAGGGCGGCTCCTCCGCCTTCTTCCCGGGACGCCAGGCTGCGCTGTCCGTCGCGTGTGGACCAGATTGCCCCTAGAGATTTTGGAGGATGCAGCGTACAATACGCCTTGTCTGTGCACATTGAAACACTTCCCCTGGATGCAAGATTGGACTAAGCATCTGATCTCCCAGAACCAAATATTTGCCTGGAATACAAAGATTATAGGATGCACGCCTAATCGGGACGTTACTTTATAATTTCTCAAAATTCACAGTTTGGAGTATGAACAAAACATTTAATCTACTTTGTTTATAACTAGACAATTCAGGTACGCTATTTTAGTCTACACAAAAGCAGAAAAATTCTTTGGATACATTAATAGGAGGATGTACTCTACTGCATGCCTGGGCCAGAAACGTTTTTTCTGGGAAAGAGAGATTGGATGTACCTTACGTTGGATCAGATCTAAACGGGCGCTCAAAATATAATTATTAGAAGCTCTACCGTACATTACATCAAGCCTGTGATGTGCAGAATATTTCATGTAGAATAATCTGATTGGTTAAGTATTAGAAAATTTTACGGGATGTATGAATGGGACGATGTACGTTACAGATGGTATGCTTAGGACCACGTTTTAACCCAAGGTGCAAAAATTCGAGGATGTACCGTATGTTACATCTGGTCTGTGCAGGCCTTCACAATTCGTTGCGAACACGCACTGGTTAACGTACCCTACATACAGGTCACAGGACTATTTTTTGTTACCGAGATGCAATTATTGGAGAATGCTGAAGATGTTACATTTTGTCTGCGCAGATCCCGAAAAAGTCATAGAATGCGAAATAGGGAGGTAAACGTATGTTAGAAAAAAGCAAATAAATTATCAATTTAAAAATAATATTCACTGTTAAAGCGAAATAGTTTCGATGAACAATAATGAAAAAAGAAACTGTTGGGGATCATGGTCTGATTTCTCAACCAGTAGAACTATGATAGTGACACTTGTGGTGAGGTAATTTATATTTGCACTGGTCAGCACACCCGTACACTTATTTTCAATATAGATGAAATACCAATTTTACTTCAAATGTAATTCAATTGGTGAGATCAAAAAGGGAAATATTCCATTCGACCCTATTTTCAGGAAATCAAAAGAAAAAAAGTTCTTCAAAGCAATCAAACCAAAAGTAGATGAAAAAATATTTACATTTTCAAACTTATTCATCATAACCTTTAGAACAATATCCCATTAAGGGTTTGTTTTTAAAAATTTTTATTTTAGTAATGATATGTTATCAATTTCGATGTAATTTTTCCATTCTTGAAATGAACTAAACAAAATATCACGGATAATACCCCAACATATTGTTTCGTGTAAATTACAAAGTGCCTTAAACACAAAGAATTAATTCTCTAAGGCATATAAAAATATTTAAATTTACAAAAAGTAGTAACTGCCTAACTTTTCAGTTTTTGCAGAGCTTTTCAGAATTTCAGTCACAGTTACTATAATCATATTCCATATTATTAGTGATAACTGTCGATCATTGTAAAATATTGTTATAAAACAATTTATATTCATCAATCATAACGTATACAATAATTGCAATATTTTGAATTTTCTTTTTTAAATGCAAGGTTTTTAAATAACAATTTTCATCTAGAAGGTTACCTTCACTAGCTTTGAGCAGCATGAAAACTTCAGAGCTTAAACCATCAAAACGCATATGTTCAATCACATAGTCTATTTTTACTGCTGTTAATTTTATATGCTGGTAAGTACTAATTTTAATGTTGAGTACCAACATCAAAAATGTTTTTTAATGTGGCCGCAAGTCTTTAATGTAAAAAAATGTCATATAGAACTTGTTAGAACTCGCTGTATAGCAAGCATATACGCACATTATGCTGAACACTCATGTAAGTGCATGCTCCCAACATAAACTGTTCTCTTAACATTAACTGCACTTGGTCATATCATAATCAGCTACAATCGCATGCCTGTTGTGCAACGGTGTTTGCTTTCGCGGAATCCAAGTAATTTTCTGCACTTGCCAGTTATGAGTGACGGCATTCCTAGGCTTCTAGTGGCCACCAGCGCAAAGCAGCCGTCACCCCATCTCCTCTGCAAGCGGTTAACCGCACGTACTTTGATACGTGTACAATCTTCAAGACTACGCTGCATCATCATGATTGTATTTGTGTGCAATGTCCCATATTTTCTTTTTTTCAGCACTAGTGTATTATCCTCTTTTGCTGATTTGAACTCAGTTTTAGTGTTAACTGCAATCAACACAATCTTCGATTATATATGGCTATGGTACTTGATATCTTTTAATGTTACCTACAACCTACACTGTCTTCAACTATAAATGTTCGTGGCCATTTCCATCTTTGAATGTTAATTATAAATTCAACTGCACATACTTACGGGTAATGCAATGATTTAAATGCTCTCAACTAAGATGTAATCATAATTGTAATGAAGTGTAATTTACTTAGTATTAATTCCATGTTCTCATCACTGAGTACAAGCCTACTGAAATCTCCCAAAGTAATAGCAACGTCCTCTGTAGATAGTAACATTTACAGGTGGAATGCGTCCTTGGCACATTACACGAGGTGTCCTCCGAGTTCATAACAAAGCTGCCAAAGTAGGTGGAAGAAGCTGGCTGATAGCTCAACTGAGCCATATCAGCAGCCCACAGCCTCCTCAGTCAGCCCCCAACAATACTTTTTTTAACGACGAAGGAAGTTTGCTTTATTTTAGAAGTTGTAATAAGGCTTTCGTATTGATCACGGGAATAAACGTTGATGTGGCAACGTCAATGTATATTTATCACAATTTTAATTACTCGAAGTTACGGTCACAGAGTAAAAACTATGACCTCTAGTAGGAAAAGTTGTACCTCGTTAAACCGCTTGTTGATAGGTAGGAACATAAAAAACTCTCTAATGCGCGGTTTCCATTTTCCCATCACTTGTTTATTTCTCCCCCTACCTCATAGTGAGTGTACATTCTTTTCTTTGTCTCTTTAACTATGAACACAAAACACGTAGTGTCACATTTCATCTGAGATACAAATTTCTAAAATTGGTATGCACGGCAATGGAAGACCCTTACATGAAGTCAAGGTAAAATCTGAACCATAAACAATGGCATGCCTCATCTTTCCGAGAGCGTCACTCTAGTGCCTGGAAAGAGAAAAAGAAGGGAAACATGTTTCTGGAATATTTAGTGTTACTGGAGCGGAATGGCTGGTGTATTTTCACCTTATTCAACTCAACTGTTGCGTTTTAAAACGAAGATGAATTAGGCTATCTCCACTCATTTCGTTAAAAAAATGAAATTTTCCCTTCTTTGGCATTTAATTTTAAAAAAGGAAAAAGAAGTAGAAGAATAAGAATAAAGAAGTGTTGGTTTTAATTGAGCACTCTTAGTTCTTAATATTGTTATTTTCGCACGTGAGCAAAATAACACAGTATACAATGCTTTTAATTGAAATTATATAGTATATTTAAAATTAATCTGATTTAATTGTTTCTTTTTCATTCGTATTTCTGAGAAAGATTGTCTTTAGTTATAGAGAACTCCTCCTTATTTCGGGTGAAAACTACTGTTAATCATCATCACTTTACAAATTCATATATTTTCGAATTGAAAAAGTGTGCAACTGTCAATGTCTTGTGAAGGAATAATTTCAACTAAATTTCTTTCGTAAAGAAAGTTCCATTTATTTTCGTGTTATCATTTTGGATTTTCCTTTATTTTCATATTTGAAATTAAAATCATTCAGCGTTGGAGATTTTCGGGAACCGCTGATGTCATTCAACTTGCATTTAATAAAGCAATGCGAGCAGCTATTCTATTGATTAATTTGTGGTGATTCCGTGCACGTCTACTGCTGAGGTGATTCGTCCCGCAAGTGTAGTGCGTTTTATTTTCCTCGGGAAATGTCGGCAGCCTTCCCCGTTAGATGGTGAGACCCAGCTCCGACATACCGTCTGCTAGCGGGGTTTCCATATCGAGGTATCTCCCACCAGCGGGGCACCGCCCCAGCCGAGACAAGCTCCAAGCTCCCGACCGGACTCCCAGCATGTGCGGTAGTGTAGTGCATTTAAGGTTATATATAAATAAGCGGTGAGGATAGGACAAGGAAGGAATGTGCGCAGTCCGAGGCCTGTTTGTTAGAATACTGCTCCTACAATCGCTGGTGTTGATCGGAGAAACCACGGAAAACTGCCGATCAGAGCAGTTATCCACTAGAAATCTCCTCCAGACTGAAAGAGAATTTTAGCTCTTTAGCTACCAAAAATCCTAGGACCTTCTAGGACCAACGCGGCTCTTCTACTTTGTAATGGCTTTTAATCCAAAGACCTGCTCCAGACACACGCGCAATGCGCGTTCTAATCTGGATTGGCAGGGAGCCACTCGGGAGGCGTGGCTGACGACGCAGTCTCATCTGGCGAAAATAGAAGATGATTCATTACGTCTACGCTTTCCGCTAGTAAGTACCACGCACTCGTGTGCCTTGCGTTCGTGTTTACTAAGTCTCCCCACTCTGGTGGCATCGGGACACAAATCTCCCAGAAATCTCCGTAAAAGCGATTTCCTTTTGGAAATGTTCCTCTGAATGAAATTTCTGGGTTGGAGACTCAGTTTGTAATTAACTGTTTTTTTACGTTTCTTGTTCTTTCTTTAGTAACTTTTCCCTTGGTATAGTAATGGTAACATTTTTGCCTAATACTCAGAAATTAGGTTATTTTAATTTCCTGTAGCGACTATTTCCCGTTGAAGATTTAATTAGCTTCTTTGTATTCTAAATGCGTCTTCTCGTCCTAATGAGATTAATTTATTATTTAAATTAGTGGAACATTCTTTGAATACATTTTCGTAAATGAAATTCTTATAATGATTGATGTATTGATAAAAATATCAAAGAGATTTGTAAAAATATTACTAATGAGAACAACGTTAAAAAGGAATTTTTAAACGCATAGGAGTAAAATTGTTTAGTTTTATTATTAAGAGTAAAAGCTATAGAAGAATGAGAAATATCCCCGAACCTGTTGAACAAATTCTGACTGCAATATGAATGCTAATGAAGTTACACATCTTAAAAATACAAACTTCGAATATTAAGTCGAATTTCGATATTTCTCCACATTGACATGACCCTCCGGGTCAACAGTGCTTTTTGAGAAGTCTTGCAAGATCTGTCTCATGAGTGCCAACACAGGCGCAGCTCCCCATGAAGAACTTTGATTACGAGGACGTCGCCCGAGGGCATTCAATTCACCACAATACACAATGTTCCCATGCTTAGGTTGTATTAGAATAAATCTCCGAAGAAATTGTTTGCTGTTACATATTTTTCTGTATCCGCTGTTACGAAATTCACTTTCTGGATGAAATTAGTGCAATCTATCTCTGTTTCTAAGTACCATAACACACTACAGGGAAAACGTATCTTTAAGGGAAGGAACGAATCAAAACAGTCATTAAGCAACTAAATAATAATGGTACTATTACCACAATTTTAGTTCCCAAGTTCAGTTCAATCGCGTACTACATTTTAGATCCCTGACACATAATGGGTAGAGGCTCAATTTCAAATTGACCCGATCTCAAAGCCTTACAAAAAGCTCTCAAAAATTTCTATAGATGTCATGAGGGTTTAACGATCGCTACCAAATCTTGGGCGCTTTGCTCGTAGTAAATTATGTGATGATTAAAGATATTAACAATTGCTAAAAATACGAAATGCTACCAAACGCTATAAAATTAATACTGTATGTTTGACGGTCGATGCAGAAATATTGGGGACATCCATGTTCACACACTGCGTGTGAAAACGTCAGAAAAAAAGTTTGCTTCGTAGATTCTACTTGAATATTTATTAAACTGTGATATTTTTTTACACCAAACCCAAACTGATTACAATCTTTACATATATGTGGAGGAGAGTTAGTGGGTGTCATCGTTGTTGAATTAAATAAATATATCGCAAAATTTCACAGAGTGTTATTTTGTTTGCTCTTTCGTTTAATATCATTACATTTTAAAGGCTTTTTCTGTATTATCCTTGATGTCGGCACATACACGGCTAAATAAATTTCAATTTTGCGCCGTAATACGAACACCGTATAATCAGTCTCTTGGTAAATTTACTAGCAAAGGGCACACATTTCAAAGGTTGTGCACGCAAGACAGTTTTGATTTTTCCCCATAAATTGCGAGCTGTTTCTCACAAAGAGAAAGGAGGAGGATTCTTAGAGCGAGGTGTGGTAACCGTATTGATTATTTGTTGTTTTCAGAACCTTCTCTTGCATCAAAGGATTAGAAAGACCTATAGCAGTTTCTACTGGACAATATCTTTAAAAGCTCTCGCAAACAACAAAAAAGCTTAAGCTATATTCGCAGCCTCAACACTTCTAGAGTGTATTTTATTAATCGATTATTATAATTATTTGTTGTTTAAATAAAACATATCTAAGCTCGATGAACTAGAAAATCAAAATAGAAGAACAGTAGTAGTAATAAAAAAAATGAAATAAATGGCGTCGTTGGTAAAAAAAGTATTGTTACATAGTTTTAGAAAAAAACAATAAAACAATTTATTTTGATCATTAGAATAATATATGGTCCCACATAGGGTTTGAGTCTCCATATTGGCGTAATTTCAACACTAGCTAAATAACTAGGTCCAATTCAACATCTGTAAGAGAATTGCGGATGCCAGTTGCTTTGATTGCTATTTTCCCGGGGTTTCTCCAACCAACACCAGGCGAAAGCTGAAGCGGAAACTTAACAAACATGGTGCGGACGCGCAATCTTCCCTCCCTCTCTCTTGACCACTGTTCTGCTCTTAATCACGCACACTAACACTTAGACGCACTAATTACCACCTTTGTCGGGAGACCTTTCGGTTTCTCGTAGCTTCTCCAGGGTTGGAGGAGAGGTCCTTCGGGGGAGATAACTGGAGGTGAAACCCTATTTACGGACTCGTAGGCCGGCGCCGTCCGCAGGCGGGGAGGAACACAGTCAACTCCCAAAATATAAAATACACTACATATACGGGACTGGTGTCCACAGAACAAGAGTCCATACACATACACAACGTCCTCAAAAAACAGAACATGACATGTCTCAACCAGCAAATACCTGAACTCTCGTCACCTCTGCTAAAATTAGCACAAAGTGTACA
Organism: Gryllus longicercus; assembly: GCA_038098605.1. NCBI lineage: Eukaryota > Metazoa > Arthropoda > Insecta > Orthoptera > Gryllidae > Gryllus > Gryllus longicercus. Next base: position 1,526,453 of record JAZDUA010000162.1, read on the forward strand.
CCCCTAGCCCACCCCCAGCCCTCCCTACTCCACTGACCTTCGCTCGCCCGACCGTCTCTCAAGCCTCCACCAGCACCCCCGCGGTTTACGACCCTACACCCGCACCCCACCCCTCTTCCCGCCCCCTCCCAGCTGCCGACCGGCTGTGTTCTTAAACAAGACACACGCTCAAAAATTCGCAGAACTTTGTTTTCGGCTCAGAAGCTGCAAGGTATGTACGACCCAGTTTGCTTACGCATCTTACATACAATAACATGTTACCTACAACCTGTTAATAATATTTGTATTTAATAATATTTGTATAATATTTGTATTACATTTTAGCTCTGATGATGATCGCAACGCGATCGAAATGATCATAAGTTGATTAAAAGTATTGATACCAGACAATACCTTCAGTAATTTATCAAAATAAAAAGGTATCTACATCACCAACAATCCAATTAAGAACAAGAGTCCCTAAACACTAATTATGGAATTCATCAATCTGAAATTTAAGATGATCGCCGATCACACAATTTAACGGGGATCTCCAGGCTGAATGAAGCACGCCTGTAAGTATCCCTTGAAAATATTCCCATTTTAGTTTAGAATATTTTTGTTCAATGTTTATTTCTCAAGATATTTCGATGTTTCAATCAGAGTGAACTAATTTGTAATATTTTATTTCAGAAAAGGTTCCGTACTGAAAAAAAAATGAGAATGGCAGACGTGTACTGCAACCATCTTATTGCGAATTTCCTTGAACTTGGGTGAGAGCAGTATTATTCACAGCCCGCTTTAATTACATTACATTACCTTGCTTAATTGCATATCCTATTTAACTATTTTGAGAAATTAATTTGCGTGACTATAATTGGATTTCAACAGAAAACAGTTCAACCAACGCATGTTGGCTTTCTGAATCTCGATTTACCTAGTATATCTTCTTTAATATATCAAAATGGCGAAATAATCGATTAAGTGAACTTGTTAAGAGCACTTAAAAAAATCGTACATCTTGGATTTGCTTGTTTTTAGTTTTGTTAATGTTTACATCTGAAAGTAACTGTAGGAATTGTTTAAAGTATATTAGGCAAACAACGGGATCTCCGTTGGAAAATCATTGCCCTAAATTCTAAAGATATAGCTGACCATTTCTTGTTGCAAGAGTTTTAAAATTCTACAAATTCCAGTGATTAGTTTTCAAGCTAGAAATTCGCATCGACTCAAAAACTTCATCTGGTAATTTGCAGATAACAGTCCGTGGCAGGCGGCGTGTGGCCGGACTCGTACCGCATCGTCCCTCTTTTTTCCGAACAGCGCCGGCGTAGCTCTTCGGCAGCCACGACGGGCCCGTTGATACGATCAGACGGAGGATATTAGAGAAACGAAAGCTTTTATCCGAGGAAAATTACGAGGGAACACGGTCGGCCGCTCACCTGCGCGGCGTGCGGGCGCCGGCCACGCCGCCGACAGGCAGCTGCGGCGGTGGCGGGGGCGGGGGGGGGGCAACGTGGTCGAGCAGATATTGCACGCGCGAGGGCGAGGCGAGCCGCTGCCGGCGGAGCAGGCGTGGGAGGCGCAAAGAATTGAAATAAATCACCGCTGCGCCACCTGCGCTGAACCATTATTCGGGTGCAACGTCCGAACCCTAGCTGCCCGTTGGTAGGTTTGTCTGCCATTAGAAGTTCCGTATCAGGAAATATTGCTGTTTGCTGCTTTGTTAAAAATGTTTTATTGGAGGGGTCGAAAAATGTGATTGTCTAGACATCGATTTTCCTGTTGAGGAAAGAAATATGAGTATATGAAATAATGGAGATATATTGTTGCTGGGGCAATCCCTAGTTCATTTCTGATTTGATATTACTTCTACTTTACGCCTATTTCTGATTTGTTTAACTCTGTTCACTCGCTGTGCAGATTTGCAGCCATTGTGGAGTGGATAGCCATTAGATAGTTCTATATGAGAAAATATTGATGTGTGTCCTTTTAGAGAAAATGTGATTAGAGAACCTAACAAAATGTTAGAAGCTCAGGGTGTAAATGTTGTCGAATCTCAAAAATCGTTTTACTTTCGTAGGTCACGCATTAGTTTGCACACTTTCTACTGCATATGCAGAAGCAAGAAAGTTTATATGAAACACCAAAGTCCTGAATTGATGTCAAGATTATATTTTAAAAAGGAGTGATATTAAAATTACGGAAATTGTATTAGTAGTGATATAAAAGTCGCAAACACTTTTTTATTTCACTAAAGAATAAAACTGTGTTTTCCGTTGCTAAATAACTCACCAAAAAATGACATATTTTCTGTAACTGTAATGGATACATGGACCTTGAACAAGAAGTGTTCAATACTCGCGTAATCATCATTAAGGTAGGTAATCAAATACGAACACTGGAAGCAATTCCATTGTTTCATCAACCCAAGAAACGTCCACACGTGAAACAAATTCCACCAGTAGCTCCCTCTACAAGATCTTGCACGCCAACTGCCTTCCTCCTCACGCGAGTGAGTCGTGGAGTCGTTTGAAGGCGCAGGCGCTTGCAGCCCGTTTGCTCTGACGCGAACCTTTGGACGGCGACGTGTGGCGAGAGGCTGATGGAGCCAATTAAAAGGGGCGGAGCAAGGGCGCTCCTCGCAACAGAAAGTGCGTCGCCGCTGGACGGGAGGCCCCCTCTCCGCCCCCCTTACAACAGCGCTCGTTATTAGGTTTCCGGGTGCAACCGCTGGCCTTATTTTATTTTTCACACTTCAGCACGGTCAGTGGCTTCCACCATACGACAATTACGATTTGGTGCAAAGAGATATTCTCGTGCAGTGGTATTCAAACTCAGGGAAATCAAATACAACAAAGGAATTTAATAATGAAATAAATAATAATGTAAAAAACCTGTTTTTTCACTGAATCTTCTGCAATTTATACACTGCACTTTCAATGAGTTGTGTATTATCGTATCGTAATGTAAACGAAATGTAAGCTATGTATAGGTCGCTAATGACCCTGTTGTTGATGCGACCATAAATAAATAAATAAATTAAAAAGCACTTTTACTGTATCTGATATATGTAAGCGTTTTATGTATATTTACGCAGAACTCACGTTGTATTTATTTACAAGCCTAACATCGAAAATTTATTGAACACTCATGTAATCGTGATAATGACTATGTAACGCCACTAATTTTTTTTCTATAATATTGGTTCAGTACGAGTTGAAAAAAATAACACGATCAATCCGAACTACCGATGTAGGAGTTTTAGTAAGAGGTCATCCCCATGTACAGTTAAGCCCTTGCTTTCCCAAAGGCTTTGCTCCCAACACTTAAGTTTCCTGTTGCACAGTACATGAGGAGTTATGATCTTTAATGTTATAATAATTAATAGGTTGAAAAGATCAAAAGGTTCAGAAGGTCAGGAAATAAAATTACAGTGTCTATTATTGGGCTTAAAAGAGTCTTGGTACTGACTTCCGTAGAAACGGGCACATATATTCATCATACTGCTGTGCAACGAAATTCTTTATTCGAAATATACCGTAAATAACATCCCATAGAATAAGTATATTTTCAAGACTCACCGTTGAAAAAGATTGTAAACTCTGCATTAGGAAGTATTCAGCATACTCACCTGAAACAATAAAGTATTAAATATTAATTAACAGGAATTGATTTCTAATTATTACACTCAGTTATACTCTAAAATATTACAAATTATACTATTTTCTTTATAATGATGTACAAAAATGGAGTTCACGGCAAACTAATTACTTAGATACTTGTAAGTGTATGTTTTAACCAATTGAAATATTATTTAATAGATTTACTGAGAAACACTTCACAATTCTTTTTACATAGTTATTTTTAATCAACAGTATTTAATATTTAGAAGGATAATGAAGTAAAAAATAGCTCCCATTACTTCACCAATTGTCAATAGATAATTCAGTAAATGAACACAAATGTAAGTTAAGTAAACAAGGGAATTATACGTGTTATATTAGAATACGCGATTTCATTGCTCTCTTATTCATCCACCCATTCAACCACTTACGAATCTCCCAACAAATGAACTTCAGCCTGCCTTTGTTTGTACCTGTTTCTCTTTTTAGTGCATGAAACCTCAAGAATGCACATGTGCTCAAGCATGCACATGAAATTGCAGCAAAATGGTATATCTGTACTGTGATGTAATGGAATACAACACACCTGCACTTGCCCTAAAGAATGGAAAAGTAAAAGTAAGGGTGCTAAATCTATGTAATGTTACATCATCTCTTATACAATACGTGACACTGGACTCAAGTTGTCTTACATCCGTGTTTTTCTGTGATTTATAAGGATGAATCGTTTATAACGTAAATTAGAACAAATAACTTCTTTGTTCTGTAAGAAGTTTAACACTCGCTTTCGGTTATTATTTAAAATCATTGACTTGATAAAAAAATATTAACAAAAATCTTCGTTTTGAAATTCATTCGGTGTTCTAATTTTCTATTATCCCACCATCTCTCGTTATTATGAACATTTTAGCCTAGATGTGTGATCATTTGCAATCACATCTATTAACTTGGTGGCATCATATGAACCAGTTGAAGTAACAGAATGATCTAATCAACTGTGCATACCCACAACTAAAGGACTTGTCACGCTTTCCTACTGAGCTCATTCTCAGACTCTCTTGTTTGACGTGCGTGTAAACAGAGCAAAGTGAATCATGAGTGGCAAGGCAAACATTACATCTAATGGCTTGGTTTCACCTAACCCATCCCTTTCAAAATGGCCTCCAGGCTCATTCATTAAAGAAGTAAATCATGAGTCTGAAAGACGTAAACAGCAAATTATCTTATGAACACATTTACGTTGCGATTGAAGCCTCTTGAATACCATTTTCTGTGGGAGGTTCCTTTGCAGTGTAGTATTTTACAGATGGAAATATTACTATTTTTTTTATTTCTAGCGTTACTGATTACCATTTGTATGCGTCTATAGAAAGTTAGATTCACACAATACACCAATCGTCCTGCAGTATGAACCGATTTCCCAATTGTGACTGTATTTCAAAACATTTCCGATGTTGATTACAATATTTCAATACGAATATTAAGATATGATGTATATCAGCGGAAAACTGCGAGAGTTGAACGAGTATTGTAATAGTAATATAGTTGTGTAATAAATATTGTAATATAGTTGTTTTATGTTTTGAGAAAATAGTGTAAACTTTAGTACTACTACTTAAAATATTGTTATTCAAGATTGCTTAAACAAATGTAACATATATTTACTTAACCTCACTAAAAACCATTACGATGTGAGAAAAACACAAACTGGACGCAATGCAGCCAACGAGAATATGACTCAGACGTAAGTTTATGTCAAGACCTTTCAGGCCAATGATCGATTTTACTTTTGTGTATACACAGTATGAATCAAGTTTTGTTATGTTGTAAGAAAAACTGCCGATATTTTGACTCAAAAACACGTAACTCTTTTTCCAAAGACCTTTTTTTATTTCTTCTGTAATTGGGTTTGGTAATTGGATTAAGTCAAAACACTATTCCTCACAGAACTGTATGGCCGAAGTTTTCTGCAGAACTAAGGGATACGTGGCATACCGGAATTTCTAGTTGTCTAACAGTCTTGCGGAAAACAGTGTTCAGTAATGATGTGGTGGAAATGAAGTACTTATGCAATTAAACCTGCCGTTCCTACTGTTCCCGTACCGTAGGTTAAGGAAAACTGAATTTTTGTATGTGGCAATTTTTTTAATGTTTTTAAAGTTCTTTTCTACAAAACCGTATGCAACTCTTCGCCGACTTCATTAATTTTAAACATCTTTGGAACGGCTCTAATATACCTTACTGCTGACACGTGTATCTAAATAGAGCTCAAAAGCTTTTAATCTGCCAGAGACGCGCGTCATACGCACACATTCATTAATTCATTTAGACATCATGGCAGAAAGTACTTTTTCTTCTCAGGGACCCTCAAAAGATTTTACCTCCGAAATATCGACAAATTTTTTGACCCAGTTCAACACTTTACCGCTATCCACCATACCCGAGGAAAAGTAAAAACTTTGCAAATTTTGAAATAACTAAATAAAAATCAGTGTGTGTGTGTGTGTGTGTGTGTATAATAAGTCATCAAATAAATGGTGCTATTTTCAAAGCGAGTATAAATCTCCCACCTAGAAGGTTTCTGTGGTTGTGGCCACCAAAAACAGTGGAAGTCTGGCAAAGAGGAAACTCGTGGCGCAACGGCTAGCACTAACGTCATCCAGCGCTGGGACTCGGGGTCAACCCTCAGGGGTGAACCACTTCCCCATCATCATTGAAATTAACATTATCCCTATCGTCTATTCACTAGAAACCAGCGAGTTGATCATTACTTCGCGGCTTTCAATGACCTTAAGAGCTGTAGGGCATCTGAGCGTAAAACAAACAATTTAAATTAAATAAATAAATAAATAAATAAATAAATAAATAAATAAATAAATAAATAAATAAATAAATAAATAAATAAATAAATAAATAAATAAATAAATAAATAAATAAATAAATAAATAAATAAATAAATAAATAAATAAATAAATAATAAATAAATAAATAAATAAATAAATAAATAAATAAATAAATAAATAAATAAATAAATAAATAAATAAATAAATAAATAAATAAATAAATAAATAAATAAATAAATAAATAAATAAATAAATAAATAAATAAATAAATAAATAAATAAATAAATAAATAAATAAATAAATAAATAAATAAATAAATAAATAAATAAATAAATAAATAAATAAATAAATAAATAAATAAATAAATAAATAAATAAATAAATAAATAAATAAATAAATAAATAAATAAATAAATAAATAAATAAATAAATAAATAAATAAATGAAAACAAAATGGTGCTTCTGGAAAGGCGCCCTTTAAGCCCACTCTGGCGCCAGCGTTTCCTGGGCGCCCTCCGCCAGCTGGCATGGGCGCCGGTGCTGGCCTCTGGCGATCGCCGCTTCCGTTCCGCACCAGCGTCCGCCGCTTTATCGAATCTTCTGCTCCGCAAGACGCGGCGCTAATTCTGCCAGCGACGGATCGCCAGAATGGGGCGCTCCTTAAAGAGCATTTAACGGATCGCGCGCCTTCCAAAGCCTTCATCGCAGGTGGTGCTACTGCTGGTTTTAGGGCCACGCGCCGCCAACCAGCTCTCTACACTGCATTGCAAATGTTTCACTGGTTGGGTAAAATTGCTTTTCGAGGAGGACGTTCTCTGTAGAATTAAAAAAAAAAGATTTCCTCAAGTTCTTAGTAACTATATAGTTTGTTAATGTAAATAATAACGCACTTAGTATCGTATGGACGAACCAACTAATTAAAGAATTTAGGTCTCTTAGCAGGCGACGATCAAACATTGGTTGTGGACGTTGATATACTTTTGGGATTAGATTTTAGTATTGCTCTGAAATCGTTCAATTGGTGTCTTGTTGCTTCAAAGTTATAATATTTTAATAGCCGTAATTTACAACTTGAAATTTTATTTCCTTCTTCGTTTACAAAAGAGAAAATTTTCTTATGGTCTTCCGAATTCCAAAATCAGCGTTGCATAGCATGATAATTCTCCTTGCTTTAGAATATTATAATATACAAAAGCATTATTTTCAACATATTTCTGAAATTTCGAAATTCAAGGACAAGTAAATAATCAGCAAACAACGTAGTTAACTGTCCAGAGAAGAAACGCCGATGGTTGATGAAAAATATCAACTATTATAACGTCTTTAAAGTGAATATTACAAAATGTTTATTTTAAAATCACTATTTCAATCATGTGAAAAGTGGCCAATCGTTATTTAAGTTTCATTCAATCTTCAGTCAAGTGCAGTCAATGAGCGCAGTTCATCAAATGTTTCCATCAGTGCAATTCGCGGCAATTGTTTTTGTTAACGTGCAATTGTTTTTACTTCATTAGCCAAACAAGTTTACTTTGTGAATGTGTTACTACATTGCATTGTTATATGAAAACAAACAAACACGAATTTATGCAATATGACACGTTTTGGAGAAACTCTACGTGCAGAAGTAGATGGTTTAATTACTTAACGATTCATTGTACGTTGGTCGTATGTTTTTTATGTTGGGTATTTTAGAATATAAACAAAATAGATTCAATTTTACTAGAGTAACTTTCATGTCATATGAAATTATTCCAGGAGGCAGTGATATTAAAAAGTTGCAATAATGATCATATAGAATAAGAAAATCTATCAAGGTCTTTTAAAAATACAATAGTATATGCAACACGGGCGTGAGATGATTTCCGCACTCGTGTGTGTCACTCGTTTCGCGCCCATGACGCGTAAACTACTATTTTAGTAAGTAGCTAAAAGAGAAGTAAGAAAATAAAGCACACATTAACGGCGAAGCAACTTTGATTTCACTATTATTAATGAAGCGCTTCGTAACAACGTTTGCCTTAAATAACAATTAAAATATAATTTGTACGAAACTACTAACACATAATATATTACGCTAAGAAACTCTCTTAAATTTCTCAACTGAGGGAATACGGAAATACCATAGCAATTTTGCGCAGCGGTCGCAGATTTTAACAACTACTCTGGAAGTGATCTGCGCTGTCCGGGTGACGCCGCGTCGATGTCTGAGGGGGTTCTCAGCGACCGACGCGGCGTCACCCGGACAGCCCAGATCATGACTGCGGCCGCGGACATCAAATACTCTGGAATGTCAGCTTCGTTTTTAACCATTTAAATTCAGTAAATATAACCAAGATGTACCAGTTATACAATAGGAACTCGTATGAAATTACAATGCCTCCTTACCGTATGTCGCGGAACCAGGGCCTCCTGTTATACAAACGTTAACGAAGAAGGGGGTTTCTTTCGAATAAATTATAAGTAGTAAAGATGAAACACACCACAATTCATAATAAGAACATTTTTGTATGATCGTAGAAAAAATATTATTTATATTGAGTAAAGGTTTTCTCTCGTCTTTAATTGAGGGTTGTTGTTTCTAAGATGGGACTCGGCAAAAGTCCTCACTCTCGATCGTGCAAGGAACAATAACTTCGCATACGTAATATAAATACAACTACTTCTGTATTAGTGCATTTCCGTTAAACTCTCCACATTACTTTGTTGTATTATTACGTAACTTTTTCTTATCGTTAATAATGTTTAAACATTGAAAATATTACATAATTCATATTTTCCACAACCTGTTTTGAAATTTGTGAATATCTTTTTAAAAGCGATGAAATAACAAAGAAAAACTGGTTAAAAGGTGGACATATTGAATTATCAGCATTTAATCGGGTCAGTAATCATAAGAATTTATCCATTAATTATCTAGATTTGCATTGTTCTTATTTAGAATTTAGATACTTCTTTAAAGTATCATTCCCTTCCTTGTTTTTTGAAATCTGAGCTGACCGATTTCCATCGTTCTTCCACCTTGTAAACCAAACATTCACTTCCCTGTGCCCTCCATGTTCTCGTCGTCTGCGTGCAGGCCACTTCGCCCCGTTTGCTCCGCCGGCCAGCGCCACCGCCCGAGCGTCGCCCGTGGAGCATTGCCCCCCCCCCCCCGCGCGTCGGCTGTCGCGCGTATTTGCTCGTCAGAGGACCAACGAGCGCCGAGCGCCGAGCGGCGAGGGCAGGTGGAGAGCGGAGAGCGAGGACAGCAGTGGAGGGGCTTGCTGAGGTCGGGCGCGAGAGCGAGGGATGTGGGACGGGAGAAGTGGGTTGAAATTCAGGGCGGAGGCGTCGGTACATTGCAATCTAAGAGGTTAGATAGAAGAGGATTATTGAGTTTTTATCAAAACGTTCTCTACTCTACACTTCTATACTCTATACTTCTATACTCTATACTTTATACTAAAACATACTCTATTTATGAAAGAACACACTCATTTCGAATCTTAAGATCTTACTGGATTAATATGAATGTCAATGAAATATCATCGATCAAAGAATAAGCGACGATTGCACTCATAATTTTTTTTTTAAATGAAAGTCGTTTCAATCTCAGAATGTGTGATCCTCTTCAGTAACTGAAAATGCATAGTTGTCACAAAATATTTAACAATAACTTTTTAAGTCAAAATAATGTTTGGAAATTTCAAAATGCGAAATCTATATTTAACTAGAAATATGTTGTGACCTGTAACTATTTAAAGTTATGACACAAATGTTCATTATTTTCTCACAGATATTAACTTTAACATGTCGAAAATCAATGTCTTGTACCAGTTTGTTTCACAGTCTGGAATATCTACATTGTCACAATCCACATCATGTCCGGGTCATTGTACACGTTTAGAGATGATATTTTCAACACTTGTTCTAAAAGAACCATCAACGCTTTGCATGGCAAGTCAGCTGACTCAAACCCTAGGCCCCTAGCTCAGAGACACTGCAATGACGTCACCTGATGCACCGAGCCATCTACGCCGGCCGTGTTAAAGAGGGCCTCAAACGCCCTCTGCCACTTCGGGTAGCGTCTACACAGCTTCACCTGCGCGTGCACTGAATCTAGACGGTTTCTACCATACACTCGCATGACTGATTGTTTTGGGTTTCCAGAACCAACTACTTAAATGATCAATTTTCCCTTAAGTGTAGTGCAAGGAGTATCATTGCGTGTGGCGAGTTTCTCCGGCGCTGGGACGGGAGAACGGGAGGTTTCTAACTTCCACGTATCTCCACCTGCGGGGTGCCGCCCCTGCCGGTACACGGCTCAACTGGTCTGTTGGCATGCGTGGGCGTGTGGTCCATGCAAGTGCACGGGGAGAGGGGAGAACAAGGAATTAGACAGAAAGCTCTCGCGCGGATCAAAGGTTTCATCTCCGTCATTCGCCTCGTCTAGATGGAGGAAACTTCCGATCAGAGGACCCGACCGCGAACGTTCCCCTCCAGAGAGCAGCTGGACTCAACCTATCTAATTTGCTAACAACGAAAACCCACCATCGAGCCCTAGCTCCTCGGGTTCACGGACCTGCAGCGGCAGCGGTTGTCGCCCTGAGCCCCTTCAGGCGCCCGTGCGAACGGCGGCTGCGGCCACGGGCCGGGCTAATGGGGCCGCAGCGCTGTTCGCCCCCATGCGGGGCGACGCGCAGTCTCCACCCGCCGCGCCTGGGCCGCAAGGGCCCACAGACGAGGGATGCCCCGGGCGGCGCGCGAGCCTGGGAATTGCAGCGACGGCCATTATTGTCCCAACAATATTTCTGCCTCCTTGACAGCTGGAGTGCGGGTAGTGTGATGCTGCCACTTACTAGAGGTCATTCTTGCATCGGATCGCAACAGTAGCGAGAATCAAATCGCAATAAGAGCACACAATAGTAGTTGACTAAGAACCGCACACGCGATGCATAACCGAAAAAGTGATGGCGCTCTTAAACTTACAGTTGCTTCACGCTATGAGATTTCTATTTTTTTCTTAATAAGTATCCTCAACTTGCAGTGGCATCATCACAATTTCAATCCTCTGTTTGTATAATGAATCATCTCTTCCCTGTCAGCTAGGAGCTGGTATTATTGGTAGTCTAGAGGTGACGCTTGCGAAAAGTGAAACTCCGTCACAAACGAAATGTATTCAAGTTGTGAGGTTTTCAAACTAATTTTTCATGGCATTCAAATCCTGGAAAGTCTTTCGACTTATATAATATTGCTACCTTGTAAATATGTACAATAAAGGTTTCTTTTTTGTAATATTCCTCTCAGTTGATCCATTTCATTACGCAGCATATTTTTATTTTACCATCACTTTCCTTTCTGTTCATTAATTGTTAAAGACACTAATCTATATATTTTCTAGAACATCCTTTCCTAGAAATAAAAATTAAAAACGCTTAACTGGCATGTATTTCGTCATGGGCGTTGAAAATCTCCAATACAATAACACGAAATAAAGTATTAATATCTTCATGCTTGGTTCTTCACGTTGTACTAATTAACAACAAAAAATGAGCTTGGTGCAAAATTTAAAAAAAAAAGAAAATTTTAAAGGAAAAATATTAGTTATCTATCAAATTCATCAAAAATATTGAAATAGACACAAAGATTCGTAGCAGTGAATGATAATAATAATATAATAATAATAATAATATAAAAATAATAATAATATAAATAATAATAATAATAATAATAATAATAATAATAATAATAATAATAATAATAATAATAATAATAATAAGAAGAAGAAGAAGAAGAAGAAGAAGAAGAAGAAGAAGAAGAAAAAGAAGAAGAAGAAGAAGAAGATGGAGAAGGAGAAGAATCTATACTAATATATAAAGACACAAGGGGATTGCATTATATCGCGGTAGTATCTGAATATACTAGACAAATAGCAATCAAGCTTATGTGCTAGCTTCCTTTGAAGGTCAGGAGTGCTATAATCCTATATCACTCTTCTTCGGGCAACGGTTTCCTATTCAAAAGTACAGCAGCTCTAGGTACTCATCCGATGAGCTAATTCTGATGGTTATTTTTCTCTACTGCCCGATTGTTCTGCTTGTACAACCATTATAACAAGGATGCTGTTCAAATATACTTTTCACAATAAGAAGATCGACAAACACAAATTGAAGTACACTTTCGTCTCATCGTTTTCACATGTTTTCATACATTTCTTGTTATGCGCATTTCATCGTTTGTGGTGATCCCTAAACTTTCCATATTCGCTCTTCCACAACTTTCTGCCCTGAGCCTATCTCGTCCAGTGGTTACCCGCTATTTTCTGTCTTTTGCTTCAACATCTTATCTTTCCTCTTCCTACGTTTCTAGGTCTTCTCTCGGTTCCATACAGTTGTTGCATGTGCCCACCGTACTGGGTTCATTCTGTCGACATTGCCTCCCCATTTATTAGCCGTTTCTTGTACGACTATTATTTTCGATGCACTTTGTATTTCGTCGTTAGTTATTTTGTGTGATATAGTCACGTGGAGTATTTTTCTCTCCATTTTTATTTCAGTGAAAATAATAGATGTTCTCAATAAAGTCGGATGAGAGCTGTACTTAACAATCAATGTTTACCTAAATTAAAAAGATTTGAAATCACTTCCAAATAACATTGCTCTGAAAGGAGAAAATAATAGTTTTAGCGTATATTCGGAATAAATTGGTTCAAAGTATCATTTGCCACGAAAAAATGTTCTACTCAGTGAAGTAGAACATGATAAACTTCTATTTCACATCATGCGGATACAGTTCATGCAAGTTCTCAAACGGCTCATGAAGAACACATCGTCCTTCTAAAGGCGACACTAACATTAACTAACACTAACGCATTTGAAAAATTATTCTGCACGGTTGAACAGAAAAACGAAACCTCGATTTGATGATTTAATATATGCGTCCGCTCAAAATAGCGTTTTGGCACACAGTCCGGCGGCCGGCTGCCAGCGCCGGGGCGGGGCGGGGCGGGGCGGGGCGGGACGGGCGTCCGCGCTCACCCACACCATCCGCGAGGCTTTCGTTGCCAGATCTCCCTCGCTGCCGCCTCGGCCCACGCCCCCCGCGCCGAAAAGGCCAGTGCACAGCACAGCGCGCTAATTACACGGCTCCTCCCCCGCGCTGCAAACGCGGGCGGGCGGGCGTAAGCGGGCGTAGGCGGGCGTGGGCGGGCGTGGGCGGGCGTGGGCGGGCGTGGGCGGACGTAGACGGGCGAGCGGGGGGGCGGGTGGGCGGGCGGGCGGGCGGGCGAGCAGGCGAGCGGGCGGGCGAGTGGACGGACGGGCGGGCGAACGAACGAGCTAGGGATCGAGCGAGCGTGCGTGCGTGCGGGAGGGGGTGTGCTGGCGGGCGGGGGGGGGGCGGCGGAGACAAGAGCCCACCGCCCAACACGCCTCGGCTGATTGTAGTTCTGGGTCTGTTCCTTTTACCGTCCCCCGCATAACTGCCATTTCCGCCCCCACTTGCCACTCGCTCCCAACCTGCTGCTCACTACACCTGTCACCTCTACAAGAGCTGAACTTACCCCACGCACCAACCTCACCCTACGTTCCCCCTCTCCCTTGCACCAGCCGGCACACCTCACTTCATCAGTCACCCGCACTACATTTGCCGCCCTGCCGCCCCATCTCCCGAACCGCTTCTTACCACACCTGCCACCCTCCTCGATCCGGCCGTCTTGCTCCAGTCTACCCCACCAGTCGCCAGCGCTATACCTACCATCTGCATGATCTTCTTTCCAATTGCTTGGGCCGCCCTATAAGCCCGACCTCACCCCTCCTGCCGACGCGCCAGCAATGCGTACTACATTCTTGGGGCGAAGGCGAGGACGAAGTCCTAGGGCAGGGGAGCAGGCAGCTGTGAGGAAGTGGGGAAGTGGGGGGAGGGAACTCAAGCGGCATCGACGTGGGAGAGGTCGGCGTGGATGACTGGAGCGGCGCGGAGTGGAAGCGGCGGTGGGGGGACTTCGGGGCGGCGTGGGCGAGCGCTCTGGCGGGGGCCAGAGCAGGCGTGGGCGGCGTGGGATTGCGGGGGAGGAGAGCGGGGGATGGCGGCATAACTGGATTTTATCTGCGTTTGTAGCGCTGATGAAGACAAAGCAGCGCGCGCGCCTCATCTGGCCGCATTGTATTCGCAGTAATCGCGTTCAGTCGCGCAACACTCGGAGGGGGCGGCGCCCGGCGGACGAGGAGAACTGCACGACGGCCCTCGCCTCCAGAGCGCACCGCCTTGCGCGCACAAAGAGACTTTAGGTCGTGGAACACATCACAGGTCCACGGAATTGCCATTATTGTCGGCTGTCCCCAGCGTTGAAAAAAATCTTCTCGAAAATGACGCAACATTGCAGGCTTTTTGAGGAGTAATACGCCGTTTTGGAGTAAAATAGAAACCCGGCGTATTTTAAAATGCAAAAACGACGGGATTGTTTGTACAGCTAGGCTAAGTAAAAGGAAATTAATGTAACAGTTCATAAGTTGCTGTTTTGTAACATTTATGGTTCTGTTTTGGATATTTTGGGGATTAAAAACTTGGGGAAAATTGTATTTATTACGCTGACTAAAGAAGCAAAGTATCGAGTGTGTGGCGTCCTTTTTCCTTTACGTTGTTAATCAAAGAACAGGAAAATAACTTCTTCGTCTTAACGCCAAGACAGCGACAACTGCAATAGGAACGTATTAAAATATATTTCATGACATGCGTTTGCTCGATTAGCAGCGCTCTTCCTTTAGTTTTATAACGAGAAATGTTAAGCAAGATCATTGTCGTTAATAATAATTTGTCTCTTTAATGCACGAAACCTGGTGAGAATATTTTTAGTGAACCCATTTATAGTAGAAATGTTTTTCTGTGTAGACAAGAAATTTCTCCTTACGATCTCGAAACCGCTATGAAGATTATAAATAGTTCTTGTTGCATTTGAATCTATATAATTTTCGAAAACGACGCGGCATAAGACAAATGTGTAATGACGTGAAAAATTGTGCATTTTTCAAATATAATGCTAAAAATACTAACAGTTAGAGCTCATTATAGAGGATTTTTTCGAACTATTTAGTCAAATTGACATTTCTACAAAATTTGTACATAAATAAGAGCAGTTTAAATCTATGAAGTAAACATATTTCTCCTGATATTACGATATTTCTGACGAATCGCCGTATTTTCAATAGCAGATTTTTCTGTATGCGGAGATAGCTGGAGCTTCACAACTTGAGTGGGAAAACAGAAATAGCATATCAGCTTCAAACGGATCTCTTCATGATTTCACAAAAAAAAACGCAATTTGAAATAAATAAACACTTCTTTTAAAATAAATATACGTACGTTATAATTTATTAGTAGTAATACTTAAAATACACACCTCAAATACATTTTCCATCAACTTCCTGAAAGTCAGAAAATACTAGTTTGGCTCCAGCCACTCATGAATATTTACTTTCTTCCGCTAAAATGTACACCAAAGTAATTTTTTCATTAAGAAATACCTACTTCAGAAATACAATAAATGTAATGGTAAACGGCCACAATGCAAAAATGATAGATAAAATGGCATGTAAATATGGAAAGTATTTTTAGAACATAGGTAAAGGGAAAGGATAGAAGAACAATGACAAAGAAGAAGAAAGAAAGTTCGAGTGCTGTTCGTGACCCAATTATTGAAGTATCAGTATTCACCTGTATTAGTGGAAGGAACCACGTAAAAAGACCAACCAGAGCAGCCCGCCGCTCGAATTCTCCTCCAAACAGCGGCCATCTTCGACCTAGTGGTTTACTATCAGAAATCTACCACAGTCCGGATTCGAATCCCCCGGTCAGAACCGCCGCAGTGATATCAGCAGTGCTATCTCTGAGCTAATTCCGTCGGCCGTACTTCGTTGTGAATCTCTTTTGACACGGCCTCACCTGAGAAAAGGAACTTGAATTTTCTACCGTTTGTACAACTCCATCACCAGACACCGTTATTGCACCAGACCGAACCCTACAGTCGACACAATAGAAGAAGAACTGAGAAAAGGAACTTGAATTTTCTACCGTTTGTACAATTCCATCACCACACACCGTTACTGCACCAGACCGAACCCTATAGTCGAAACAAGCATCCCAACATTACGTGTTCCGTCGTAACTTGTGCCTCGGAGCGCTGTCTCCAGACGTCGTCAAGAGCGTCAACCCACGCGACGCGAGCAGCGGAGAGGTTGCCTGCGTCGCCGAGTGTCAACACGCGCGTAATCTCGTCGGCCATATTGGACGCGGGCGCGTGCGGCCAGCGCTGGCCCCGGACCGTCCTCGCGGTTGGGAATTGTGAAACGAGATGGCCGAGAACATCACTTTGATGAGGACGGCTGGACAGTCCTCTGTGGCCGTGATCCACTTACAACAGGGGTTACCAAACAATTTTGGGAAACATTCGTTAGAAATTTCTGGCTGAAAGCGGGACAATGGTGCGTCAGAAGATTTGAGCAATTTATATCCATGTTTTCATAAAATTTCTCTTCTGAGACAATCTTAACTGGATATAATATAATCAAACGGTAAAGGGAAAAACTCTACTGTAATGATGGGAACTACGCTGGGTTCCATGCATAGAATATAATAATGTTAGTTCGAACCCATAAACGAATATTCAACGTATTTATCCCTAAAGCCAGGAGAATTGATTTGCCCATCTTCACACGAGAAGTCGAAATTATAAAGGAAGATTACCGATACTTATTCTCCTAGGCCTTCTCAAGTATATTTACTGGAAGTTCTGAACAATGCTATGATGTTTCTTTGAAGTGTAATTCTAGAAAATATTCAATTTCAAGATAGGACAAATATTATTCCAAAAAAGCATTGAATTGGACACCTCTTGACATTAGAGCACGGAAGTTCGGTACATTATATAGGAGGAAGTCTTACATGCAATTTTTGAAAATTCAATGAGAGCTGATGAACTTACTTACATATTGAAATGACATAAAACATCGATCTCTTTGTGTAAGTAAATAGTTCATAGTATTTATTTGTGGAAAATACAGCCGATTAGAAATAACTGAATCAATGAAGTTCATATAAGAAAAAAATAACTATGTTTCAAATTCCCTTTTGTCCACTCGTCATTATCGTTTCAAAAAGCGGAACTCGGAACAAAATCGGATTGCTTTAGCTTTTCCTCATTATATATGTGTTGCATAAAATTCAATCAAAATATTTCAGCTCTCATTTCATACTGTATGCCAAGCACCTTTGCAGAAACATTTCGATTAGTTGAATGAGTGACAGACTCATCACTCTTACATAATATCCCCTTCATCTGTAGCAAAATTCTGTCTTTGTGCGAATCTCTTGGGCGTGCGTTTTTTTCCAGTAAAGTAATGAACCCTATTCCCAGTTGCATTTTTAAGTGACTTCTTTCACCTAAAATACTATTACATCCCCAAAATAGATTATCAAGCACTGTCGGAAGATTGAACGAAAAACCAACATTCGCTTGTTCACAGCTCCATAATATACAGCAGAAACATTTCAGTCTCAGCGCCAGACAAAACATTCTTTCTCGTGGCAGCGTGACGTCACAAGATTTCCAAGATGTCGCCACAACTCGAGAACGGAGAGACGCAGCGATTTGCAGCACAGACAGCTTTTACTTTCTTGAATATTTGTGATAGAGAAAACTTATTTTTTGTATTTCGATCCTGTTTAAAAGAAAATTTGAAACTCAATTTGTAAAAAAACATTGCTTGTTTTGAACCATTGGAAAATGATGTATTAACTTTCTACGAACTCGTAGTACAAAATCATGAAAATTCTTTCTTATTTTCCAATACGATTTAACGTCTATTACTTTATGAAAGGGTGAATTTCTTTAAAACATAAATGGGAATAAAATATAAAGAGTGAAATAAATATTAAGGAAAATTATTAAGAAGTGATTTTTATTTAATTAAAAATGGATACCTTTTCCAATTCAAGGGTGAATTTCTTTACGCTATTCAATGGGATTAAAATGAATATTAATTGATATATAAGTGTTTTCTGAAAAAAATACACATTTTCGCATAAAATTACGCGTGTTTGAAATTAAAATAAACTATTATGATGTTAATCTTATGAAAGTTAATTATGTAACATTAACTTACAAGGGTTAAAGTTAATCCTTAACAATAGAGTTAATTGATTCGATTTTCAAGTGTGCTTAGAATTGTTATAGTTGAACATCCTAAATATATTACTGGAGTGATAGTGTCAGACGTTTGAAAGTGTGCTAATATATTTCATATTATTTCTTTTAAGAAAAATAATGTAGTTGAAGGTTGGATATCATAGAAATATGTGATTTAGATAGTACCTGAGTACACAATTTTTTAACATTTGAGTTCCATATTCAACCATTAAACCTACATAACATTTAAATGCATTTGAAAGAAATTCTAGTTATTAGAGAAATGTATTATTATAAGCAATATAAACTATTGGTGTCAAAACAGCCCGTACTTTCTCGCCTTTAGTAATGCTAAGTAATACTATTTACACCACTATTTCTCTCTAAATTAACACACCTCAGACATAATTTTTTGTAAAATTTATTTAAAAATCATAGAATACTTGGCGCAAAAATTAAATAGACTCAAACAATAGATTTTTATTAAAGCTTTAAATGAAAATAACTTTCTGGCATTGAATTCATTGTGTAAGGTATGCATTGTATTCACGAATATAACCGAAGAGTTTTTTTTTTGCCTTATTATGCATAAACCGTATGCGAAAATAAATATTAATAAAAATACGATACTGATAGCGTTGGCAAACAAATGGAAATAGATAGAAGTATATAATATTAACTATTAAACATAATATTACTGTAATTTTCTACAAATTTGCTCGTTTTACCGAGAATTACAAGTTACTCCTTGCCAGACGTTGCAATGCTAAATGCTCCTCCCGTTTAGTCACCTAATAAAATGTCCTCAAATCGCCATAAGTGATATTACTACATTACTACTAAGCATTCAGAATTTCTGCATGAAAATGGGTCAGGTTACGGATACGAGTATTTCCAAAACCGTTCACAGAATACATTTCTCCCCATAGTACATCACACTCAGTTTTTTCTGTTTTTGACGTTCAATAAAAAACGCATATAAATTAATAAAGCCTCATAACGGTTGCATGACAATGTTCAGCAAAGAAGAATTCAACAGAATTTCACATTTCATTTTCTTACATTGTTACAATGAACTTCAGAAATATACATCGCTGCATTTTTCCCAAGACAGCGCATGTAGTAATATAAAATTAAAATGTTCGCAAAAATTAACAGTAAACAATTTTGTAATGTGTTCTTTCATGTAAAGAAGTAGAGTTAATGCTAATATAATCCAAACCCATTCAAAGGAAGCGCCTATGGTGGATTCATGCATTTATTTCGATAGCCAGAAACAGTAGTCAGACTTTCAGAACAGTAGTCAACTTTCAGAAATGAAACGTGCCATAAACCGCGATCAAAATTTCTTGAAGTAAATAAGTAATTTAATAGTGCTATGTTAAATTTATTACCATCCATCAATCTACTTTCTTTTATAAAAATAGCAATAGCTTTCAAACACTACTCAATTTATGTTCACAAAGCACATTACACAATAAATTTGGAGCAGGTGACTTTATAATCACATTACACAAAAAATATTCATATTTTCAAAAAATTCAACATGATCTTACTCGAAGTCCTTTATTTATGAACATATTTAATTAAGAAAAAAATATATAGTCTTAATTGTAGCTGTAGGAATACGCCGATTTTTTTTCAATTTTCAAAAATCAGGGTTTTTAACCAATGTGATACCTACACCAGTATCTTAAACGTCCTTCGGACTATCCACCAACAAACTTTCAGCGAAAACGATGGCGCCAATTTTTTTGAAAATTTTGAAAGTGTCCCAGGGACCTCCAAAATTAAAATATAGGTTTCAAATTCAAGGAGCCGTGATATCATCTTAGTCGATTGGGGAATATCAATTTTTAAGAAAATCGGTTGAACGGTTTAGCAGCTTGCATTGTTCACAGACATACCGACGGACAGACATATGGTCAGACGTTTTGCCGTCAATCAATTTTTCGATATCAACACCACACGTTAGAGGAATTTTTTCTAAATTTAGCAACTGGTTTTATCCACTTTTTTGGTACCAGGACCCTATAATAAGTTTTTCTGCCAAAAATTCGCCGATTTCTCGCATAGCATTACATAAAATTATCAAGATGTTCCTTCTTAAAGGCGAGAAATTATATGTAGTGATAACCAACGAGCTAGAGTGTGTTTCAAATTAATATTAAAATTAGTAAATACACGTATTCACCAACAAAGTAACTGAAAATATTAAGGAAACTTAAAATAGAATAATCTATAACAGGTTTTGAACCGCGCATTTCTAAATAATGAACTGTTTTCATACGTCAACATTAAAAACACGATGCCACTGTGAGCGAGTGTTATATTGCAATGAGTGAATTGTCTTGATCGTGCTCATTGTAATGAATGTGCATTTCTCTTGAGAGCTTTCTTAGAGGAAACTTGATTTACTTCGGAATTTGCCATCTGACATCCACATTAGCAGAGGCACAAAAATAGCTCTCAGTAGAATTTAGTTTCTACTCCTACCGCCACCCACTCATTAATCTTCATAGGGTGAAAATGACTCAGCAGAAACTTGCATATTGTAGAAGCTTTGATTTAATTGTCATCTCGTGATGCTAGTTATCTTGTACGAAAGTGAAAGAAATGAATTTACAAATTAGTTGGCAATTGTATGTGGGTGTGTGCATGTGGACGTGTGAGATTATGTGGGTGTGCGGGACTGAATGGTTTGCAATTTTATGAGTATGTGTGTGTGTGGTTGAATCTAAACATGAATATGGTACATATGTAATGTTCCATCTTCAAAGATGATTTTTTGTTGATCCGATAAATTCTGCAATTGATCTTTTTGAAAAAGTTACATTTATTTGAACCTTAACATTTATTTAGTTTGTTGAGGTTCCATGTACATATAATATATTTTGCAATAATTAAAGACGTTAAAATTTGTATGTAACAAAATGCAAAATGTTACATTTTCTCGGTGGGATTACATTTTTACCAACGCAACTCCAGGGGTTGCATGCAAAATTGGATTCTTTGTCACCTTATGATAAAAAATAGAATGTGCGTTGAGTATCAGGAAGTACCGGGAAAATTTGTCTGCCCGAAACTTTTTATTCGCTGCCCGACGTTCTCTGAAATTGTATAAGAGATACGTACTATACTACATACAAAATAGTAAATTATGCAACTAGCTAAATGTTAAGCTCTATAGCGTGAATGCATGTTTTGAAAAGGAACAACTTTAGGATCGAGTTTTTAAATTTTCACGTATGCAATTAAGCGACTTCATAACTGAGATGCATATGTTATTTTTTTGTAAAATAGAATTATACATTATAAGATAAAGTTAATTTTTTAAAACAACTTTGTTGTGACTTCATAGGTATTTGACATCTGCGGAAAAAACGGAGGTTAGTTGTTCTCTTTACCACTACCCCAAAATTGTCTCGACGCGATTGGCCGCATGTGTAATGACACAATTATTTGTGTCATAAATGGCAAACACGTTACAATCTATGCCTAAGATGTCATTTTATGAGCAATTTCTTTCTCAAAATGCAGTAATAGAAAAATATATTGAATTATAGGGATAAAATGTCTAAAGGAATGTATCATTTGAATCATTTAGAGCAAATTTGTGATTGAGGAATAAAAACGATTTTAACTTTAACTGTAATATCCGATCATTGATCAAACGTTTCCCTGGTTAGTTGAATGTTGCAAGTATTTGCTTCACAAAACAAACACATAAACCGTAATAAACATATCACTATCCCAAATTGTCCGCTTTGTGAAAATTATACTAGCAATTTGCATTCATTGAAACAAGCAATTTCCTAATTTTTGAATCCATTTAAATTTGACGTAGAAGTCGAATTCTTCTGTGAAATTGCAGAATCCATTTCGCAAATTACACAGCTGCTTCCTCTTTTAGTAATTGGAGGCTCTTTGAAGCACGTTCGTTCTCCAAGAGCTTTTTTTACGAATGCGTAACAATTTGATTTCTACCCTGATAAAACGAGGGTTCTGAAAGCATGCTTCCGAACACAACCCACAGATGGAAGCCTTGAGTTTGTGATAAAGGAAGCGCTTGCTTGTTGAGTAGAAGGTGTATCTCGTAATATGACGCTGCTTTTCTTTCACGATTGATATTCCAGGGAACCCTAGGTTCCTAGGGAAACTTCCTTAGGGTATTACAATAATTAATTAATATTCTTAAATTTGTAGATAAATCTATGAGCAAGCACACCTGATTCAAGAAAGCATAATATGAGAAACGTTGGAATCTTGAATCCCAAGTGGTTTTATAAGTTCACGGTCTTACATGTTTTAATATAAATATTTCAGATTCCACAACCGAAAGAATATTGTATAAATTTCAGATTCAGAAAGTAGTATTTTTCTAACAAAATCGTTTACTTGTAGGCGATCGTAATTACGAATTAATGGAAAAGGAGGGACACTTGAAATTGATTAACCTAGGAGAAGACAAGTTGCCTTCAGTGTCACGCGTAATATACCCACATAGAATGTATATATCACATTACACTTATAATTTTGTGACTGAAACTGCTTTAATGCGACTCCTCTTCGAAAGTACGTGACGAGAGCTTTGCAATTGTGAAGAAATATTCATTCTCGAGAGTTAAAAATTAATGTCACTGAACTAGTGTATCTTGTGTCGTAACTTCCTTAGTATATCGTACGAGGAACATTGAACACAAATGGCTAACATAGATAAACGTTTACGAACACATTTTTCAAGATAGTTAAAAGGCAATGGGAACCAGATAAAAGACCAGTAGTGTAATGTGCAAATGCTACAGTTCATTACGACCAACTTATAAAATTAGATTGTCCGCATTGCTTTTCTCATTAATGATTGTGATTTTATATCATATAAAATCTAAAAGCAAAAAATTCATTTTGTTTTGTTTAATTAGCCTCATTAGATAAGTAGCCAATAACCTATATTGAAATGTTTCCATTGATATGTGACTTAAATTTCTTATGCACTCAGCTCCAACACTAGAACTTTCTTTCACTTCAACAATTATTTTATTACATTATTAGTGACCTTCACCGGCAAAAATGCTACCGAACCAACGCACATCACAAGGTGTTCGAAAACGCAACATGCTCACACTTCCAACATTCGCCAGGTGTTGATCGGAGAAACCACGAAAAACTACCGATCAGAGCAGCCGGCCGCTAGAATTCTCCTGCAGACCGCGACTGAAGTCGACCGAGCTAACAAGCTAGTGTCGAAAACCCTGCCACCGTCTGGACTCGAACCTAAGACCGGTAAGAGGAACTTCAGTGACATCAGTTGATGCCCTCAGCGGCATCTCTCGGTGTTTTCTGTTCAACATTACGCATCAAGGTATTTGGTTTGTGGACTATAGCCTTTTATTAATATTTTTACATTAGCTAATCACAGTTCATTTATGAAGTTCAGTTCGATTTTTCTTTTATTTTGTTTAAATATTTTTCAAATAAAAATGTTTCCCCTATTCCACATAGTATTTTATATTTTAAAACTCTGGGAATTTCTTAATACGGTGAAAATTAATTCACAATTTCCGTTTTTATAAATTCTGGTTACTTGTAATACTAACCTTAGGTACGTAATACCTCAGTATGTTTGTTATGCCAGCGTAAAAAAGGTAATATTAATGTAGTACTGTAATTAAATTTTAATATTTATAATATAAATTCTTATTTTAGTGCTTTGTTGAGGTTGTCTGGCTTTCTGTACAATATTCAGTTATGGTCTTTAACTCTTTCTCATAAATAAAGTAATTTTCTGTTCGTCTGTACCGTTGGTATTTACGGTCCTTTCGCGCTCTCTACTATTCAGTGTATTGTAGATTCGGACAATACATCTCACTTTCTGTCTTTTTCACCGCTAATAGCATTTCTTCTGCTTACCCCAACAGTCTTTTACAGACCCGCTCTTTCCAAACGGCTGCCACCGAGCTAGAGTGGATTCCCTTACATGTTCGGCCTTCCCGCAGCAGCGCTCCGCTCTGGGCCCGCGTGGCCGCCGCCGCTTCGCACCTCTCCAATATTTACCTCCGCCGCCCACACTTAATTCCATTGTTCGCCGCTCGCCGCCGCCGCCGCCGCTTCAGTTAAACCTAATCCGCCCCGTTCCGAAGCCGCCCTCGCCGCCGCGGTCTTCGCTTTACCGACCCTTGCCCGGACATGCCTCGCCCTTCCGCCGCTTCGCTCTCCACGCCCCGCCCCCCACCACCGCGATCCCTCTCCCTTTCCCAAACAACGCTTTCTTGTACCCCACTCACACTTCAATTGCATCCCTCTCATCTCTCTCTCCCCCTCTCTCTCTCTCAGCCCACGGGGCTACTTTCTCTTCCTCCGCTTCTTCCTTACGCAGCCCTTTTCCTTTCTCCACTACGCCTTTGTGTCTCTCTTTGTCCTCCCACTCTTACAAAATAGTTTCACCTCCCCCTTATCCTCTCCCCTCCAATTCCCTCTCATTCTCGCTCTCATCCCACTCTGCTCTTTTCTATCTTTGCCTTTCCGCACTTCCCCACACTATCCTATCTGTTTTCCTAGTCTGCCTTAATTCTCCCCTCCCCTAACCCCCAACCTTCCTGCTCCCTTTTCCTCTCCCTCCCAGCCCCTACCATCTTTCCTTCTCCCTTCCAACTCTACCCCCCTTTCCTCTGTCGCCACGGCGTCCCACCGTTTGCTGCCACCTCCATCGCCCCAGTCATGCCTCTTGCCCTCGGCCTGTGCCTTCCGGCGCTCCCCAATTCGGCACCGGCCCGCCACTCTCTTTCACCCAGCCACACGCAGTCCCACCTTCATCACTTCCGACAATTGCCACCATTAACAACTCTAATACTACAACTATTAGAATCACTACACCTACTACAACCTCCACAATGACTACAAAACCACTACACCCCAAGCAATATAACAACCCCAGCCGCCCTAAGAACTTCAATCGCTTCAACAACCCCAACCACCACCACCACCACCACAACCACAACCTCAACCCCACGCACTACCACAACCCCAACCACCACCACAAACCCAATCCCACTAGAACAACCCAACCCACTACATCACTACCACCATTACAATCACTACCATCACCCCCTTCCCACTCCCGACGCGCCCTTGCCCAGGTCCTCGCCGCCGCGTCTGAAGACTACAGAAGCAGGCGGGGGGGGGGGCGCTCAGCAGGAATTACGAGCGGCCGAGCGCCGCGCCCTGCGGCGCCCCGCTCTCGACCCCCGCCACCGCCCGCGGAACTCCTTCCAGGATTAGGCGCCCCCTTCCTCAGCGCAAAAACGTCCGCGCTAATGAGGAAGTTGTGGGATTTTTGACAAATATTTAACTTGTCGTCGGGAAGAAGGAATGAAATGCATGACAAAGTCGGATTAAGTGCGTCGTAAATTGTAAATACTGGAATTTCTTTCCTAAGGGAAAGGAAAATTTAATATAAGCTTACAGAGGTCCGTCATCTAATAAGAATCTTCTTCTGCTCTCTCACCACTTGTTTTGTCATGTGAAATGCCAGAAACGCGTTTACCAGTATTCAATGAGTCATTGATTGATTAGCGTTTCCCAGCACGTCAACGGCTAAAATATTTAGTCCCTTAAGTGTAGTGTATGTTCTCGCATGTGCACCCAATGACTCGCTCCTTCCGCTCTCTCTTCTCATTTCTTCCTCTCCTCTTCTGCACCTCTCGCTTCTTCTGCCCCTCTCGATTCTTCTGCCCCTCTCGATTCTTCTGCCCCTCTCGCTTCTTCTGCCCCTCTCGCTTCTTCCACTTCTGTCGCTTGTTCTGCTCCTCTTCTCGTTTCTTCAATTTACTTTGAAACTTGTTGTAATGCTCCTTCCGCGCCAACATACATCTTACTACTGACTACAGTGCAACCATGGCTGACACCGCTCAATTCGTGTACGGAGCGCGCAGGCACTGCCCAGCATTAGTGCGCCTCAGAGTCTGCAGGCACTGCGTCTAACACCGCTGCTTTAGGCCACTTTGTTGTTCTCGTTCACTCCCAAACTGCATTTGGAACTATCAGCGAATTTCTAAATCCGAAAGCATCATAGGTTTGTGAACATTAGTGTAGGAAAGAAGTGTTTTTGTTTATACCTCCGAATGTGAAAAAAAATAACATCACAATCAAGAGGTAGTGAATTTGCGTTTGGAATTAGCGATATTTGGAGCTAATTTTAAAGTGTCAATGACCGTATAACATTACCGAATAAAAATCACAAATAAAAATATATAGTACATACATTTTTATGCGTCCCGATTTAGGAGTTAATATAAAGAAGCCCTTTGTACATTATTCATTTAAACATTTTAGCTTATACGTTTCAAAGTACGAACCAAAATATTTATTCTTCAATTTCTCAACAGCTCAACTCAACAGCAATACTAGGTGAAATTTATTTTTCTTTATTTACGAACATTCAATTGGAGGATTATGTTTAGTGTTGCCATAGATTATACAAAATTTATAATGCCAAATAGTTCAACAAAATGGCTCTGTTTGCATAGTCCTTTTGTAGGGAATACGATTTTTTATTGCATTCAAAACATTTTGTTGCCTAGGAAGTGGAAAACAATGAAAAGACATAAAACGACCTAAACCTTCCCTCTAAAGTGCTTATGATGTTGTTCTTAATTAAATAAAAACAGAATTATTTGTTTTGCCTTTCGAAGAGAGATATTTTGTTTTATATTCCGTCGCGGATCTCGAAAATTTAAAGGGCCGTGTTGCTTACTTGAAAGCTCTCTGTAGGCAAAGCAGAGGAAGAGGAACGTCAATTATTCAGCCAGAGAGAAGTGTCGATGGACGAGTCTTTTGCAAGTCCCATCTTTTATTGCACCGACGTTAGCACCGGAACTGGCGATCCCGATCGGCGCTTTGGGGAAGGCAGAGCGAATGGGGAGAGAGCCCGAGGACATTGATTGGTTCCCAGTCTCTGGTAGAGATCTGACGCAGATAAATTTAACAGCAATTAATCAGGATAACGAGCAGGCGGTTCCACCCAGCAGTTTCGTCTGCACTAGCCCGAGCGCACTGAGGCGCACTCAGAAACGAGCGCTTTGCACCCCATTTTTATTACAGTTTCTTCCTTCTGGATTTTTAGAGGCAGCGGCGGGTCATTTACTCTCGGGCAGGGAGAGAGTTTTCTGAAAAGGTTTTACGTCATTTGAAATGTTTATTTAACTGTCACATTTTTTGCGTTAAGGGACCACAATTATTTATCTATTCTTCAGACATTCAGGATTTTTAATGGTGAATATGGTCCATTAAATATTGGCCAATATTCACACTTCATTAAACGTATTTGTATTGTGCTGTTTTCAATTGTTTGTAC
Organism: Gryllus longicercus; assembly: GCA_038098605.1. NCBI lineage: Eukaryota > Metazoa > Arthropoda > Insecta > Orthoptera > Gryllidae > Gryllus > Gryllus longicercus. The sequence goes on from JAZDUA010000162.1 coordinate 1,554,412, forward strand.
TGTATTGTGCATTATTGTGCTGTCCTCAACTTCCTTCTCTACCATTTACGTTTTCGCCTAGAGTGTACCCAAAACGAAGTCGTGCAAAATTTCATCGATCACAAAAGTTTGACGGTAATTGACCTCTTGACACTTCTTAAACACACAGACTTGTTTTTTTCTCCATAAACCTCCCCCCTGTACTAACAACATTAGCAACTAAATCACACTCAGAATGTTTTTCGAAAAGAAAATTATGCATCCGATTCGGCTTAACTTGAAGTTGACCAATTTTGGTCTTTTAATTTTTGGGATATTTTTATAAAATTTGTTTATTTACGTCAAATTCAAATGTTCTGTCAAAAAGAGCTCCAACATTTTTTGATACTACTTGTTGCATAAAAAACTGCGATTTTTGTATAAAAATGCGTTGATAAATGAAGGTGTTTTACTGTATTGCAGATAAATATAATTCCAAAAACTATTATTTCCCAACAGTGTGACCGCTTGTAATTAAAAAAAATATACAAATAGAAAATAATAATTACTCACAAATTCATAAGGTTATTGATTATCTAAATAACAATTCCCTAGTAAAAATAGTTTATTTCATTACAAACAATTATTGATGAAAATAATTAGATGAAAACGAAATGGCTTTTTTAAATTTTTCATTTTCAAACTCGCGTCTTTTTGTGTTGTGTGGTTGAGACTTTTCAAAAGCTAACTACGTTTCAGTAGAGAGCCATCCATAAACGATGAATTTTTAAAATTTCATTTGCACCAGCCATCCGAAAACTCATATTTTGAATCTGTTACTTAACGAACATATACGACATAAACTCTACACATTTTAGCAGACGACAGTAACTTCAACTTTAAAATCCCCCACCCCGCGGCCATTCGGAATCCATCGTCCACTTTCTCCGCCCAGAAAGCAACGCTCGTGCGCGCAACGTTTGTCGCTTTCTGTTATTCACGGCCGCCTGTAAAACAACGCCCAGAGCGCCGATTCGGCAACAATCGCGCAGCGCGTCTCTTGCGCGCGCGGGCGGCGGCCGAAGGGGGAACCAAATCGGCGCGCGAGGACAAAGGAAGGGCGCCGACGAGCTCCGTTGCCCTCGCGTCCCTCCCCCGGCGCAGCGGGCGCTTGCTGGTCTCACCTGCCCCAGCTCAAGTGCACGCGTTGCTGGTACTTTTTGAAAAGAGAGAGAATTGTTAAGTGGGTAGAAAATTCGTTATTTTAAAAGAATCGATGTTCTCAATTTAATTTTTAAAATTATGTTAATGAAATTGGATTTAAAAAAATAATATTATTATTGTTATTATTATTGTTATTGTTATTATCCTTGTAATTATTATTGTTATTACTATTGTTATTACTATTGTTATTACTATTGTTATTATTATTATTATTTGCGTATGGGCCACTGTTGACCACGCAACACATTTCTCTCTCCGAGGCCTAGTTGTATTCGATCCTGGAGAAATCAACGCGTGGAATCACTTTTGGGTGTATAGTGTATTAAGTTAAGCAATTGAACGAATACATACAATTTCTGTTTAAAATTGGGCCAAAGGTATCAACTTGATTGTTTTATTTGGTTTTACAACTTCCATTCCACGTCCAAGGGATTCATTACATTCTCCTCCATTGCAGCCAAAATCTTAACTGGAACATTATCCTCCATTGAAGCCAAAATCTTAACTGGAAAGATTCCGAGATATGTTTTAATAATTAGAGTAAATCTTGAAACAATATACGCAAGTAACTCACTGCATTCAAGAATTACCGAGCCACCACAATCTCCAACCACGGTTGACATAATTTTTGTTAAGACCACCCTGGTCAGCAGGAAAGTTGAATGTTCACGCATATAGTGCGCGCTGTATACACAGAATGTGCCACAACAAAACAAATGTTACAACCTTGTAAAGCATGCAGAGGAGTTGAAGATTGTTACTTTGCGTCAATAAACATGTAGTGGAAAATTTTATTCAACAAAATTAAGCATGTGACAGTTGCCCCTGATTAATAAGCAAGTGGTCGTATACTGGTGTTTGGAACGTAATGTTCTGATGCAGTCAAAAGTATTTGGTGTAACAAAAACAATTGCATGAACAGTAGACTAGCAACCAGGGGAAAATGTCACACGTGCCCCACCCTCTAAGGACCTAGAAGTTTGTAACATTGATTCTGAGACGTCTGTAGAGTCTGGGGAGCAGCTAGAAGCATCGCACTCAAGAAGTCTCAGGCAAGTGGCCTCGACACCGGAGGGCGCGTCGCCGCCCACGTCTCTGCGGCGCTGGAGCACCAGGTAGCAGAACTAGCACTGAATTACTGCTCAGTGAGAATTAGTAAATCGTATCGACTGGTTGGGAACTGTTTCAAGTACTACCCCCAGTGGTTTCATGCTCGAGTAATCGTAAATTGATCATTATTTAGGGCATGTTTAGGTGATCAGAGTCTATAGATTCTTAATTGGTTTTACCCTTGCGGCCAACAGCTGGGCTTGGAAAGTATAGAAAATTTCTTCGATTCGTATTATTGTAGAATGTTTAGTATATAAGCTGTTTAATTAATACGTATTCACTTTTATTTTATTTGCACATTTCAGTAACTAAGAAAACAGAGAATAGAAAGCAAGACGTTATAGGCTAATCCACTCTCCTGACAACTGTGTTTTTGTAACAATAATGTGCAACTATTAACCTTCCATTAAGCTCTCAATTTAAGTAATTATGCTTTTAGGGTCTTCACAAAAAGTTGCCATCGTCTTATTTTTATATAAAAGTACTAATCTAGCTGTAGAGTCTCGAACGATGTACTTTCTTACATTGAACACAAAAACAATCAATCACAACATTCTCAATCAATACCGTCATAATGTTTGCTTGGAGTATTCCAAGATTTCCCATAAGCGACTGATATGGCGAAGCAAAGTACTCAAAATCTTAACCCCACAATCCTAACCATTCACTTTGATAGGATCCTTACACAGCACTGAATATATGATCATGAACCCAAACTTCATCATCTCTACTACAATATTCATTGGAATAATTCTGCGATTGTCTTGAGAAACAAAAAAAAATTGTAACTGGTCTCGGAATTAAGCCGTTTCTACCATTTTCATTTTAATTAGTTACTAAATTTGTCACTGGGTAATTATAGTACCACATTTACCAATATCTGAACAATCACTACTTCTACCAAAAAAAACAAATTATTCGAAGATCATCCCTTACCATGATTTAAGCAATCGAGTAAATTCTGAACAAATATTATAAGATCGGTTCCTAGTCAGAATACTTCGATTGAGTTAAGTTTGATTGAGATTTGTAACAATACTATACTGGTCATCATTAACACCACCATCATACGCTCTCTTAATGCGATCACAATCTCGAACAATTGAATATGGAACAATTTCGATATTGCCTTACCGAACTACGCTCTCCTGGCGGGAATTATGCCGGTTTTTTCATGTTTGCATCGTCCACTCCTGCGGCCACAATCATCTCTTCAATTATTCGGAGAGTGGCCGTAAAGGTACTGAGAATAAAAAGCAATCAGACTGGGCTCTAAGCCTTGGAGCAATAATCCGACATCCTAATTGTCGTTTCTCGCAACATTGTCCACACGACCACAAACCCAACTATTAAAACCTCCACCATACAGAAGCATTCCGGTGTATGGCTTTAGAGATTAAGTAATCATACAGAGGGAAAACACAATAACTCTTTAGCTTGATTGTAATTTTTCCGTATTTCCTCAATCCAAATATCCTTTACCGACCCCACAATTAATACAATTCCTTCAATCTCTATCACTGAGACCAACATCTCAGCAATTAACATTCTCAAAAAAGGAGATTAGCAAATCATGAATAATAAGCAATTAGGGTTGGCCCTAAGGCACTCCCTTAAAGGAAAAGGTTGCGTTAACCTAAATTGAACACCAAGCTCGTAATCGCTCAGGTCGCAACCTATACTTCTATGACCATCACATCTAGAATTATTCCAGCATGGGACTAAAGTAACTGAGTAATCCCAAAGAAAAAAAAACACCTAGGATTAATTAAAAGCCCTTATTCATACTGAAATGTTTCTGAACTAACGGAATTGTTACACTACATTACACGTTCTACCAATGTGTCCGTAATTACGGCTAGAATAATTGTGTCAAAGCCATTATAAGTTTGGATAAAGCACGAAAAAACACAATTAAAATTGACTTAACGGTCAGGATTGACTCTGAGTTATAACCAAAATCTGTACTGAGATATTAAAAAAGTCTGTACTGAGATTTTGCTGTGTTAACACCGACACAACCCTAAGCACTACACCACAACTATCAAAAGTGATTGCAAATTGCGATCAATCACGCAATTTGCAATCATAATTCGCATGCAGAGCTGTTAATTTTTTCCAATAATTAAAAACAAGCTACTTTTCAGTGATTAAAAACCACACTTTGGCAGGAATCAAATTGCTTATTAACAAGCTTATATTTCAGAATCCTAGAGTTTTCGATCACCTTTGAAACACATGCGTCAAACGACGGCGTGTGAATTCACCTATTCGAAGAAAACTGTTTTATTATTATATGACTATTTTTCTAAGGAGGGACGTTACGGTAAAGTATTAAATGACCCACAACCGATATCACGTGTAATGGACCTCGTGAGTTATAAACCTCGTCTCTCACCTCGGCTTATTAACCTCTGCAGAGGCAGTTCTGTTAGAGGCTTATAGGCAGCTCTGTATAGGCGTAATGACGTTCATAACAAAAAAGGACCATAATAAAGGATAAAATGTAATATTTTTATCTATTTTTTTTTACCCGTGTACTCTCAATTCGATCGAAGAAGATACTGGGGAAGGCCGAGAAGAACATGGAACATGGCAATAACTGAAGCCATGGAAAAAGGAGAAATGGAGGCCAAGGCTGTAAAAAACCGCTAAATAGAGACTCTCAATTCTGCAGATTGAACCACCTCATGGTTTAGAGGATGTTCGGAATCGTTTTATTTACCGACCCCACAGTTACTTCCTACTTCCAAGGACCTCCAACTACCCAAGGGGTATTTGTAGATGGTCTTATCACGCGCTCATATAATGTTGAACAATTGAACCTAAACGATCAAAATAAATATATAAATAGATATAAAAAAACTTATGTAATATGAAAAATTATCCTGGCAATATTTCACATTATTTTAATTTATGAAATATATATTATAAAAAATAACAATTTATAAGTGCAAATGAGCATACGTTCAGTGGCAGTTAGTAAAATATAGTACAAAAAAATTAAAAGGTATATTACATAAATATATTAATAAAGATAAATAATACAATTAAAAAAATTACAACTATATAACAAAAATAAATATAAATAAAACACAAATAAGAAAATATAAAAAGTAAATATAAAAGCACAATTCACCATATTTGTGTGTTTATGCACAATTTCGTTTAGAGAAAACGGAGGGCCCCTATTTAAAAGGAGCCATAGGTCCCTGTTTGTGCTGCTATTCCCCTTCGTCAGCCTGTCCCCTGCGACCATCTCCCCCTCCTCGAGCCCGCAGGTGTCGGCGGCGGCGGTAAGGGCCCCGGGCGAGAGAGCTGCGCGCCGGACCCGGCCAGGGCCGGCTGTGCCCGACCCGGCTGTGCCCGGTCCGGCCCGGCCCGGCCCGGGCGCCAACGCCGCCCCCGCGCAGCGCCAGTCGAGCCGAGCCGAGCCCAGCCGCGCTGCGCTGCGCCGCGTCGCGGGCGGTGACGCCCAATCGATAAGGCGACGCCCGCTCGCGCCCGGCCACCCCCACCCCACCCCACCCCCACCCCTCCGCGGTCGCCTGCTCCACTGTCGCTTTCTTCCCGCTTCCCGGAAACGCCGCGCGGCACCGGGAGGCTGTCGGAACGCCAGGCGCGTCTTTCAATTGCCCCTCCGCGGAACCTCTATGGAGGCGGGCATTTATTTTACCTCAAGCTACTGCCTTACGGCTTACGCATGAAACTAAAGCTCCACTTCATTTAAGATTCATCTAATTGTAATGTTAATGTGTAAGCATAGAGGCATGCCTTTACTTGAATATTGTTTCTTAATATTAAGTCCTGTTCTTTACTTTGTTTTTTTCCTTTTGCTTATTTTTTTCTTTTCTTTTTTATTCAAACCCCTATTACATTAGAATCAAAGTTTATTTGTTCGTATTTTATGCGCTGCCGTACCGTTCACCCGATTGCGATAAAACTTTGTCAAATTATTGTTTGCACTTCCGCGAAGACTACAAGCATGGTATAATGAGAATGTGCGCATGCCTGTTGCATTGCCGCGTTGATAATGACTTTATGCTGACTCAAGCGCCCCTGAACAGCTGAACGCAACCCACCGCACCCTCAAGTGTTAAGCGCGTCTTCGCTGCATCTTCTGCCCCTGCAATCCACTGGATTTATTAATAATTCTCTGATATGTATATCAAATTTCCCGAAGGCAATGACATAGCGAATGCATGCTCAGACTTGAGGGAGAACGTTTTAACAACAGGATACTTGACAGTCATGTGCAAATCAGAATATAGAACAAAAACATACTCGCGAGAGCCTCTCTTAAAATTTTTGCAGAGCGTAGCGTAAAACGTGATTAACAATCACGTGACCAATAGTCTGTGAAGTGTAATACATTACAATTGCGAAGCCTTACTTTGTCCGCCAGACATTCATAATTATTACTTTATATTCATATATTCGTAGGGGTGTACCTTTGACACATGGTACCTGAACATTTATGAATTATGATCGTGTCTTCATGACAGTTTGTTAAGTTCATTTTAGAAGGTTGTTATATATGATTCTTAAGGAGCCTTTTGAGCCTTGAAAATAAGTTTTTGTTTTTAGGTATTGGAGAGTAGCATTTTGTTCTTAGTTTTTATTTTTCATGTTTAAGAGTGTTGAATATTATTCTGACATGGCTAATTGTTTAGAAAATATTGGGATTTAACATTAATGATAGTGTAGCAACATGCAAGAAGTTTTACATCATGTACCTGTGAACATGTCTATAGATTGTTTACACGACTTTACAAATATTATTTTCCGTTTTTCTGAAGTTTAAAAGAATTTATTATCTAGCAGCAGAATGGAATCAATGAAGTTGTTATTGATGATGACGAGGAAGATGATGGAAAGACGACATACATTTTCAAGGATGTCAAAGAAAGTTTGATTAAACATGAATGTAATATTTTTAAAGTTGGCGCGTGCGAGTTAATTCAGTTTTAAAGGAGAGAAACAAGGCCAACTATATACGTTAAATTGAAGTTTTAGAATATTTTGGTTCTGAATATTAAGTGAAATATTTGAAACTACTTGCCGAATTTCTGTTCTTGGTGAATGTGTAGGAAAATTGAAAAAAAAAAAACGCTGTATCCAGAGGCTTCCTGGGGTATGCGTCCTCATCCCACTCCAACTTGTATATGCCCTCCACATTCTGATCCTTACCCTTACTCTCTCCTTCCCCGTCCGTCCCCCCCCACCCTGTCCTATTCGACACAAAGGTTCCCTCCTCAAACCACTTTGCCCATGCCATCTCCATTTCAAAATCTCTGTCTCTATCTCTCTCTTTCTCATTCTCTCTCCTTCCCACCATGTCTCTCCCATTCCCAATCTTGGCCTCCCCTTCCTCTACCCTGTATTTAGCGTTATCCTCTCACCGCCTCCGCCCCATACCAACCCTGTTCCTATCATTGTCACTCCGTTATGTCACTTCCCTTCTCGACACTCTTATTCTCTCCCCATTCTATCCTGTCCCTGTCATTCCCATCATTCCAGGCGTCCCTCTCCTCCGTATTCAGACTCTGCTCCTTCAAACTCAACATGCCCCATTCCCTCCCTGACATTTGCCAACTGTCCTGTCTCATTCTTCCCCATCACTTCCAATCTCCTTCCATCTCACCCAGTGCCCAACCCGCGCCGCCCCCCTCCCGCTTCCCCCCCCCCCCCGAGCGGCGCTGCCCACCCGCGGGACCGGCTCGGCGGCTGCACGGGCGAGTTAAATTGGCGTAAAATGCGACCGCTGCCCGGGCGAGTGCGTGGCTGGCCCGGGCGGGGTGGGGTGGGCCAGAGCGGTAGAGGAAGGGAAGGGAGGGGAGGGGCGGACAATAGTGGGTGGGCCATGAGCGTTCTTTGAACGAGAGCTGTCGCGCGCAGGACGGAATATTTGAGAGCCGCACGGCAAGTGGACCCTGCGACGTAGGGGGATTGGTGGATTGGTGGATTGGAAGAAGATAATGAGCGCTGCTCGTCACTCACGGTCAAAAGCGAGAAAAGTAACGTGATCGGTCATCGGAATATTACAGGTACTGAAGGACTCATAAAACTAGAACCTGCCTGCTCTTTCGTGCTCCAATTGGATAATATCCTCCTCGCTATGAATAAAATGCGCAAGTAGTTATTTTCTTTGCGTTTTCCTATGACGATTCATGATATTTCGCTAGCTATCTCAATTATGTATGAGAAAGGATTATCATATTTATTTTTAATTTTAAAGTGTTTGTTTATAAAAAATTGCTAATTGTTATTCAAAAAAGGTATCTTATTTCTTTTAAAGATATTCTCTTGTTACGAAAATTTACATTTCTTAGTGAAAACGTGAAATAAAGAAAAATATATAATTGAAAAGAAATAAACGTTGTATTTAATTATTCTGAAGTTATAAATGATCTAGGAATATAGTAACTACGTTTAGTATTTTATCCAAAGCGAAAGAAAAATTCAGTGATGTTCACGAGACACCGAGAGAAGAAAACAGCGTGTTTTAAGTCTCAGTTCAATATTTCAAGATAGAAAAGTCCGTTCCCTGCGTTCGCAGGAAATCGATATTAAGCTTAGCTTTATCGTAAAATATCTTGCCTGCATGTAAATCGTTGGAGCCTATTGTCCTGATTGACGTTTTCCGAGTTTTTCTCCGACCAATTACGTGAATATATTAGAGCTCAGGAGGATACCCACGCCGCCCACCAAACATTCTAGCCCACGACGACTTTCGTATTCTTGCCCTCTCACCGCTCTTCCCTCTGTTACTCTGAACCGCGTGAGAATTTAATGTTTCCTCAGGCACATCAACTACTGTGGTCAATAGTCCCGTAAGTGGGCTGCATGTTATATCTCGGCCCGTGGCGATTTTCCTCCCCCAATGAAACGGCGACTTGCGTGTTTTCCCGACCACGTATCTCCCCAACAGGGCACCGCCGCAGCCGGGAGCTCCTGACTGCCCGCCGAACATTGGTGGGAGTGTGGTGAGTGTAGATGTGTGTTTAAGTAACGGGAAAGGAGATACTCGTAAAGATCGCAAGCCCTCCGTGAACCGCTTGTCAAAGTCCTACTCATTACCAGGCTTTCACCTGAAGTTGATCTCTGAAACCAGGGCAGCCGGCCGCTAGAATTCTTGTCCTGACTGCGCTTGAAATTGACCTAGCTACCTAGGTAGGGTCGCAAACATGACACCGACGGAATTGAAAACCTACGACCTGACGGCTAAAGTCGCAGTCGAGTTAGTGCCCCTGCTCTGACCTAAACTCTATTGGTACTTTTTGTTTTGTGGAGGGAACCAAATGGATTTGATAGCATACATTAAAATATTTTTAAAAAACATTTTTAATAGAACCCTATACTTTTCCACACGAATGCATAGGACTTGAGAGGGCAAACTCAGCAATACTACATATGTTGGGATTTGATGAATATTTATAAAATTTAGTGATTTTCGTAATATGGCTTTTTAGCAAGTTTGGTAGTTCATGTCATTATGTCTATTATTGAAAACGTTGAATATGCCCTTGCTCCGGAATAGCGCGCTTTATACTGTGAAGAAGAGAAAGTATTGCTGTATGTTTATCACCTTTCGATCAAAGCTGTTGAGAGAAAACAACTGGCTCGCCACACGAACTGATAAATAATAATTTCGTAAAATAAGCAACATAATGTTTATTGTGAAGTGTATTTCGTAATATTTACTATCCACATATGATTCAAATGTGCCTCTTTCACAAATAGAAGATATTATTCACTGCTTGATGAATGATGTTGCTATTGAGAACATACCGATGATTTTCTTGCTACTTTGATTCTGCTGGAAGAAAAACCTCAATACTTTCAATCATTTTAACTCACAAGGGAGAGGGATTTTTCACACCCTTTTCATATCATTTGATGAAAATTTTTTCTCATCGTTTTTGACATCATCGCCCATGCAATGCGGCCCAGTTAATTTTGTCCCTCGTCTCTCGATCTCCACGAGCCACAGCGTTTTGCTGCTGCTTCCAAAAACTGCGGTCGCTGCAATCAGCCAGACTGCTGCCTCAGCGGCGGCCGCCGTCACTTCTTCCCCGGGATTGCCACTACGCCGGCGTCCTAATTACCAGACAGCGCTGAACGAAAAGAGGGCTTCGGCTTCAAGTCGTTAAGCCCCAGGCTTTGGAGCCTCCCTGATTTTTAGTCGCTCTGTAAATTAGCACAGCTCCTCTTTGTGATCAATAATATTGTACAAAATTAAATAGTTTTAATAGAGTGATATTTTCTTACTACAAGTAATGTTGGCCGTAAAAATTAATGCTTCCGCTCGACAATAGTTAACTTCCTTCCCTCGGTGAGGTAGCTGAATGCAACAACTGTTGTCACTGCAGTGATTCTGACAGTGAGAGGTCCAAGGTTCGAGTCCTGGCAAATGCTGTAATTTCGTCACTAGCTAGATAGTTATGTCGAGTTCTATTACTGTCTGGAGAAGAATTCTAGCACCCGGTTTCCACTGCCTCTCGTTCCATCCTCTCTGTATCATCCGTTATATACATATCATCGTCCATCCCCATCTATGAAAACCATTTCATCTCACATTCAAACGAAATCGCCAAATGCAGAGTCACTGCAGAGTCCTAGGTTCGAGTTCCAACGGTGGCATGATTTTCGACACTAGTTAGAGAGGCGCCATTCTACATGCTGTGATCGGAAGTTTCCCGTGGTTCCTCCGATCAATACGAACCGCGCGCGACCATTCCTTCCCATTCCTTGTCACATCCCACCCTTTACTTACACACACACTTGCATGCACTACACTACCACACAAGCTGTGAGACCGGTCGGGGGCTTAGAGCTTGCCTCGGCTGGAGCGGAGCCCCACTGGTGGAAGATACCTGGTTGTAAAACCAAGCTAGTCCACAGTAGGTCGGCGCCAGATCTCGAAATTCAGCTGGAAAAACAACTGCCACCTTCGGAGCAAAAACCATACACTACACTTACGGGTCTAATAGCATTAGCGTTTACACGTTTGGAATTACTAATCAATCAATAAAAAAATCAAAACTTCTTATCATCCGGCCTCAGAGACTCGAGAATGGTTTAATGTATCTTTCAAGCGCAAAGTTCTCTTGTCACCCTTGAGAGACCTTTTGCAAATCCGGAATGATGTGCTTCAATATATGAAATTGAGTACATTCGGTTCATTGTTTGAACTGTGTCGCACTTCAACTCGATATTCAATACGTTATTTGCGTTCCAATTTAATTAACTTACAAATTCAAACAAAAGTTTAATTTTAAAAAGCTTTCTAACTATTGTGTTCTTCAAAATGTTTTGTACAGTTTAAAATTGAAGTATATAGTGAAACTGCAGTATTCAACCAGGCATGTCGATAGAGCATTGTTACTTTGGAAACGATTTCACTAAACGTCATTCAGATAAAAATTATAAATGGATATCCATATGTTTCGCAATAATGTCACTTTTCGTTACAAGTTGAATTTATAAAATATTATGAAATTAACAAATTATGCTTGCTATTGCAGCAGTTTGTGGAAAAGAGTTTGGCAAGAGAGGACTTAAATATTAGTAGTTTTGCAAAGGAGTTCAACAAATATTCAATCAAAATTTAGCCAAAAACGTTGCCCAGTTAAATGGATACATGGAGAGAGATTTTTCTGTAGTTTCCCTCAATTGAGAATTTTTTAATCATTTTATAACAATATAATATATTATAATATATTATATATAATATAAAATAATTATTTATTTTTCACAGTGGAGTCTCTGAATTTTTTGCCAGCCTCATAATCAAAACCTCAAAACCTGTTTTGAACCTAACAACATTTGTGGAGCGTCAAACGAAACTATCTATCATTATTGCCAATGTTCCATATGCTGTGCTAGTGTTAAAACATTGGTACTGTGACGAATTGTAATCAAGTGAAGTATTAAACGTCAATTTCAATTTTTACTTAATCTATATTTACATAACTTCGGACGACAATAATGATTTTATTGGGATATTGGAAGGTAATATTTTTGCAACATATTTTCTTTATTATAATTATTTTTTTACTTTATTAAAGAAACATCTGATTGTTGTTGTTCTTTGTAGAGCAGACTTGTGTAATATCCCTCTGCGTAGTGCTTAAGGGACAACTGTGTGGGCGGAGAGACCGGAAGGCGCCGGCGGCGGCGGCGGCGGCGGCGGCGGCGGCGGAGGCGAAGGTGGTGTTCGAGAACTTCGTCTCCAGCGAGAGAGCCTTCCTTTGAGAGCTCTTCCATTCCGGGGCGTAAGTTCGCTGGCAACAGATGCGCCGTTCTTTATCTATCGCTGTGGCTACCTGTGTCTACAGAACGGCGAACTTTTCTGATGGGAAATGAAGAATTGCTATACCCCAAAGCTACTGCAGATACTGACGTCCGCATGTAGTATCGGCTCCTATTGGAGAGTCTCTATAAAAAAAATTATATTTAAAATTTTCATTGAAAATTAGAGGGTACGTGGAACTCTGATCCTCGGTATCGGGGCTTTCCATTTCAAATCACGAATGCATGAATGGTAATTAGTATTAATTATCCCATTCTCCTATTGAGACTGCTCATTAGAGAGCGTTTTAACGCCAAATACCTCTTCAAATGAGTTAACTAGGGATTCGCAGATTTAGCTCCATATATTAATGAGTTGGATTGGGTAGTACCACAACATGTGAGTAAGGAGGATTAAATATACTAAATATTTTTTCTTTGAATTCGCAGTCTGTTTTGCTGACATTTTTATATTTGCGAGTTGTATGTTCACACTTAATATAGAAGAATTCGTCGCAGTTAGTAGATTCCAATGTTTGCTTAAAGATCAGTGTATAAATAAGATTTTTGTAGTTTCGGTTAAATAGACAAAGCAAATCTTTAAGAATTACCACTTATTTACAAACTTGTAGAAAATTAAAGCAATCAGCAAATTAGAGTCCCTTCACGAAAATAAAATGTTATAATAACAATATTCAATATGTTAGGCGTTATCATCTAATATCTACCTAGTAGGACTACTACAAATATAATATACTTTCCTGTTTAAAAAAAATTATGTAATCCCGGTATTAGAAAAATGCTTTATCAGAAATTAGAACAAACAAGGCTACAAATTGACTCATTGGATTCGTTAAAACTCCGCGGCCTTCGAAAAAATAATACATTCCACATTTAGAGAAAATTAGTGTACCTCTGACCTGTTGTACGCTTAACCAGTCCTTGGCAGAGTGCTTATTATTCATAAATATCGGTTTTCCTAATTTATACCCCTGCTTCCATGCGTACTATAAGTCTTGTCTTTATTTGGAAAGTTTTGTACGTGTGGTGTATAAAAATATATCTATTTGCAACGGACAAAAATAAGTATTTTGTTCTGATTATTTTGTCATAACTTCAATTACATTTATTCCATTTCACAGTGAAAATACAAATATGTAAGATGTACATTCTAGCCGAAATATGAAGTTTGCTATTTGAAACAAATTAACCTGAAATTCAAAATGCTCAAATTTATGAAATGTTAGCGTGTGTTGGACATTTGACCAGCAAGTACTTTTGTACCTTTGATCAGTCAAAGGTACAACTGAATCTACGTCTACTTCCCTTCAGATAATTTATTAATTCTTTTTTATTATTTTAGAGATTTAGAGACGATGTCTAGAAGCAAAGACGAGGTGATGTTCAAGCTTCCCAACCACCGGGGGCAGATGGATCACTTCGTCTTCAACAGCAATCGTTAATTGGTGTCGATCTGTCTCACTACAGTGTTAAATAGATGTTTTTATTATGTATTACGCAATAGGCATTTGTTCTTTATGCCATTACATTATAATTCGTTTAAAATAAAATTTAGAGAATTTAATTATTTTCAAGTTAGCCTTCGTTTATTCGATTTTCCCGGTTTACATTTGCATTTGCTTTATTCCATTTAGTGCTGTTTTTTCAGTTTCTCTAAAGGTTGTAACTGGTGTGCATCAGACATTCATTTTACATTCTTAAAAATTGAATTAGATAATAAAATGGATTCAAATTAACTGATTATTATAATTTGTGTGTAGTAGTCAAATGTACAACTACCCCTGGCCAGCATAGTGTTGTAACTTTGTCCAATATTTTTTTTAACGCTAATATTAATTTCAACGCTTTACGTTAATTTCATATTATTAGAAATTAATAATTTGTAGACATCATGTAGGTGATTATTTTAAAACCTAAAAGAAGTTAATAAACACAAAACTGAAGGAGGAGAAAATTAAAGTAAGAAAAGTGGTCACAGGTAGAACACCTTCCCAAGCCTAATTGTTTTATCCTCGAATGCAACAGTATGTGGCCGCGAGTACGCAAATGAAATTTCGATGACAAGGAAGTTGTAGTTTTGAATGTTGACTATGACAAATATGTCTGACATTTCCAGAATGAGAATGTTTGTGTCGAGCCTAAATGAGTGGTTTCTGTGGTTTTCTTCAATCAATTTCAGGAGAATGCCAAAACTGCACGTTAAACAGAAACTCGCAATCCTAAGCGGTTTTGTATTTTAAAGTAGAGGCAAAACGGGAATACGTCGGGTACCTCTATTTCCTCAAGAACGTGCTTTAGAATTGGATCACCTCAATATCTAGTCAACAATTGATTCTAGACAAACTTGCGTATCGTAGAAAATATCCCAGCAATATAGCCACATTACAGTAACGTTTTGTAAACAAAAAAATGGTGTTGGAAAATCAACCCTGAATGAGAAATATATACTTTTTTGTTTTTTTCTTAAAAAACGTACTTTTCAAGCAGAATTACAAAAATAATAGCACCACTCTGCCTAATGATAAAATATGTAATTGTACAGAGGAAATGTTTCTATAATTGCAGTAAAATATTATTACAACAGGTTTAAAGCTTTATTTTGAGTAAAAATACAAATATATTCAAAAAATGTCAATTAGCTCGGATCGAACACTACCCTGAGAAGCTGCCGGGAAAGTGTTAAGAACATGGCGGGTGGAAGCGGGTTGCTACAGGCTCCCAAACCCCGTCGCCCGCAATCTACGCAAACGTACACATCTGCACCGCAGGAACATATCATCGCTATGTGACGTTTAATTTTCTGGTTGCCATGGCGACCGCCAGTCGAGTGTCGCACAAAAGCGGATTCCAGCGCACTGACTAGCATTATGGCGGGAGCCCATGAAGTATACATGGAGAGATTCAGCTCGGGGAGAGAGGGGTGACGTTTTCATACGTATAATCAGAATTATCGATCGACTGATTGTCGAAGAGTACCATTATGTATCCTCTATAGATAATAAGTAATGGGAAGATGGGCATTTTTTTCGTTATTTAAGGTCGCATCAACATCGAGGTCATTAGTGACCACTATTGGCTTTAATGTTATGGTAACTATGAAGATGACATGATATGGTGATGATAGGGGGTGGAAGGACGAACACAAATACAACCATGCCCGAGGCGTGACTCGAACACGCGACCCTTCTGTTCGAGATCGCTATGACACTACTGCCTTAACGATCTCGGCCATCCGGACGACCGTTTAAAAGAAATTATTGTTACAAAATCCCAAAAGTCTGCTATTATTGGATAACGAGTAACTCTTATGAGACCTGCATTAAATGTATTCAAGACGAAAAGTAAACAACCAGAGCTACAAAAGCATACACTTTCTCGGATTATTTTTAACTGTCCTATATTGTTCAACTACATAAAAATTGCAAAAATTTTTTCAAAGAACGAATTTGTTTTCCACTCTGAGATCGAACTCAGATTCTCCGAGTTAACTTGCCGACACACATACCACTACGCCACATAAGCACCATATGGGAAGTAAACTCTGGCAGAGGCATAAAAACGTATATGTCCGTTTCATGTAAAATGCTCTCTAAAACCAAAATATCCGTTTGAAACTTCCAAAGCTTTCAATTCGTTCATATCAATCAGGTAATATCAGTTTTGGAGAAAATCAGCTGAATGGTTTAGAGGTTAGTGTTATCCACATACGGATATACAGAAGTTTTGCAGTCACTTTTTCGAAATCAAGGACTCACAAAACATAAATGATAGGTACACTACGTGTTAGAGGATATTTTTTCTACACTTAACAACCGGATTTCTCCACAATTTCGAAACCAGGCCCCGGTAATAAAAGCTTTTATGCAAGAAAGTCGCTGTTTTCTGCCACACGATTACATAACGTTTTCTTATGAAGTACCTTCGTAAGGGCGATAAAGTAAAACTATTTGGAACCGTCAGGGATATCACAGTAAAAGAGAAAATAAGATGTTCTCATGGCTATTGTCTATAATTTTGTTTAATTGCATGTAGATAGATTCCATAGTTATATTGTTAAATCGGTTCATACGGGACAGACAACAATTAATTTGCCGTAAGATAGTTTTAGTAATCGTAGAAGTAAGCCGAAAAAGTTTCTAAATGTTGAAAATTCAAAAATCACATGCAGTCACTATTGGATAATTTATCTGTATTGATTGCATTTTTGAGTAGAAGTGCTTTGAAGTTGAAGCAGAAAATATGAAACTGCATTTTCTCAAAATTGGTTCCAAACTTTTTAACGGAAATTTGCATATAGGAACAGGTTATACATTTTTTACTGAAGACTTTATCCAGCCGACAGCCTGTTACCCTTTACGTCCCGATGGAACACATATACGACCATACACTAGACACTAACGGTCTCTGATCTGGGGTCAGCAGAACGCGACGGCCTTCGCAACAACACATATATGAGAGACTAGTGGTACTTTAGGATGGCACAGACATTCTTGCACTAGTTAATTTTGTAACTTCTTTGGCGTGACCTAGCTTTTCTGTCTGCCACATACTTTTGTCAGCTGTCATGAATCGCCGCCAAATACAACTTTAAATATTACTTTAAAAATATTAAAGAAGAGTAAAACCTTGTTCTAAATGAAAATTTTCATTGAAAAATTTGGAGCTATATTTTAAGAAAATGGCGTTTAAGTGTTATTGTACATGCAAAATTTTAAACTCTTTTTTCACAGAATTTTTTTTGGGTTTTCGATAAAACTTTATCTGACATTATTTAAAGCACATGTACTCATATATAATAATGTGAAAAAATCACCTTTAATGTAAATATTAATGAATTGATAGATAAGTCCATACAAAAACATTTTTGTAATAGCAAAATAATAAAATAATATGGGGTTTATGTCATCTTACAGAGTACATTTAGTACTATCGCTACCAAAAGTTTAAAGAACAAATTTGGAGACGTTTTGAGAAATTTTATTTTTTGTCATTTTTTAATACTGCACATATTTCACCCAATATTTTGCAAAAACTACTAAACGTTTCAAAAAATACATATGACCTTAATGAAAGACCGAATTATGAAGAACAAATTTCACTTCAAAGAAAATTCCCTTTCTTCAATTTTGTAGTTCTAGGAAGACGCCGAAAGATTTCGAAATATTGCAATTTTCAAAAATCAGAGTTAACCGTGAAAATTGGAGCTATATCAGCTTTATAAGTGTATTTTACTCTATGCTTACAAGAAATTTAAAGAAAAAAATTGGAGCTGTTTTTCAGAAAATTGTGAAATATCATGTAAAGTATCCCCAAATTTGGAAAATATCCTACGTATCGTTTGAGCGCTAGTGGTGTTCCACATAGACGTACGGACGGTGTCAGGGGACCTCAAAACATGTATTTCCATTGAAACCTGGAAATGGATTTTTCGCAAGCAATCATGCCCAAGGCAGGACTGGAACCCGCGACCCTTCGGACCGATGTGCTGCGTCGCGATTGACCATCTCGGCTAAACAAGGTCGGCTCTTACTCGTTTCTATTCAACTTGGGGAGCCGAAAAATTAAGATAACATTAAAACAAATTCCTTTGGGGGTAAAACATGGCAGCTAGGAAGAGAATAAGGCCTGCCCAAAATGTTAGTTCAGACTAAAAAGACAAATACCAGAATCTGAAATAATAGAATGCTATAGAATGTAATTGCATAAAGACTTTCGGCCTAGCGAAGTAGTAAAAGATTACGTAATTTATACATGTAAAAATTACCTATTAAATAAAAAAAATATGCAATAGGGGTGGGCTCTTTAGTCTTGCAGGTCATCAGTTGGGCGTAAGCAATGATGCACCGAGTATGAGAATCCTGCCGAGAAGCGTAGTTGAGAAAATTTGGAATAACATAATCAAATACATTCAATTTTTAAAATTAATTGAAAAAGAATTTTGCATTTTTTTTAGAGTTTCTCTATTTGTAACAAACCCATTGACAACTCTCACATGGCAATAACCTGCTTATTTTTCTCTCAGTTTCTGCGCGAATATGAAATTTTTAACATTGGCTCTAGTTGGTGCAATGAGCTGCAAACCGCTAGCCTCAGAAGAGCAGTACCCTGAAGGATATTTCATTTATTTGCATTTACAGTGAAAATCTAAACTGTTACATTGTTTCTGTATTTTTTCCGAGTTTTCGTGAATGTGAAAAAACAAAACCTCGACACCTCTTTGTTGACCTTAGGCTACATAGCTTTTTTCTCAATGTGTTCATGCATACGAAATTAGTATAGAGGATAATACAGTACAAACGTCGTGCAGTAAAAGTGGAAATAACTCAACGTTGCCGGAATACGAGTGACAATCATATTATTAGACAGAAAATTTATTGATCCTCAGAATTATTACACTATTTTAATGAATCAGAATGAACTTACTAGAACATTTTATGTGTTCTACGAAACTTTCCATCCTTTTTTCATACAGTGTTTTACAGCTTTCAAAATACTCCACAAGCACTGAAAAAGCACTGAAGCGCCTTTAAAATCTGCTGGAAGGGGTCGGAAAGTAAAATGTAAATCTCATGTTGAGAGTAACATTTGGGCAAGGTTAAAGAATGAAATGGTTAAAACTTTGGATTAATATTAAAACAAAGATATACACGGATATGACCTTTAAGCTAGACCTTCAGCTCTGACTGTGATTGAGATGAAACTGAAAATGTTTCGGACGAAAATAGATGTGATCCTACATATGAAGACAGCGTTTCATCAGAACCCTTCTTTCCAAATAAGCAAGATGTTAAAACCCTCATTCGGTATTTAAACCAGTCCAAACAGTAATATGAAGTTTTAACTTTTAGACTTAAACAATGGCAACTGCTGCAAAAATTCTTAGAAACGCTGTATATAGTAGCAATCACAGTAATTTCAAACTCTACTTCTGTGCAGATAATGGTACCATTTTGTCATATTTGTTCTGTAAGGTGAGCCTTGATGTGAACATCGGACAGGTGAGGTGTGACTGTTCATACACATTCCTAAAATTAGCTTCTGACTGACTTCTAATTAGCAATGAACATTCATCAATTCATGTGAATTCGCAGATAAGTAAGATACAGTAGTAAATATGAAACCAGTGATAGACATTCCGACAGAAAAATATAAAAAACGTAAAAACATACGAGAGTTGAGATATAAGTCATAGTAACTATTTTTGTTCGAATACAAGCACGGGATGAAAATGTGAGACTACACACATGAAAGGGCAATAAACTTACTGTATGGGCATTAAACGACACGTCAAAATTGTGTTTCTCATATTTATAAAGGTGTTTGAAATGACAGTACTTGTGTCATTTTAGCAAAGCATTTTAACATATACGAGTTCACAACATTCCAAAAGCATTACGTACACTTTCTGAAGGCCAGATTAGGCAGATGCTCGATTACCACACGTGCCACATCTGTCCGTTGACTCGCAAGTCGCCACACCACGCCGCCCGTTGCTGATCACTGGATGCTTCGCGTCCTCGCAGGATCTCGAGACTGCCCATCTCGAGACTGCCCATCTCGAGACTGCCCATCTCGAGACTGCCCATCTCGAGACTGCCCATCTCGACACTGCCCATCTCGACACTGCCCATCTCGACACTGCCCATCTCGACACTGCCCACCTCGACACTGCCCACCTCGAGACTGCCCACCTCGAGACTGCCCATCTCGAGACTGCCCATCTCGAGACTGCCCATCTCGAGACTGCCCATCTCGAGACTGCCCATCTCGAGACTGCCCATCTCGAGACTGCCCATCTCGAGACTGCCCATCTCGAGACTGCCCATCTCGAGACTGCCCATCTCGAGACTGCCCATCTCGAGACTGCCCATCTCGAGACTGCCCATCTCGAGACTGCCCATCTCGAGACTGCCCATCTCGAGACTGCCCATCTCGAGACTGCCCATCTCGAGACTGCCCATCTCGAGACTGCCCATCTCGAGACTGCCCATCTCGAGACTGCCCATCTCGAGACTGCCCATCTCGAGACTGCCCATCTCGAGACTGCCCATCTCGAGACTGCCCATCTCGAGACTGCCCATCTCGAGACTGCCCATCTCGAGACTGCCCATCTCGAGACTGCCCATCTCGAGACTGCCCATCTCGAGACTGCCCATCTCGAGACTGCCCATCTCGAGACTGCCCATCTCGAGACTGCCCATCTCGAGACTGCCCATCTCGAGACTGCCCATCTCGAGACTGCCCATCTCGAGACTGCCCATCTCGAGACTGCCCATCTCGAGACTGCCCATCTCGAGACTGCCCATCTCGAGACTGCCCATCTCGAGACTGCCCATCTCGAGACTGCCCATCTCGAGACTGCCCACCTCGAGACTGCCCACCTCGAGACTGCCCATCTCGAGACTGCCCACCTCGAGACTGCCCATCTCGAGACTGCCCATCTCGAGACTGCCCATCTCGAGACTGCCCATCTCGAGACTGCCCATCTCGAGACTGCCCACCTCGAGACTGCCCATCTCGAGACTGCCCATCTCGAGACTGCCCATCTCGAGACTGCCCATCTCGAGACTGCCCATCTCGAGACTGCCCATCTCGAGACTGCCCCAGTGTGGAAAGGCGCTATTCCCAAGAGCCTCCACCGACGCCCTGTGACATTCTCGGGCTTCGTACCATAGAGAACGGAGGTCTTCGTATATGGGCACTGATCGATACGGGTTACATTCATTTTGCACGGCGTCAGAGAGACAACTCACTCACACTGCTCTCTGTGCTAATAGACACATACTTCTGCTGAGGTGTGAACACACATTAGTACAGTTTCCCTCACTCGACAAATAAAATTGTCTGATACAATAAATGTTACACAAAAAAAAAATCGTTTCCATGACTTCTGCTTCAACCCTCGTATATGAGTCCATTTAAAATCATTGCGATTATGCTTGGTTTGCCACTTGGATGCACGAAATTTTGCTGTTTTGTGCAAGTGGTACATTGATATAACAACCCAGTCGCCATTCCAAGGCCCTCGAGCTTTGTGTTACCGTTGGATCATTCGAACCCTTATACCGCCCTGGGTGCATAATTAATTATTACCGTATTTAATATAAAATTGAATAGAAACTCCCAAGACATATGTTAAAGAAACAAAGGATTTTAATACATATGAGCGATGAATGATTTGATGAGCTATTAAATTCACTGATTAAAACAGCCTGGTAGTCATTAAAATATACAGTGCAAATTTCTTGCAAACTACAGTGATATTATGGCAGATCATCTGAATTCACATCAGTGTGTGAGATGCAACAAATTTTCAAAAACTTCCTTTTTGGATTTTCACAAATATTTTCCCTGAAAAACTTCCTCCATCAGACATATGTCAGCAAACTATATCATTAACAAATATCTTTAATGTAAAAACGTACCAAGGAAGATGGAGCTTCAACGTGCTAGCTGACGTTTGTTCGACTAAAAAAACAGATAAGCAATTTATATAACAGTTCATAACCAAACAATAGGAGTTAAAAGGATATTGCGTAATTAGTTATGGATATATCTAATCACCTTATACGTAATCTACTCGCTTTATTTGTCATAATTCTTACTTCAAAACATTTTAACTCAATCCTTAAAATTATACCACATCATATCTCGAAACATCAACAGCACTTCAATATCGAAAAACAAAATCCTCATCGGAAATATATAGAACTAAACTTGCCGAGGGAATTCTTCGAAACATCTTTTACAGACCAGGCTGGATTAGACTTTCCCAATAATGTAATGTGCCCAAGAAATGCAATACCTACAATTAAAAAATATGTATACTCATTCTAATTATAGTGTAACCAACTCAAGAGTTTTAGTCATCATCGGCTGCTTATGGTCAATGGTAAAGTAAGAGTAGATTTAAAAAATACATAAATCTATATTTAATGTTTTAAATATTAATTAAATCTTATTTGAGTGATAGAAGAAGATTCATTTTTCGTGTCATACCCGTTGCTTTACTGCATGTTCTTTGCTAGCGTCGTCTGTCGTGACCCCATGATCACATGGCTTTCGAGAAGTCTCTGCGCAAATAGACCGAGTTCCATTGCAGCAGGATTGGCAAAGCGTCTGCTGACACAAATTACAATCATTGGTATGCTCAAATGTCATTTAATTTCTCTTTGCATCTTACTTAAAGCCGAGATTTTTTTCTTGATCAGTGGCACGGTGTTTGAACGCGGATTTGTTATTGTTCATTGATTTATGGTAACATTAAACGTTTACAACAGACACTAAATATTGCAAAATGCTGCGTTATTTTGATCCCTCCCAGGTGATTTAGGTAGAATAAACCATTACAAGTGTCTACATCCAAAAAAAATGGTAGAAACTATAGCTTGTTATTTTATTTGATAATTAATGGCGGCCTCAGCCATCTAGCGTTAACTTCGAGTGTTTACGTCAAAACAGTAAAACAGCCATTTGCCCAATACGTATCCTAAGTCCGTTTCTCCCTCAGCGAAGGTGGCGGAGGTGGCGGTACGCGAGCCATCAAATGCTCGTCCAGCTGCGAGTACAGTTCGCCAACGCGCATTCGATGGAGCGAAGCTGGCGCTGCATCGGCGATGCACCGAACTAATCCTCTTGAGCGAGGGTTCCCCACGCAGGATGAGCGGAAGCCGTAGGTGTCTGAAGCGGACGCTTCACCCATCGTCGACGCGAGGCAACTGGCCGTCAAGGCGCCAGCTGGATTTAATTAAATTGCACGTCTCGAGCGAAGCAGAACTCACGATACTTTTGTACTTGGCCTCTGTACTTTTGAAGAAAACGCGAGTATGAAGCCTTATAAAGAATGCGTAAAATTAAAAGGATAATATGTGAATACCTATGAATTAATAATATACCATAATGAATACTGATGAATTAATAATAATATAAATTGAAGTATATTACTCCATTTGTGGTTTCATTTTTGACACAATATACTGACACTGTTAATGAAAAAGACACGGTCTTGTGATATGTATTTCTATTAGATCAAACTGGATGAGACACTTGTGTAAATTGCACCAAATTTCTATTAGACGTGTTTTCGTGTTTACGTTCCTGAGATTAGACTAAAATATTAGATATTCTGCCATTAAACTTAAACCCCTTAGACCTAATGACCTCTATCTCTTCAGAGAAGAATTGTTCCGCCAATAAAAGAATAGCTGTGGTGTACTGGTTAGAGCGGCTAGTTTGCGCCTCTGCAGACTAGGTTCAATTTTCGGTCGATTGCTGTGGAGTTTGTAACAGACGAAACGTATTTCCAGTAGGTGATTTCGGGTTTCCACTGCCTCTCATTCCATTCTTGCTCTATCATTTATATAAAAAAATAACCCTCCATCACCAACCATTAAAACCAATTCATCTCAGTTTAGACCGAAATCACCAAATACAGATTCACTGCAGTGCCTCTGACCGGGAGGTCCTAGGTTCGACGGTAGCATGATTTTCGACGTTGGCTAGATAGCTAGGTCGATTCCAGTCGCTGTCTGATGGAAAATTCTAGCAGTAAGATGCTCTGACCGGTAGTTTTCCGTGGTTTCTTCGTTCAATACCAGGTGAATGACGGAGCAGTATCCTCACAAACGGGCCACAGGCTGCGCGCGATCTGTCCTTCCACTTCCTTGTCCTATCGTCACCCCTTACTTTCACTTACACTTACATCAGCACACTAAGCTACCGGGAGACCTGGCGGAGGCTTACGGCTTGTTCCGGATGGAGCGGCGCCCAGCTGGTATGAGTTACCTGGTTGGGGGAATCCCCGCTAGCCGACGGTAGGTCGTCCCACCATCCAGCGGGGGAGATCGCCGCCACCTCCCGAGGAAAAAAATGCAATTAACTTACGGGTCTAATGGCCTTAGTAGTTGATGCGCCCGAAATCATTAATCAATCAAGAAACTCATCAAATACTGAGGATCAATTCAATTTCATTGATACTCCTACTTTAGACGATCGATTTCGGAAGTGTTACAGAACGTGCGCACGCGCAGGAAGGCTTCTAAAACAGCAGAATTGCTCTGCGCTTATGTTTGCTAAATCTCCGCAAATTATTTTTCGAAACAAATCGTGAAAATCAGGTATTAAGGATAAACGTTTATGCCAGGGATTAGTGTGAGAGACAGCTTTGTGACGTTTACACCGGTAATCCTCGCCATCTGATGTTTTGTTAAACACGTCGAGTAATTAGAGCAAGCGAAAAGCCACATGTAATCACGCAATCAAGATCCCGGATGGCGAGTGGTCGTATCTCTAGATGACACTAGATCCACGGGCAGCTGCTCCTCTAAAAGATGATCCTGTGATTATGATGCTTCCTCCATAACCCCGCCCGCACATACCTCCTCGTCCGGAACTTTATGGCGCAATAAGTATCCGGCGCTATTTGCGCGTCGTAAAGTGCGAAGAGGCGGCGGGATTAGAAAACTGACGAGCGCTGAAGCACAACTCACCCCGTGCCCTGCTCACGCTCCCCGTTTCTGCAAAACTGGATTAAGAGAAGAGCGAAGCTAATAGTGGTTATCGTTTTTTCATAAACATTACACTCTAGTCTCTTAGACTAATAAGCAATTTTTTGTCCTAAACTATTATGAAATAAAATTCGTTCTAAAAGCTAATTCATCAGCGTTATCTTAATTTCAAATTGAATTTAAAAACACACATTGTCGTGTTTGTAGGTAATCTGGAATTTTTATTTTATTCTTAAAGAGGTAGAAATCCTTACATTTTATTTATAGTATTTATACTGGTATTTTTGTTCTTAGCTCATAAAACACTTAATCACCTCACTTTACGCTTGTTGAAAAGGTTTATTTCACTTCAATCTTCTCACCAGATCCGTATTGTTCAGGAGAAGAATTGCTTCCGGATTGTCGTGTTAGTGCTTTCTTTCCTCGTGTTTTCTAGCAAACCTTTCTAGTTCTTCATCCACTACTTCATCTTTCAGGTCCTTTTGTAGATCTTTATTTTTTATTTACCCAGGTGCTGCTACGAGATGTAAATGTTTCAAATTAATAAAAATTAAAACATGGCTGGTTTCGAACGCTGTCATACTTGAATTTTTTGAAATTAAGAATGCATGCAAATTGCTGGTGTGGTTCACATACATGCTTCATGATAACATTCGTACAATAGAATATACGCAGAGCGTACTGTATATCAGATTCGAGCTCTGTATTTTAACATTCTTCTAAAAAGAGAGAGTAAGCGCTGAAGATGAACTCATATAAAGTAGTATGGTTGCGTAAGCTGCATATCGTGTTTCGAAGAATTTATTTTCAGCGATAATAAAATTATCTGGTTCGAAGAGGGAAATGTTCTGAGACTGTCTTAGTTTATAACTAATTTATAAACTGAGTCAGTTGTTGCACGTTTCTTTTCCAAGAACGAGATCTATGTGAAATTGTAAAATGTGAACAACATACTCCAGACGTATCGTTGTAAGAAAATAATAAATAATCCATCACTTATTTGAGTGTTCATAGCTCAACAATCGTAACTGGCTGCGAATACGTAATGTGACGAGGAATATTATATTTCCGAAATGTAGTCATAAGCCCCAAAAGACTGTGTGCTCTCACCGCCACCAGAGTCTGCCTTCGCGTTCCATTCTCGCAGCCGTCGTCATCCCGCACCTCCCAGCATCTCCATTACCACATTTTAGCCCCTTTCTGCCACGCTTCCCCGCGGCTGTCACTTCTCCTTTGCGTTTTAGGGAGATTTGCGATGTGATGTGCGTCTAATTTACGACTCACCTGCCTGGGTGAATGGCTCACTTGTACGTGCAGATGTGCCTAACGCTTCGAGCCGCTCCTTTCCCAAATGAATATCTTCCAGCTGCGCCATTCCTCCGTGATTTACAGGCGTGTACGCGCACAGTTAGAAACGACAGTGATGAGAAGGGTACAAGAAGCCACTCTTTGTAGGGACTCTCACTGATTTTTCATGTGAAACAAGAACTCGAGTTTAACGCGTTAAGCTAATTCATCACTTACATATTTCAGTCATAAAGAGTGCATTTACGGCAACATAAATTACTGTGACAATTATTCTTTAATTATGACGTATTACGAGTTCTTAAAATTGAAAAAATGAAAAAAAAAAAGCTTAGGTTTTGACACGAAATTTGAATGGACTAACAGTATTTTCTGTCACGAGTGTTTTTGAAATTTAACTGTGTTGAGAAGAAAGTTTTAACCAAAAGTAAAGTTATTATTCCCATAATTCAGTAGTTTTCTCTGTAGACCTGAGATATCATAACGAGTTTCATTTGACAGAATAAAGTTTGGAATTTATCTTTATGAAAATGTAATTGGTCTTATTACACTCTCTGAATTACTTGTTATAAAATAATACCACGCATATTATTCTTATATTTCAAAATACAATTTATTGTTTCATCCTTCATCAATTTCCAGGAAGTTATTTTGATTTTTCTGTAAAACAAATATCCTGTAACAGTCAAACGAAGCTACAGCATCATATTGAGTCTTTATTTAATACAAAAACACATTGAATCGAGTCATACACATTCATTACCTTCGAGTAAAAATTTGTACTACTTTGAATTATTCATCTAAAGAGCAAAGATCACTATATTTGATTGCAAGCTCATTAAGCATTGAGCGTAATTCAGTTCTCCAAACTATCAAAAAAGTAATATTAAGTTACATTAATATTAAATCAAATCAATTTTTGATAATCCTTCAATTAGTGTACACGGTGGGCCAATCACTCTTCTTAGAATTACCACCTAACTTCTTTTGATGGCAGGACACTTTGTTTTCTATTAAATACCGTTTGAGATAAGTCACATTTTTGTGGCAAAAGATTTTAGCAATTTCAGGAGGCTCTGGCAGTTATATCTGTTGCGATGTGCTGCACAGCTCCTGTTGAGAGGCTCGTTAAGAATTTGATGCGTCTTCCGAACCTTTGGAATGTGCGAATCTTAAAAGACTTTCGAGAAGAGTAACTTTCGTGAAGAATTTATCATTCACAGCCTCATAATCCGCCCTTCAATCTCTGAGGGATTTTAGATTCTTTCATTTCTACTTACCTATTCTGTACAGTATGGCATTATGCAAATTCCAACACAACTTTCCTTACGTTGTATTTATATTTATGATGACACAAGAAACACTGTTCGGTCGCAGACAGAACTACATTCTGAAATTCGTTTGGTGATCACCAGTTTGACATTTATTAATGTTATTATTTTTGACAGATCGAGTGAGAGACGTGAAATACCCTGAAAGATTTTTAGTTTTAAAGGCCGTAGACGTAAAATTAGTTTTGTTAACGTTTGGGAAAATAAATAACCTAAGAATAATTACAAAATAACCTAATTGAAGAAGTGATATCACAAGACGAAGCGATTTTATTTTTGGGAAAGAGCGCGGCCTCGCAGCCCCCAGTCTGGAGCCCACCTCTTCTTTCGCTCGCCGCTGAATCCGCGGCTTGACGTCACCCGCAGCGCCCAGCAGCAGAGCGAGCCAAGAGCGCGCGGGCGACGTGGCCTCGCAGGGGCTGGGGTCGGGGCCGGGGCTAGAAGGTGGAAGAGGGTGGTGGAGCACGGAAGGGCGAAAGGAGGGGAGCGAGGCAGAACAGGAGGGGGCGCGCGAGGGGAGAGATGGAGCGGAGGGTGAGGGGTAGGAGGAAGAAATAAGGAGGAAATGGGAAAGGAAGGAGACGGAACAGGAGAGGCAGGAGGAATGCAGGGGCAACAAAAAGGACCCAGGGCAAGAGGGAGTTAGGGCGAATGGGGGAGGGCAGGAAAGTTGAGTCAAGTGGGGCGTGGCAGGAGGAATGGAGGAGTCTCAGGACAGAAGTGTAGGGGCGGACACGAAGGGACAGAGCAGGTGGTTGGCATGGGACGAGGGTCGAGGGAAAGAAAGGTGGCAGGGAGGAGGAGAGGACAGCACAGGAGTGGGTATGGCACTTGTGGTATACGGGAGGGTATACTTGTGGTATGTGGTGTCGGGGTAGGAGGATGGGAGAGAAAGGGGCGGGAAAGATGGGTAGCAGGGAAGAGGGTGGGGCAGGAGAGCAACGGTAGAAAAGGGTATTGGTGGTGGGGCCGGGAGGATGGGAAAAGAGGGAGGCAGGGAGGGGTGCGGAAAATGACGGGACGTGGCAGGGTGGTAGCGGGGGAAGAGGGCGGCGGCGAAGGAGGGGGCAGGAGAAAGGGGGCGTGGCAGAAGGCCGGAGAGGGCAGTGGCGTAGCCGGAGGTTGGCGAAGGCGGAGTGAGGAAAGAGGGTGGCAGGGAGGAGAGCTGGGACGGACGATTTGGGAGGAAAGTAATGGAAAAGCAGTGTGGTGTCGAAGGAGCAGGCAAGAAGATGAAGGGGCGTGGCAGGGGAGGAGGGGAGGGGGGCGTGGCCGGCGGCGCGTGCTCCTAATGAGGATGTGCTCCATTTGATTAGCGCCCGCGTTGCGCTGCGCGGCGCTCGCGGGGCCGCCCAAGCACCTCCTTGGGCCAGCCCCCCCCCCCGGCCCCTCCAGCGCTGTCCGCTCCACGTGGCGCGGGCGGGCGGGCGGCGCGAGGTCGCGAGGGAAGGGTCAGGGCCGAGCGCGAGATGCCCCACGCGGAGCGACGTTGCGACAGGCCGCTCCCAGGCGAAGCGACAACGTAGCACTGGAGCCACTCATTTCGAAACATTCGTAGTTATGTTCTTCCTGAGGGAAAGATATTTTTATTTCGCGCAAAGTGGTCACTAATCGTCTCTTTAAATGTCGATCTAGTGAAGGTTCGACCATTGCAACCTGAAGGTGGAAGACAGTCGATGTCTATGTTTAAAAATGGACGTTTACAAAACAATATTGTTATAGAATCTCCCACGTTTTAAACATCAATTCATTAAAGAACATGTTTCTTTAATACCGATGTTTTGTTCTCAATATTCTTACATTTCTTACATAAGAAAATACATATTTCAAGGTGCATAAACCAATATCAAGGTCCCAAGATTTCTTCGCAAAACGTGTCTTTTATCATAAATAGTATACCCTTATATCAATGGCCATTGTCATGGCCATTGATGGCAATCAATGTCATTTCATGTTCATTTTCATCAAAAAAGTACCATAAACCTGCTTGTGCTTTATTCTTCTTTCATGTTAAGTATGCTAATTAATTTTACTCTTCTATAGTGCCGGACTCTAACACAGATATTTGTATGAACAGATCAAAGTTGTGTGACACGATATGAACGTTTATAAGTAATTTTACATTTTTACGCTGAATTTAGAAAATTTTTACTTAAAGTGTGAAATTAAACTATAGAACTCTCCGTCCCAAAAGTCGATCGATTACATTACTTCTGTTGGCCACTGGATCTTAAGAATTGCGAAATATTCAATATCTCGAACTTCTTCCACCGACAGTTTGGAAAGCTCGAGCTCTCAATTGATCGGAATTTACGCTGAGATTTGGTTGGCAGTTTCCACAAAATAAAAGTATATTTCTCACAACAAGATATATTACTTCGTATGTATTAGAATGAGAAAAATTCAGAGCCAAGAGTACTTCGGAGTTTGTTCAAGACTAACGTCCTAGCACGGATTGCGTAAATAGTTCCGAATCACGTAACCCAGTTTAGTCAACTTATGAACTTCACAGTTATTTTAGCGTCACATAACCAACATTATTCGATGGCAGAAAGTTCAGTGAAGTTAATTGTGAACATATCCAAGTAAAATTAAGAAGTATCGTTTCGTGTATATCAGTGAGGCTTCTTTCTTTAGCCTCGAACTGAAGTGACTCATAAATTTGGTGCGATAGCTGGGTACAAAGCTAATGATCAATTGCAAAAGATAGTAGATGATTTCTAAGAATGAGAGATGTGGTTAAAGATACAAAATCTTAATCATGTCCAGAGTTCATAGACTATTATTGAAGGTTCTTTTTTTCTCAGATCGCTTTGCGCTTGGCAACTATTATGTGATGAACCACTCAAGGCCGCATTTTCAGGCAAATCTTATGAGTATGGCATTTCCGTGACACTTACACGGCTATTACAAGTACGATGTATCATATGTACTCCCTTGTTTTCTCGTTCATTGTGTGAAAAACTGAAGAGCTGTTTGTATAAAGCAGACGTTTAAATGCTGTTTGGAGAACGGTACGCGTCGAAGCAATTTTCATACAGACTTCCTATTTTGTAGCACGGAGGGAAATTTTGACTCAGCAAATTGGAGTAACGCGATTAATCTTCCACACATACGTATTCATAGAGCACGGAAAAGTATGCAAATCGAATTTAACGTTGGGGGTTTTGAGGAAAATACAAATTAACAGATAAGACAGGATTGAATTATTGAATCTCAAACGATACTTTAAAATAACCAATCTTTTGCGACTTTCTATTAGATTTCGTCCCGCTACACTATCGAAAGTTGATGTTTAATTATTATTTGATTATAATTATACACCATAAAAAGGTACAAAATTGTAAACACGTTTGACTAACGTATTTTACCCTTCATATTGACGTAGGGATAAAGTGGGAATCAGGTTTCAGCCTGAGACACAACTCCTGTGGTCGGTTGCTCTGATCGGTACTTCTCCATGGCTTCTCTGATCAACACCAGCGGAATGCCAAAGCAGTCCCTAACAAACGGGCCACGGATCACGCACAATGTTTGCTTCCTTTTACCAGTCCTATCCTTTCCCCTTACACACACCCATAGTACACAGTTACGTGTACTACACAACTACCCGTGTCGGGAAAATAGTAGAGAGGCTTAAAACCCCGTTGTCCGTGTTTGTTGGCGCCGGATCTCACCACCCAGTGTGGAAAGATCACCGGCGCTTCCCGAAGAAAACATGCACTACACTTACGAGACTAATGACCGTAGCCGTTGTCGCGCCTGGGATCACCAACCAATCAACCGTCCTCCCTCGTTGTCCCCATTCGTCCTTTCCTGTTCTCCCGTCCTCTCCAATTATCGCCGGTCCTCCTGCCTCGCGGCCTCTGCTGCGCTGCCAACTGTGCGGATGAGCAGAGGACTTGGCCGACGCCGACGCGGCGGTGACGCGGGAGGATCCGCTAATGTCGGCCCGCGCGTTGGCCTGTTCACACGCTCGTAAATTTGAATTGCATTCCTTCCGCTGTTCGCCGAAACGGTTTATAATCGTCCTGACATTTGGATAATATCTTCTATTTGGAAGCCTTGTGTTAATGGCGTCTTGTTTTGGGGAGATTTATGAATCGAACTCGTAGGTTTGCAGGACGTGGAACGTAGGACGGCAGTTTTGAATAGCAATGTAAGTCCTTGGGCGGCGATTGAGAACGCATTACGTGAAGGTTGAACGATATATCTGCATAGTTACATTATCGGTAAAGATATTTTGCGGTTAAGTGTTCTTTCATTTACTTGGAAAAGATATTTCTAGCTCTGACGGTCACTGGCACGAAGTCGTGAGGTCACCTCAAATGCATACGCTTATTTGCGAGAAAATTACTCTTACATTACAATTACGAAGAGAGAATATGCCGTGGCGCTAGGTAATACATTATCTTCCTCTGAAAATTCTTAATAAATGAAAATTTATGTGAGAAAGACTGACACAAAAAAGAATATGTCAAAGGTTTGCATTTCAACTACAATCAATGTAAGTATATTGTCACACAAACGTATAATTTAGGAGTAATCATAAGCACATTCAGTTCAGATGTACTCAACTAGTTTTACTTTTTCATATTAATACTTTATCGTATATGAATATGAAATTTAACTTGCAATGTTATTTTAAACAGTTAATTAACTGATAATTTGAATGGTTATCCAAAGAAGTAGTATTGCAGTGTCAACAATTTCTTCCTCAGGCATTCCGCGGAATACTGCACCAAAAGGAAACAACCTTACGGCTTCGTACACCGCTTGTCAGAGTAGATAGTTGTTGCGATGGGAATTTTAATCGTATTAACAATTTCAACACACTTAAAGGAGGAGGTGTTTATTCCCAAACATTATAATGTAGTTTTAGCAGTATTTATAATAAAAAATAAACGATAATTTCAACGAAAAAATATTTCAAACATTCAAACTACAACTTTAAAACGCACTCTTCTCCAAAAATGTTGCTGTTCGATATTAAAAAAAAGAGTACATGGGCATTTTTTCCTTTTTGGGGGGGGGGGGGGTAAAAACTCTGGAAGAGAAAATTCGATACAAGAAGTTCGCGCATCATATAAACAGATATAAATAAATTCCAAATATAAACAAATTCAAAAGCATTTTTATCACGCAAAATCCATTCAAAACAAGTTATTGATATTTTTCATCTCAATATATATTGTTAATGAAATAATAAAGAAGAAAAAATAAATTTTTTCGTTATTTGTAAACAAATCTAGAAACCGAAGTTCAACTTTTACCTACATAAAGATGACAAATATGTTTTTTGACAAACACATTTGTTGGTTAAAATAATAGTATGTTCATTCTCTTATTTCTGAGAGGCAAGATCTAAAACAATATTTTACTTCTTTTCTTGTATCTACTTACTGAGCTTGTATGCAGAAAACCAAATGCCTAGTGTTAAAGTTGTTTCACATACGCACGTAAACTGCAGCAAATTATCTTGAATTTACTTTTTTTCCATTGACAAATACTGTCCAACATTATCACAGTTTTGTGCTCTGTTATTTTGAAGCAGGTCACTTCCTGCCATGGCCATGCGTACATTTCCTAATCATTCTTTCGCGTTGCTCGTGTTACTTGTAAAACATGGTAGATACCCTTACATGTTGGGTCATTTCGGTGCTACACATTTTTTGAATGATTGTTACTTGAATACAAATCAGCTATTGAGTTCTTGTTTACAGCTCTGGATAATAAATAAATAAAATTAGATTGCAAAAAATACCGTTAAATATGTCAAGCTATAAAGATATTAATAGGATCAATTCATTACAGATTTGTAAGCTTATAATTTATGTTTTTGTCATTGGATACCTACACACCTCTTTCTTTCTCTAATTAAAAAGCAGAAATTCATTGTTATAGATTTTACATGAAAAAAATCTCATTGAACATGAATAAACGGTTTGAGCATTATTGAAGTAATGTTATTTTTCTCGTAACCTTATGTAGTGGCGATGGTTGAAAAATCATATAAGAAGCTTGTTTTAATTCAATTCAAAGATGTTCTATTTTATATGGCGAGACTGAGACTATTGGAAATGCTCTTCCGTCTGACCAAGCTACTTTCTCCACACTCCCTTCATCATCTATCGGAGAAATAAGACATCAATTGAGCGATGAAAGAGGCGATTTAAATTCAGCTCAGTGGCTTCTTTTAGGCTTGAGGGTCGTTAACATGTAGTATTTTTTACATTGGACAGTCAGCTTTACTTCCCTTCCGAAAGAAGACGTACGAACTATATTTGGCCATTAAAAATCCGTGGCTCCTTTCGGATTAGAACTCGCAAACTTGAGTATATGCTAACCGTTTCACCGACGAACATCTAGCATTTAGAAGAAATTAAATAAATTAATAAACCGGTATTTTCCCCGAGCCATTTTCCTCCGATCGTCGCGCGGAGGCGCTTATTTACTCGAGGCTTCTCGCGAACAGCTCGCCCTCCATTAGGCAGTTAGGCAGCGCTTGATCCACATGCAAGACGATGCGTTTTACGATCAGCGTTCGTGGGCGCTCCAAATTGATCTCGCGATGAGTTAAGTGGCGCAATCGCGCTGCTTGCGAGTGGTTGGCCCGGGAAGAGGAGCCGTCGGGGAGGGGGAACTGATGCACAGACCTAGCGCCAGTGCGGTCGGCTATTTCGTACTTCAACTACTTTAGTCATTAGTCCCATGGCTGTGCTACGTGTTATAAGAAGGCTTATTGCATGTTGCTCCTCCACTCAAATGTGAGAACCGGTGACGATTGATTGATTCGTGATCTCGGGCACGTCAACTGCTAATGTCATTACTATCGTAAGTGTAGTTCATGTTTTTTATCACGGGAAGTAGCAGATCTACCTCTGAAGGATGGCGAGATTCGGCACCGACATACCCGTTGGTGTGCGGGTTTTTCCCCAATAAGATATCTCAAAACCAGCGGGGCACCACCCCAGACGGAACAAACTCTAAACGCCAGGCAAGTGTGGTAGTGTAGCGCATGTATGTGTAGCTGGGGAGAGGGGAGAGGATAGGAGAAGGAAGAGAAAGGAACGATCACCCGGGGTCTGTGGCTCGTTCGTTAGGGTACTACTCTGACATTTTCCTCGTGTTCATCGGAGAAACCTCGGAAAACAACCCATCGGAGCAGTTAGCTCCTAGAATTCTCCTCCATTGGAATCTTCTCCATGAATTTGGCTTAGCTACTCAGCTAGTGTGGAAAATCCTGCAACCGTGGGGACGCGAACCCAACGTATTTCCGATGAGAGGCACTGCAGTGACATCCGTTGATGCCCTGAGCCACCAAAATTGGTCCGGGCCGACCCGAGAAATCGCCTTTCGGGGATTTAAGTGTCTGCCGCATCGGGGTATCGTTCCAGCTGGGAGAAGTTCTAAGTTCTGGACTGGTCCTCCGCGAGGTCAGAGAGTGTAGCGCATGCAAGTGTCCACGTGTGTGGGGGGGAGAAAGAAAGAGGCCGAAAATGAGGGAGGGAGGATTGCGTGCGATCCATGGACGCCTTGTCAATAAACTGCTCCTGTATTTACCCGCTTTTAATTGAAAAATCATAGAAAACAACTGATGAGAGCAGCTCGCTGTAGAAATTTCCCTCCAGACAGCAGCTGAAGTCGGCTTGAAACGCGAATTCCAGGACCTTCCAGTCAGAGTCTCTTTAGAGGCATTGCGCTGAGTCTTCTCCGCTAGACAATATAGGAAGGCGAAGCAGTCCCTAACACGTATTTATTAAAATTAGGAAGAAAATTTAAAAATTAAATGCTCATATTTTTAGGCTTTTTACACTTTACCCAAGCGCGCCGAATTTTTTTCTGTTCCTATCGGCATAATTCGTAGGGGCCTGCGCATCTAACTGGCTAATGAAAAAGGCTCTGTCAAGGAGCAGACAGCGCCTGTATTCCAGAGACGCGTCTACGTGGGTGAGGCCGGCGTATATTCTAATTTAAACTGTCGCTTCAAGGCTCTTTCACAGTCGTGAGTATTTAGTGTTGTAACCTAATGAATTTTCCTATTTCTATTTGGTCTCTTACTTATCCTACAGTCATTATTTGTAATTAGGTTTCTTACTTTACAAAAACTAAGGAACTTATCAAGTACGTGAATTAATACTGTAACCATATGACTTTCGTTTCGTACAAAATATTTTTCCCAACATCAATAAAGGGAAGAAATAGAACTTTGAAAACGGACATTTATTAGGTTCTCGACAACTACCAGGGCGAAACATTTTGTGGCGTTTGTGGTTGCTGAATAGTAGAATTCTGAAGAACCAAACACATTAATTAAATACTTTTGAAAGTTTTATGAGCTGGAGTTGTTTTTAAATGAAACGCTGCGTCTTTTTTCCACTCAAAAATGTTTTCAGATAGACATGTTGCAGTTCTACACAATAGTTTTTGTTAAAACCTTTTTGAAAATTTCAGTAGTTCTATTTGTAGCCTTCATGATCTAAAACAAAATGTATGATTTTCATTTTGTATATAGGAACCTATTTCATATTTTATTTCGACCAAAACTGTAAAAAAAAGGTGTGATTTATACTTTTTTCTCCTCGATGGCAAGGCTATTTAGATTCTATTTAATTTTAATTTTATTTTTTTAACTTATTTCAATTTGTCATTTTCTACAGGATGGCTCACATGCTCCGTGCTAGATATATGATACACGAGATGCCCACTATTTCTTTCTCGAATTTTAAAATTCATTTAACATTTACAAATGAACCGTAGAATTTACGTAACATACTTGCAAGGTATGGAAAGTTGTCCTCATATTAACGTTTTGCTCTGCAATTAACGCATCCTACCCTGAATATGAGAAGTCACGTTTGTTATTTCATGGAAACATGTTTGAAATGCGTGTAACTTCATTTCGCATTGCAATTTATAGCATTGAAGTCAAAGGGTAATGGATGGTGGAATAATAAGTTGCTGTACGGATGCATTAATGTAAATTTGTTGACGGTGAAATTGAATGTTTTCGAGTTGGAAGAGCCAGTACCATACCGGAATCATTAAGGGTACTACCTAACCACTGAAATTTCAATACATGAAATAAGTGCTACAATATCTACAATTACAAGTGTATTATATATTCGTTAAATTACATCATTTATGATACACATACGAAAAGATTTACGACAGCACGTAAATTAAGATATTTCTGAAAACAAGTATCTAGTTCAATTAGATATTCGCAATCGCACCAAAACTTTTTGATTTTTTGTAAAGTCGAATACAGATTTATCATTTTACAGGGAAGTAATTTGATTGTCTGTTGCTAATAATGAATAGTACTTACGAATGTCAGAACCAACAAGAATTATTAAAATTTTTATAAACATTAGTTTGCAATAGAAAACGTAGCAAAAATAATAATCCATATTTATTCAACTAGAAGATACCGAAATAACTCCCGTCAAAATGTGATGTGAATGAAAATATTTTTTTATAATATTGTAAACAGATTATCTTATTTACGGCTTATAAGAAACGGTACATTTTTATTTGGAATTTAAATCTACGCAGATATTATGAACTACATTAACAAAGAG
The DNA here is from genome assembly GCA_038098605.1 of Gryllus longicercus. Lineage (NCBI taxonomy): Eukaryota > Metazoa > Arthropoda > Insecta > Orthoptera > Gryllidae > Gryllus > Gryllus longicercus. The sequence goes on from JAZDUA010000162.1 coordinate 1,591,744, forward strand.
TGTAACAATACGGAATTTCGACACAGGAGAATTAAGGACATCCTGTAATTTTAGGATACTTTTACATAAATTAAAAAAAGACTGTAGTAAGCAAGTTAATAAAATAAAGTGGACCAATCTCCGTGATGTTACACACGCGCTTTTATGCGTAAATTCTTTTTAACTGATCGCGGAATCATACTCTTTCTTATGTCGATAGCTGAACCAGCCCCGTAGATGAACATCAAGTGTATCTTAACGCCATTGTCTGTGGAGTGGCCAAAGTTGAAATCGTGCGTGCGGAAGTACTATTGAGGGTCTAAAGAAGTCTTCTAATTGTCATAAAATTCAAAAAAATCTCTACTATTTTTCGATTCAATTCACTTTGAAGCAGTATTGATGTATGTCAGATGTGGTTCCCAAGGAAACTCCATTCTCATTTCTTGACAATTATAAAAAATCATGGAATTTAATTCCTCTAGGAAAATAATGGAAAAATCCGGAAATTTGCAGGAAAATTGTTAAAAGTCAGGGACATTTTTCAGATAGTTATACAATTAGATACTCCTAAAACGTATAGCATTGTTTTTTGCTCAAATTCTATTTGCTGAATTTGTTAAAAATGTGTACTTAATCACGACAAAATGAGAGAGCTGACAAATCAGTTTCAGGCTTTCTTTAATATTTTATTTCTTTAATGTAAAATAAGATACAAATATTCTCAGTCAAAAATGTAAAAAATACTCAGGAAAACTGGAAGAAGTTAGGGAAAGCTGTTTCAGGAAATGAGTGTCTGGCCTAGTATACCGAAAGCAGAGTGGATGAACATAAGCGATATGAAAGTAAGCAGTAAACTAAACAAAAAACCTGAAATGTGTCGTTTTTTAATACTCTCGCTTTAATTTAATTGTTGGTTGAAAGCAAAACCTATTTCAAGTTAAACGCAATCTCAAAGAGATCACTCGACGCTGAAGATCGAAGCATTTGGTAACGAGGGTGCGTTTTCTAAACGACGACACTCTTCCGCCCATCCACAAGGCGCTTTTGATCTTTTCTTCGCGCCAATTGCACTGGGAAGTGAATAACGGAGATTTGAGTGGTCCATTACGATGGACGCGTGTTCCATATTAAGCTGCGCCGCCTGCGACCGCGGGAGTTGACGAGTCGGGCACACGGAGAGGTGGCTCAGGACATCAACTGATGTCACTAGGCCTCTCACCTAGGGTTCCAGTCTCGACGGCGGCAGTGTTTTCGACACGAGCTTGTCAGCTAGGTCGAATTTAGCTATAGTCTGGAGGAGAATTATAGAAACAGGCTGCTCTGATCGGTAGTTCTCTGTGGTTGCCCCTCTTCCCTGTCCTATCCTCTCCAGTTACATACACTTGCACTTCCATACATTAAACTACCACATGTGCCAAGAGACCGGTCGTGAGCTTAGAGCCCGTCCCCACTGTGGCTAGTAGGAGGAATGTTGTTGGGGAGAAGCCCGCTAGTCGAGGGCCAGGACAGCGCCGGATCTTATCATCCAACGGGGAATATCACCGCCACCTGCCGCACAAAAACATACACTACACTTACGGTACTAATGACCTTAGTAGTTGACGTGCCCGGAATCATCAATCAATCGAGTCAAGCAACAACCGCAAATTACTTACGATAAGCGACTCTAAGCTTGCATTACGACTCGTGGAGGGGCGAAAAATAGATTCCCACCTTCCGGAACGCTGTCGTCCATCACAAGACGAGCACTGACACATCCAAGTTCTCGAACCAGGCCACCGGACGGTTCTAAAACATCGAAGTAATGCCCACTTGTGTATTGAAGGTAGGGAACGTTTGCACGACGAATTTAGTGGTTTCGACAGCGTCACTAAAAATTATATTGTAAAAATACATTCATATCGTGTTGAAAAGGAGGTGAAAATGAATAATAAATTATTTGAGAAAGGAAACCATACACGTCGAAGGTAAAGTGTCAAAAACACTCACCGAATCATTCATTTACTTTAATCACATTATTAACTTCTGAATGCGATTCACACAATCATTGATGTTTTCAGTGAGCCAATCACGCTTTCAAATAAACTCCAAATAAACCAACTTTGGAAGAATAAATAATGTTATAATTTTTAATACGAGTTTTGAAGAGCACTTTTCTTGAATGCTAACAACATAAAAACGAGTAAATTGCCGGCCTGGGTAGCCAAGGTCACTAAAGCTGAAGAGCTGCAGCTGACTCGCGCCGCCTGAAGGGAGTCAGGTTCGAATCCCGCCTGGGGCATGCATGTTTTGTCTGTTCGTATACAGATTTCCTCTGCTATTACTCTCAAAGTTTAAAACAATGTATTTACAGTGATCGCTGTACGACCCAGCAGTTGAAGAGTCACCTTAGAAAAAATTAATAAATTAAATACGGTAAATTAAAGGTGTTGTCTAGTATTAAAAAATATTTTGCTTATGATCGTTTCGATCGCGTAGCGATCATCCTCAGAACTTGCAGCTTCTGGGCCGAAAACAAAGTTCTGCTGCGAGTTCTGAGGATGATCGCTATGCGATCGAAACGATCAATAACAAAATAAAGTTTTAATACCAGACAACACCTTTAATTTACTATATTTAATTATTACAAGGGATGTACCTCACCAGCGATCTTAATAATGAATAAACTGTCTTCTCACAAACATTTCCCAATTAACGGAGTGATACACAATAGGAAGAACCTCAGCTCTAGCACAAGATATCAAATGTTCGTAATATACATTTCTACAAATTACTTTCTAATCTTGCTTAATTAAGGTTTGGTCGATATCAGTGTCCAAATAGCTTGTAGTACGTATTTATACAAGTAGGAACAATTTATTTTTATCCATTTTTTCGATATCAGTGATTTTCATTACGAATTACTCAGCAAAAAAATCTTTCTCTGCACAATTACATAACGTTCGCTTTACACCGTATGTAGTATGCGAGAAAGTAAAAACTAATTTATTAAAAGTCATAATAGTTGTTAGCTCTCAAAGCAGTAGCACTAGCTATCACGACCACTGTGTACACTTCAAAGTTTTCACATCGGCTACAGGGGTGCATTTTGTTTTCACAAGAGAAAAATAAACATTGTATCATGGCAATAATAATCTTGGGGCGACCAACGTGATGTAGTACCATGTCGAGAGGGAGTAGTGTTTCAGTTCTCTTGTGTCTGGGGCAATTTATGCAAGAAACTGAACCCTCAATGATGCCTCTTTCCTAAATTGTGGAAGTATTAACCGTTCTAGTAATATCTCTGTTTGCTATTAGATGATATAGTTGCAAACAAGATTTATTCCGTGCGTAGGCCAGTATTACAGGGTGAACAAATCTATGAATGGAATGAGAATTTTTCGATGTCAAACGATAAATATTTTCTTTACAAACGTACTACAAAACAGACTGTATGAGTATGTTAGTACACAAGTTTCTGAAACTAGTAGTTCTCATTTTAAAATTTTGATAGCAACTTTATTCGATTACATGCTGAGGTTTATATTTCAGATAAAGCAGTAAGACGATAAAACCTAATACAATATAACAAAGCAGAATAACAGAACAATAGACAGCATCCGGGACAAGGCAACAATAACAAATAACAAGAAAACAGACAACATCATGAACCGAGCAACAACAACAAACCCGAGCGACAACTTCAACAAGAACCCAAGAACAACAACAACAAGTATCTGTCGACAAGACGAACCGAGCAACAACAAGAACGGGAGGAGGAGATGAAGAGCGCGACCGAAAGGGAATCTGTGAGCCCATCCCTCACCCCAACAATCGGCGTTTTCTGCGAGGTCCTCTCTGCGTCAGAGACGGAGAACACGCGCCGCTGTCCCAGCGCGAGGTCGCGGGAAGTGGGCCATTAGGCGCGCTCGGGCCACGACGAGGCGCGACGCGACGCGACGCGCCGGCGCGCAACCGCCGCGCGGGCGACAAGCGGAGAGCGACGCGCTCGCCATGTCCCCTTTAACACAACAGCCTGATGATTCAATCAATTTGCAAGATGCCCCGCGAGAGAAGAGGCGCGGGACGAGCGGGCTCGACGGAGGTCAGCGCTCCGGCGCGCCCGCGAACTCGCCCGCCCGCCCAACCGACCAACCAACCGCCCGTCCAACCGCCCGTCCAACCGCCCGTCCAACTGCGCGTCCAACTGCGCATCCAACTGCGCGTCCAACTGCGCGTCCAACTGCGCGTCCAACTGCGCGTCCAACTGCGCGTCCAACTGCGCGTCCAACTGCGCGTCGAACTGCGCGTCCAACTGCGCGTCCAACTGCGCGTCCAACTGCGCGTCCAACTGCGCGTCCAACTGCGCGTCCAACTGCGCGTCCAACTGCGCGTCCAACTGCGCGTCCAACTGCGCGTCCAACTGCGCGTCCAACTGCGCGTCCAACAGCGCGTCCAACTGCGCGTCCAACTGCCCGTCCAACTGCCCGTCCAACTGCCCGTCCAACTGCCCGTCCAACCGCTCGTCCATCCGCCCGTCCAACTGCTATATACTATCGTAATAATGTGATATTACGATACGAGCTCATTCCTTCACACGAGCATTTAGTTTCATATGATACTTTTCTCTACGATTTATGGTAACTTTTGTAAGTTAAACTTTTACATTGAGTTGTTTCGTGGCAATTGCCATGCAAGATTCAGCGAAAGCCCACCCAGCGGACAACTACCCAACCCTGCCGCAGGTGGCGTTGGTAACCAGTCCGCCTGTGAGAGAGTACTAAAGTTACGGTAGTAATTCTGAGATCTCCATTTTCGCTTTTTATCTTATTTCTGAGGGATCAAACTCAACCTTTGATCCACTAGACATTTTAAACTAAATAATTGGCCTGTTTTAAGGCCAACCACACGGCAACACAAAATGACTTACGTTCCGATCTTAACCTCAGTCAAATGATCCCTCTATCACTACCAATGCCTTAGTCAAACTGAAACTACAATTTAGCTTATTTTAAATATTATTCTTCGTTAAAAGTACTAATAATAAAAGAAATTGGAACTGACAAATATAATACAATATTAAATGCAATTTTAATGCCCACAATCGAACGAAACATTTGCTAGAGTCATTCACAATGATTAAGTGTAAATACTTGCTTTGTAAACTTCTCTGTTATTGGTCAAGAACCTGTATCATAATGAAATCTATATCGTAATGAGCGACATTATACAATAGGTTGCAGTCATCAAATGACAGAATTACACAACGGGAGTAGAACACATTGTTACTGTTTTGAAATCATTCAGAAGATCTTAAAAGTCCCGTCATGTTTATACCGGTAAAACAACATGTTAGCATAAATCGAAGCCACGACGATTAGATAAAAATAGAATGTTGATTTATGGATTACTATTTAAAACTCACTCTCAAAGCTAAATAACTCTTACAAAATGCAAAACGGTTTTATCTCCTGATCTATCGAACACTAAACCTTTTTTTGAACAACTCATTTGTTCTCAGAAATACTAACTTTGTGTGAAGAACACAGATTATCCAAATAGGTAAGTTATTGATTTGTCATCAAATACCTCGACCTTATCAATATTGCGATTATTGCAGACATGCAATAATTAAATTTGCAAACAAAGTAAGAGAAACCTTCCTACTTTTTTTGCAATGAAAATAGTAAATATCCAACGAAAAAACTCACTGTGCTTTGACATTACGCTATCCAAATACAAGAATAGGTGAAAAACGAGACAATTCACATTAAATGTTATCTGGTGCATTGTCAGATAAGTCAATCTGAACTTAAAAGTGTATGTTCAAAATGTAAATTACTGCAACTTTAACAGAAACAAGATAAATTATTCTATCGCGTTTCAACTATGTTAACTAAGTTCAAAGGCCATCCATTTGAACTCGAAAGCTCAGCTTTCCAGACGCAACCTGAGTACTCGACAAACAGCCAGCGCTAAAGCTGGTTTTCGAGCACTAAGGCAGCGCGGGGTTGCTGAGAACTACTGCGCTCCGTTGCCACCCGCCCTCGCGCACAGCTCCGCCCTTGTGGCGTTGAGCTGAAGGCGACACACGTAACTTCGTTTGCATTATCAATCTTGTGTTTACAAGTATTCTTGAATATATGCGATAGTTTGTACTACAATTTTAATGGTATAAAAGACTTGAATATTTTTTTTTTAAATTTGATGATGCATACTCGCCCAAGCAGAATAGAACCAGTGGACATTTTAAACAAGTTTTGCACAAGAGAGAATCAGTGTCAGTTTCGTTATTAAAATAGCGTTTTCGGAAAACTTATCAGACGTAGTCTCATCATAAGAATGCTTTTCTCATCAATGAGCAGTCTTTGGTTTTATAATTTAGCGCTATGACTGGAGATTTACTTGCTTTCATTTCCGTCTAGCAAAGTCATCCGCATCTTTAGAGTATTATATGCAAACACTATATTTATGAGACAAAGAGCAATTTGGTCTACCTTATTACAGAAAGATAGCCTCCTTTTACAAGCGATAACCCTGCACACATCTCTTTTAAATGCGTTTGTGCTTGGTGATACTACGGTATCTCTTACTTTCTACCTAATCATTAAACTGTTATTGCTTAATGCTTTTCTTCAAAAACAATCTATTAATTTTCGATAATTCAACCTTGTCTTTACATTAAATATTTTTTCATAACTTCTTTTAAGAAATAAACATATTATGCGGCATACTGTTTTACAGTTTATAAATATCAGCGTAACTATTTTGGTTTCGGTTAATAATATGTCTAAATAACCAAATTTTGGAAATCGTGATGTATGGATTATCTCAATATTAAATGTAAAAAGTATATAGATTTGAGGACTTCAATATCACACTTCCTTTTCGCCAACTGAATCTTTTAAATGTTAATAAATATTTTGCATTCAAAGAGACATGCATCATTTTATTATTTTTCTGATATTCTCCCTGTATTCTAAAAGTTTAGTTTCCGTCAATCAGTTCGTAATATTCGTCATCAGGTCACATATTTCTCCCTTTAATTACATTTCATAGACATTATTCAAGATGTTTTTATTGTGTTTATATATTTATGTACTATCTTATTTAAAATAACTTGTTTCTCAAATTTATGACATTTTTCATGCCATAAATCCTATTCAATACGTATAGATTTCAATAATGTTACTCGTTCTTTTTCTAATATTAAACCGGCGTGGCTTTTTTAAACACAAAGAGGCGGTGTAATATCTTGGATTAATGATTCGGAAGCTCAGTTACATCGTTGTACGGTCGGTGAATCTGGCCTCACGATTTCTTTTTCCCGGATCGTCATTGTTCATCACTAAGAAACTACAGAACAATATTTGTACAGTTTTCAATTTTTTTATTTTTTTAAATTTTTTTTTCAAAACTTTCTCTCGAACGATAAATGAAAATCAAATTTCAGTTTACATGAAGAAACAAATAGTGTTTTGATTACTGTTTTAGAACATTCATTTGTTGAATATTGCAATATTCAACTCAAAATCATGCACTCGCCGCAACGATAAATTGCCTAGAATGTAAAAAGGAAGATTTGAACCTGTTATCCGCTTAGAGAGAGGAATATTGACAAACAATTCAGCAAGCATATCAGTTCGATAGCACAACAGTCTACTATATCAAAACGACGAAAAAGCCATATATCCCAAATGCGGTTTCCCTTTATGAGAAATGGAACGAAATCGGTTTTCAATGAATCATCGGATCATCCCTAGGGCCGACTGTATAGCGCGCGCCAAAAGCCCGAATACATCAATGGGAAAAGAGTGTTTTCATTCTCCAACATGACGATTTTTAATGTTTTGCGAATTTGTGTTATCTGTTTTATAATATAACATGCGTATAATTCTTTTTCAAACAACAGCGTTGCGTGTTTAGAACACAATTATCAATAACTCATCTTGTGTTCATCAACCAAAATATGCGTTTTGAAACTTCAGATCTGCTACCTATGCAAAGAGTTTTAATATATTTATTTCCAGAAGACTTCAGGAGAGTGAACGTGAGGTTTTCATGTCTAAATATTCTTTTTTGTTGGAGTGGAGTTTGATTTGTATGAAGTTCTTATGTTTACGGAACGTTTTGTGCAGACCTTCGTTGTTAGCAAGCACTTCGACCCTAAAATAGCCAGAGTCTAAGTGAGGAAGATTGATGAAATCGCCCAAGGAATCGCCCGATCAGAGCAGCCGGTCGGTAGAATTCTCCTCTATACAGGGGTGAATTTGGCTTAGACACAGTGTCGGAAATCTTACACCGGCGGCACTCGAATCCAATGACACCCCGTTCAGAAATGCTGCAATAGCAACAGTTGTTACCACGAGCTACAAGTACTCGATTGCACTCCATTGTGCACTCTAATGAAGGGAAAAACCGTGGTTCCTCACGTCAACTAAATCAAATTAGCATAGACTTGATAAAAAGAAAAGGGGCCAGCTTCATTTCTGGGCTCCCTTTTCTTACTTTCTATAGCTCATTTTTAAACTTATACATGCCATATTTTACTACTACACATTTTGAAACGTTATATTAAAAGCATTATTTACAAGCCATCTACTATATCATTTAACTAGTACACTTATCAAAATGGTGTTCCAAAATATTATTATATTCATCGCAATCCGCTGTTCAGTCATTTTATTGATGGCACGACTTTGTCGACAGTGTTAAAATAATCTCTAGTTTCTGCGATTCCAACGAGACAAAATTCATTCGCTGTTATTCCTCGACTTCCCCTTCTATCTTTCCTCACTCTAACGTCCCTGTCCCCATTCCTCTGTCTTCTCCACGACGAGAACCAGAAATTCGCGGCAAACGAGTTCACATAACGAGTCCAATTATTCTCTCTCGGTGCGCACTTCACCGAACTGAATTGCGCAGACGGATGTGCGCGACTACAATTCCTCGGTGGAAGTCGAACATCCAAAAGACGCCTAACTGTGTGTTTGGCCGTGGCTCGGAGTATTCTTTGGCCATTACAGCGCCCTCCGGCGTCTGCATGGCGCTCGCGCGGGCCGCCAATCACTCCCGGATTCGACGCCCGCCCGCGGCGAGGTCCCTGCTGGCGCTCGCGATAGTCTTGTTGGCGGCGCTGCCGTAATTGTTCAGACGCCTGCAGTCGCGGGAAATCCCCGGCTCTGGGCGCCGAGCGTGGCGCGGCGCAGGCCCGACCACGGGGACCTGACGCGGGGCCCGCCACCACGCTCGCCGTCCCGCCCACGCCGCCGGGGCCGCCACTCGCACATCGGAAACGCCAGCTCGCCATCGCATTTTGTCTCTGGCGTGCCGCCCCCTCTCGCCGCCCCCTGTCGCCGCCCCCTCTCGCCGCCCCCTCTCGCCGCCCCCTCTCGCCGCCCCCTCTCGCCGCCCCCTCTCGCCGCCCCCTCTCGCCGCCCCCTCTCGCCGCCCCCTCTCGCCGCCCCCTCTCGCCGCCCACTCTCGCCGCCCCCTGTCGCCGCCCACTGTCGCCGCCCCCTCTCGCCGCCCCCTCTCGCCGCCCCCTCTCGCCGCCCCCTCTCGCCGCCCCCTCTCGCCCCCCCCTCTCGCCGCCCCCTCTCGCCGCCCCCTCTCGCCGCCCCCTCTCGCCGCCCCCTCTCGCCGCCCACTCTCGCCGCCCACTCTCGCCGCCCACTCTCGCCGCCCACTCTCGCCGCCCACTCTCGCCGCCCACTCTCGCCGCCCACTCTCGCCGCCCACTCTCGCCGCCCACTCTCGCCGCCCACTCTCGCCGCCCACTCTCGCCGCCCACTCTCGCCGCCCACTCTCGCCGCCCACTCTCGCCGCCCACTCTCGCCGCCCACTCTCGCCGCCCACTCTTATCACCCTTTCCCATCGCCCATTCCCATTGCCCATTCTCATATTCCCCGCTCTAATAATTGTTCATATAGTGTTGTGTGAGTGAGTGTGTGAAAGCATTTGTAAATGCAGAGTAAGAATGAATGAGAGAGTGAATGAGAAAATATAAAATAGAAGAACAAAAATATCAAAAGAATACAAAAACTGTAAATATAAATTCTACAAAGAATTAGAAACTAGCAGGGCGGAAGAGTGATGTAAATAGTTATAGTTTAGTAAATAAAGTTAATTTTTAGTTAGGTTGTTTAAGATAGGTCTTAAACCTGCTGCAGAAGCTGAGGCAGCTGTGGCTAAGCTGTACCACATATCGTCGAATAAATTCCCGCCTCTCCAAGTCTACTGGGTAGGGGAAAATCGAAAACTAACTTCCCCCGCCCCCACCGTGCACTCTCACCCCCCGCGCCCTTTCCTTTTCCTCTACTGCTCTTTTCCCCTCCCCCGCCACCTCCCCGCCCTCGCCCACTGCCCCGCTCACACCCCCTGACGTAGTTGCCACCGTCACGCCCTCGCTACCACCACAGTCCTTATCCCCTGCCCAAACCTCCTCCCCCTCTCTCGCTCCCATCCCCACCCGGGACCTTGGCCCGCCCCCGCGGCCTTTGGCGGCGCTGCGATTACCGCGTGCCCGCTCCCAAGGCCCTCTGAAATGTGCGGGTGCGAGCTGCTGGTCATTGCGCACCCGTTGCACCATTGACGCAGCGCATTCTGCCGCTGCCAAGGCCACCTCAACTCCTCTAAGACTTCTTCACTTGGGACTTGCATCACACTTAGCAAGGCAGGTGAAATGCCGCTCTCAAAATTGTCAATGAATTGGTAATTTTTTTTCTTCTTCAAGGGTTACTGGCACACGAGAGCACTTTCAAGTGCATCACACAGATCAACGCTGTGACATAATCAGAAGTGTGCACAGCAGAACGATGGCAGGTATTTTTCAAAGGACTGATTCCATAATATAGTAAAAACGTCCTACCAGTGAAAACAATGTTAAGGTTATTGTTACTCAATTTCTATCTCCCTGCCACCTTGTTGGAGAGGAAATTAGGTGAGCAATATGTTCCACACAGTAGATTTTTCACCATGTTTCCTTGTTTTTGTGTAACAAGAGTATTTTAATAATTAAATTTGTTCATACAATTGACATTCTAAATGGTTAATCAAATACGGGTCATTGAGTTTACGTGACTAGGTATGAACCAGGAGATCCAGGTTCGATTACTGGTCAGGATTCCAATTATTTGAACAAATTTAATTATTATTGCTGCTATTTTGACCCGGTGGCGCGCTTGATATAATGAAATCTCCCCTTCATGCAGTTGACTTCATCATCGAAAGAGAACCGTTAAAAGGAACTCTGGAACATTCATGAATACGAGATACCTTTGAGCAAAGTTTGATTTATCCTGAATATTTACGTTTACTTTCATTTTCTGTGCTTATCTATTACAGAGCAAACATTTCCATAAATATAAATAGTTTGACACAGGTGAACGTGCTTACTTCCGGAAGTTCCGAAGATGCCAGTGCACGCTTGACAAGCTAATCGCATACCTCCGGGACACAAGGTATGCCACCGGTAGGTGTATTTCTCATCACTGTAAGCAATTATGTTATTGATTTGATCCTTGTGACTTTTCGTAACTGATCGTTGTCCACCTACCAAAACGTTATTTAAATTATTTATTTTCCGCATTCATGTTGAATTAATATTTACCAAACTAAACAACGACACTGCGACAATCTTGAAGAATGTAGAATATAGTATATATATTCATACACTACGTTTTGTGGTATCGACGTCTGTAACGTGCCATTGAATACAAGTTTACTGTTTTGTCGACTAAATAAATCTAAATCTACATCTAAATTCACTTTTATTAGTATAGATTAACACTATTGTTTCAATCTCCCGCCTTCCATTGCGATTCCAATACAAAAGGTTGTACAGTTGTGGGTACTTCTGGCACTAATTATGAAGGTTGCTTCCTTCGATCATCCACAGCCAACCACTTTCGTCATGATGATGTTCGTTTAGTCTGTACTATTTCGAGGAACCGAACCTAACCTAACATACGTTAGGATGTAAGAAGAGAAGTATGTAAATAATGGCACATTTGTTATCATTTGAACGTCATGATTCTTGAAGTGTATCGAAACATATTCAAGTTGTACGTCAAATTTTATGTTTATATATTTTCTACTGTTTTCGCAGCATAGCAACGAATTCCAAATTCTTTTCTTGATTTTGCACACGACACATCGTGCTGAAATAAACTACTATGAAAATTAGTTCCATCTGACTTATTTTCAGATCTCGAACCCAAGAAAACAAAAATTTTCTCGCCAGTTGCGTTGCTACAGTCGGCCTTAATGAATGATGACTGGTTTGCCGAAAAATAATTTCAAGAAAATGAGACATGTTCATTTTTCTTCATAAAACACCAAATTTTACCATGAGCATGCTATATTTTATGCAATTTACGTTTTATAAAACAATTTTACAGAAAAATCACCCAATTTTCTCGCTTTCCAAAAGCAATCAGGACCTCTGAAAATTATTCAGCGGCACCAATTCTCAACATTTGATAGTATAAAATGTTATTCACATTTAAGTACTATATTCAATGACGAGTGTCATGTACAGATTTCACATCAATTAGATTGAAATTTAATATTATCCTCTCGAAACAACAGCCTGTACCACACAGGACTAATAACGTGAGAGCAATGTTGTTAAAACCTGTGAAAGGCAAAATTGTGAAATAGGAGGGAATAAAAAGGAAAGTATCTCCATCTTTACGCTTTTGAAAAGAGAAATTCTGACCTACGTAAATTATTCAACAGAATTAATTACCAGCATCTGATAATATAAAACGTTATTCCCATTTAACTACTACATTCAATGACGAGTGTCAAGTACAAATATCACTTCATTTGGAAATAAATTTACAATTATTCTTTTAAAACAACTGCCTGTAATAAGCAGGACCAATAGCGTGAGAATGTATAACAAAAATTAATATAGTTTAATAGTGTTATTACCACCCCCGAAAAGCAGTATTGTTGAACATTAGTAAATAGAACAATAAAATACTACAGTAAGAAATGATGATGTAATGATGAGTATTAATACACGTGTCTGATATTACGATACAAGCGAGAAACGAGCGAGTATATTAACTTCACTTATGGTAACATTTACAAGTTAAACTTTTACATTGAACCGTTTCGTGGCAGTTGACATGCAGGATTTAGCCAAGGTCACCAAGCGGACAGCGCCCTCCCCATTCTGACGGAGGTGACTTTTGCTTACTATTGCGCAAATGAAATAGAATCAAAGTGAAATTACGATCCAATTTATTTTAAATAATATTCCACGTAAAAATTATTAATAATAAAAGAAATTAAAACTGACAAGCATAATACAATACTAAATTCAAATTTTAATGTAAACAATCGAACGAAACATGTATTAGACAGATTCCCAATGGTTAATTAAATGCCAGTTCTTGGTTTATAAACATCCCTGTGATTGGTCAAGAACCTGTATCATAAAGAGTATCATTCTGCAACGGGGTGCAGCCATCAAATGCCAGCATCATGCAATGGGAGTGGAAAACAGCGAGTGGACGGGCGTGGGGGGCAGGAGGCCTAGTTTGGTGCCTGTTTCGGTTAGCGCCGCGCGTGAGGCGCGTGGCGGAGCGCGAGCTCTCCGCTGGGGTTGCGCTGTTGGTGCGCTGGACCTCGCGGCGGGAATTCATAATTGCGAAGCGCCGGCGCCCGCGGCCCGCGGACGGATTCTAATTGTGTCATTGTTACTAATGTTATTATTGTTAGTGTAATTGTTATAATTGTTATTATTGTTACTATAATTGTTATTATTGTTACTATAATTGTTATTATTATTGTTGCTATTATCTTTATTATTATTGTTGGTATTATTGTTATTGTTATTATTATTATTATTATTATTATTGATGTATATGGCCATTACTGACCACGCTACACGATCAACGTGTGTAATTTTTTTAGGTTCAGCTTCTCGCTGTCTCTCTCAGTACGACAAGGTTGTTGCGCCTTGAAGTGTCAATCATGACATGATAGGATAATGAGAGAGCTGAAGGGATATTCACAAGTACGACCATGTCTGCGTAGGGCTCGAACCTGCAGCCTCCTCGGCGCAGACGACGGCTGCCACAACAGTGTGCGCCACAGCGCCAACTGTTATTATTATTATTATTATTATTATTATTATTATTATTATTATTACTATTATTATTATTGTTGTTATTATTATTATTATTGTTATAACATTAAGAAATGTATTTTGTAAAATTGTACGATAACTTATATCATACTCTTATAAGATGGGGAAGAACACAAAAATTGTCCTATGTTCACACAAGATCATTTCTGAATTAATATCGTTTGAAAGTCTCTCGTTCGTAGCAACCTATGTACAAGTTTAGTAGGTCCTTGTAAGACAAATCATGCTTTCTTTGAAAGCAAACATTCTCGCTTCGTACGTAACTACATCTTCACAAAATTTCACACTTGCTTTTCACGAAACTAGGAATCCTCCACTTAAATATGTGTGCAATAAGCCATTTATATTCTCTTTTAAAGCCTACATTTTCATGGACGAACTCTTTGTCATTAAATTTGTTATTTAATGATTTTCGAGTAATTTGAGAGAAAATAAATTTGAAGATGGTTTTATTCTAAATTATGATAGTTATACAAGTACTATTAGTATTTTTTTAATATTTCACTACCTAACGTATTGACTTCATTGCAGAGAAACATAATGAAAGCTCACGTTATAATTTCAAGAATAGATGTATGGAATAATTTCACTTTGAGTATCGAAATTTTAGCCGTATGTTTTTACACACATAATATAAGGGCAAGTAGAAAATGAAGCTGAAAAAATTAGGAGCTGAGAGATTTAATTTGTGGCAATTTTACTGATTACAGTCGTCTTTGTTCAACCGAACCGTAAAAAGACTTCGACAGTTGTCGGAATCCCGAACGTGCACTAACTCTCGCTCGCGGGTGTTTTCCTGGCACAGATCTTATAGTTTCCACGTGACTCTTAGCTGATTGGTCCCCACATCTTCCAAGTGTTCGCAAGCATTCACAAAGCGCTGCGACAGACAGTGTCACCAAACGACGAACACGTATTGAAAACTCCAAAAAGGTAATTGGTTGGGATAATTCGAAAATTCGCCTCTTTGAAATTACAAGGTTATAATTGACCAAAACGAAAAAAAATTGTTGGTGTGACAAGGTTGTATATGACTTCTGCTACAAGTCAAACTTATTCGCGCAGCAATCTGAGAACAAATAGCTATTTCAAAAATCACTGAATAAGGAGTAATGAAACATCACATACGCCGATGTAAGTTAGTCTTCACACGCCGAGAAGCAAAACTATTCTAAAAGCAGACTGTACCTGCTAAAAGATCTGTACGTCACCCTAAAGAAGATGGCGAAATTTCCAAACATAGATAAGCCAAAAATCTTAAAATAGTAAAGTGAAATGGATTTCGAGAACGGAAACTTGAAATAAAGTTAACAAAAATTACCAACTTCAGGGAATTCCGTCCAAGGAGAAAAACAAGGGCCGAAGGGAGAGGCTATAAATGGCTCGACCGCGTAAGACAATGTTTATTGATTGGTTTCGTAAAAACTAGTAAGAGAACGCGAGAGGCGCCTTCGGGAGTGCCGAATAGCTTAAAGGTGGGGAACTAATATTAGGATATCGATTGCTTGATTCTGTCGATCAGTTCAAGCACGATTAAGATCCACTCGGTATTTACTTGGCTGTTGGAGACACGCCGCGTCCTAGGTACGGTTGCCTATCTTTCGGGCGTCGTAATGCAACCTTCCCCATGACAAAAAACACATTTCGCCCTGACGAAGGACGCAGTATAACGGCCAAAACGGTTAGCATCTGTGCCTAGAACGCGTCTCTCGGACAGTGAAGTAGAAACTCCGTCCGTCCGCGGAAACGTACGATTTCAAGATTCACTCATTTCCCCCATAAACTGTAACAAATGAAAGACATTTTCACATACAAAGGAAGAAACTGTTTTGAATAGTTACTATCCACACTAATGTTTTGGTCGCTGTCTGGAGAACTCTAGCAGCCGGCTCGTCTGATCGGTAGTTTTCCGTGGTTTCTTCTATAATACTAGACGGGCCGGGACACTACTCTAACAAACGGGCTACGAACAGAGCACGATATTCCTTCCCTTACTACTACGCACACTACTTACGCTCACTTACACTCACATGCACTACACTATGACTCATGTCTGGAGACTGATCGCAAGTTCGGAGCTTCTCACGGCTGGGGTGGTGCCGGTGCTCGTGGGAGATACCTGGTTGGGGAAATCCCCTGTAGCCGACGGCAGGTCGGGGCTGGATATCACTATCCAACGGGGGAAGATAACCCCCCCCGCGATAAAACATACCCTTACTTACGAGACTAATGACCTTAACAGTCGACGCGCCCGGAATGAATAATCAACCAACCAACCCACCTAAGTTTTGGCTCACGTTCTTGTTATTTGGTCACAATGTGACACCGTTCACACTTCGGGGCTGTAAGCCTCTTACGCGCGATTTAAAGCTGCTGGAAAACATCGCACTTGTCAACCCCCGCGGCGCGGCGCTGGGCCAAGCGCCCGCTAAAAGTGAAGGCTCCCATGGGCAGCCGCCGCGCCAATTCGCGCACTTCAGCTGCCCGCGGAGACGTAAGCCGCCTCGCCCCGCACTCGCCACTGCGCGGGCGGACTGCGTGCAACGCCCTCTGCCCTGCCTGCTCGCTCAGTAGCTTTAGCCGGCGTGCTAGCTTTGCGGGAATCGAGAGCGGTTCTAGCCACAAGGATCAACTGGACAGAGCTCAAACAGGACTTAGTAAGAGATGATCTGAAAACAAAATTCATTCTCTAAAATAGAGGAGCTCATCGAAATTAAAAGGACAAATAATAAAATAATTTCTGAACACAATCAGTCTGTAAGTTATACACTACAAAAGATATGGGGTTCGATTCATAATGTAAATGTCTGTAACTGAGACAGTAGTACTATCAATACTTGTTTCTTAATGATGGCACAGTCTGACTATACCAAATTAGATTTTAGTGTGTACCTAATTTCACTTTTAAACAATCATTTACAAAGTGCAAAATTTTCGCCCGAATTCTACTAATTCCATTTTTTTCATAAACTCCATACTAAAAAGCTTATTTATGTATTTAATAACATTTATTAATATATGTAAGGATTGATAATATTGACGGACCTGGTAGGGAATAGTTTAAAAAGGCATTTTCATTGTAAAGAGTTAATATAGCAACGTATTATGAACGATTAAAGATCTTAGGAGAAAATGAAAGTGTGAATCTGTTTATTCATTTAAAATAATATCTACATAAATTAATTAAAAGCATTTCACGAACGTTAAGAGATACAGCACGAAAAATCCTGGAAATATTTCCTGTTATCCATTTGTTTCAATTTTCCAGAATTATAAAACAATCTGTATTTTTCAATTACTTGGAGTTCCTCTCTTGAATGGTTACAATTTCCTGAAGTATGGAGTCGGGAAAGCCACTGATGCAATTGAAAACAAATACTCTCTGTCTGGCTTTCCCGTTGGGTATGTTTCAAGACCTTTGTAAACATTGCCTGAAGTTGATATTACTTCAGGAGACAACTAAAAACACTTTTGAAATGAAAAGATATCTCTCTAGGCGATGTATTATATATATTGACTAAAATATAGAATGTGTTTTATAGATAGAAAAAATAGAAGTTCCGTTGTATTGATACGTATGGGTTAATCATATTTAATAATCACAAAACATGTATATTGCTATTTATTGTTAATTTTACTTCATAATAGTAGCTTGTTCTTAGAATCTTTGATTTAGTTTGTAAGTTGACGTTCAAGTAAGTAAATTGGGTTCTAAGTACAACGGAGCAACATTTAACTACGTCTATGATAGGACACATTATAATACACTTCATAATTCTGACGATTAGATAATTGTATTTTCGCAAACCTTTAGCACCTAGAACAGTGGACGAGTTCTCATTCGGAGCGTTTTATACCAAGAGGCGTGCAACCGACGAAAACACCAACCGAACAGCCCAGACAGTTTATTGAGTTATCGCCTGAAGGTTGAAAAAATAGAAAGACATACTAAAAAAGCAAACATTAAGAGAAGATGTCCCATATGTGCATGCATGGATTTCAAGACAAGAGGAGAGACTCATTGTTAAATGCCAATATTTGATTCAAAATTCACTTCAAAATTTTGGGAGCCAAAAGGCATTGACAGCTTTACACATGCTGAAGCGACTGCAAGGTCTCGTATGTCCAGCCAAACTGGGCAGTTGCGCTAGCGCAAAGAGAGGAACTTGTTTATTTCTTTAAAGCGTCGTTTTTTGTAAGTGCATGTGCTAGAGTTTCAAAAGTGAGGAGAAAGAAGGTGAGGAACAAAGATGAAAGAGGAGGAAGTCGGTTAAATGGTATTAACTCATGATGACGCTTCTCAATGTTGGAAGTCATTGTTCTGTTGATGTTCTTTATTTCTCTTGATTGATTCATTGTTAGTGATTCCGGACGCGTCAACTACTCAGGCCATTAGTCCAGTAAGTGTAGTGCATAATTTTGCTCGAGAGGAAGAGGTGTTGATGGTGGTGGTCTTCCATCGCTGTGTGGCGAGATCCGGCGCCGACCTACTGTCGGCTAGCGGAGTTTTTCCAACCAGGTATCTCCCACCAGCGGGGCACCGCCCATGCCGGGACAAGCTCCTAGTTCCTGACGGGTCTCCTGGCATGTGTGGTAGTGTAGTGAATGCTAGTGTAAGTGTGTGTATAGGGTGAGTATAGGACAATGAAGAGTTAGGAAATATCGCGTGTGGCCCATGGTCCGTTCGTTAGGGTATTTTTTCGGCATTCGCCTAGTATTGTACGGAGAAAAATGATAAACTACTAAACAACAAATAAAAATGTATTTTAAATTTAGAATGTAAGAAAACGTCAAAGAGGGTGGATACTACTACAGCACTGCAGAACAATGTTGGTAGCACCACTGTGTATTTCGAATAATTTTACCACGAAAATCATTATGAAATGATAAAATATGCTGTTATTTACAACTTCATTATTTCCAATGACTAAAAAGTAAAGTAGAAAGTAAGACGTATTAGTAAGTTCACCAGAGTGGTGAGAAATCTGGAAGATTCTGTTTCCACCGACTTAATGGATTTTGCTTACCTCTTCTGGCGTTTATGACAAAACAGACTTCAATTGGACAATATCCAACGCTAAAATGAAACGCAAAATATAATTATCACAAAACAATATGATTTTAATGAAAACACTTGTTTATTTATTTTGACCTTTTCTCTGCCTTTGCCAGATTGTCAATATATAGTTCAATACAAATTTGTCATATTAAGATTTTAACGAATGTTGCTGAGATAAGTGCTCGTAACCTGTGTAAATAGACACTGTTTATTTCTATTTGAAGAGGCACGAATTACTTTCGAGTTGAAAAGCACTGATCAAATATATTTTAACGTTCTCTTTGTGACCGACCAAACCGCATGTGATTATGTTTTGTGGTAGAAACACGGCAGACGTCGATATTCACGGAAATCGGCAATTAAAATCGTTCCACGCGTGTGTGTATTATAAGAGCGTTCCGGTTTGTTGCTGCTGATGGAACTGGTGGTTGCGCCAGTTGTGGACAGACGCGCGGACGTGGGAGGTCACAGAATGTTCCGCGTAAGAATTACCAGAAAATATTTCGCAGGAGACGCGGAGGTAAAGTTATGTTCTGAAATACAAAAGAATTACAAGAGTTTTACAAGTGTTTAAAAAATCAAAAATCATAATCCTACCGAAAAAAATTCAGTTAACCATATATCAAGGAGACGATGTTAGAACGGACCCTGAGGGACCCCATGCTTAATTGACAAAGAAATCGGAAAGAGAAATAATTAATGAGCTTTCGGGCCATTATGGTATTTCTAATATGTGCCATTGATATTCAATACAGAGCTTTACCACGAATTCCAATCGAAGGTTATTTTTGAAAGCAAAATGTTATGGTTGATGACGTCAAAAGGTACAGAAAGATCTAAAAATATTATAATAGATACGTCATTTCACTATTGAAAACATATAAAGAGTAGAAAAATGTTTGTTTACATTGGTTTTGATTTTCTAAATCCATGTTAAGAGTCTGATAAGCCTTGGCTTTTTTCGGAGAAACATTGGCATTCCTATATAGAAAATTCTCTCTCGTATTTTAACAAAATTGACAAAAAAATGGTCGATACCTTCGAATTTCATTCTCTTGACTTCTTTTGAAAAAGGACTTTATTTGTGATGTTTTGAAAAGTCCGGAAATAATCCTGTCCATAAATAAGCATTGAAAATGTGAGTTAATGAGTCAGACACATAAGCTTTTAATAAACAACCCAGAAACTCATCCACCACTATGATTTATGCACTTCACAGAATTCACTGAATAGTAGCGTCACCTACAAAATCACACATACATACACACACTCACATGTAATTTTGAACAACTGAGTTTGGCACGGCACTGCACTGCACTGCAAAAGTCACATTAACATGCTCATTCACAGCTTAAATATTTTCACTATACGTTTAGAACATTTTTTTTCACAACAAAACGGTTATATTACGAAACATCACATTTTGCCAAATTTCATGCATTTATTAAGAAATCTTCATTTTCAACAACTGTACAATTTTAAAAGTCGTGCCCTGAAAGTAGGGAAATCTGACTTAATCATTTACTATTCTCTGCCCACAGAGATTTCAGTCTAGAATTGATAGAGGAAGACGACAAACAGGAAAACAAAACGTGGAAAACTCCGAATTCCATTGGGCCCCATGAAGGGAAGAACGCTTCATATGCAATTCAGCTCCTCAATTAGTTTGCAACGTGATGGCTCCTATATTCTCACTACTCCGGATTCACCTTAGTCGGCGCAACAGTGAAAACCATTTGAAATCCGGTGTCGCCAGGTTTTTGCTGCATAAATGTGGTCCAATGGGGCTTAGACAGAGCTTCTAGAGCTAAAACCAGGGTAAAAACTCAGGGACAGTGTTCCAAATATAACTCATATTATTGTTATAAAAAATATTGTCTTATAATGTATTTTTTCGAAAGAATTGGTCCCTTTAAAATTTTTAGACAGTGAAAGTTTTTAGATGTTCTCATATGTTTATATGTTCTCAGTCTCATTCTTGACTGTTGATGTTGTTTTACATTGACTTGATATGTATTAAATCAATTTGAAACTTTTACTGTCTGAAATTTTAAGGGACTTATCCTTTCGAGAAAATCATATTTTTGTTTCCCTAGCGTCTTCTGAGCTTGAGAATTTCATGCACATATTTCAAAAGTCTTTCTTGTAAATGAGAAATGTAAAATTATACGAATTAAGTTTTATTGACTGGAAATGGGATAAGTACGAAAATAATCTTCGCCAAAAGCTCATATAAACATATGACAATCTTCGTAATTTTAGAAAAAAAAAATTTAGCATTGTATTATTACTTACATTATGTTACAAACGCTGTAAATATGTTTTCTGTCCATAATAATAGGCAACATGTGTTCACTGAATTCACATGCAACGTTTCTTACACAAACGATTTATTTCTTCTTACACTGTCTTGCAATAAATTATTTTTACAAAAAATTGTTTTTTCTAAAAATTCTAATATATTTACAGCTCTATTCTCAAAACTCAATTGGCCTCCAATTGAATTACAATTAGACCTTAGAAGTACGGCCTTGCAGGCATTCAAATATAAAAAATATTGAAGTGTGTAGGTTGTGTAACAAATCAAAGGCCACACAGTATCAAGCTAATTCATTTAGTTATAGCAGTATTGAATAGCCTACTAAATCAAAAACAAAGGCGTCTCGCTAGGTTTAATCCACATCATTGTGCAGAGACCAGAGCCGTTGTCTTTCGCCCTCGCGTTCGCTCTCGCGCTCATATTTGCGGTGTTTTCCCAGCGGTCGCGGGGCAGCATCCGAGGGCAAACAGCCGCGAGCACTGCGCCTCCTCTCTTCAACAAGAGGAGCGCCGTCGCCAGCGCCACGAGGCAGCACGGGGCGGGGGATAACGAAATGGCAACTGCGACATGGCACGCTGTAGAGCGAACGACAACGAAAATGGCTCTTATCTGCTTTTACTTTTAACTCGATGATACCGGTCTAATTCGGAAAGGTCTGCTGCCGTAATTCGGGGATAAACTGAAGGTGAGATAGATTCAAAATTTTCTTAGCTTTGATTCCTAAGTTAGTTTATGTCGAATATGTCGCAATTATTTACCAAGACTAAGCCATCTCGAAAATAAAAAACACACCGTTGTATTATGCACAATAGAATGAAGACTTTATGAACGAATAAACTTTTTATGTCGTTTTAGTAAGAAACATTACGTTGCTTCATAGCAGTTTGAAGATGATTTATGTTGTTTTCTTAAATTCAGAAGCTCGAACGCAAATCAAATCGATAAGCATGGCGATTAAACCCAAAATAAATTCGTATTTGTTCAGAAACAAGCAAAGAAAAAAATTTGAATTGCAAGAAATCTGAAGGAGACAATTTTTTCTGTTTGAATTGCAAGAAACCTGAAAATGAATGTTGAAAAATTTCGTGTTTCTGGAATCAAAAAAGACCCATCGAGTTGATAAGTGGCGCATTATACTTCAGAAAGGTTTGCTTAACAAGTGATATTTTGTCGACTAATAGGCTGTAATGAAATAATAATAATAATAATAATAATAATAATAATAATAATAATAATAATAATACGCAAAACACTCTATATGTATATGTGGAAGGTAGAAAAACTTTTAGCTACTGTCATACATTTGAAAATTGGATAAGGTTTGTATGTCCGTCCGTCACCCTGGTTCAAACTGCTACCTTCTGCCCCTGGTTTTTATTCAAGTTTCCCTATTTTGTGTATTGGAACAAGCTGCAATGTGAACTTAAAGAAAATAATAAGTCTCATATATTTTAAAATAAAAGTTACTTAAAACAAAACGCTTCATCTTTGACGTGGTGGCCAAAGCAAAGCAATACAAATCAAATATTCATCATGAAATATTTACTCTGAGACAACGTGGAAGAAGTAAGGCGATTTCCTATCACGACGAAAAGGAAGAGCAATAGATAATGTCATTCAATTAAACCGCGTTATCTCAACATTGCAATTTCTTTACTAGTCACAACAAAAATTAGGCGAGTTTAAAAGATATTGTTTTATTTGTGAGTTTGTCATTTTGAATTCAACTTTTGCAAGTATTTTATGAATAAGAAAGGGAAATGAAATGGTAATATGTAAGTTAAGATTTTCAAAATACTTGTATCATTTTCAGCTTTTTTGGCTGCCTTATCTCTAGTTTTTTTACTCACATGAGACATATGTAGCACAGAGCCCTCCTTCTTACTGACACTCGCAGCTTACCTGAAACAAAAGAAATAAATTAATTGCAATGTAAATAGTGGTTTCAGCATTTCAAATGCACAAAAAGTTGGAAAAATATTTAACAGTCATTTTTATGTAAGTGTGAAATAATTTACTAAGTTGTTTAAGAAAAAATTGTAATAATAGGGTAGCTAATATTTGACTATTGAAATTTGACATGCTTTGGGTCTCTTCACAAAATCTTTCAAGTGTGTGGTGTGTAGCTTTCCACTACATTATTACAGATGTTAACTACTCCTCTTAAATAAATCTTGAAGGAATTATCTATGTTTTGAAGACTAAATAAGACTAAGTCTTTCTTGTCCTTATTCTAAGATGACACTAAGTCAATCCACTTGTGTAGAAAGTTCTATAATTCATTGTCGTCAAACACGTAACTCTGCTGTCTAAAATAAATAAAAAGTTGCCATTTATCTTTATGAACTTCTACTTGTTAACATCTGAATTTCCTTTTCCATGGAAACTTTAAATAAATCATGTTACCGACCTAGAAAGATGAAGTCCTCGCCACGAAAGTTAAATATACAAATCTAGCAATATATCAAAACAAACTTTCGACAATAAAATTTCTTTAGTGATAAATATATCCAAATGATTTGAAGAAACCTTTGCAAAACTTTAAATTAGGCGTGATGACGCCGTTATGTTCACGTCGCATGTCTCCAGCGAAAAGAGACCGGTAGTCATTAACCGTATGGACTTCCGTTCATATTTCGAGTTGCTTATAGACACTATTATACACCAATAAGAAGCCTCTCCAATCGGTATGGAGGTTAGCATGATGGATTTTAAAGCTAGCTTTTGCGAGTTCATACTGGGATGAGAAGGGTGGAGTTCCAAACACCAGCAATTTCTCAAAGTGTCTTGTAATCTGTAGGATATATAATGCAAAAGAAATATTGCAAATATCTGGCAAAATGAAATTGACCTTCAATTAACGTCATAATCCCATTCTATATTTTAAAGGCAGGAAACGATTTAAGTAATACCTGAAGGTGTAACAGAACGTTGTATGTCGTTAGCGTGAAATATTCAAATCAAAGAATACAGCCAATGTCTTGGGTACGCGATGTACATCACCTGGACTAATATAACCAAAACACACACTCCATCGTCAAACTGTTTTGTATCGCATTGTTTACTAAAAATGTTACGCTCGTACCATTGTCGTAATGTTTTGGATTACGACGTCTGAACCTTAACCAATCTCGAAGATAATAGTCGACCATATTATTCATTTACTAGTTAATGTGATTACTTATAAAGATGTGGGGGATCGCCAACTACGAGATAATTGAAGCCTGTAATTAAGGACGACGATGATGATTTTGAATATGATGACTATGGAAACGATGATTAGATGATAGTGTTAATGATGGAGAAATAATGAATGACACAGAAAATAGGCGAACTCCGAGAAAATGTGCTTTGTACATCACCAATTCAAAATGGACTGGACAAGGCTGGAATCCGCCCTCATCGGTGTAAGGAGTCAGCCCTAGCCCAACGGGGTCGTTATAGACCCCTAGAGATCGATGGAATTTTGAAAGGGGTCAGTGGTGATTAAAGAGTCGGTTAGGAGTCAGTAGCCGAAAATGAACCAACGCCTGATCATAATAATCAAGGTCCCATTAACTTCCAAAAATATTAATGAACTTAGTAAACTTTTACTGATATGAAGCAAAAAGACGGTTGATAAATCCTCTCCTCATCTTTCGTAACCGTCGTTCATCCTTAGGAATTAGGATGTTCAGAAAATTCAAGAGATAATAACTCTGCATTTACAAGTTTTGCTCATTTAATTTAATGGTCAACTAAAAGACACTCACAAATTTGAAAACAGTTGCCCTTCAATGAAGATCAGTAACTCAGCTACCCAGAATCGCGTTTGTCACGTCCTGTCTCGTCTCGTCCCGACCTATCCTGTTCTGTCGCGTCCCACCCTGCTCCCCCTCCCCCCCCGTACTTCACTCCGCCAGCCCCGCCACACCAGGCCTGAACCGCAATCATCTTCACTTACTGAAAATCTGAGCTATTTACGATAATATTAGTGTACGAAATTGTTATCTGTA
The DNA here is from genome assembly GCA_038098605.1 of Gryllus longicercus. Classification (NCBI taxonomy): domain Eukaryota; kingdom Metazoa; phylum Arthropoda; class Insecta; order Orthoptera; family Gryllidae; genus Gryllus; species Gryllus longicercus. The sequence continues at coordinate 1,617,240 of JAZDUA010000162.1, forward strand.
AAGCATTTATAAACTATTCTGTGTCATAATGGAGTATGCTGTTTATTATAGGGAAACGTAAGGTGTTCAATGAAGAAAACCATTAGTTTAAAAGGGGGGGTGTAAGAAAAAAGGTTGGGAATCACTGCTTTAGCCATTGCATCACTAGTCCCCCTCCACTGTACTAGAACGCCGCCTTATCTTCGTACCATGATCTCAACAAATTCAAAGCGTACTTGCCCTTTCGCCCCATTTTTTTCTTTACATCCGCAATGAGAACTGGAATGTCACGAGAAAACTAGTTCTGACTCGCTGCTGAATTGAATTATTAGTGTAGTCATGTATCACTTAAGTGGAGTGAATTCCGAGCAAAGTTGTCTTCGGCTGGAATTTCCCGACAGATGTCGAATACCAGGAACAAGGGCAACGCAACATTTTAGTCATAACTCGGATAACATCCCCATAATCTTCGATTATTAGATTACCCTCGCTCTCCTGATAATTGCCTACCTAGGGAGAATTAGTTCCAAACATTTAAAGAAAGCTCAGACTCATCTCACGTTCATGAAAAGTGAAACACATAAAAACATCGCCCCCTCCAGACGTACGTTCTCTTCTTAGAGGGTTTAAAACCCGAGTCGTGAATGCGCGCGGAATCAATATTTATCTGCACATTCACTCACAACATTCCAAAATCAAATAAATCGCCTGAAAGGAAACAGATCTGTGTTTGGTGACATTTTGCATGTGAATAATCAAAGTAAAAAATTATGAAGTATTGTGAAAACACCGAGCACAAGCTTACATCGTATATAACTTTGTTTTAAATTTTAATGTGTGTGGGAATATATAAACATTATTAAATTAAATAAATATGATTATTTGAAAGTTTGTATATCATACTTTATTCATACTTAGACTTCTAACACAATTTGATCTCTTACGTTTTCATAACATTATGTTTTGATGTATAAAGATTAATGTTTCTTGCATAAACATAGTTGTATTGCGGTCGTAATTAAATTTTGTGCTCTTGAACTTCAAAATAGGAGAAAAGTTATTGCCCTAATGCCCTTGAAAAGTTATTGCCCTTTCATAAAATTACCTTCATTTCCTTTCCTATCCCTTAAAGCGGAATTTACCTGTGTGCTCTTTAGGTTTTTCAGGAATGCAAATGTTTACAGTTGCCCGTAGCAACTCATGATCGCAGCGACGATGTACGTAACAAACACGGTAGGGCGGAGCTGGCACGAGGAGGCGTGCTGCCCTTGCTGGTCGTGGAAGGATTGCGATGGGATGGCGGGTGTTTGGGCGTGGCGGGGCGTCGCAGGTGTGGCGGGGTGGGGCGTAGCGTGGCGTGGCGTGGCGGGACGAGGTGGGGAACGGTGAGGCTGGCTGGCTGACGTGGCGGGGAGTTGAGTGGCGGGGTGTGGACTGGCATGGCGGGAGGGGAGACGTTGTGTGGCGTGGCGTGGCGGGTAGAGCGGGATGTAGAGTGGCGAGGCGGGGCGGGGCGTAGCGGCACATTGCGGAGCTGGCGAAGTGAGACGTGGTGAGGCTTGGTGTGGCGGGGCTGGCGAAGAGGAGTAGGGTGGGGATGGGGTGCAGGGTGGGACGGGACAGGATAGGTCGGGACGAGACGAGACGAGACGGAGCGGGGTGGGACGAGAGGGGGCGGGACGGGAAACACTAAATAAATTATTCCTTTTCCTTCCAAGTGGAGTTTTTTTATAAATAAAGTGAAATCCGGCCAACGTGGATTGCTTCAGGTATTCATCAAATACAAGGTGGTTCAAATATGACCGGGACTGATTTTTTTCAAATACCCCGACATACGCATTAACTGCGCCGCCTGGAGAGAATCTAGCCACAACCCCCCACCTCCCTCCTTTGCAGGTTAGAACCTGTTCAGTCGCGTCTGGGTCTTGCTAGAACGATGAGTGAACAAAAGGTGCCGCGGTGCGTGGAACAACGCATTATCATCAAATTTCTCGTTGGAGAAAACGTTCAACCGTCGGAAATTTTGCAGAGACTCAGAAAACAGTACAGGGAAGAGTGCCTCTCACGGACCCGTGTGTTTGAATGGTGTAAGTGTTTCAGAGAGGGACGAGAGCGCGTTGAGAATGAACCTCATAATCGTCGGCCGCGAACATCCATAACCCCAACAAACATTGATCGTGTTAATGCGGTTATTTGTGAGAACAGGCGCATCACTATCAAAGAAGTTGCATCAGTAATTGGCATCAGTGTGGGTAGTGTAGAAGACATGATAAAAAAACACCTAAAATATAGAAAAGTGAATGCTAGGTGGGTTCCACGCACTTTGACGGACGAGAACAAATTGATGCGCATGCAAGCTGCCAGTGTTCTTCTAATGCGGTTTGAAAATGAAGGAGATGCATTTTTGAAGTCCATTGTAACCACTGATGAAACGTGGGTTCACTATTTTATTCCTGAGTCCCAGCAGGCATCACGTGAATGGCGACACGCCTCTTCTCCAAAACCCAAGAGAGCGCGGAAGATCCGTTCGGCGGGAAAAGTGATGGCAACATTTTTTTGGGACTGGATGGGTGTTATCCATGTAGACTTTCTTACAGAAGCTAACACCATCAATGCAGCTTATTATTCAGCACTTTTGGAAACAGAAATCAAAGAAAAGATCCGATCCAAACGGAAGAGAGGTGGGAAACGGGTAGCATTCCTTCAAGACAATGCACGGCCTCATACTGCTAAAACAACCATGGCAACCATCAGCAAATTGAAGTGGGACCTTCTACCACATCCGCCGTACAGTCCAGATTTGGCCCCAAGTGATTTTTACCTTTTTGGACAGCTTAAATCACATTTGCAAGGCATGCGATTTGCGGATAATGACGCAGTCATCCACAGTGTTCGGGAGTGGATATGCCGACAACCAAAATACTTTTATGAAAAGGGCATTAGGATGCTCCCAGGACGTTGGAAAAAATGTATAGAATCTGGAGGGAAGTACTTTGAAGAATGACATGTACAAATAAATTTTTGCTAATAAAGTATTTCGTAAAAAAAATCAGTCCCGGTCATATTTGAACCACCTTGTATATACACACTTTCCGACAAATGTCAATTGCTTAAATTGTATTTGAACCCTGCACAATTGGAAGAGGTGGCGCGTGCCCTCTCCGAAAGCCCACCCTGGGGACGTGATGGGCGTCCGCTGGCCTCGCGAAGAAGCGCGCGATCGCCACGCGAGCGCTCGACGGCAGCGCGCTTCGCAGCGAAGGCAGCAATTAGAGAATTCGCGCTGACGAGCACGCGCCGCGCGCGGCCCAGGGCGCTGAAACCGATGAGCAATTCGCGCTGCCTCGCCCGCCCGCCCGCCAGCCGCCCCGGGCGACGCCGGTCGCCCACCGCGCGCGCCTCGCCCCACGCAGCGCGTTGCCTCCGCGCCACCACTCGGGGGGGGGGGCGTGTTTGAAATAGGAGGCGGCTGCTTTCTGTATGCTGCATTCTCAACGTTTGCACTTCACTCACGTTTCTTTTATTATTACTAATATTATTATTATTATTATTATTATTATTATTATTATTATTATTATTATTATTATTATTATTATTATTTTGTTGTTGTTTTTTTTTGCTCGCGAAACGGCCGACTAGAATCACGCATGCATGCATCCTGCAGTTACCGTGGCTCAGTATCATTATCGCGGTGGCAGGTGCATGTAACTTTAATTGGGGACCAGCATTTAACTGAGTCAGATTTTTATTCTCCAGGTTTGTTAGCCCTGGGGGTATGGAAGATGAAATGATGATGATAATGAGGGGTGAAATGACGACACACTCCTACACACATACACAAATACACCCATGCCCGAGGCGGGACACGAACAGTGATCTGGTTCGAAACCACTACGGCAGTACTGCCTGAGCGATCTCGGCCATCTGATCGGCTTTTGATTATTATTATTATTATTATTATTATTATTATTATTATTATTATTATTATTATTATTATTATTATTATTATTTCTATTATAATTAACTACTACACATTATTACTATAAAATGGAAGGTACTAACAGACGCTGGATTACTTCCCAAGCAACTCGTCTCAATCTGCAATAGATTTATATTACCTAACTTCTAACGCCTTTAGTCGTGAAATTAGGGGAGAATAATGATAATGAGATCGAAAATATTAATAATAATAATAATAATAATAATAATAATAATAATAATAATAATAATAATAATAATAATAATACTTACCGCAACTACATATTCTCAAAAAAGGGTCCAACTATTTTAATGAAAATTGACATACAGGACCAGGTTTTACTCTTAATCTCAGTTAAATAAAGTCGAATTTCCATTAAGAGACTACAAAACCATACCATTAAGAGACTACAAAATTAGGAACATATGAAAAAAATATTCTTTTGGCAGCAATAGATGGCAGCTGAGAAAAAGGGGAGACAAAACAGAAAAACTATCCTAAACTAAGGAGATTGAAAACCTAACTACAACCAGAAAGCCTGTGCAAATCTGTAGAACCACTAATTAGGATTTAAAACAGTTTTTCACTAAAATTGGCTTTTTATATTTAAACGATTTTTAATAAAATATTTTTTGTGTGTTATTTATTAAATTGATCAAACATGAAACTTTATTTTGGTGAGGTTTCGTCTATCAAATAACAATTATGTAAATAATTTATACGGTTAAATTTATATTTTAACTTGTCATACATATAGACCTATTGACATATACCATATTTCAAGGAATATTTTGATATATAAAACACCCATTTCCTGAAAAATCCGAGATGAAAACTAGAACATTACATTGTATTTATCAACAGACATATTGGCAGCCATGTTTTGCATTAGTAAAAATAAAACGTATTATAAACATCGTTTTAAGGGATAAACGAAAATACAGAAAATAAAAATTAATGTTTCATCAAAAGTAATATTTCTAGGAAGTATTACAACGTAAGCACAAACTTCAGAAGAGCATCATTAATTATTACATAACCATGTAATATTAAGAAAACAAATAGATAAAATCAAATCAATAAACGCTTTCATTTATATCCCAATAAAACCTGGTAAAATATTTCAGTGGATATAGTAAAAGGGTTTTACTGTGTGAAACGTTGACGAGATTAAAGGGATGTTAAATACCTTCCACCTACGTTTTAAGCAAATCTGAAATAATATTCTATTATTATAAAGTGCGTGTATTCGACGGTAGTTAACATAATACGCATCGTAATAGACTTGCTATTTCGAAAATGGTTTTTCAACGAAATTGCAATCTTAATAACTCGTTAGAAGTTATATTTTTTACTCAAATCGCAATCCAAAGATAATTGTTTTTCAAATCTTCAATTAATGTTATAAACTGCTGTTGGTGTTTTGTAAATAATTAAATTGTTCTTTTTATTCATTGAAATAAATCAATAATGTAAATAATTATTTACTTAAATTTACTTGAATCACCACAAAGGGGCAGAATTCACAATAGCCGAAATAGCAAATACTGAGAATAAATGTTAGGGGCAATTAAAGATGCAGAGTAATACTCTAGTAAATCGGGGAATGGTTTCGTTGGTTGATGGAGCAGGTTAATAATATATAATTGTTTTGAAAATGTGCATCTTGCGTTAGTCTAATTCTAAAACCTGAGGTAAGGAGATGACTTTTTCAAATAACGACCGCAGATATAAACATCCTCAGGTTTATATACTCGCATACATTTGTCGAATTTGCTCAAATCAGAAAGCCTCGTAACAGTTTTGAAAAGACAATGTAATAAAAATCACCAATATAAAACGAAATATGTTGGGTCATTAGATCTCATTTATTTTATCGTTCATACATGAGATAATATTTTCGTTCAATGATTCTTGTCTAAAATATATTACGAATAAATATGTTACAAACAAATTCAATCTGAATAATAAAAAAATAATTCACATATATGTATGCGTCTTTAAAAAATTATGATGTTCGTAATCCTAATCTTTGCATCCTTGCAGGCAGCAATATCAGTATTATCTTGTACTCACCGTCACAATTCGTATTTCGTGATCTTTGCCCTGTTCGTTCTGCGCCTGACCTCTCGACCACCGCGTTTAACAACCATCTCGTCCCTTCTCACCGGCGGTCACGGGCTTTTTATTGTGAGGAGAGGTGGCAAGTGACCTTCACAGATGCCTCTCACTGCGCAAATGAACGCATATTTTACTCTCTCGTCACTCATTGCATATCCTATGTCTCTCTCTCTCTATTTTTTCCTCTGTGTCCTCCTTTCCGCCTGTCCGCCGCTCTTTCCTTTGACGGTTATCCCAGCAGATGGAGGAGGCGGTGGGGAGGATTTCTCCTGACATCCGCGGACTCTCAGCGCAGCCGGAATATTCTGAGAACGTGGAGAGATCGGCAGAATTTGCGCGCCGCCGAGCAGGGAAGCGCGAGGTTTACGAGTAATGTTTTAACGCTACCAAGCTTATGTGTCACCAGCAAATGATGTAACTAATGTACTTTGTATAAAGAAACGTTGTGAAACAACGATTTAGTTTTCATTTTATTTTATTGATTAATGGTTCCGGGAGCGACAACTGCTACGGTTCGTTAGTCCCGTAAGTGCAGTGCATGTGTTTTCCTCTACAGGTGGCTGTGATCTTCCTCTTCTCAATGGTGAGATCCGCGCCAACCTTCTAGATAGCAGGGTTTTCACGACCTGGTATCTCCCACCAGTGGAGCACCACCCCAGCTGGATTAGATGTATGCTCCAGGCATGAGCGGTAGTGAAGTGCATGTTAGTGTGTGTGTGTAAAGGTTGAAGGTAGGTCAACGAACAGGAAGGAAAGATCGCGTCCGTTTGGTAAGGTTTGCTCAGGCATTCGTCTAGTATTGATCGGAGAAACCACGGTAAATTAACGATTAGAGCAGTCGGCCGCTATAATCCTCTTCCAGATAGCGATAGAATTTGACCTAGCCATTTGGCTAGTGACGAAAACTCTGCCACCGACGGGAATCTAACCCTAGAACCTTCCAGCATTGCTGTATCATCAATTGGTGCCCTGAGCAACCTCTCCGGTATATCATTTTATTTTATTGGTTGCTTCCTTTACTACAAACAATTTTGTCTATGACAGACGAAAACTTTCTTAAAATTTATCAACAACGAGCAGTTGTATCTTCCAAACTCTCTCGAGATTTACGATATATTGCATTCTGGCATAAAAATAAACGCTTACTTATGACTGATTACTTATGAAGAACTAATATTCGAACTAAGCTGGCTGCTTGAACTGAAAAGCGTGCCCACCGACCGATGCTTTTCAGACGTACTGACACTGACACTTGATTCGCTACTTGCGCCGGCGGGCAGTTGGGGAACTAGCGTGCCTGGAGCACGGAATGCCCAAGTCTGACGCCGAATGATCTTCTGAGACGACTCAGCGCAGCGTTTTTGTTTTGGAAGGTAACATTTCATATGTGAATCATATGCGCTCGTAAGCATCAATGAAAGAAAATAAATTGTAATGATCTGACACGACAGGCAGTTCTCTTGTGACATATACTTACATTTTCGTAAACTTTTAAACCGTTATTGTGAGCATTCTGAGAATGAATGATGTTACTATAGCGCAACAAGCTCATACTTAGTGTATCGTTTATTTTTACATTTATTTTTCAAGTCCTAAGTATCTAAGAGTAATCTTTGTGTTTATATTCTAAATAAATGTAATCATAGAAACTTTTCTAAACCAGTTTTCAGACATTGATAAGCACAAAAAATGTTTAAGAAAGTCTATAAATTTTATTTTTTGTATTTTTTTTACATTTTAAGACTTTACATATACTCTTTCTCCTTAATTAGAAGATTGAAATTTCGTAAACTCTTTTACAAACAAAAAGAATGGAAAAACTCCTGTCGAACGTCATTTTTAACAAACAAAAATCAGACACTCTTACACCCCAACAGTAGTAGATATTACATAGAAAAGTAAATACTTTAGATAACATTGCAGTGCGATATGTTACCACTATTATCTTCACAATGTCCTACCGTTATATTATTTATTCAATATCTAGTTGAAAGTGATTTTTTTCTGAAATCCATATAGTCTCTTTCGGACAGATACCCATGAACAAAGCACACAAAAATATGAAGCATTTTCAATGATATTCGTAAGACTGTAATAAAGGTAGAAGTTAGCTGTCGAACCCGTTCCAACACTAACTGAGCTCTCCCTTACCCACTGTAGCGCATCTGATTCTTGCTTTTAAAAGGCTCTTGAGGTTAAGCTGTAAGCACTGCGTTAACAAGTTTCCGCATGGCTTCTCACGGAACTTTCCAGCTCGAACCACTCAAACCACTCGTGCTTTATATGAACATTTAATACCGTTATGAACATTACAATATACATTCTGATATCTGTGTAGCATACACGACAAGCACGTTCGTGTTTGTGAACATGGAAATTCATTAGTAATCTTGAATGAAATTATCATCTTAAAGCAGATAGCTCAATTGTAGAAGGAGCAACTTTGTAACTTCTTCGCATTGAATTGAAAACACATAAAATGTTAATGAACTCACAAAATCTTTTTGGGGTTACAACAAAGTTGAAAAATAATATTTAAACTTATATAATGCTACTTAGAAATATGCGAGCTGACATTATGAATACATACGTATGACTTTTTCATGATATTATTATTTGAAATATAATTATGATATAAACAGGCTAGATTAAATTTGAAAAAATCATGGCAGAACCATGTTACGAGTACCTGCAGTTAACATACTGTCGAAATTACGCTCCGAGCTGCCAGCAACTTTTCCGTTATATTTCTATTAACTCACCGAGTGCCGAAATACTTCCTTAAAAAGAACTTACTCGCTTCTGTTTGAACTTCCCTACTTCAGTTCTCCAGAAATTTCAGATCTACGTAAGCATTTTCCCCCAAACTGACAAAACAAGAGATCTCATGTTCTTGCCATAACTTCATTTGATAGTCGTCCAAGTTTAATTTAATAATATTTACTGATGTAATAAATATATGAAATTAATTTGACTAACAGTTCATTAGTTTCATGGTTCTGTATTTATTATGTTTCCTGGGGGAAAATTCTGTAATCTAAAAATAAATTTTCTAAACACATTTTATTGGCATGAAAAATGTTTTGTGTGTAATTTTGTAGCTTTGGTTCTTTCGCGTACCGAATTTAAATACATAAATACAATTTAAAAATATAAAACCGAAATCAACGAGTGAGAACATTTTTATTTGTTCTCCATTGTAATAATAGGATAAAAATGTTACATACTATCATAACTACAATCAGTATTCTTCATATGATATTTGCCACATAATTTAGCGAAATTGTTATTAAAATAAGATTAGCTTTGGCTTTGCTGTAATCCAAATAAGTATGAAAATATTTCTCGTTTTCAGAAATGGTATTACGTTTCCAATTCAGAACTAGAAACGAATTGCTTTGTATAAATTACTCATATATTATCTCGTTATTCTGATATCAATGCAGTTATGTAGAATGAAAAGCAGAAAAATAAAATGGGAAGAAAATCACTTTACATGAAGTTCACTGAGCATAATATACGTAATATCATGCTGATAGAACATGTTGCAATGTGAATTACAATGGAATGCACTATTATGTCAGAGCAATGTGTCGAAAGAATGGTATGCAGACTTGCATGCGAGAAAACTACAGTGTGAAACTTTTCCTTATGAACTCTGGCCTGGCGCATGACTTCTCGTGGGACGAACCACTTTAACTCGTGGGCATTTAACACGATGCCGCTCTAAGGTGGCTTACGCCTATTTTTTCTCTTAGTGCAATTTCGATCCACATTCCGGACAAAAATAAATGCAATAATAACGAACCGTGTTAAACTGTACATTTGCTATTCAAATATTTGAAAATACATATACTGAACGAAATTAGAATGTTTTTGTGATGAACACACTTGAGATGGCTATCGTTATCACATGCTCTGTAGTGCTAGCCAACCAAGCTCTCGAAGACCACATTACGCATCATATATCAAGCGTTGGTCAGCGCCGGGCCTCACCCATCAGTGGGGGAGCAACACTGCCATCTTCCGTGATAAAACATTCACGTCACCTGACAGAACTAACGACCGGCAGTGGATGAGCCCGAAACGCCAATCAACACCTTTTATCCAGAATCCGCGTTCTCCGTGTCTTCAAGGTGATCGTACGAGGCCGTCAAAGCTGTTAACTCAACACCCCACTACTGTCATTGGTTACGAGCGCCATGGCGACGTTAACGTAGTTTAATTGATTTGTCACTGCGACTAACATTTGTATGATGCAATGCCACAATAAAAATCTATTTTAATTGATTCGGCTTTGATTTCATTTCATTTTACAGTAGATCGAAGTCTTACAAACCACACTCGTAAGCCTGTACTGAATGCTGCCCTCCACAGAAAAACACATCCAAGTGCAGTGCAAAGTGCACCATCGACAATGAAAAGCAGATGGTCCTGTGAGCGGGAAATGCAATATCAGGCAACCGTCAACAGACGGAACAGAGAGGCGGAAAAACCTGAACCGGCAAACCTGAGGGTCTCGGGGTAGCTGGGGACCTTCGGGGTAGAGTTGACGAGGGGACGCGCCGTCATGAACGCGAAATTATCACGTATCCCGAGCATGTATCAGCACCCGAAGGTCTGTGTAACAAATGTGTTATATTGACACAGTTTGACTCGAAATAAGTAAATTGCGTCTTAAATTAACACTGTATCTCAAACAATATATCGGAACATATCTCGAACATCCAAAGCGTTCATGTGTGCCGTTTCAGATAAGATACAGTGTTATTCTACGACGCGCGTTACTTAACGTGCGTCAACGCAACACCCGTGTGCAGGGGCTCTAAAAGAACCCACTTAGAAACATTTACATGCATGGATTTTTAAGGATTTTTCGTTGGTTTTTAAACATGCTGCCAAACCACATAAACTACCTCAATGAAATACCTCCAAATAATTCAGTGACTTACGGTACATCAATGTAATGTGTGAGAAAGGGATAGAAAAAGTTCCAGTTTCTAAGTCTCGTAATGCTATTAGGAAATATCACCAAATTGCTGTTCAATGACAGTGTTATGGCTGCATCATGATGTAATAACTAACGTTCGTATCAAGGTCATTGCACACAAGCTCAAGTACAGATGTTGAAGCCACCATTTTATGTGTAAGTCAATGAGGAATCTGGTGACGAACGAGTCGTCAACGAATGTAAAGTGGTGGCATTCGTTTCCCAACCGTTCTCGTTCATTCAGACTGCAGAGAGAGACAGAACGTCGCAGAGAGGAACAAGTTCTCAGTCGCAGAAGAATTGAATTATTAACACTCTCGCGTCGCACTTAAAGCGAAGTGAACTCCGAGCTGGGTAAGACGTCTGCGGTGGAAGTTCTCGCCTCTAGTCGAGCAGTCGAGGCCAATGGGAACTCCAGTCGTCGTCAAGAAGGTAGCGGGTTCCATGTAGACTGAAGCGCATTCTCACTTTAATGACACGTGCCTCGGTTCACTCGCTGATATACACCCCGCACTAATAGATTAAATATAAATTGTATTTTTATTCTGATGTGAAACATCTCTCAATGATCCATGAAGGGGAGGGTTTGTTTAGAAACATCACAGGGTAATGAAAGATTGTTTCGGGAATGTCGATTATATTTTTGCATCTGTTATGACCATTGGTATCATTGGGTTCAGAAAGGAATCCATCACTTGACCAGGCATGTACTGTGAGCACAGATAGTACCGTTGTCGTGCAACGCATCATGCATTCCAAGATAAGTGTAGGTGATTGATTGTTTTGTGTTTTCGGGTGAATAAAGAATAAAATAATTTCATAAATTATTTGAAAACAGCAAGATTTAATAAAGCTGAACACGTTACAATAACAAAGTAACCTACCTAATTTCGACTGCTGAATATCTTCACATATCTACGTCTACAATATTTGGCTTAATTAAAAAAGAATGGCGTTAAGCAAGAAAATTCGCAGATCGTTCCAAAATTGTATTTTCAATTCGCACTGAAAATCATGTGAAAATAATATTTTCTCGTAATACGTAACAAATATGTAGAAGCCTTTCTTGGTGGGAATATCATCTTCAAAGTGTGCACTGTTAGAAGAGCTGTGTCGCTTCCATTTGAATATTCTGTGTATCGAATGAATATGTGTATAAAAATAGTTTCTGAAAAATATCTTCGACTTTCTATGTTTCTACAAAGCGAGAGCTTGCACATTAATTATATGTTTTGTAACTAACTGAATAGCTCCCGCAAATTTTGCCTGTGATTGCAAAAACATATATAGCATTCTTTCAGAGAAGGATACAAAGAGATGTAGTGAATGTACACGCTATCACTTGTTAGCGATTTATTTCTATTTCCCTTTACTCTTCGTTTTCTACGTAATTATTTTTTGCTTTTGCTGCCATCCTGCACCAATCACGAAAAAAAGTAATTGGCATCGTCAAAGTGTCCGAAAAGAACCAGAAAAGGACAAATATGTTGTAATTGTTTTATCAGTATTAGTAACTCCCCAAATCACTTATTTATTTATTTAAAATATTGAGTTTCCTTTCCGAATAGTTATAAACAGTAAATGTATAAAATATTATGTCTTGTAAACATATTTTCATTACCATACACTAGATAACGTATCATTTATTTATTAATTATTATTTATACATCTAAATATAAAAGACACGCACATATACTATACAAATGTTCTAATTCGTTGTCATTTCATACAAAATGAGATTTATCATTCGTCGAAGTTTTAAAATGCCTCCTGGAACCACATTTCCAAATGCTTGTTGGTATTAAAATTCTTATCAATCTTATTCACTATCAACAGTTCAGAAATAACAATACATAATCATTAATCAATGTTTTGCTTTTATCGAAGATTTTCGGTGCTTAGTGTTGTGCAGCAGAAATCAGATTTGAACTGACGTAAAATGTCTTCAAGTGTTGCAATGTGAAGGGCGTTAAAATTACATAATCTCTGGTTCTTGTAGAATAGTTATGTAGAATGAAAACACTCTATTATATTTATTGTTATTTTCATAATAAATTTAGTATACAATAATCTATAAGTAATCAGCAACCGCAATCTGTGTATTTTCTTGCATACTTCCACAATTAATATGAAATAATTAACACGTTCAAAAGTTAAAACTAAACCTTTATTAGAGACAAAACGATAAAGAAGAGAGCCGTTCTACAATCGGGAATATAAAATTTTAGACAAAGCTTCAATTCCTTGTGTTGAAATTTAAGGAGAGAACATTTCCTGATAGAAAATCGTATGAATCTAAGATCAAATATGAAGTAAGACTCTTTCAAAGAAACAATTGCAAAATATCTGATGATTCTAAGCATTTTTTGCGGTGCGACAGGAATTGAATCAATGAATGGCTCGCTCGTGCTTAGAGTCAAGTTTCTCGCCTTTCATCTAAGGTTCACCTATGGAGATCCGGGTTTGATTCCCGAACACACTCATATGAAATTTGTTCCGACCAAACGAGGTTGCTGAATAGCAAGGACTAGTTCAACCCCTGTGAGGTGTCCTAAATCCTACCCCTTTCCTAGTTATTTACCAATTCTGGCCGCTGGGTATTGACGCAGGAGCGCGCAAGAGAGGTGTGCACGCGGAGATGTTACCAGGCGGACCTCTTGGCACTTGTCTGAGACGAGAATGGATAGTAGACCAATGTAACATTAACGGAGGATTACTCCACAAATGTTAAAGGAAGATTAGTCATTAAAAGCACACGCTCGTCGCCCTTCTAGGGATTTGGAAGCTCGTTGCTTCAATACAGACGCAACAAATTTAAAAAATGAATGATATTACAACGTAACAGCTATTATAATTTTTCTAATTCTCTGACTGAACCCACGAGTATTTCCTCAAATGTAAATTATGTGTTTAAAAATCAAAATTCAGACATACTAAATGAAATGCCGTTTCTGATGCATTCACTAGTATTCCTTGATTGCATCACTCTTACATTTGTATGCCTCATTTTTACACTTATAGTTAATTAATTATGTAAGTCAGCTGCAAGAAAGATGTAAAAATGGAAGGAATATAAATTCACGATTTTTGAGCAATCTTGCATCTTTGAGTATCTAGAGAAATATCCATACGATTGCGCTCGGATTTTTGGTGGAAACGTTCAATATTCTTGTAATACAAAAGTGGTGAGATACGATAAAGGGATGAAATTTGGGCTTTAACGTTTTCTTCTCCTACAAAAGCCTACAGCCTGTTCTCTTCACGATCATATTTCCTCCACCTTTTCCTCGGCCTTCCATTGCTTCTTGTGTCCGCTGGTTTAATTAATATTCTGGCCTACACCAAATACTTAAGCCATAAAATTGTTAGATAAATGTTTGGACATAAGACGTCTTAAAAAATTAAAACCTTTACATTTGTCTCAGAGGATTTTGTAGTGTAGTTATGTGTATTATCAACTGTAGTAATAGAGAGATACTAATGAGTATCTTATTCAGTCAATGCTAAATACCTTGTCTTAGAAGTACTTATTGTTCTTATGTATGAACAGATTGTGTACACACCTTTAACTATTTTAAAAAATCAGTCTTTTAGATAATTGTTTTAATACGATTATGACTGAAAATATTCTTGATTACCTCATTTGCTATATACGGCTAGGTATACATTGCATTTACAATTATTTGTACATTAATTATTTGTGTTAAAGTGGGGTCTAAAGAGTCTCATAATGGTAATTTATAGTTATATATTGGTGAAAACTTTCAATGTAGTCTGCAGTTTTTTTAATGAAAAATGATTCATATTCTATTGGATATGGAAGGCCGAGGAAATGATGGATATTGTATTACAAAACGAATTTCAGATGGGTTAACAATTTGGCAATTTTGGCAATAAAACCTAGTACCTTCCTGTTTCTATGTGGGTGGCTTGGTTCTTAGTGGGATACACTTTATTTTGTAACGCTAGCGAAGATGATTGCCTACTTTCTGTTACTTCAGTAGGGTTGGAGGTTACGTTCACTCCCGCGGTTCCTATTTTGCTCGGTGACGAGCCGCAGATGAGCTGCATTTAGCAGTCCTCAGTATTTTGGGAGTCAATTACTCTTATAATTAGCGTCAAAGGTTCGGTTCAGTATTCACACAAGAATTTAGAATCTCGCGGAGCACAACTTTAGCACAACCTTTCACCATGGCCTCCTGAATGCGAATGGAATCTTCTTTATTCCATTGCTGGACAGGAAATTAACAAAATACCGGCTGTAAAAACAGTTTTGAAGACAATGTAAATCACGTAGAAAAGAATTAAAGAAAATACAGTCTAACAATTGCACATTGAAAAACCAAAAAAAAATATATAAATTAAAAAATACAAATCTGCAGACCAGATCTGAGGAAGGACCCGAAAAATACTCAAATATCGCTATCACAGCCTTCAATACGGCGTCACCCGGCCAGCCAAAGCACTTGCAAGGCTGGCTGCTGAAGCCTGCGACTATCCTGATGAAGAATAATAACAGACTTAAGTGTATAGTGTGTATGTGCTAATGGGCACGTGTGTGTAGTATGTGAGTATGTTTAAGAGAGAGGAAGAGAGAGATAGAAGAAGAGAAGGAGAAGAGAAACAATAGCATGAAGGAGGAACGATCGGATTAAAATCGTGCGTATCTGCCAGAGCGCACGTGGTGTGTGTGTGGGGGGGAGGTGCGTGTTTGTGTGGGGGTGCGTGTGTGTGATGGGGAAAGTGCGTGTGTGTGTGGGGGGCGTGTGTGTGTGTATAGGATGCGTGTGTGTGTGGTGAGTGTGTGTGGAGGGTGCGCGTGTGTGTGTGGAGGGTGTGTGTGTGTGGTGAGTGTGTGTGTGTGTGTGTGTGTGAGAGAGAGAGGGAGGGAGAGAGAGAGGGAGGGAGAGAGAGAGAGAGAGAGAGAGAGAGAGAGAGAGAGAGAGAGAGAGAGAGCGAGAGATCAGAGCACGTGAGAAGAAAACGAGGGAAGAGGAATGAAGAGCATGCAAGTCCACGTATAGTTTGCTATGCGCCTCAGTGTGAGTTGGTGTGTTTGTGAGGGAAAAAGCAACACAAAGATAGAGAATGAAAAGACAGGGAAAGCAACCAAGAGAAATATGATGAGAAAGAGTGTAAAGGCAGCAATGATTGTAAGTATTACAAAATTAAAGACGCATAGAAAGAAAGTAAAAACGTGGGTAAACGCGTAGTTGCCAGTGCATGCGAGTGTGCGAGAATGTGTGTGTGTGTGTGTGTGTAAGTTTCCAAGTGTTGCCCTAATGACCCGTCCATTGAAGGCTCTTGCTTTCCGCCCGACCGGACAGCTGTGGACAACATCTCGCCAAGACGAGCAGTTTAAGGAGCCTGATCGCGCTCTGGAATAATTTATTGCCGTCCCTGCGACCGACAGCCTTGGGCCTTTAACGTCACATTGACAGCGCACTTTGCTCGAAAAGGCGACGAGGAAGGAGCACGGGCAGGCGAAGCATAAAATTCCAAAGTAAACTTGTCTTTAAAAAAAGAACTTTGCCTTCAAAAAAGACCTGTATTAAATGGTGACATGTACATGTTCGTAATGCAATATCGGACATCGATCGAAGTACTGCTGACAGATTTACGTTCCAGAAGGCTTGTCGTAAATGATACGATCAAATCGGATTTCTTTACGAATTACGTGGCTTTGACGTCGAGCGTATGATTTACCTCCTGAGTGAGAGTAAGATGTCGAACGTGGTGGTGGAATTTTTGAGCGTATAATTTGTGAAAGCAAAGAACATGAAAATTGTTTAGTAAGTGTCAACCTACAATTTGGCAAAGAACAGGTATACACAACATTATTTAAAGCTTTGCCATTATTTGTTTTTTAATTAATATAATCGGCAAGACGGCTGACCTGTACTTGCGAGGGCCATTGGTCTTCGGTCTATTTTTTTCACTTTATGGGTTTGCTGAAGTGTCTAGGACGCTTTCTTCTAATTTTTCAATATTCACATTTACTTTGCTGTATTTATAGCCTGTCTGCTGATTAGGCTTGGATTTGTCCCAATATGAGTACAATCATCATTCATGTTTTATTTGTTCGTGTCTGGTAATCCCCATAAATCAATATTTTGAGTGGTTACCTCAAATTCGTAATTGTAAGGGATCATTTTGTAGTACAATTTGGTATTAATTATATTTTTTCTTTCCTATTTATAACAATTCTAGATAATTCAGTGGCGCACCCATGAGACATCAAACCCACGAAGTCAATGATGTGTATTCACTAATTCGTTTCCACTAATTTTCGATACAAAGGAAAGTCATTCAATATCACGGATGAATGAGTTTTAAATAACTATTAATAAAGAAATAAAATGACATTTTACATTCAGCGTAAATTAAGAACACTTGGAGAAACAATTAGTCGGCTGGACACTATATCTATAGACCCCGTCCCATTGAAAAATCCTGGTTGCGACGCTATGAAAATACATTGAATTTTGCAGGTCGTCAATTTGAAAGTAAATATAATCGTCAGATGTGAAATAAGGTGTTTGTGAATCAGTTTTTTATGTATATACGTCTCAATTTTGGGTTCTTGCCTATCATATACTATTATTGAAATATATTGAAATATATTGAAATATATCATATACTATTATTGAAACGCGTCATATATTACAATGTCCGGAGTTACAAATGCAAACTTGGAGCTTAGATATAGCCACTTAACAGGCCTCATGTGTAAATACTGAATAAATTCAATAGTAAAAATAAGACATAGAATGAACTAAAAGAGATTTAAAAAACTAAAAGTACACAGCAATCCTGTCCACCAAAAAACTTGCCGACAGTTACCGGAAACTATGTCCCGTGAGAACAATAAAGGTACAATAACCGAGATATTATATGTGTTAAGCGACAACTGATACCATATTTGAAATCAACACTCTCAACTATGTTCCAAAATTATATTTCAGAAGAGGAAAATTGAAGCATAACACACCTTAATATTTAATGTTGGAAAATTCTTTAGACACAAAAAAAAAAAATCCCCAACTACAAAACAAACATTTTCAGCTAAAAGTTCATAACAGAGAGAAATGGCACATTAACACGCAGGTTCTCATTTTCGGGATACGGCGACAATTTCTCTCGCAGCTCTGAGTGGCACGAGGCTGAACTCGCAGACAACAGCGCAGCGGCAAGTGCGCTGAAAATACCCCCGCGACCAGTTGCTCGGAGGAGGGGGTGGCCGTGACCGCTGCGCTGCGTGCGGGGCCTCTCAACGATGTCGAGTGCTCCGGCTGACGAAGCCGCTGCAGCCGCTTTCCTCCGAATGGTCGCGTTCGCCTGCGCTCCGACGGAGAGTACTGTGCGATCAACTAAACACCAGAAAATTGGCGTACTAGCACTCGCGCCTGGCATTAGAAAACGATTTAACAAAATTTTTGAAACAGAAGAAATACCAAAGCAAAGGCCGTGGGGACATTGTGGTTCAGATTGGCAAACGACGGAAGAGTAGAAACGCATTCAGGCTAGTGTAATACAGAAAACCAATTACTATGGATTTGTAATTATAACTAATGGATTGATTTGGTGTAATGTTGACTAGTGTAATTTAGAAAATCAGTGACTAATAATGTGTAATTGTAGAACTCAGACTACCAACTACCACTGTCACCTCAAATTTTAATCTAGGTGGCGTGGAAATCTTCCTTGAGTTCCGAAGAAGACCTTCCCCTTCTAAGGATGATTAGGCTCGTAATAATAAAAATAATATTAATAGTACCATGGAAGATGATCATGTAAGTTTTATTCTATTTACATTTTTTTAAAGAAAATATGATAACGCTTCAAATATGCTCTTTATTCAACATTTTTGGGTTGGAATCGATACACGCTTGAAATGTCGCTATTCAAACACTGTCACTCGTTTGGAACTTTTAAAAATAAATTCATCCACCAGTTGCTCAATCTTCAACTAACTTCGGGTACGAGAGCAAGATCGCTAAATGATTGAGTCGATTTTGCAGCATCGTCGAACGCAAGTAATTTTTTTACCTAACGAGGCACAGAAAAGCTTCTCTCGTTCGAGAACCATGATCCTTGAGTGATCATAGCAGGCGAATAAAGCGCAAATACTGGGGAACAAGACCAATACTGCAGACACCACTCATTTCCACGAATAAAATCTACGACCTCACGCAAATTCGGCGGGTTTATCTCTTTTCTTTTGAGGATGCTCAAAGCTATATATTTGTCGCTCTCTAGACAATACGCACAGAAATGAAAGTTTGAATATTAAATAATGTTTTTGGTAAATTGCAGAAATAATATTTTCCACCGGGTTTGTGGTGGTAAAAAATGTGTTAAATTGTAAATTTGTTTGTTGAAAATTCGGAAAATTCCAGGAGGTTATTTATCTACCTCGAATATTTTCGTGTGAGTACCCACTCTACCGACCTCTTCCGCCGACCCTGCTGATGACCCCATGTGCAGCAGTCGGTTGCTGGATTACGTACGAGCATGATGCAAAACCATGGATGAGCTATTGCGCATCGTATCTGACTTCAGTCAATGAACTTCAGGCTCTGATTTGCGTGAAAATCTTGGCGTGAATTTGGACTGCTAAAATTATGACCTTGTTACAAGTCATTGAAACAAATATACGAAGCATTTTTAAAAAGATTGCATCTTTTATTTCAATAACATCTTCATAGCAATTTTTTGTTGAAAATGATACTCCTTGCACTTTCAAAATGTTTCTCAACACTTCTCGCTCTTCGTGCAACATGGCGGCCAACGTCTGGTCCGTCTTGCACTACATTCAGATTAGGCAAATCTAAACAAAATTGCCGTATACGTTCTCGATATCCAGAGAATATTCTCCGCCCACCACGAATATTCAATGAACTTGAAAATTAAAATCAATTGAACGATTAAAATAAAAATTACTTAGTTAATTTAAATTATTTGCATGACATGGATGAAGGATACCAGTGTACCTGACGGCTGTAAAATCGACCCAAAATGTTACAAAAAATTATATTGATACTCCCTTTAAAACATTGTTGAGCAGGAAGAATAAATATTTGAAAAAATGCATTGCCTCTCCCTTAGAGAGGGTCTTAGGGTTTCAGACCCGTCGGTATCCAGTTTCGAGACTAGTTACGCAGAGTGGCGGGCTGAACTGATCAGTACTTCTCCGGGGTATCTTTGATCAGAACCAGGCAAATACCGGAGAGGTTCCCTCACAAAAGGGCCAGGGACTAGGTGCGGTCTTTCCTACAACTTCCTTGTCCTATTATTTCCCCTTGCACGCCCACACATACATGCATTACTCAACCACACACCTCGGGAGCTTTAAGTGTATCCCGTTTGAGGCAGAAGTCAAGGGAGATACCTCGAGGAGGAGTTTTCCCGGGAGCTGTCTTAAAGATCGGCGCCGAATCTCACCATCCAGAGATAAAAACACAACCATCACCCAGGAATAAAGAAACAATCACAACAGCAACGGGACCAATGACGATAACAGTTTACGTGTATAGAAACATCAATCAATCAATCAAATCAATCAATCAAGATTTTTGAAGTAGAGGGCCTACAGTTGTGTTCCTCTGGCCGTAATCGAGAAAATGAGGTATTTTGAACATCTGTAATATTTTGGGAGTTCGGCTCTTGCGGATACAGTCATTCAGTAGTAAGGGATGGGTGTGCAATATTTCGAACTAAGAGATGTGCAATGTGTCCAGTGAGAGAGTAGATAGTAATTGGGTGCGATAGCTATTACGGATATTAGTCATGTGACGCCGATATTGCTCTCCTGCTACACGTAGATCGAAACAAATTGTGCCATGTGTCCAATCCCCTACTTGATCACTTGCTATTATATTTTTAACTTTTACTTCACTCTCTCGTCCCACGATATCTTTACCATTCAAACCCTGCTGCGTGTCTTCTGAGGAAATCCATATCCGTGACTCTCAACTTTCTTTTTTGAAGACGCTGTTGCTGAAGAATCTTTTGCGACGTTCATGTTTCGTGTGTACTTTATAGTATTTAAATACCCTATTCTGTTTCATTATCCATACTAATACGATCAATTCCTATTCTCTCCTTGTATAACTAATGTCTTCAAATACGTAATGTTATATGTTCACCTTTATGAAGTTTGTTATAAAGCCATCTGTTGTAAATGTTTCTTCGTGAATGGCGCGTATGAAAATTGCGTTGTAGATACTCATCCCCACTTTTCCTTTCGTGTATAACCACAGCATACCACGCCCCCGCCGCCCTTCCCACCACTAAACCACTAATCGGCACAGACGCGTTCTGCAAAGGTCGGTGCGGTCATTACTCGACCGAAAAGGACATTATTATTTTTCGGGCGGCAGCGAATGTATGCCGAGGGGAATTGGCAATTTATAAAATAATTGTGATTTAGAATTAATTTCCCATTGCGTAATTCTGTGTGCCAACGTACGAGTGCTTAATGCGTTTCCTGCGAAATAAGCACCATGCTCCGAGGCAGCCTCTCAAAATGTCCGAGGGCTGAAAACCACATTGAATACCTCTCTAAAGGGCTTGTACTAAATGCAGGGGATCTGGGATCGGATATTACCTTTTCCGGAGATATATTTTTGTTCAGAGTGTAATAGGTAATTGGGTGTACACGTGTACTGTGTAATATGATTGAAGACGGGGAGATTATTTCATTACTTCTTTCATATTTTAACGTACTGTAGGTCATTGATACGTTCATTTACTTGATCTGTCTCATTAGATAAACGGACATTTATTTTATAGCAACAAATGTATCTCCTCATTTAGAAAACTTCTGGTAGTGAATAATTATGTTAACTGAGATTAAAGTGAAATTTGACGAGTTATTATATGGCGAGAATACTCAAGAATACCGTTTTTGTATGAGAGACAAATGACACTTATAAAGGTGGCATACGTCACATTTTCACGGGTAATAGCAATATTTTTTCTTGAAACATCTTTAGGGATAGTGTTAAATGCACTCTATACGATGACATAAACCTCATATTGCTGTATTATTTTTTTGTTTTTTTTTCCAAAAATTAGTCATTTTTGTGACTGGTGTCTCACGTTTTTAATATTTATTAGAGCGGCGATTTGTTCTTATTACAATATTTATGAGTATATGTGCTCTAAATAATATCAAGTATAGTTTCTCCAAAACTCAACAGTTTTCTAGCAAAATGAACTCAAAATTTCGCATTCACACAAAAGCTCAAACGCGATTTTCTCAAAAACGGCTGCAATCTTTTTCAACTTTTCGAACGGTTAGTGTTAATTGCATTCTTTAATATGACATGAAGTTAATTTCGGGGTATCTTTGTTCTTTTAAAATTACACAAATGTAACTGTTTTGAAATATCACTCAGGCCATTAATACGCACATTTCCCGCAATTTGTAATCACTACTGCATTTGTAAGTAAATGTGCTTCAAATTACTTCAAATAAAGTTTTCGAAAACTCAAAAACATTCTGTGAAAAAGAGATTCAAGTTACGAATTTATAGTATCACTTAAACGTCATTTTCTCGAAAACGGCCCCAATTTTTTAAAAGAAAGTTTCCAACTATCACGAGGTTTTACTGTTCTTTAATATTCATAAAATAATATTTCTGTTGTACTATTAGGAAACCGAAATTTAAGAAAATGTCAAAAATGTACTTTGGGCGGCGATAGATGGCAGTTAGCCAAGGTATGTGGCAAGTCCGAATAGCTAGCCGAAAATAAAAGTAATAGAAAACAAATACGCGAAAATCTGTGCCATTCTGTAGCACCACTAGTTTCATCTATTGCTAGGACCTATGCTCCATTTTCTTTTGGCACTCGCAATATGGAATGCATTTCTTCTATGATTTTCCTAAGAAGACATACATAGGTTGTCCTTATAAAAGAAAACGCGCATTGCTACGAAACTATTTTTACTTTCTCGCTACCGCTACCGCGGTACAAAGAAAGTCATGTAATGCTGCACAAGAAACGGCGAATTTTGCAGAAAAACTCTTCTTACAGGGCCTTGGTTACAAATACGTGGATAAATCCAGTTGCTAAATTCAGAAAACCAAATTCTCTAACACGTGGAGTTGATAGAAGCCACGTTTTGTGGGTCCTTGATACCGATAAGTCGATTGTCGGCAAAATGTCCGTCTGTCCGTGTACAACGCTAACGGCTTAACCGTTCGGCCGATTTTCTCTAAAGTAAAACTCTATGTATGTCCTGATCGATCTGGCTGATGTGTTGGCCACTTGAATTTGACATTATTGATATTTTAATATTCAGGGCAACTTTACATGAAGGCCTTGGGACATTTTCAAATTTTTCAATAAAATGGGTCCAACTTTTTTAATTAAATTGTGTTGTTGGGTAGTGTAAAGGACGTTTAAAAAAATAGTACAGGTCACATTTTCGTTGAAAACTGATTTTTCGAAAATTGTAAAAATTAAAAGTTTGTTCGGCGTCTTCCTACAACTACTGTTATAGAGATACATTTGTTTTCTTAATGAAATGTGTTCATGGAAAACAGATCTTCAAATCACCAACTTCTTTTACTCGGACCATATTTCCCTTTCCCCCACGTCTCGGATTTTCGACGCTGGCTAGGAGATACTTCTTTGGGGAAAACCCCGACAGGTAGGTTGGCGTCGGATCTCACCATCCAGCGGGAAAATAATGGCAACCTCCAGAGGAATAAAACACACACTGCACTGTGCTAAAGGAGATAATCTGCACAAGAGTTTTAATAATTTTTATTAATAATTTTCCAGAGTTAACTTTCGGGAAAAACACTTTTCCCATCCTAGGTATTTACAGCTAGGTGGCAGCCATCTAGCTGTAAGCAGCATGTTTTGCGGTTTTAACATTTTTTGACCATTTGTGAACATTCTTGGGAGATCCACGTTGCTTGAGTAAGATCCACTGAGGATGGGAAAAGTGTTTTCCCGAAAGTTAACTCTGGAAAATTATTAATAAAATTATTAAAAATTTGTGGAGATTATTTCCTTTACCATACTGTGGATTGCTGCAAGATATCTGCTACCACCACGGAATTTACATACACTACACCTATGGGAATAATGACCTTAGCAGTTGACGCGCCCGGGATCATTAATCAATCGATCTGAACGCTTCTACTTGTGACAGCTGCTACCTCTCTCCGTCGCCCACCGGTTCTCGCCACAGCTCGCCCACGCCCTCCTCCTGGCAGCGAGGCGTCGGCGCGGCCGTTCGCGCTCCCGCCCGCGCGACGGGCGCAGCTGATTTCCGCGAAATGTTAATTCCACGCCGCCCAATTCTGGCGAGCGAGGAAGATGCTTATCAATCGCGGACAATGTGCAACCCCGTCGGTCAAATCAGTTCAATCATGTAATTGTTTCTGAGAGCAAACCAATTGTGTGTGTATGTGTGTGCACATGTGTGGGTGTGTATGTGTGGGCGTTTGTGCTTGCGTGTGGATGTGGGTGGGAATATGATTTGTTGGATTGTTGGAATGAGGACACTTGTACTCAGACTTTATTACTTGTTTAAAAATCGATTATCGCTAAAGCAAGTCGTGGGTTTAAAATTGACTCGTTTAACAAAAACCATTATGTACTCCTGAAATAGTGGTTTTAATATAACTTGAAGGTAACACCTTCTACAATATTTTAGTATGAAGTTATAATATTCATATTAATGGTACATGGTGCATAAATTCTGGGGGAAAGGACCAGTCAACACCTTGCACCAGTCAACAAATAGAAAGGGCGTTCCCATGGACTTGTAAATAAGAATTTGTACAGAAATATAGGCATGTCGTATTATTGAATATGGTAACAATTTTACTTATTAAAATATAGTGTGTACGTACAAAGTAGATATTGTACAGTTATGCAAGTAGCTAGTAGAAATTCCTATTTTTTAAATATAATTTTTTATTATTCATTAATTAAGCTGTGTTTATTTTATTAAAGTTGAAAGGAAATGCATTTGAAATCGCCTCCGCCATCGCCTCCGCCATCGCCTCCGCCATCGCCTCCGCCATCGCCTCCGCCATCGCCTCCGCCATCGCCTCCGCCATCGCCTCCGCCATCGCCTCCGCCTATGCCCTCACCTGTGTCTCCGCTTCCGCCCCCCACCCCCCGTCCACCTGTGCCTGTGCCTCCGCCTCGCCACTGCAGCGGGCAGCGTAGTAGAGCCGGCGCGGCGCGGAAAGGGCAGAACCGGTTTCCGCTCCATTACCGAAATTAGCAGGTGGCCGGGGATCCTCGCGACGTCGGGCTGCACCTCCGCCAATTGCACGCGCGCAGGCGTCGGTGCGCATCGCGTTCGCGCTTGGGACCGGCCTGGCTGGACGCGCTTCGGAAATCCCGCCTTCAATTACAGCTAGTGGAGCTACAGACAGCGCAGACTTCTCCGCGATTAATTGCTTTCAAAATCTCTTTAGTTTAAGTACTTTTCTTTTTTGGTTTTGTACCACACTTTTCCTACGTAAAACCTATGGATAGGTAACCTATTTTTTCTCGCATAATCTCAATTTTTGGGTTCCATAACAGTGCATTTGAAATACGTCTGTAATAATATTATAGAAGAATAAAGCCAAGTTTTATATGCAAATTTTCGTTGAAATATTTTGAGCCTTTTTTGCTGTTGTAAAAACGTCGTTTGTGCATTTCTGAATATAAACAATTTTGACGTCACTTTCACAGAAACGTAATTTTCAAACATTGAGAGTTAACAGGGAAAATATGACGTAAGTCCTATTTATGAGTGTATTTCACTATATTTTTTTTAGAAAGAAGTAGCCATTTTTGATAAAATTGTGTAAACGTCTTTGTGTATGTTATTTTAGACGTGCTTACTAAAAATAAACACACAAAACTGTATTTAATGTAATCCTAATAACTTATGAGTTGAGAGAAAAAAGGAGAAAATGGCATTAATTTTAAACTTGCTGGTTTTGCATGACCCCACATGACAATTATTATACTTAACTGTTGTAATGACCGCTTCAAAATCGCTATAATTATAAAGGACATAAAAATATTACGCACTGATGCGGTAAAATCTTCAATT
Organism: Gryllus longicercus; assembly: GCA_038098605.1. Taxonomy (NCBI): domain Eukaryota; kingdom Metazoa; phylum Arthropoda; class Insecta; order Orthoptera; family Gryllidae; genus Gryllus; species Gryllus longicercus. Next base: position 1,643,391 of record JAZDUA010000162.1, read on the forward strand.
TTATTTGACAGCTTAAGCGGTAAGCATTACGTTGGCTAGACTTTTTTTTTTGTTAGAAACATTTGTTCCTAATGGACTTTTGCATTTCTGTTGGTCCACACGAGAGGTCCTCTAAGTTACCAGAAAACGTGGCTTCTAAAATGTGTATTTGTTTTGAAACCTGCCCAATCGTGATATTTAAAAATATTTTAACATTTCTATTTTCATAACCAATGTCAAAAAATCGTTTCAAAGTTTCATGAAGAAGTTTATTAATATGATGAGCATAAATAATAAATCTCAATGCTTAATATGTTATAAAATAGTATCAAAATAATATGAGAGACTGAATCGAAGACTATTATGGCTCCTCTAATGAAGTACAGAGCTAATGGAAAAAAATAATTTCCTATGGTGACTTCCTTTTCGGTTTGAAATGGAACTACCAAACAACATTAACTCTTTGGACCAAGTCATAGTTGATTTTGATGTATTAAACCAAAACGGAAAATAATCATCCCGCTTGGGAAAAATTTTTCGGATTCAGCGAAATGAACATTTTTTTCAAGAATATAAAAATTGTTAATATAACAGCCGAACAAGGGGTAAAATTGAAGTAAAACTTCAGTCCCTCGTTAAATGAAAATGATGAAAAAAACCACAATTTACAAACAACAAACAGGCAAACGATAACATGGAAGAACATGCAAAAATACAGAACCGAGAAGATATATGTGATCTTCGAGATGCGTAAAGGTGCTCTTCCCTTCGCACTAAAAAGCAGTCAGTACCGCGTGGGGTCTTTTGAGTCTTTTAGAGACTGATGAGAACAGAAAACTAACTACCACGAGAACGTCTCTTTCATTATAGCACCGCTAGTTTGAACGTTAATTTTTCTTATACAGCAACGGAATAGAGAGATTACTACAAGAAGGGACCGCTTTGACATGTACTGCTTGCACACTGCTGGCAATATCACTGCAACTTTTCATCGATTCACTCATTTAGTCACTGCGTTCCTTTACAGTTAGCTCATTTGTAAATGGCTTCATCACAATCTCTTGTAATGTTTTCACTCTGCGTGACGTTTATTAGTTTCTCGACATGTCAAAGTGGTCCCTGCTTAGAGCAACTCTTCCACATTCCCACGCGTTTCGTGGAAAGAGGAAAGCAAAGAGAAGCTGTGAGCGGGCGGAGCTGGAGTTTCTTCTGCTGGAGTCGGGCAATTGGGTGCGACGGCGGCGGTGGTTGCGGCGCCTGACCCCTGGATTAGCCGGTCACCACATCCACATCCGCCCCCGCCCCCGCCCCCGCTCCCGCCTTCGCCCCGCCCCCGCCCCCGCCTCCGCCCCCGGCCCCGCCCCCGGCCCCGCCCCCGCCTCCGCCCCCGCCCCCGCCTCCGCTCCCGCCTCCGCCCCCGCCTCCGCCCCCGCCTCCGCCCCGCCTCCGTCTCCGCCCCCGCCTCCGCCCCCGCCTCCGCTCCCGCCTCCGCTCCCGCCTCCGCTCCCGCCTCCGCTCCCGCCTCCGCTCCCGCCTCCGCTCCCGCCTCCGCTCCCGCCCCCGCTCCCGCCTCCGCTCCCGCCACCGCTCCCGCCTCCGCTCCCGCCTCCGCTCCCGCCTCCGCTCCCGCCTCCGCTCCCGCCTCCGCTCCCGCCTCCGCTCCCGCCTCCGCTCCCGCCCCCGCTCCCGCCTCCGCTCCCGCCTCCGCTCCCGCCTCCGCTCCCGCCTCCGCTCCCGCCCCCGCTCCCGCCTCCGCTCCCGCCTCCGCTCCCGCCGCCGCTCCCGCCTCCGCTCCCGCCTCCGCTCCCGCCTCCGCTCCCGTGTTACGGTGGCGGCCTTGGTCGACGCGGCCAAACGTTATTCTGCCTTTCGGAGCCGCCATTACGAACAGACCTTCTGATGCACCTTTCCGCCTTTCCTTCTTCCTAGTGGTGTATCTGGGGCCAGATGTTGGTGGCCGAACATAGAACATACGTAATTATACCTGAATGTGTATAAATGTTTGATCATTTAGGTACCAACATTTCTTTGAGTTCTGTGAATGAGATTGATAACACCTGAATACTCAATCGTACATAAGCACACCAAATATCTCCGTCCAGAGATAGTAACTAATATTCTGGCGTAATATAAACATCTCAATTCATTTGATGAAAATAAATTATTTTGAATAAACTTTTGTGGGGTGAAGAATGATACTTCTCTTAGGTTGGTATGATTTTTCATTTTATGAACTTTTTTCTGTGTTCGTAAAAACACATACGGCCATTACGCAGCAACCACAAGGCATTTAACTTAAATGATTGTACCCACATACAGAAAATGATGAGGAGAGACTAGTATTACAGGTATGTCATTTTTACAAAACGTTAGTTAATCATATTGCTCACAGATATCAAATGTGTGTGCTGCCTGCTATTATTTATGTCGTTGAGATTCTGCTGAATATTCATGCATAGGAGGTACTACATTCGAGTTCGGGCGGTAACAATACATTCAGTAATAACTAAATAGAGGCATAAAGTCGTCTACTCCCTGTTTAAATTTACAGTGTCCGACAAAATACACACTACAGAAAGGAGTGGAATTTTTTTGACAAGTCTGAACCGCTTTTGAATGGCTACGACGAAATGTTTGCTGCATAACGTTAATAAAATCCCTCCCTAACATCGAATGCTACATTTCTCTACATCTCATTTCTCTACTTCTCATTTCTAAGTAACATGCACTGCGGTTACAGTAAAAAGTCAGAGTATAGTCAGAATAAAGGCAGCTCAAGGCAGGATATATGTAACACTCAATAACTTGGGAACAAAAGCAGATAGTGCTAAGCTTTTTTGCATTTTCCTTTCATAAAACCGCCATTAAAACCAAATTGACACTTTCGTATCTTTTAGTACCACTCTGTAGAGGTCATTTCGTCAGTAGTTTTGTGGTCCATCTCTCCAGGCAGATACTGGAGCAGTAACTTAAACACCCGGTAATGGATCAAGGGTTCCTTTCATCCCCATTACACTTTGATTGCTTTGTGCAAAATAGACAATTGTTTTCGTACATGATATTTTAATAATTTATTTTGTACTTTGTGAGTTTGTTAATGTGCAAATTTGAAAAAGGATTTTCAATGAATTAAAATGTCGTTATGATAAAATGAGAATTCGGTCAAAAAATATTTAAAACCAGACAATTTAGGAAAGTTTTGTCTGGAAAATAAAATGTTTAGCCATGTGGGTCAATTAAAATTTTGATAATAATAATAATAATAATAATAATAATAATAATAATAATAATAATAATAATAATAATAACCCCCAGGGCTAACAACCGTGGGGGATAAAAATCGGATCCAGCTAAAATGCTGGTCCCCCCAAAGAATTGTCGCAAGCACCTGCCACCGCGATAATAAATAAAAACTGAGCCACGGTTAAAGCAGGATGCTTGCATGCGTGGTCCTAGTCGGCCGATTAACGAAAAATAATAATAATAATAATAATAATAATAATAATAATAATAATAATAATAATAATAATAATAATAATAATAATAATAATAATAATAATAATAATAATAATAATAATAATAATAATAATAATAATAATAATAATAATAATAATAATAATAATAAAATATCGTTATTAATGGCTAGGCTCTGACCATAGGGCCTGCCTTTCCACCTAACCACTGAATTTACATACACACAGTAGTAACATTTTAAAAGAGGAAGGACAAGCCGTACATGTACTTTTGGGAATGCAAAACTAGGGACCATACCGGAATATTCCTTAAGTGATTGAGTACACCCAGAAAACCAGAATTAGGATGGCGGCTTAGGGCCGAACATTGTCAATACGCAGAGTGAAGTGGCAGAAAAGAGAAAATGACATAAATGAAAATGAAGAAGAAAATGGTAAACTATAGTTAAATATAACTCAGTAAAGCTCAAATGTTATTATGATATTCAGTAAATAAAATATTCAATTTGATTTGATTAATTTCTATCACAGAACAGTAGATACTCTGACGTATGGGCGAGAAGCATGCGCACGTTTTTTGAGCTCCATAATCTCTTCCACGTAATTTTACTACACACAGTTGTATGATGAACAACCCAACAAAGCCAACCAACACCCGGAAGACTTCACTAAATATCTAAAGAGCTCCTACGTTGACACCCGCTTCATAGATTTTTCATATTTTTTTCTTAATTTAAGGATGCTATTCTTAAGGTGTCGTCTGTATTGCTGAAGATTGGCGAACACTTCACCAAACTTTTTGCAATCTCGTGTAAATGAATAGCTCTGACACATCCACGAAACTAGTACACTTGCGGATATTAGTAACCCAGGATGTCATACCATCACCTCGTCTATCCTATTACTGCCGCATCATAATTAACGGAAAGTGTATTTACGATTCGAAGATTTATTTTTCTATTTGTAAAAGCTCTTAACATCTCTAGGTGTATATTATTCCGCTCTAACATATAATCAATCTAAACTTTGTCAGTTTAGGGTATTCTTAACCTTCAAGCGATCGCGCGGTCGAAATACATGCTGCCTTTGAAAATAAAACGGCGCTTCACGTTGATGTTTCAACTCAGCATTGAGGGAAGACAGGACACGAGATAGCGCAAACGTCTTCTCTAAGACTGACTGACATTTGCCGCAAATTCGCGCAGAAGTGACCAACGCCATCAGTCTTTTCTCTTCGCGGTATAAACACCGACATGCGATCGCACCTGTTCCATTTTTTTGTCACGAGTGTAATAAACATGTAAGAATGGTTTTCATATATTTTTGTTATACAAATGTCATAATTATCCTCTTATGCTAATTATTGTGCACAGTAAATGGAATGGTTATTCATTACGTGTAATTTGCAGATGATTTCAGTGAATTTTAGTAATCTAGATACCGAATACTGACTATTCTTGTTTTATTATTACATTTATAACTGCCTACAAACACTCTCTCTCCCTCTTTACTATTTTCACCTTACATAATTATATTTCTACTTCGTTCGATTATTATTTATATTTTTACAGTGCCATTATTCTATTGTACGTACTGTTGTGTCGTATGTATTTGTCAACAGTATTTTTGGAAGTCAAAGTACAGGACTGATTTTGCAGGTAAACTCCCGAAATTTCTTTGAAAACGAATAATTAAAATTGTTTCAATAATTTTTTAATCTACTGCATTGCTCAGTTGAAGTTGTTTAATAAAATCCCCATTATTGACGATCAAGAGAAGATGTAATATTAAGAAAAGGGAAGGGCGCTAAAAATAAAATAATCGCCCGCGCATGTTACACTAAATCGCGCGAGCGCCCCAAGGATAACATTCTACTAACCATTCATATTACGCGATAAGCTACCAGAGACCATCTATTCACTTCGTATAAATGGGTAAGTGTGTCATAGGCTTTTGTAGCATAGTAGACAACTGGAATGTATCATTCTCTCGATCTCAAAACTCATACCTCTACAACCCAATCAATTTCGCATTTTATTAAACGTGAGTATTGCTGAATCGATATTTGAATTGAATCACTTTGTTTATTGTCTTACATTCTACAAAGTAAGACGACGCAGCGCTTGACTGCGTTCCAGCCTAACAGTGACCTCCCTCAAAGCCCTCTTTTGCGTTTGGCACATTCGCCGTGTTGTTATGGCAACGCGCCTGCTCTATTTATGTTTCCCTGGGATTTACGAACCGTGCGGGCCGATCTCTTAACGTGATGATTGTGCCGTGGATAAAAGTACGGCGATGTTCTACAAATGAGTTTCTTCACCTCATGTTCGAACCAACCACGTGACTCTCTAGACACGTAGTCCTTTGATAGGAACTGCAACGTAACTTTCTCAAATTATTTTATCTGTAAGCAACAAGGTGTTCAAATTTGTTGGATTTCAATCTCAGCATTTTCTAATTTGAAAACCAATGAGTATACGTTTTCAGAGCGATTATACAATATTTACTTCTGGCCCTTGAAGTTATTAAGAGAACTTACATTTGAATTTTTATTTTTACATAGATATAAATACCGGTTAGGTGATCGTGTGTATGTGTCTTAAAAATGCTTGCCTTGGTCAGGAGTTCAGAGAGATTTCAGGTGTAACATTTCCATCGGCCGTCTGCGTCGGTAGGAGAGGTTTTGCTCGGAATTCTATCCCCACGACTCCTCCTCTCAAGTACTTCCACATTTCCTATTACGATAACAGATTATAAGATTAATAGCTGTCTCGCCGTCGAAACAAAATTTCAAACAATAATAATGTGAGTTGTTATCAAGTTAAAATATCCACATATTTAATATTGACTCAATGAAATTAGGCAACCTTCTTAAACATTCACCTTTAAAGACCGACAGTGTGATGTTTCGTGACAGTGTAATATTTCATTATAATATTAGGTTACATTTGTTGATCGGACAATATCGCTCACAGCCAGAGAGTGATCGAAACATTTGAACCTTGTGTTTAAAGGCCTGAAAGACAAATTCGGAACCTATTTAGAAATATATTAAAAACTCTCTTTACTTCAAGAAAAATGTACGAGAAAATTAGCCATATTTACAAAAAGTTGTTCATGGCCTTATTTAAAGATATTTTTAAACATTATATTTAATATAGACAAAATATTTATCATAATATGGTACTTTTATATATATATATATTTTTTTGCAAATTACGAGATTTCACCGATAAAGCAATCTGTGTCATTTTTAAGAGGGTACTTTATTAGACATAAAAATATTTGAAGACGTTTTTAACAAAGTGTTTTTTATTGTCTGTATTTCACGTAAAAGTAAGAAAAACATCTCATATTTTTGAAAAATTGTACTTGACTTTCATTAAATTCTATCTTTGAAGAACTGATTTCAAAATAAACGGTGAAAAATCTCTGCCTTTGATAGGAACTGTAGTTGTAGAATGAGTAGGGAAGAATTTAGCTTTTGCAATTTTTGAAAATATAGAGTTCATTACAAATGTGATTTGGCCCATTTTTAAATGCATTGGGCTTTATCTGCGGAAGAAAACGCGTTGACGGTTTAGCCGCTTGAACTGATCACAGGTGGCGAGACAGACGGACGGACGGACGGACGGACGGACGGTCAGTTTATTGAAAGGGCAGAAACTAAGAATATCACTTGAATACCAAGATTTATACCTTCTGTGTCATGAATCACGGGATGTTTAAACTAGAAGTGACTAAACAGCGTAAGGTGCTCCATTTAGTCAAGTACATCACGCTGTTTTGTATCTAGTGGGACAACGAGACACATGGAAACAACAGTTATTTATTCGTCTCGTTCTTCTCCCACGATGCGTTTGTTCCTGTTTATAAAAGTTGTGGCTACTAAAAAACATCTTCTTTGCAACAATCTATATTTTAATAGAATGTTATTTGTGAAAAAAAGAATTTCAGTTAATAGCGGAACAATTGTGATTGTGCAAAGTTTAGTGAAATAAAGATACCTTTATAGTTCTACCTAAGTGACAAAGAGGTTGAGACTTAATCGAAAGTTTTTCATTAGCCCACCTCCACAATTGGTCGAGAGGTGTTTATCATGTCGGTCACACGCTTCAATTAATAAGTAAATGTAGACTTCTTATATCGGGATGTAACATTCTCCGGAATAAAGTAGTGGATCGGTGGAATGTCTGGTGGCTCCATTAAGAGCTCAAGATACTGAAACATTGTCGAAACGGCTCAGTGCCAAAAAGCTTTACCAGGTGCGTGCCTTCACGAAATGCTAACATTAGTTCGAGAAATGTGTCTATCTCACAACAAAACCGTGCTCTGTGAAGAAATTTACCAATGTTTAATTAATTTTCTAAATTTGAAGGTGTTTGAAGTAGAGACAGAATTTATTTAATACATCACGTATGATACGTGATGCATGTTTTGTATAAAAAGCACATATTTCTCATATTCTGTTTATAAGCAGTTGTATTTTGTTATTGTTATACTAAACATTTTAACAATCCCTTACACTTACTCGATTTTTCGAAGCGAGTGAACGCACTATAACCAAACAACAATATGAGCAATATAATGATTAACAATTGAGATAGAGGAAACTGTATCTCAATATCACTTGACAGCTGGCATTTAGGGGTAAAATAATGAACAGCAGACTCTCAGTCGGCTTGCACGAAAGAAAAAAAAGATCGAAAAAAACATTACTATAAAAATTAAAATATACCCTACAACAAACTTTTCAAAATTGCATAGTAGTTCAGACATTTTAAACAGCAACTTTACTTCTAGGAGAGTCATAGTCATTAAATGTTGCTGAAGACATTAAGATGCCTTGGTGCTAAAGAGAAATTACATACAAAGTTAAATTAAAAACCTAATTTGGAATTTCTCCAACATGTAAAATCATTATCTGTGGTGAAAAATCGGAAAATGGAAAATTTAATCTCACATTTGCTCAGATTTTATCTTTGTAGTATGATTCAATTACGAATGTAGAAAGCATTTTCTCCATTGAAAAACATTTTTTCTGAAGATGAATTTGACGGAATAAAATTTAGAAAAATTGTTAACTGCTCACTCTTATAGAAGTAAATAAAACAGAAAATATACTAAATTAATATTTTATTGTGCTTGTTTTGTCAATTTTTACCCTGCATCGTGCGTGTTTGGATATTAGATAGTGCAGGTTTGCACGCATATTTTAAACTTGCTGAGTTGTAGTTTTCATAGATGTCAAAATATAAATTCTTCTAAGCACATTATAGAAATATACCTTGAAACCACATCTTTGACTATTTTCTTTACCAGAAATATGTAGTAAAAGAGACTTCAAGTGTTCATTGTTCAGATAGTATTTCCTGGTTTATTTTAAATTATTAAAATATTTATTCAATTGAAATAAAAGTAACACGTTCATATTGAAAATAAAATATTTTTGAGTGATTCTGATCAAATATTCAAAAAACGGAATTATTTAAACAAAGCAATGCAATTATATGTAAATTTGGCTTTTCAATTACTTCGAGACATTTTACCTATGAGCAATTCGCGGACAAAATGCAATAAACCTGTTACCAATGAGATATAATCAATGTATTTTCATTCATATAACCGTGAACAATAATAACAATAGTAATATTAATTATAATACTAATAATACAAAATAAATGACATCATCTGAATGCTGTACACGGAATTTGTATTTTATTGTATGTAGAAAATGTCAGAAAGGATTCATTAAAAGAAACACGCTTCGTAAAACTGTTAATGTCCTAGCTTTGATTTGAAAACATACCACTCTTCTGTTCATTTTATCAAATCCTTTATGTAATATAAAAATTCTTGGTACGTGTTAAACATGAGTAAATATCTACCTCTAATTTACGTAGCATCATAAACCTGCATTTTATTGGAAACGAAATTACAGCTACCAACGCATTACGAATAAAATGCAAACAGAAGAGAGAAAAAGCAAGCATTGACGACGAAAGGTAACAATAAAATTGATTAATTCGAAACATTATAAATTTTAATACTATCATTTTGTTTTCCACGCAAGCAGGCTTTTATATTTTTAATGAACGGTTCCAAAAAATAAACTAATCGCACCTCACCAGCGCAGCAGGTTATTTATGAAGGGGGCGCGGAGCAAAAAGTCGATAGCAGCAAACGTTGAGCGAGGGAGCGGGGGTGGGGCAACGGGCCAGAGTTCGCACCCCGTGTGTGCCAGTCGAGCACCAGTCGCCCGTTTAGGAGGGAGAGGACCAGCCAGGGCGGTCGACCCATTGGATGATTGATTGGCGTTTTCGGACGCGTCAACTTCTAAGGTTATTAATCCTGTGAGTGTAGTGTATGTCTTTTCCTCGGGAGGTGGCGGTGATCTTCCTTGCTAGATGGCGAGATGCGCCACCGAGCTACACGTCGGCTTGTGGGGTTTTCCCCAACCAGGTATCTCCCACCAGCTGGGCACCGCCTCCGCCGGGACAAGCTCTAAACTTCCGGCAGGTCTCCCAACATGTGTGATTGTGTAGAACGTGTTAATGTGTGTGTAAGTAGATGATAAGGATAAGACAAGGAAGACGAAGGAAAGATCGCGCGCGGTCCGAAGACAGTTTGTTAGGATACTGCTCCGGCGTTCGCCTGGTGAAAATCGGAGAACCCACGGAATACTCGCTGGCCTCTAGGATTATCCTCCAGACAACGTCAGAATTCGACCTAGCTCTCTAGCTAGTGTTGAATAACCTCCCACCGTCGAGACTCGAACATAGAACCTTGCGTATAGAGGAATTGCAGTGACGTCAACTGATGCTGGGCGGTAGAGATCGTTATTGTATGGAGAAGATGCGGTCTCGCCAAGAAAGGCTGTGATTTCGAATGCCATCTTGATGTGGGTGTTGACGTATGAGTTGTGGCAGGGACCGTCTCTCCAGGATCGTCACATGTTTCTTTTCCAATATGGAGAGGGAACTTCGATTGGGCGGAGTGGGAATCTCTCTGATCAAACATTCTGTGACAACATTCATTACCATTGCCTTGTTTCTTCTTACGACCATTTCTCTCTCGTCATCCTTCATTCATGTTTCATTAATAAGACATTTTTACAGATACTACTTCACAGAAATGAACTAGTTCAACGTTTTCATTTTATATCACATCTTCGTGCCTCAATGATTGGAATTGCTGTTATGTCTGCTAGCGATAGATTTCTGAATTAAGATTTACCAGAAGACATTCCATTTGTTCCTGGTTGAGAAATTGTGATGTTTGATGATAGATTCTATGTAAAGAATTTTATGTGGTGACTCATCGCCGGTCTTTCAACTATCTTTCTGTCAACAAGATGTTTCACATTTCTTCGGGTGATAGTTTTGTTCCGGTTGATGGCAACATGGAAAACGTGAAAGCAAAAGTAAACTATGTAAACAGGATGATAAATAGGTTAAAAACCCTATTTAATGTCATGAAAACGATCATATTTATAAATATTAAGAGATGACTAATATATTAATACGAGATGATTGCAATAAGTTAATATGTCATGAATGTGCATTTACCCATTTTAGTTATTTAAAGATGTGAGAAGATAGAGAAAGTAAGGAAAACACAAAATCACATTCATACGAGTAATTTGAAACAACTTTTTACCATTTCTGTAGAAAGTTACCATCAAGACTATTACAAATTTATAGAAATATTGGTTTTGAATTTTGTTTTAGTGATTAATGTTTGTTTCTGGGCCGTCAACGGCTACGATTTATGGTCCCGTAAGAGTTACATTTCGGAAGGTTGTCGTTTTCCTCCCCTGTTAGAAGACAAGATCGGCTCGCGGTCTGCATGTCGGCGTTGTTATAAAATAGTATCATAATAATATGAGAGACTGAATCGAAGACTAATATGGCTCCTCTAATGAAGTACAGAGCTAGTGAAAAAATCATTTCCTATGGTGACCTCGTTTTTGGTTTGAAATGGAATTACCTAACAACATTAACTGATGGGACCAAGTCATAGTTGATTTTGATTTATTAAACCAAACAAAAAATAATCATTGCGCTCGGGAAAAAATTTTCGGATTCAGAGAAATTAACTTTTTTTTTCAAGAACATAAAAATTGTTTATTAGCGGAAATTGTTAGCCGAACAAGGGGTAAAATTAAAGGAAAACTGCAGTCCCTTGTTAAATAAAAATAATGAAGAAACCCAAAATTTAAAAAGTGGCAAGTAATAACACGGGAGAACTTGCAAAAATACAGAACCGAGAAAATGTATGCGATCTTCGGTGTGCGTCTTTTATAGATCAAAGAACACAAAACTACTGCGAGAACGTCTCTTTCATTATAGCACCGCTAGTTTGAACGTGTTATTTTTCTTATACAGCAACGGAATAGAGAGATTACTACAAGAAGGGGCCGCTTTGACATGTGCTGCTCTCCCACTGTTGGCAATATCACTGCAAGTTACATCCATTCGCTTGCAATCTGCATATGGGGTTTCCCCCACGAGGTTTTTCCGAAAGCGTAGCACCACCCTCATCAGGTGTGAAGCTCTCGTCTGGTCTCTCATCTCATATGTAGTAGTGTACCAGATGTAAGTGCAAGAGTGTTTGTATGTGTGTGTTGTGTGAGAAGGCAACGTAATTGAGGAAGGAAAGATTGCGAGAGGTCCGAGGCCAGGTTGTTAAAGTACTACTCCGCCATTCGCCATGAGTTAACCTAAGCAACCACGGAAAACTATTGATCAAAGCAGCCTGGTTCTTGAATTCTCCAGACTGCGGCTGAATTCGCTCTAGCTATCTAGCTAGTGGCGAAAACTGACCACCGTACAATCTCAAACCTTAGCACCATCCAACCGGACAGTGCAGTTGCAACAGTCGTTCCCTGATCCATCTCAGCCTTTTTGCTATGCAGAGGGAGTTATTAAAATAGCATAACCTTAACCATGTATTTTAACGATGTATTTTAACGACTCCACTGCAGTGCCTCTGCCCAAGAGATCCTAGGTTCGAGTGCCGACGTTGAGAGAATATTCGACACTAGTTACATAGCTAGGTCAAATTCAGCTGCTGTCATTCATCATTCATCAGCAAGGGAATTCTAATGGCCAGCTGCTCTCATCGATAATTTTTCGTAGATTCTCCGATCAATGTCGGTAAATGGCGGAGCAGCACCCTAATAAACGGACCGAAACCCGTGCGATCTTCACTTCCTCTGACCGGTCGGGAACTTCAAGCTCGTCCCAGCTAGGGTGGTGCCCTGCTGGTGGGAGGTATTTGGTTGGGGAAAACACTTCTGGGGGACGGTACGTCGGCGCCGGATCTCGCCATCCAGTGGGGAAAGACCACCGCCAACTCCGGAGGAAATCACATGAATTACACTTACGGCATTAATGACATTAGCAGTTGAGGCACTCGAAATTACTATCAATCAATCAAGTAAATCTGATGATTCATTTTTTTATCGACCCCCTCTCTCGACGCGAAGCCCTGGGACGCCGGGTGCCCGAGCTGCTTACGAAGAGATCGAAGAGCGGCCTAGAGATTCCGATGCCTAATTGCCACACGCGGGCGGGGCCGCAGCGCATCTGCTTGCGACGACGCAGTTGCCTCCGCCCCGCGCTCTCCTGCGCGCTGCTCCCGGACGGGCGCTGACGCCACGCCCACGCGACGCCACGCGACGCGACCCGACGCACCGGCCACGCGCACGGGACGCGGTGCGTGCAGCACGCCACGCGCGCCGGGAGTTAGAGCGCGCTCGCCGGCTTACTTGCAGACGCGCGAGCGCCTCGCGCCGGCGACTTTCCGCGAAGGAAAACAATTGTTGTTACGGGGACAAACTAGTGGTGCTAAAATAGCACGTACTTTCTCGCAAAATTACGTGCGTGAGAAGTAATCAAATTTTCGAAAAATTGTTCATGAACTTATTTCAAAACCTATATTTATGGAACATATTTCATTTCAAGGAAAACATTTTAGTTTCACAATTGTAGGAAGGCGCCAAACAAGTTTAATTTTTTTTGTTATTTTCGAATACTTTGAGTTTTTGACGAAAATGACACGTGCAAAATTCTCTTAAACGTCATTCGCACTATCCAGCAATAAAACGCAAGCATAAACGATGGAAACATTCTTTTGAAAATTTTGAAAATGTCTCAGGAACATCATTTAAAGAACCTCCAAAAACTAAAATATCGATTTCAAATTTCAGGGGCCGTGACATCAACTAGATAGATTGGGGAATCTCAATTTCGGAGAAAAAATGCGGAATGATGTAGACAATAGCGTTCACAGACTAACGGAGATAGGGACACACAGAAGTTTTCCCGTCATTCGATTTTTCAATATCTAAACCCACAAAACGTGGGTTCTGGCAACATCATGTGTTAAAAGATATTTTCTAAATTTAGCAACTGGATTTATCCACTTTTTCGTTACCAAGGCCCTCAAATAACAGTTTTGCTCCGTTTTTGCGCGCAGTATTACATAACGTTCTCTCTACTGCGTAAGAAGTAGCGAGAAAGTAAAATAATTGCTGCTATGCATATAAAACGTGAGGCATGCTTTAAGGCGTGTTTCAGGGGGTAGAATTGTTTACGCGTGTTGAAGTCTTTTTCTCGCTTTTGAGAAGTTGAAATGCTTTTTTGTTGTAATTATTAATTCACATATGTTTGATGCTTGTAACAAGTTTTTTCTTTGGGTTTTAAATCTACGTGTTCTTGAATTACGCTTTTTTAAGAATACCAGATAACGTTATTTTCTCCAAGAGTTTCATGACGCAAAATCAGAGAGAGTGCGTGTATGTGTGTGTGTGTGTGAAAGGCGTGCATTACTAGGTTCAGTTAACATGTAATGAAATTTGTTATGGTTCTTTTGGTACGCCAAAGTCGAAATCCCTGAATCAGTAAAATGAAGGATTTTTACGTATTTGTTATATAAATTGAATATTTGCATTAAAACATTTTCTTCGCATTTTTACGTTTATTTTCAAAGTAAAATTAACAGATCTTTTCAAAAAATGCAAACATCATTGATAATTAACCCTCATAGTAAAAATTTCAAACCCCCAAATAAAAAAGATCGTCGTTGGGGTTCACTGAACTTTTCTCATCATGAACATCTCAACATGAATGAAAGGCGAGCCGTGGTGAGGCAGACGAGCGTCACGAGGAGCCAGGCGAGACAACAGTTCCAGCAGTGTACAAGCGACTTTGAATGCTCTCGCCACGTGATGTGGCACGTCATGTGACCTGCTCTGAAGCAATCAGCTTGCGAGGCTTTGTTTACTTTCTCACAGACAGCGTTCCGCGTTGCCGCTCAGCTGACTCTCAAGATGTAGCAGAGGCGATAAGGTTCGGCTGTGAGGAAGGTTATGAACATTAAATCAAGAGCGTCATTGCCTGTCAGTAAGTGTTAACTGTTCTGAGATTTCGTTTATCTGTCGCATGGGCAGTGCCATGTGCGTAGGAATGTGCGGCGACGGCGCATCGAGCTGTGAGAGTCGCTTACACGCAGCGGGAACTGTAGCTGAACAGTCAAGGGCGAGGAGGGCACCGGAAGAGCGAGCCATCGGACCGAAAGGTAAAAAGCGAGAGGGGGCGGGATGGGAAGGGTATAGAGAGCGGTTCGAAATACAGGCGGTACGGAAGATAGGCATGCAGAAGTTTGGCGGGGCAGAGTTTCGGAAAAGAGGCGCTGAGGGACGGGACAGCTTTTGATTGATTGATTAGTTAACCGGGCGTGATCACTGATAAGGTCATTAGTCCCGTAAGTATAGTTTTTGTTTAATCGCGCTATGTGGAGATGATCCTTCCCAGCTAGATGGTGAGATCCGGCGCCGCCTGCCCGCCGCCTGGCGGCGTTTTTTACTAATTTAGTATTTCTCACCCTCAAGGCACCGCTCCTGCCGGGAGAGGCTCTAAGCTCCTGATCAGTCTCTCGGATTGTGCCGTAGTGTAGTGCATGATACTGTGTGTGTAAGTTCAAAAAAAAAGAGGGAATGACCGCGAGCGTTCCGTGGCCCTTTTGTTGGAGAACTACTCCAGCATTCCCATCGTGTTAATGAGAAAAGAGCCCGGAAAAGTACCGATCAGAGTAACCGGCTGCTAGAATTGTCCTCCATTCAGCGAATGAACTCGCCCTAGCTATGTATTTCGAAAATAGTGGCACCGTCGGGACAGGAACCCTAGAACCTCCCTGTCAGAGACAATGTAGTGTCGTCAGTTGAAACCCTGAGCCGCCTTAGCCCGTGGGACGGAAGGATGTGGAGGGTTCGCGACGAGAGGCGTGACGGCTCGGGTTGCAGAGGATTTGGAAGAGGCGGGGCGTTGAGGGACCGGTGCACGACGTTCGTGTGCGCGAACAACAGTGGCCGCGGCGGTGGCGGGGCGGAGAGGGGGCGGGGCGGGCGTGGCGGACGGACAGGCGCTGTCAGCGAGAGGCCGAGGGCGGGTGGAGCGCCGTGCTACTCCGCGCCACGCGAAGCGGCGAGCGGCCGGCGCTCGTCTGCAGGCTCTGCCGCGCGGAGGCAACGGGCGGCGGCAGGGGAGAACAAAATCCGCCCCACGAGGAAGACACTGAGAAGAGCCTTCAAAGCAATCCAAGCGAGACTTCGACCTCTTTTGGGGGGGAAAATAGCTGCTCTGATTGACAGTTCCCCTACTGTTTCTCCGATCAGTGCTAGGTGAATGGCAAAGCAGTACTCTCACAAGTGCGTCACTTAGCGGGTGAACTGGCCTTTCTTATCAATGGCCCCTTCTCTACTCTTACACACACACACACACACACACACACACACTTTCACATACTCGTACCACACCTGTAGGGAGATCAGTCGGGAGCTTGGGGGAGAAGGTCTGAACCTCGCTGAGGATGGCAGTTTACTAGCGGTTTGGACTCGTAAGGTAACAAAGAAAGCTGCGCAGAAAGACCGACCAGCGAAGCATAGAGGGGAAGATACAGAGTCAGAATTGATTGGTGATTCAGAGTGCGTCATGTACTAAAGTCAATATTCTCTTAAATGAAGTAAATGTTGTTTTTTTTATATTGCGGGAGGTGGTGGTGATTTTCCCTTGAATTGGGTGCTGACATCCGTCGCTTGCTGGGTTCCTTTCCTACCAGGAATCTCCTCTCAGAGCGCTACCACCCCAGCCGGAGCAAGCTGTAAGCTCCCGACTGGCCTCTCTACGTGTGTGGTAGAATGTGCGGGTAAACCTGCTTAAGAACGTGATGAGAATAGGACAAGGAAGAAGAAGGAAATACCGCGCGCTGCCCATGGCCCGTGATAGAGTACTACTTCGCCATTCGCCTGGTGCTGATCGGAGAAACCACGGAAAACTACCGGTCTGAGCACTGACTGCTAGAAAAGAGGCAGAGGAGGGAAGTGCAAGAGGCACTCAGGAAAGAACGAGGTGCTACAGAAAGTGAGAGAAGAAGGGGAATAGGGTGCGGTAGGATGTTACGTGAAGTATCAGCTGAGAGGAAGGTCAGCAACGAGAAGCACGAGGTGGGAATGGTGATGGCCGCAAAATACAGGTGAGAGATAGAGAAAACAAGTTAAGAGCGCCAGTGGTACTGAAGGCGGCAGAGGCAAGATAAACGGCGAAGTGGCAGGGGTGCGGCAAGCAGAGGAAGAGACGGAAGCGGCCGATGTGACTGAAGTGGATGGGGCTGAGGGTGGGGGAAGGCGCTGAGGGCGGAGGGGAGGTGGGCAGAGGGCAGCGACCACGAGCGCCGCCCCAGCAGATGATTGTGTCAGGGCGCAACGACCAGGTAGAACGGCCAGCGGGCGCGGCGCGGAAGCATCGAAGGTAGCGGGCGCGCATCGCGGGCCACGACCGGTGGGGCGGCGGGGTGGGCGGGGCGGGGCGGGGCGGGGGCGGGGCGGGGCGTGCGGCTGACAATGTGATGTGATTAATTCGTGCCTCTGCCGAGGGGATCCATTGTGCCAGCATGAAATGTTGGCAGGCGCCTGCCGCCGCCACCCCGCCCCCGCCCCCGCCCCCGCCCCCGTCCGCGCCACTGGGCTACGAACGCAGCCGCTGCGGAGGGCGGGGGGGGGGGGCTACAAGTGCGGTGTGGCGACTGCAGGAGGCACAGATCAGCAGTTGCCCCAGAGTCACAATGGGACATCAGGCACGACCCAAAATCTATAGTCATCGACTTTGGCAAATTTAAATATTTAATGTTTTAATTACTTCGACTAAATCCCATGTTCTGAGCCTCTATTATTTTATACCATTATAATCATTTTGATTATGATCAGATGGTAAATATTTTTAATATTAAAACAGCGGAAAAAGCTTTCGGCTAAAGCGCGCTCAAATTTTCAACCGATTATTTTTTGTATTAATGAGGATAAGAGGAGAGACGAGAGTAAAAATATTCCTCGAAACAATCTTAATCTCAAATTGATCTTAATCTCTGCTTCGATCCTCTCCCATGATATTGTCGATATATTTAAAACCCTCCAACTCTTCACTTCCAGAAAAGGGTCTTGATTAATTGTTCAAATTGAAATACAAACTACATTTTAATTAATTATAACACTTATTTCTAGTTTGTAGTAAAGAAAATAATTATCACAAACATGGTGAGAGAACGTTCATTTTTCATCAATCCCCTATCATTTGTTTTTGTCACGGTTACGGGAGTCCTCTTTTGAAATATTTTTAAAAGGCTCATGAAAACCTGGAAGTGTAGAATATGTATAAAAAAGAATATTACCATTTACGGTACTGGGACTCGATCCCAGACCTCTCAGTTGGAGTTCGAGTGCTCTGAAAAGTAGAACAACTGTAGAAACGAATACTTTTTTATTCAATGCTTTTATTGTATAGACTTATGACGCACTTTTTTTGCTTTTTGCGTCCAGAAAGTAGACAAAGTAACGAAATTAAAACATGCTATGAAAGCGTATGAAGATGGGTAGGGACGAAAATTCAAATTTAATCTTGAATTAATAGGTATGTATTTGCGCGATTGGATAAAATTAAAATGCAATTACTTATTTTATAGATTTTCAGAGAATTACAACTGGTTTATTCGATTTCCGCACACTTTTCAAGATATGTACGAACGACGTCTTGCTTTTAGTTCACACTCGTGTTTGACTTTCTTTTCTATAACGTATGTTCAATTTGAAATGCAGATACTACGACTGAAAAAAACTGCTGTAATGTAGTCTACTGCGGTAGATTTCATATTAGTGTGATAAACGAATGTGTTATTATGGCCATCATGAATGTTTCTCCAATGAATAAGCCAAACCGAGGGAAATATTTTTAGATTTTTCCAATAAATATCACTGATCCGGGTCGTGATGTTGTTGGTTTATATTGGTTACACAATGTTTCCATCAACGACACTACCATTCCTCAGCAATAAAAATCACTAGAAGTTCCATGTGTTGAGCCGTCTTGTTATCCCTTGTTCATAAAAGTCAACATACAAGCGGACGTCTCGTATGAATATCTGAGTGTGCGTTATGTTGACACAGTGCGTGGAATTTAAAGGAATGACTTGCGTTTGTTTATACTAGATGTGATTCAAGGATACCCTGAATCTAAGCAAAGCTCCCTTGGTTAAAAAAAGACGCATTTACTAACCTCCTTTTGATAGTTTTTAATAATAAACGACTAGTAATTGACTTCTAAATACCACAGAGACACAACCTTGTAATATAGTAGTTATTGGTCAGGAGAGTGTGACCTAGTAAAATAATAATTATTAATAATATTAAAATAAAGCAAAAATTATTTCAAAATATAATGAAGTTGCCGACATTTTAGAAATTAATATTTCCAAAAACTAGTTGTATAAAAATAATAATGTAAACCAGTGGTGTTACAATAACATATTCTCGTACCTGTCTCTGCCCGTATATTAACGACGCGAGAGATATTTAAAAGAAATTACATTTGCGTAATTTTTGAAAAATTGAGGAAACAAATCAATATCACATTCTTGCCAAGTTATTCATAGGATTTAGCCCCCTCCATTCAAACAGTTTAATGAAAAGAATTGGAACCGTTTTTAAGACAATCGTGTTTTTGAAACTCCCCATGTTTTACCCAAAATTACACAAACATTTCCAACTTTTTCAAACAAAGTACATGATGTGAATTAAAAATCTAATTCAAAAACACGTGCAAAGCTTCAGTCACAGACACGCAGGCATATACACAAAGACATATCCATAGACGGTCGAACATTTTGAAAATAAACCTGCAAGATCAGCAATTAAAAAATACGTTGAAATTGGTTTCCCGATTCTCAAGCATTATTTAATTTTCAACCCCACAGCAACAGTTTATGTTCGATTATGTTTTTTGAGATTTCAAAGAACAATCAAAACAAATTTACAACTTAAGTATTATACCACAGAAGGTACAACAGTATCAAAGTATATCATTAAGTATTGTAGATGATAGTCCCTTTCATTCTTCAACTATGAATGTAGCGATGATGCCGTTTTCATAACACTTGATGTTTTAGATTCAACGGACTACATCATTGCAACAAATATTAAAATCGTTAAATTATTTATATTTTTTTTATTTTAGGTCACTTTTTAACTTGTGGGTCAGGTACTACTTTGATTGTTTTTTTCCTTTGGGGTAACTGAGGGAGGAACACGATACCTAAGGACAACAGACAAACACACACAAATGCACCCACGCCCGAGGCGGAACTCGGACCCGCGATCTTCCACTGCACCACTGCCTTAGCGACCTCGGCTACTCGAAACGGCGATTCTAATTTCTATTGCAAAGACTACGAGTAAAACTTAAAGAAGTTTTAAAGGAGAGAATGTACTACGATTTTTGTGTTAGAACAGTCTCTTAGCCAACAAATTTTAATATGTGACTATTTTTATTATATTACATATTACAATATAGTTTGCAAATAATTGCTTTTTTGAAGCAGTGCCAGCGGGAATGACAAATTCCAGAAAATCAATTTGGACTCGTTTTCATCACACCGCCATGATGAAATTCTTGTTGCCGTCCCAAATGTTAGGACCTGGGTGCATTGAGCGGTCAGCGCGCGGTCGCCCCACCGCCTCGTCGCCTGCAGCGGGCGCCAGTCATCCGCCTGCGTCGCCCTCCAGGAGCACGAACGCAGGGAACTGCTGTCCTTTGCGGACAACACCGGCGAGAACTTTTGTCTCTGACGGGAAGACAAATGAACTCATTACCTCGCCATTAATTATCAAATCGACTCGCGGACTAATCCGCCCGCCGAAAAAAGAAATCTCGAGAACTGCGTTTGGGGCTAATTGCTGTTCATTAGTTCCCGCAGAATCCCTCAACCCACAGCAGCGAACCGGCAGGCATGCAGCGCTTGTAAAGTCAATGGGGCAGCAGTGTAAACACAATGCCGGTACACGACTGTGAGTTGCATTTACAGGCAATTGAATAATGCCGAATTATAGTTGATTGCTGAGCGCTGGGGATGTGAGAAACGTGCGAACCGAATGCAGGGGGAAGGGGAGAGGAATTATCGCTGGTACCAATCAGCTGGTTAAAAACCACCCCGCGGAAACAGTCGTTCAATTCACTGATTCTCACTCTGTGATTCCCCAGAACTGTACGGTACCGCAAATACTTTGTAGTAGTATAAAAGTACAAAATAAACGCATTTTTTGTAGATAGCATCGATTCGAAGACGGGAAAGATAGTTTGCGGTGTAGCGATTTGATTTTTAGTAGTATAATTAACTATTGCATCCATAACAAACCTGAAGGATTGGCTGATGTGGCTCAGGTCATCAACAGAAATTATTGCAGTGCCTCTGATTGGGAAGTCATAGGGTTCCAACCCCTCGGTGTCAGGATTTCCGACTAGTTAGATTGATTGATAGAGATTCCGGCGTCAACTACTATGGTCATTAGTCCCGTAAGTGTAGTGAATATTTTTTCTTGATGCGGGTGTTTTCTTCCCACGCTATATGGCCAGATCCGGCGCCAACCTACCGTCGAATTTCGCCCCAGCTGGGACAAGCTGTAAGCGCCCGACCGGTCTCTCGACATGTGTGGTAGTGTAGGGCCTGTTAATGTGTGTGTGTGTGTGTATGTAAGGGGTGAGGGTGGGAGAAAGAAGCGGTAGAAAACATCCCGCGCGGTCCGTCGCCCGTTTGTTAGGGTACTGCTCCGGCATTCGTCTGGTGTGGATCGGAGAACCCACGGAAAACCACCGATCAGAGCAGCCAGCCGCTAGAATGCTCCTCCAGATAGCGACTGGATTCGACCTAGCTGACGAGATAGTGTCGAAAATCCGGCCATCATCGGGGCTCGAACCTAGGGCCTCCCAGTTACAGGACTGCAGTGACATCAGTTGATACTTTGAGCCATCTCTCGCGTTAATAGCTAATTCGAATACCGCTGCTGTCTGAAAGAGAATCAGAGCGGCAGGCTGTCCTGATCGGTCGATATCCGTAGTTTCTCCAATAAACACCAGGCGAGTGTCGGAACATGACTAACAAAACCGCCGCGGACCGCGCGCAATCGTTCCTTCCGCTTCCTTGACAAACTTACATAAAACTACACTAACACACATGTCGGGAGCTTAGAGTTTGTCCTGGCCAGATGGTAGGAAGTGCCTGGTTGGGGAAAACCCCGGAAGCTGCTGTGTAGGTCGGCGTGGAACTTCACCATCCAGCGGGGGACGAACACCGCCTCCTCCCGAGGAACAAAAAACATTCACACTTTCGTGACTAATAACTGTTGCGGTTGAAGCGTCGGGAACCACGAGATCATTCAATAATTTCCTCTTCGCTTTCCTAGCTAAATGTTTTTTCCTAACGTTATAGCGGAACACAGTAAATACGCGCTTCGTAAGACTACTCATTGCGTTGCCCGTCCGTCAGCCGAATCCCTCGGATGCTGGCTGGCTTCATTCTGCTACGCGAAGCGCGGGCGAGACTCCTCGTCCACGGAGCACCTTTGATATTTATGCCTGGTCGCTCCTGTCTCCACCTCACAGCGTTGCGTGAGCGGACAGCCGTGGTTGGGACAGCTCCCCTTCACCTTGTAGAATTATACGACTTCCCGGCATGGCACGGCATTCTCTCGTGTTCACAGGAAAAAGCTCATCTTGCTAGCATCGATATCTATGTATTTTGTATTCGCTTTTGACTTCCGACCTAATCCAGGATGTTAGCTTTTTACGAACCTGGGAATTTCAGTTTGCAATTACTCGTTTCAATACTCTCTTAAATAAAAATTTATATCAACTGAGAAAATGATTTAATCACTTTTATTTGTCACAGAGTTACTTAGTGTTTTTTTTTAATTTAGCGGATATAGTTTCTTGGAAATATATTTCACACATATCATATTATTACTTTTTATTTCTCACATTGAACATTATACAGTATACTCGACAAAACCCATGTTTAATATTAACGATTTGGCCTTCCTATTGGCTCGCTTGTGAAACATGATATTCTAACTTCTACAAAGTTCCATTAGAGTTATGAACATGACTCATGAAGCGTGAGTTTAAATTCGGACTTTGAAACTATTTTCAATAGAACTTGGCTACGAGGTGTGCGTGAAGGTCATGACACTTTATTCCAGTGTTACTGTAGGTCAGGAAATAGATGAAATAAACGAATGGAAGGTCTCAACATATGGCAATATTTAAATTATTAAATTTTACCCTCATAGAGATTTATATCAGGTTGGATGTATTTGATTTTCGATGCTATCAACAGAACTAATTCGAATTCAACTATCGTCTGATAAATAATTCTATCGGCGGCTAGTCTGATGCAAAATTTCCCCATTTTTCTTATTTGTACCAGACGTATACCAAAAAATACCCTAACGAACCGCACGCGATCTTTTCTTCCTCAACCCTGTCCTTTCCTCTCCCCTTAACACACACACACACACACACACACACACACTTGTATGCATTGCACAAGTTAGGAGACCAGTCAGACGCTTTTAACGTGTCCAGGTCCAGGCAGTGTCCCGCTAGTGGAAATAACCGAATAGGAAAAATCGACGTGTAGTAGACGCCCGATCCCACATTTCAACAAAGCGGGAATACCGCCTCATTCCAGAATATAACATGCACTACCCTTATGACCTGAGCAGTTAATACGTCAGCTTAGTAGTTTTGCAATCTTAATTCCTGGTAAAGGAATCAGCTTTCATCGGGGAATACACCAGATACGTAACGTGTTTTTGTCTTGATTTCTAAAACAACGTGATGTTTACGCCCTTATTCCCAGCAGTCCTTCTATATTTTCCATTGGAATTAATAATTGTAATAACGATAATTACCATGTAGAGGTCGAAATACAGTATGTCTAGGATTCTGAGAACCTCTATGTGCAGTCGTGATCACAGAGTACGTGCCATAAATTAAAGAAGAGCTGATAACCGCCTCAGCTAATACGCCAGGGCACTTTTCTCGCGGCGATAAGCTTTTTGGAGTCTCCTGCAATGCATCGCACTTAATAGCCGGAAAAGTCTAATTGTTATGCTTTCCCGATGCGCAGTTACCAGTCTTCTTGCCTATTTTTAGACAGCAGCAGAAAAAAATTTGCATAACCTTGTCACGCGATGTTATAATTTGCTGGGAGAAATTATCCACGTAAAGTTAGCGTGTTTCATATAATTACTTCATTGCCAGAACCTCACGAAATACTTAATACCTCTGCCAGAAAATGTTCTCTTTGGAGGAAAGTGATACTTCCCTGTTGTTATGAAGTGCGTTAGGAGTCAATTAAGAAGTATCGTGGACTCTTTAGGAAATTTTTTTGCTTACCTTTTTGGTCATGTTTGTTATCGACATATATTACCACACAATACGCGATATTGGCCGTGAAAAGCGGTAGATATTTTGAAAAATGTACTCATATTTGATATATGATCAATAAGTGATGTCGGGAAGGATGTTCCAATATTATTATGATCATATTACGACCTTCAAGAATGTGAAATGGAAAATCGAAACATGTGTTGCAAATAACGCCTCATTTATTACCTAGTGCGGTTGTCTAATATTTAAGCGAACGGTCTATTGCTAAGACGTTATATCCGTTATTTTAATCATGAAAGTTGCTGATATAAACAAAATATACCAATATATTAATAAAATTTAAAAAATATGAAATTTAGGTTGTTTTTGAATTGAAGTTATTTTCTCGTAAAAGTTAAATCTGAATTATTTCGAAAACATCTTCATGTACAAAAATAATATGTCTGTGTGTGACAGACGTAATACTTTCAAGACAGTATCGACTTTAAATGAATGAAGACGATTTTACTCGTAGGTGTTTAAGAAGAAAGTATTCATTACTTTGATAATTATTAGTTTTGTTTAGAAACGCAGCATAGTTGAGTGGCTTTTTCAAGGCTTACACGAAGAAACCAGCATGGAAAGCTATCAGTGAAAGACTTGAAATGCTATTTTGTATAAGCAAGGGTGACCACAAACCAAAAACAAAGTCCAGAAAGCAAAGAGCGATATAAGAAAATTCAGTTTTGTAAGTAGGCATTGTTAATAGAAGAATTTATATTCAGAGATGTTAGCGACTAGCTCGCAAGTTATGAATTCAAGACTTCTCAAGAGCGCAAGTGTAAAGTGCAATGACTTTATTCAGGACAAGGAAATGCCAACAAAAGTGAGGATTGAAAATGTTGGAAATCCGATTCTAACGCTGATGGTGCTGACAACTTTATTTTTTCATTTCAGAGCTCTCTATTGCAAGAAAGAGGGAAGGAGGATCTGAAAAAGTTGCTAACCAAAAATTTTGAGCTCTCCCACCCCGTAAAACAACACATTGCGGTATCTCAACAAAATTATAAAAACATGTACAAAATTACTTATCTTAATTACTTATACAAAGGTTCACAAGATGGTGTGAGCGCGTAAATACTAAAAATTCGAATTACACAATGAAGATCCAAAGCTTTTCTTCCTCTCTTACCTGCAAGAATTAGGGCGATGCCTGTTCCGGGCTCTCAGTCTTTCTTCTTGGGCGACGTGGTCCTCTTTTTCCTTGCGGCCTATATTTCATTATTGCTCTTGAGAATCTTCCATCGGTCATTCTTTCTAGGCGTTCTTTGCATTTCGTTTTATTTTCTTCTATACGAGTGGTGAATGAGAAGATATTGAGTTCACTTCGTATGTCAGTATTTCTTATTCCATCGAGTCCAGTGAAGCCTTTAATACATCTCAGGAATCTCATCTCAACTG
This sequence comes from Gryllus longicercus, assembly GCA_038098605.1. Lineage (NCBI taxonomy): Eukaryota > Metazoa > Arthropoda > Insecta > Orthoptera > Gryllidae > Gryllus > Gryllus longicercus. Next base: position 1,669,060 of record JAZDUA010000162.1, read on the forward strand.
CCTGTATTCTTCTTACTAGTAACCCACCATTCCGAGCCATATAGAAGTGCTGGTACAGCCATTATTTTGTAGAATTTTATATGGGTTTCTTTTCTTGTTTTATTTTTGACGTGTTTTTAATACATCAACAACTCGAAGTTTTTCTACATTAATCAAATACAGTTAGATTTGTTCGTATTTGTCCTTTAGGTACTTTCTCTTTGCATGAACATCAATTCTTCGTAAAATAATTTATTTTGGACGTATTGACCGTGTCTAATTGGTGTATTGTGAATTTTTGTGACAACTTTGTATACGTGAAATGCGTTCTGTTCATCGGTGAAGCTGCTGCGCAGACGGATAATCGGCAGGTTCAAGTGAAACGTTTATTTGCGTACGAAGCATTGCATTGCATTAATGTTATCCCGAAATCACTTTCATCATAAGTGCGTAGCAACTGCTTGTTTCCATAGAATGTAAGCAAATTTTGTGTGAACCAGTCTATGTAGAATGTAAAATATTGCCATGAAAAATGATTTCCCCTGATTTCCGTGAAGGACTTGAAGGCTACCGGGATAAATCAATTTGAAATTGGATGTTGAAGTTGAATATCTGCCCATGCACATAAATTACGCCATTTGGGGGATTATAAAATAATTAAAACCTATTAGTATAAGCCGATTAAAACGTTTTGACAGCACGTTTTTAAAATGCAAAAACATCTTGATTAGTTTACAAGTCATTTATGCCGTAAGCCCTCATTTTATTATTTTAGTAGTTATCATTCAAACGAAAAATAATTACAGAGATAAATTGAGAAGTACTTTTGGAATGACTGTAATATATGTATTTATCAATCGATTTTACAAATTATTATTGGAGCTACTTTTGTTTTCTAAGAAATACACTATTTACTTTCCGACATTGGTCCAATATCTTTCCATAAACTTGCACCAACACTTGGCATATCACACCAACCTTCCGTAAACAGTTTCGTTGGTTCTTGTCGACGCCGTAATGAAATAAGAAACCATGATAACTGTCTTCATGCAAACTGAAAAACTGTACGTGAAATTCCTTCGTACGGAAATCTTTGCACTCTCTTCTGCAGGGCAACACTCTTCTTCCTTCTACCCAACCACGAAACCCAGGAGGCCTTGCACCGTTCTAGTCCCAGATGAAAGGGGGCCATCCATAAGTTACGTAACGCTTTGGAGTATTTTAAATACCCCTCCCCCATAACGCAATTACGGGACGCTTGCGCCAACACCCCTCTCTTGTAAAAGCAAGAAGTGGAAATAATGTAGCATAGTAAAAACAATTTTTATGTGTCTTATTTGTGTTGTACATTTCAATTTAATACAGTGACGGAATTTGTTGACATTGTTAACTGCACCTAACTTTAAACAAGGGAACAAGCTGTTAGTGAAAGAAGCAAGAACAAGCGAGAAACGTTTTGGACACAAGCCGTGTATGTACCATGACACATCAGCGTGTCTACTGTGCCAATTTAATTGGATTTTAGAATAAAATACATATCAGTTTCTAATATTTTCTTCGTAATCTCACATATTCAATGAAATATGATGAAAATATATTTGCATTTATTGTGACATTTCTCATTAATAACTTAAATTTTTATGTTTTTAAAACAATTTAAATAGTTTATATTGCAATGTTTTAGTACGTCTCAAAGAACAATTATTTCATTAAACGTTGAATAATATAAAAAAATATAAATATTACACAACAATAAACTAATACCCTATATAACACAACGTAATGCTATCCCAAACCCCTTCCCCCTCTTCAGCGTTACGTAATTCATGGACCATCCCTTAAAGACCCCTTCCTACGGAGCCACTCCGCAGCGCTTCAACATTTGGTCACAACCGCTCTACCATCGACCCCAGACGTTTAACATACACCCCTAGGGGCTCATTCAGTAGATTTCTATTGTGCTATTTGCATGCACCTTATGCTCTACCAGAGAGATTTCTCCTCGGGACGGGGAGTTAGCCCCCATCCGCACCCCACGTCTCCGAACAAGTACACCGACAGGCAAGTACGTGGGTCCCGCGAGAAGGAAGTTTATCCTCTCGATAACATTCCCATTCAATGCCTGGGTCGGGATGCCTTGCTAGCGCAGAGCTATTGCCTTTCTAGGCCAGTGCAGGAGTGGAAAACATGTTCCCGGCGCATTGTGATTGGCGCAAGTTACTCCTCTATGCCTGGAGTATCGAGCCACTGCCACGACGAAGCCAAATGGGCGACTGGGGACCACCCGGGCTAAGGCCCAGAGGGCTCGTGCCCCCCAAATTGTCTCCCCACCGCCTCCACCTTCAAGCTAACGACGTGGGTACTGCTGAGTAACTCGGGCCCCAGTGGACCTTGGATCAAGCCTTGCGACCGTCTGTCTCCCCCCCCCCTTCGGGGAAATACCGTCCAGGGGTTCATACAGAGCATTTTGAGAACAACAGGTTTCAATGGAGGTATTCACACGACCGTTGCAGTGGCGCTAGATGTATTCACACGAGCAGCGTAGATGTGCTGCCACGCCACCGCCAGCAAAACACAATTCATCGTACGTCAAGTCGATAACAGTAAAAGTTACAAGCTAAACATAGGTGAAGAAATTGATGTATACTAACATTTTCCACTAAAGGGAGTTTTTAACTATTAGAGATAAAAAATATGGTCTCAGTGGCCTTTTTTATTAGTGAATTCTAACTTGCACGAGCAAAACGTCAATAAACTCAAGAAAATGTTGCACAAGGATTCTCTTCTCTATATACAATGTAGCTGCAGCGAAAAAGATCTTTAAAACACCGAAACTGTAATATAGTAAACGAAAAAGAATTACTACTCGCACTCGCACTCGCACTCGCACTCGCACTCGCACTCGCACTCGCACTCGCACTCGCACTCGCACTCGCACTCGCACTCGCACTCGCACTCGCACTCGCACTCGCACTCGCACTCGCACTCGCACTCGCACTCGCACTCGCACTCGCACTCGCACTCGCACTCGCACTCGCACTCGCACTCGCACTCGCACTCGCACTCGCACTCGCACTCGCACTCGCACTCGCACTCGCACTCGCACTCGCACTCGCACTCGCACTCGCACTCGCACTCGCACTCGCACTCGCTTTCATCTGCCGGATGTTTGCGTCTGCTGGCGAGGCGTTGCGTGGGCGAGGCGGTGCATCCGGCGTCTATCAGAGGTTAACACGCATTACCGAGTGAATGGGCGCCGCCCTTCGATCCGCACTTGAGGGTAATGCGCCGAGTGGGCGGAAGGGCCGAGCATTATGCCGCGTCCTCTCCACGCGCCACTCGGGGCGGAGGGGGAGCGGAGGGGGGAAAGAGGAGGGACAGAAGGCAAAAGAGAAAAGAGAGGGAACGGAGGGATATAGAGCGGAGGGAGAGTTAACGGAGCGAGAGGGAGAGTGGACGGAGAGAGCGGACGAGTGCGTATTTTTGGTATATTCATGTTTTTACACAAAATTGAGCAAAAAACATTATTTTTTTAAAGAAAATATGCAAGTTATTATTTTGGTACTATTTTGAAGAGCCGCTTTTATTAAAACAAAACTCTGCACGTTCAATCACGTTCTTGGATGGGTCACAGCAAATATTTACTGAGTGAAAATAAATGTAATGGGCATTAATACACTCGCATAATGTTCATTTCCTATTCCAGTATCAATGTCCAACATCACATTATCGTTTGTTATTTTCATTTATTTTCAATTTAAAATTCCGTATCTAACACCAAGCAAAAATACTGCACTGATACCTGTAAGAAATATTAAACTTCTACTAATTAATACTATAACAGTTTGTTGGTTACCATCTAATTCTATCAAATAATCTGTTTTTAAAATACACAAATCACTGATTTGGAAAAAGGCCATCTCCTTCACATAGCTAATACAAAGTAAAATAAACACCCACTTATAAATAAAAAATCAAGGATTTAAACTGAAACGCGAAAATCAATTTTTAAATACATTCTCCTTCGCTTACATAGGCATGTCTACTTGGTGTTGATACAGTCACTTAGTAGGCTGGCAACAAATAAACTTATATTCATTAGGAAATATTATACTATTAATTTTCTTTTATTATTACTGTGTAGTCGTCGCACAACATCACTTGTGTTGAGATGGAAATCGAGGAAAATAAGTAGGGAGTTTTTGCGAACCCACACTAAGTTTACATCTAGCTTCTTCTCAGCCGCAATATTGGCAAGACGTTTCATTGTTTCATTGATTGATTACTGTATTTAGTGTGTGCATGACACAGCAAATACAATGTCCTTTAGTCCCAAAAGTGTACCCTGCGATGTCACGTTAATTTTTCCCAGCTGGAAGATGAGATTCGATGCTAATCTACACGTTTGCATGTTTTGTCTACATGTTTGCAGGATTTCCCCTCTAGCCATCCCGACTTGCACCGGTGCACCCTTCCAGTTATGTCGACGTACAGGGATTTCCCCACCCAGGTATCCCCTTCCAAGGAAAGGAAAGATCGCGAATGGTCCCTAGTAGGGGTAAGGTAGGGGTCCGGCAATTTACCTGGTGGTGAAATGAAGCAACCATGAAAAAATATTAATCAAAATAGGTGTGCGCTGTATTTCTCCTCCAGGCAGCTGCGAATCATCTAATCGAACTTGAGAGCTAGTGTTGTGTATTGTCGTAGTCCCGGTCCCGGACCTGTAGACCCGGACACTATGGATAAACGGCGACTGACTATCTGCTATATGGACAGATTCCCCTCCCGGACTAGATGGCAGCAGAAGCTTCAACGTAAACCTGCCTGCCAGCGAGTTTGTCGCAGACGCCGTAAGTGTGAATCGCTAAAAGGCGCTGATGAATGTTCAGCCCCGGCGTTCGCCTTGTGCCGTGGCGAGCCGTGGCGAGCCGTGGCGTGCCGTGGCGATCGAGGGCCTCCGCCGCGCACTTGGCGAGGCGGCTTAGCGCCCCGGCTCATCAGGCAGCGCCGCCGCGCCTCGGCGACAGCTGCGCGCGGGCAGATGCGGATTTCCCTGCGCGCGGAGCCCCGAGTTTCCTGCGTGGGCTCGACGTGCGAGACGGAGCGGCGGGAGGGAGGCGCAGAGCGCATGCGGGATGGGGAGGGGAGGGGCAGGGGCGGGCAGGGATGGGGTAGGCAAGAAATGGAGGGGAAACGAGAGATCGAGGAAGACGGAGGGCGAGGAACAAAGTGAGGAGAGAGAAAGAGAGTGAGAGGGGGGAGAGATAGATGAGGAAGAGAGGAAGAAGAGAGAGGGGAAGAGAGAGAGGGCGGAGAAGAGAGAGGGTGGGGAAAGGAGAAGGCGCTGGAAGAGAGAGGTTGGGGAAGAGGGATAAAAGGGGAGAGGGTGGGTGGGGGAGAGAGCGAGGGTAAAAGAGAAGATAGAAATGAGGCACGGTGGGTAGATAAGAAGCGGGAAGGAATATGTGGGTGGAAAGATGAGAGGTGGGGCGATGTGGAGCGAGGCGGGATGACGCACAGCCTAGTGGGAAGGCAAGAGAAAGGCAAAAGGAAGAAACGTGTCATGGGGATAAGAGTACGGCGATGTTGGGGGAGAATGAAGGGACTGACTGTCAGACATAGAGAAGTACCACGGAACTCGGCGGTATATGGAATGTGGAACGTAGCGAGGGTATACTCTGACGGATGTGGCGAGTTATGGTAGAATTTTGCGGAGATTGGCCGGGAAAGTGATATAAAGGGAGAATGGCGAAGGTGTAACAGTGTTTTGGATTTCTGTGGGCGATGTACGACGAAGAATAGGATACGCTCTGGTACAGCGGAATATGAGAGGGAATGGCAGAGTTTGGCGTGGGTTCACAGGGTTGGAGAGGACGGGCAGGGCAAGGCAGTGAGAGGTGCAGCGCGGGAGATGAGATGCTGCGGAACAAAGTGAAGCGGAAAATGGCGGTGCATCCTGCCTGGGGCGGGGCGGGGCGGGGCGGGGAAGGGGCAGAGTTGCAAGCGGGGTTATTGAGGGAGAGGTGGGGTTGGAAGGGGTTGGCGGGGGTGGGGAAGCCCGGGGGCAGGGTGGGGTGAGCGGGGGAGAGGCGAGCTGGAAGAGGTAGGCGGGTGTGGGTGCCTGGCAGGTGGAAGGGGGGGCGTGCCCGGGCGAGTCGGGAGCGGTGAAGGCCGGAGAGGCGACCCACGCGAGCACGCGAGGAGGGAAGGAGGCTCCAGCCAAGTTTAAACCAAGGACCGGCTGTTGCCTTGATGTTGCCCGTGTGAATTTCTCGGCGCGGGGCGCGCGCAAGGTCCCGGGAAGATCCGCAGCTCATGAAGCGGAGCGAACGCGGGCGGAGATTCCAAGCAGCGCCGTGCAGGGCGAGCGGGGCGGGAGGCGGAAGGAGAGGAACGGAAGGGGCGGAGCAGAGGTTAGAGGTAAGCGAGGTATGAGGCGGGTGGTGGCTGGGAGAGGACGGCCGGGAGAAGGCGAGTAGTACGTTTCCCAGCCTGAGGAGGGTGTGGGAGTTGACGAGGAAGGCAAGACTGGGTCTGCAGTAGAAGTGTCAAGTCAACAAGCAGGTGGATCGGGAGAGGTGGCTCAGGGCATCGACTGATGTCTCTGCAGTACCTTTGACCGGGAGGTATTAGGTTCAAGTCCCAACGCTGGCGGGATTTTCATTACCGGAGCTTGTTCGGAGCAGTAGCTTAGCCCTAACAAACGGCTCATGCACCATGCGCGATCTTGCCTTCCCATTCCCTGTCATATCCTAGCCCCTTAAACCCACTTACATTTATAGGCACTACACTACCACACATGCCAGGAGACCGGTCGGGAGCTCAGAGCTTGTCCCGGCTGGAGCGGTGCCCCACTGATGGTAGAAACCTGGTTGGGTGAAACAGTCGACAAGTAGGTCGGCGCAGGATCTCACCATCCAGCGGGGGAAGGTCACCGCTATCTCCGAGGGGAAAACAAGCACTACATTTATGAGACTAATGACCTTAGTAGTTCACGCGCCTAGTATCACCAATCAATCAATCAATCAATCAATCAATCAACAAAGAGGTGGGTCTCAAGTGTAACGCGATTCGGGGCGGAGCAGTGTGGCGCTGGGATATGCTGTCAGGTGTTGCGCGGGGTGGGGTGGGGTGGAAGCGTAGATGGGTGGGGAAAGAGATTGAGTGGAACAGGTGATGCCAAGGGTGCAGCGGAGGAGGGACAGAAGAAGGTGACGTGGGAAGTTCCCAACGTTGGCTTGAGTTCACTTCCGGTGCCGGGTGCTCGCTGCGCCGTTTCCAAACAAGAAGAGAACTGTGCTCCGATTAGTCTTTTCCTCTCAAGCTGGTGCGTATTTATTTACTAGATCAATTGACTCATCATTCGTATATTTTCAATGTGCATTTTGAGGAAACACTCTAGGATTTTGTCACACAGAGCAAATTATTGAGCCATGCCATACCTTCCAATTTGATAAGTTTTACCTAATGTTTCCAGACTCCATGTCAGTGGTAGGTCTACTTAATTTTTGAATATCCGGAACGATATAATACCTCGACATGATACATGTTTAATTTTTCAGTCACGTTCTTTACACGTTGAGTTACGTGTAATGAATGTTATATTATTTCTAACTGAGGGAATACGAACGTCATTTATATTGAATATAAATTCGGACATATGCTGAATGTTTATTTACCTCTTCATTTGAATACAGAATATTTTAAATGTTTAAACAAATATATTGCATTTTATCCGCTATTTGCGTCGGTTCGTGGATACCAATAACGGATCCGTACCCACTGCATTTAGGCCTCAAATCAAAACTCAGTGGCATATCGATTCAACCGACGTTCAGGACGCATTAAAAATGTACGACAACGGAGTCTCAGTTGGCGTTGCTGTTAACACGTGCAATGCAACAACAGCCAAAGGAGACGTTGCACTGCAGATGACGGAATTTGCTTTAGGACTTACTCGATAATTTGGAGTACATTCAACAACCTTAAAGTTCATTTTACATATAATTCCGGGAAATCAATAACATTATGATACATCTGCAACTTTGTCACATGTCATAGAACTTATATAATCTATTCACGGTATATTTTAGAATATAAATGTAAAATGTATTACTAAAATTATTATATTCTACAAAAGTTATAATCGTGCTTATTTTGCATTTCGAAAATGGCTTCAAATCTCTCCACATATCTCTAGCTAACATCACGATCATCCTTCCAAATTACCGTGCTATTCTTTTCCAGTAGATCATGAATATGAATACAGCTGTGACCTTCGCCTTGTTCAATGCACCTTTTCATTATTGTTTATACATAACTATAATATAATCGCTTCTCCTTCTTATGCAATGCAATATTAACATTTCAAAAAACATATTCGTATGTAAACGTGTTCCAACACCGGTATTTGTACTCACAATTATCAGACAGTTTGCGCGAGTATTTGGCATTGACCCCTGCTCGCAACTGCACTTACCTGAAACAAAGAAATGGAAATTAACAGCCGCGTAAATATGCATCTATCTTTGAATGCGAACAAATAAATTGGCAAATTATTTCAAACTATTTCTTCCAACATCCTTAATAATAATAATATAAATAATAATAATAATAATAATAATAATAATAATAATAATAATAATAATAATAATAATAATAATAATAAAATAATCTTCATTTGTGAGGAGTCTCCGCCTTGTGTAGAAATATTTTCTCACTTTCCCCTTCTTCCTATCTAGAAAGAAGTCTCTCTCCTAAACGCGTCTCCGAAAATTGTGTTCTGCTCCAAATGAATGTTCTGATAGTTCATGTCTCACAAGCTCTCCGGCTCTACTGCGAGTTCAAGATGTTAGGTGAAGACTCGAACTGGGCTGCACCGCATTACAAATTGGGCTGCAAATAAAGACACGACATTGCATTGTAGGCTGCTGTCAGCGCTGAGGCGGATAATAAAATCGCGTGAGAACGGAGACGTGTTTTGCTGTTCTAATGGCGCCTACCCTTCAGGAAGTCTGTCCTTATCTGCTCCATCACATTCATTTCATTATCATTTCGTGTCTTTGGTAGCGTAACGCTCAGCGTATCTTTTACACTCATGTTCGCAGGTTTACATCTGATGAAAGACGTGAAATTTTAAGGGCGTAAAATTCCTACGTCCGCCGTTCTTAGGAGGGGAAATAAAACTGACTGTTCAAGTGTTGTAGATCAACTGCTTGTAAAAGATTAGCCTGAAAGATTTCTTTGAGCTAATTCTAATTATTTATCGCCCAAGTTATATCTTCTTTCGCAGCAAGATAGAGAAAGGGAATTTGCGCGGTGAGACCAAAGAACAGGCTTAATGATCTGAGAGTGTCCTCACGTAAAATACAGAATTGAATTGAATTTCGTCCCCGTTAGCTTACTGACCAACCAAGACCTCAAAATCTTCACTCTTGCCTTCTCTCACCGCGTTACTTCTGATTGACTACGCATCATTGGGCTCAGAGTTGGGCCTCGGGTGTGCACGAGTCTCAGTTGAAGACTTGATTTCAGCGGGAGCGTCTCATGAAATTGCGATTTACACATCGAGCCTTGTAATTACTTTGCACGTTTATGAATTGTATGTATGAGCAGTTAGTCCAATAAAATAAAATTGTATGGCCACGAAAACGTGTCTCGTTGTTCCGATAGCACCTACGACGGAAGTCTGTCCCTTTCTGCTCCACCAAATCTATCTGAAAACCCCGCCAGCTCATTTTGTTGGGCTCTGAATTGGGCTCCACAACTCTCAGTTGAAGACTCGATTTTGACAGAAGCAACTCGCCATTTTGCGATTTACAAATCAAAGCGTGTGGTTACATTGTACGTTTATGCATTTTAGGTCCCGCGGCGGCAGAGACGTGTCTTGCGGTCGCAATGGCACCTGCCTCGAAGGGCGTCTGTCCCTGTCCGCTGCACCCCATCGATCTTCCCCCCCCGCCCACCCCCGCCCACCCCCCGCCCACCCCCGCCCACCCCCCGCCCACCCCCCGCCCACCCCGCCCACCCCCGCCCACCCCCCGCCCACCCCCGCCCACCCCCCGCCCATCCCCGCCCACCCCCGCCCACCCCCGCCCACCCCCCGCCCACTCCCCGCCCACCCCCCGCCCATCCCCGCCCACCCCCCGGCCCCGCCTTCCGCACCGCGTCGCCCGGGGAATACGAATACCTCCCTGACTGGCAAGGGCAGATTGGATGCAGCTTTTTTCTTCCCTCGCTCGCGAAGAAAAGGGGCGTGCCTGCTTCTTTCCCGGCGTTTCATACATTTCTTCACGCGAGGTTCATAAATCTGCAACCGACTTTGGCTTCTCCGAACGGGGGAACGTTATTGATGGCCTGTAGATGCGAGGAGCATTGAGACGAATTTCGAAACGGTTTGTTGCAAAGTTGCGCAGAAGTTTCGAAATGCTTTAAGGGAAATTTATTTGTGTGCGATTGAAGCAGTGAAACTGCACAGGGCGGTGGTGGACGGGGAAAAATGGTCGCATCGTTGCTGATTCAACAGGGTTCGATTACTTCTCTTTCTTTTACTTTTTGATAGCGTGAAATATAAATAACAAAACTAAAAAGATTAATTTTACTTGTCGTTGTTTCATGCCTGGTTAAAGAATAAGATCTATCACATTGTTATTTTAAACCTGTACCGCGCGCAAATGGTATTGGGACTGCTCCAAGATTTTTTGTACCAGTAGAAACTGTATGCAAAATGTGAAGACAGTCAAATGAGTTAGTAATAAGCCAGGTATTCTTTAGGGGCGAGCTCTTTAACGTACGTTCTCAAATTATAAAGCAAATTCACTCAACTAATTTCATCATATTTTAAAATTCGCTCCCAACAATTTATAAAGTTGTGAATAGACGCATTAAATCTGAAGCATTTGATCTGAGCATTTGACAACAAACAGACATTGAGGCAAGAAAACTAATCTTTGTTATTTTTAATTTAATTTAACGAATTATAACAAAATCTTCTTCTAATATAAAATTTTCAAGATTTATTTAAATACTAGGTAAAAAGGACTATAAAATAATAAAGTATTATATTGGAAAAATATCATAAAGTTTTAAAATATTTAATTAAAATATGTTTAGACAATGTTTTTGAGGCTTGTTCTGGTTCAAATTACATTGTAACAAGTATTAAAGAATGTGTAATTGTGGGATGAATGTTTTCTATCATCCAATTCTTCGAAGGGTTCATAAGGGATGTTAGTTATAACAAAACAAAGTGGATGATGAACTCTACTATTAGGCAAAAATATAATATGAGATTCAAAACAAGCTTACTAATCAAGATGTACAAGTATATATTCTTGTGGACTTGTAAAAGGGATAAAATTGCACTCCAGAGTACCACGCCCTACATTCCAAGTCTGAAGATTTTACGATTGACGATTTCGTATGACGTGCTCGCACCGTTACAAACACGAATCAAGGAGCGTTGTGCTGAAACATGTTATGGGTGAGTTTGTCGTACGAGATATGAAAAAATAATTTATTACAATTATTAGTTCATAACTGTCGTACATTTAGGATGTATTGATCTGAATATTTAGAATGTGTTTGTTCTATGAATATGCATCATTTCGGCAGTTAATCCTCTTGTAGAGTAGTTGTCTAGACGAATGTCAGAGATGAGATGTACATATGAAGCTTAGAACTACTGGTCACGAAGCCAGAGCCCTTGATAAATCAAGTTATAAGCTATTCCAGAATTATATTCTATTGGTGGGAAGAATAAAAGTTGAGTGCCTGTGTGTTTGTGTTGCTTTGCGGCCACTTATCAGAACCGTTTTAATTAATGTAAGTACAAAAAAAACTAATTCTTTAATTATGTTGAACTTTGTGAGAGAAAATTAGTATCTGGTGATGATTAAAAGTACTAGCTAAATATAGCGTCGTCGACGCTTTAATCTGTTTTAAAAATATTTTTGTATGTTAAAATTTCCAATATGCAAGTTCTAAATATGAAGAAAGTTTAAACGTATAGTTCTCTAGTGAAGAATTAAAATTAAGTAATAAAAATATTTCTGCCCGCAACTCTTTTTGTCATAGGTACTTTCGGGCTACAACCACTACCCAGCCCAGTATCCCCAGCCCAGTAACCCAGCCCAATATCAGGCGTGGGAGAACCTTATATGAACTCTTCCAGAAGAGCTGCTCTGAAGGGTACATTCTTTCAGTGAATTATCAAGCGTCATATAAGAGAAAGTTTGTACATTTGCAAAGTTAGTTTCTGCAATATACCACTCCATTACTATAGATTTATATCATAACACAATTTGTAGTTGACATTATTCTACAAACGGGAATTATCCCACCAGAGCTATCATGTATGATTCACATAACAAAATAATCGCAAAAAACGATAATTATCCTACGGGGTGGCAATTGTAACGATAAACGTATATCTTTTGAGTGATTTAAGTCCTCTACTGCGTATGTCAACAGCGGCGTCCGGACATTAGACACTCGACGTTCTGTCACATTCTTCACCTGGGTGTCTTGAGCCGCTGGGCCTCACATTAGATGACACAGCTTGTGGTGCCGACGGAGACGATGGCCATGGGTTACGTGATTCGCGCGGTGACCACTAGATCGCAGCGCTACAAAAACGCAAAACTACTCGTCTCTGTAGACATTTCTTAGAATTCTTTGGACGAATAAGAAAAAAATCACCAGAGGGCCGAGGCGTGTTGATTGACAGGTCATTTGTCTCGACTGTTGGGCGAGAAGTAAGAGCCACGGACAGACGCCAACATTTTGTAAAAGTATTTAAAATACCGTTCGGTCTCTCTTGTAATGTAATTTTCGCTAAATACAATATTTAAAAATTCAAATTTATTACAATTTTAAATGATCGTTCCATTAAAATTTGCATTACAAAGAAACACAACTTCCGCCTCTACGTGTTGAATTGATGGGCTTGGACTCGCCAATCTCGGCAAACTTCGTGGTATTTTGTTAATGTTCATATCTGCGATTTTTGTGAAAATGTGATTCATTTTGTTACTATATATGTATTGCTGATATTTTCACGAAAGGCTTAGAGATACTTCGAACAAAATTGAGATAGTTTACAGAATAATTTCCGAATAGCGGGAGCGCAAGCTCTTCCAATTTTAACAAGGCAGCATTTTCGGCCGTTTGCTGCCGGGGGTGCAATTAAGAGCGCCGCTCGCGGGCAGCCCCGTCGGCAGAGGCGGTGGGTGAGCCGCGCCATGTGTCCGCTGTGGGCGCGACAGGTGTGGCCCTCGTGGGGCGCGATGGCGGTTGGCACCGGCAGCCACTCTTCCCCGCGCAGGGTCAAAGCGACCGCACGACTCCCACACCCGGCGGAGGCGCAGACGTCGCGCGCCTGCGATTAGCATACGATGCGTTGGTAATTTATTTCTTTTTACCTCTCCCTGATCCTTAGCATAGTTTTATTTTGATTATCGGGTTAATCAAAATGTCCTGCAAAACATAAGTGCCTATACGTCACATTACGAATTAGCGAGGGATTTTGGAAATCCTTTCGACATTTCACAAGTTGTATCAGTTGTAATTGCTAAAAAACGCCTGGGCTGTAAACGCAGCTCTGCCATTTTCCTGGTGCAAAATGACTTTTTGGCGCATGTTCCTTACACTTTTTTCGTTCTGTCCTTCCCAAATACCTTCCTTTTTCCATGACAGTCATCACTGTTTAAAGACACCCTGACCCAGTTTTAAGGTAAACATATTTTTAAACCTTGATTCAATTAGTTAAAATATGCACATTAAATTAATATCGACGGAAATGGTAGTGCATTTTTTCTAAATTTGTTTTTTTTTCATAATTCTACATGTAATGCTCATTTGTATTAAATTTTTTGTTAAACCACCTAGAAAATGGCCATAGGCAAATGACAGAATAGACATACATACAATAGATTCATTTACTTATTGTTCCATTACATTACTTATTATATTATAGAGCGTGGATGATGCAAAGGAGTTGACAGTTGGACGAGAAATATAAATGTGTGCAGTCAAAGGTTTTTCACAGCCCTCATGGATTCAGGTAGCGTATAATTTGAATTAAGAATCTCCTAAAGCAGCACCGAATCCACCCGCCCTGCCTTCCGCCGGGGTGGGCTGTTAAAAGGTGCACGAGGGCGAAGAGGCAGTGGGGCAAGGCAGCCAGCACAGAACGGGACTCGGTCCATCAACACCCGCCGACTTCATCTCCCCCGACGCCCATTTCAGTCCGCCGCCCACGCCACTCACGCCGCCCCCATCTCCCCCGCCACCTCCGTCTCCCCGGCCTACCCCACTACCACCCCCACCCCCGTAGCCCCGCAGACTGGCCGCCGCCCCCGCCCCCCCGCCGCCCATCGATTCCTCTGACGCGTCCTAAGCGTCTCGAACTTCCCTCACCCTCCCACCCCCCCACTGCCTCAGCGGTTTCCTCTTAGGCCAAGCTGCCTCCATCGCCCACGTCGCCAGCCCCCGTTCCCTTTGTCATCGCCACCCACCCGCGCCCCCGCCGCCCCCGCCGCTTGAATGCGCCGCTGGTGGCGGGAGGAGCGCTATCTCGGAGGCGCAGGCGCCGCTGCAGCCGCCACCTGCCCCTGCCGCCGCCCCCTCCCCCATGGGCCTGCTTCTAGCCCACGCGCTTCTGAACCGAAGCACTTCCCGATATATCCTGCAGTAATCCCCAACCGCTTCAACAGCGTAACACTTCTTTTCCTTTGGAATTATTCTTACGTTGCCACTTGTAATTATGTGGTTTTATCGAATACTTTCGAAAAAAACGTTCTTGATAAAGTAATCACTGTTGTATTCATCTTTGGAAATTATAACTATATATTTATTTACTTATTCTTTTAATTACTTATTTATTATGTCACTTTTTAATAATTATCGCTTTTACTTTATCGCGTTTGTCTCACCAACCTCTCGTTGCTGAACAGATGCAGTGGTACAACTTGGTTGCTGCGACGCCTGTGCTACTTCCATGACCGCCATGTTCTCCTGGGGCGATGAAGCGGGCGACTCCTCTTGACATATCTCCAGACTATCGCGCATCAGAAGAGAACTACTGAGAAGGCCCCTGTTTGTCTACATAGTTGAAAAGTATTTAAACATAGTGGAAGTTGAAGGTCAAGGGGAAGGGGACACTGTCATCCAATCGGGAGATCCAAGACCAAAAGTTTGAGTTATATCGACGCTCCAGATTGGATGGCAGTCCGTCCAGCTCGTGACCTTCAAGTGTCACTCTGTTTATATCGGAGTGTAGTCAGCCTGATGGTAAGGGAGGGGAGGCGCTTCTCGCATTACCCGTAGAGGAGAAAAAGAGGGGGTGAAGGAGTCTACTCTGGTGGAAGAAAAATCGCCGATTTCCCCTCCTGCATTACATAGCTTTCTAAATACTACGAATATAGAGAATGCGAATTTGAGAAGCATCAGTCTTCTTATGATCTGGCTTTATTCGGAAATACACAGCTAGAATTTTTAGTGAAAAATATTTTGTTGATTAATAGTTCTGAGTGGATGTACATTAATTAAAAACAGTTTTCTTGTTTGAATATAAATGGTAGAGACACCAAACCACACTCATATCAATAACTAACAGCTTACTCAATGAAAGTAGGGGTGTTGAAACCAAACAGCATGCACCGAGCAGTGGGAATTTTCCAATAGCTGGGTTAGGAACGGCTTTTTATACACGTGTGTGAAGGCGTTTTTAAACCTATTTAAATATAACTCACCCATCCCCGATAGCGGGTCAGAAAACAGCGATTGGTAACGCAATTCAACAGCCCACCAAAACCAATGATGGAGAGCAATATTGGCGTTCGTTATTCCCTTTGTGCGTAAATGGTTCAGACAGATTTTTCGATGATGACCTGTGCGGCACTGGGATGAATTTTATTGTGAGAAGAGGGTGAGGGACAGCGTAATTTCGACATCAAAAGCAATAACCATCTCTCCTCTCCGATTTCTGATACTTCGTCGGCTCTCAGAAACGAAATAACCACTTTGTTAGACCAACTGAAAAAAAAATCAAAAAATTACATTTGCAAGGAAAAGGGACGTTGAAAATTTCTTCAGAATTGTTTGTTAATAAAGTATAAATCAGTTCAATAATTTATAAATTTCTATATTTGTTGCGTGTATTTGATAACTCGATTGCTTCCATACTATTGAATTTTCATTCACTTTCTTTGGATTCAATTTCAAACTCGTTTTACTGCATGTGGATTTCAAATTCGAGAGTGATCCGTTTATATCCATATTGTGGATATCTTGAAAACTAAGGCAAATTTGTAACCACGGGTTACATCAATCTTATTGAGATAGGAATTCAGGGAAGGCTGACACAAGACGAAAAGTGGAGTAGAAAAGAAAAACTTTGCTATTAAAATGTAAGTTAAAGATAAATGAATGTAAGTACTAAAGAAAACTGTAAATTTGCTAAATATATGACAAATACGGAATATAATTTTGACACAATTATGAAAATGTTTAAGTTCAACCTGAGAATTGATAAACTCAATAATAAGTGATTCAAAGCTAATGTCCGTGACGTGTGTTGTTAACGCATCAGCAAAATTTTCTCATTTACAAGATCGATGAAATACCTTCCATTGCGTTTATCTACCGTCACTACTATCATCGTCATCACCCCCTTTCATTCTTTCAACATAATTTACCTGAAGCAGCTGCGTTCCCTTCGTCTTGCAAAGGTCAGTCAATAATTCTACCAAGGGGCTTAAACTTCCTGCAATGAAAGGGCACTCTTGAATGGCTTACTAGTTGTTACATAAAGGTATAATAACAGCTGTTACAAATATTTACATTCGCTTGAATTACGGTAAACCTTTATGTAGACACACGTCAATTTTTACTTTCTCTTTGTTTAACGAAAATGTTCAGTGGCTGATTTCAAAAATTGTAACCTGCCTGCCTTGTTAGCCGAGGTCGCTACAACTGAAGAGCCGCGACTGCCTTGGGCCTGAAGGGTCGAGGGTTCCAATTCCGACCCGAGAACTTGAAGGGTTGAGTATGTCTGCAGACCGTCACCGTTACCCCCCAGTGTTACTCACAGTGGTCGCTATATGACCTTAGTAGTTGAAAAGTGACCTTTTAAAAAATGATATCTGAGCAGAGCTTCTGATTTCTGGAGCTCCTAAAACGCTATTTAATCTATTTTAACATGCGTAATTGAATTATGAATGGAAGATAGCAACTTTCTTGGCAGCACTTCAGCGAACCAGAAACGTTCGCTCGCGTATATTAGAATCAATGTGAATTGACAAACTAGATATAATATATATTACTTTAATATATTTACAATGCAATAATATTAAAAGGTTGATAACGAATGACGGTTTTATTACTGTGTCAGCATATTTCATACAGAATTACATTTGAGTATGATTACACGAGCTATATTCTTATTGAAAGCGCTTCATATCACAAGTCCTAACGAGCGAGGAATCAAATGGCTCTTTAACAAGCTTAGATAAGAACAATACGATACATACCTCGTAGTACGTTCTTGACAGAACAAGACTAGAAATTGCAAGACGGGACTGATACGGTATTTTTATTAAAAAATATATCTTTTAGGTATTTGTTGTCTTTCAGATATTTTTAACATTACAATTAACAGGGCTATAAATTTGCAAGATTTCAAAGGTACTCTGCATCGAAGCTACAATATGATGTTATTTGAATTGTCTCGATGCTTTAATTCCATTTGCACAAATTAACAATATGTTTCCAGGAGAAAAATCCAAGATCTATATCTTTTGCCCTTTATCGCCCCTCTGATACCGGCCGCCTATGCGTTGCTCAGGCTGTGGTCGCAGAAGACCTCTACGTTTTCGGAGAAAATACTGCATATTTTACCACCTTTTTTCAACGTCTTGAAGTCAAAGCGCACACTGTGATTTTTAAACTGCAGGGGGAATTATAGGGAGAACACGTAAGGACAACACGAACACACACTAACATCCATGCCCGAGGCAAGATTCAAACCTACGAAACCTTCGAGCCGAGGCAACAACGACCCTTCAGCTTTAACGACCTCGGAAGCCGGTTTTTCCTGTCTTTAATGGTTTCTAGATTTGTGAAAATACAATGTGTATGGATATCCCTTAGAACTCACAAATAATCCGTAGAAATCTACCATGAACAATCCTTTTTTTAGGGAATTGGCGTTGGTAGTGCTACAATACTTTCCTCAGTTGAATTATGGATAAAAAATGTCGCGCGCGTTTTTGGAAACATTTGATAACAAGAAATAGTCTCTTCCGTGTAATAATAATTGTCTTGCTAAGCGAAATATCGATTTTATTTGATAGGATAAAAAACTAAAACCCCCTCTTTATCTCACTTACGAGGAACAATGTGCAATAAAACGTGCGCAGATAATTAAGTTACATTTACTCTCCAGAAACAAAGCCAGGAACCAACTCAAGATTAGCTTGCCTAAAACGCCACGAGATGAAAAAAATTGATCTATGAGGTTTGAGGAGTGGCTTTCAAATACCTATATCACTTCCTCTCTCCTACGAAAAATCTATCGTTTGGGTCAGTGATTGTAACAATCCGTTGGCTAAAACGAAGTTGTGAATGGTAAAATACACAATTTTAAGGTTAATTGTTTGTTAGTGATTCTGGGCGATTAAATTGCTAAGGCCATTAGCCCTGTAAGTGTAGTGAACGTTGTTTCCTCGTGAGGTGGCGATGATCTTGCCTTCGCTGTATGGTGAGATCCGGCGCCTACCTACGTCGGCTAGCGAGGTTTACCCCAACCAGGTATCTCCCACCAGCGGGGCACCGCCCCAGCCGCGACAAGCTCTAAGCTCCCGACCGGTCTCCTGGCATGTGAGGTGTGAGTGTGTGTGTAAATAAGGGCTGACGAAAGGACAAGGAAGAGTAAGGAAAGATCTCGCGCAGTTCGTGGCCCGTTTGTGAGGGTACTGCTCCGGCATTCGATCAGTGGAACCACGGAAAACTACCAATCAGAGCAGCCGGCCGCCAGAGTTCTCCTCCACAGAGTGACTAAATTCGACCTCGCTGACATGCTAATGTCGAAAATCCTGTCATCATTGGGACATCAGTGTCATCAGTTCATACCCTGAGCCACCTCTCCCTGTTTTCAGGTTAAAATCACAACCCTCTATTGTTCGTGAAGTCCAGTACAAATAAGTTAAACCGGCCAACAGCATCAAGCAAAAGCGCAAAATTACAAATATGACTGATCCTGCTTACTTGTATCCGTGCGTTCATACATTTAAACTCGCTCCTGACTCTACTCGAACAAAGCAATGCATACGAATGGGAAACTCCGTCAAAATTTAAGCAGCGCTCTCTAAACTCAGGCCGTATTGGGCAAGTTAAAAAGGTCACCGCACGTCGATTGTTTTATTTACTTTGGCGGCGAGGCAAGTTTGCCGTTACTGCTTCTGTCTGTGCGGTTTTCAGAATTGCAGATTTTCTGTGCGGAGAAAGTCGCGACTCAATAAACTAGACAAACAGAGCTCGGTGAAGTGCGTGGTGGAACAGCGGGCGGCTTCGTCGGCAGTCGCGTCTTTCCCACGCGGATTTGGCGCCGGCGCACGCAGCACAAAGCGGGAACGCGGTCGCGTCAAGGAACAAAGCAGGAGGGCCCGAGGTTTAGTTTTTAGCACACAGCCGTATGGGTGTTTCCATTAATCCCCCCTTCAATATTTGAAGCTCCGTTTTATATTTGTTTGTTCGAGTCGTGTGATCACACCCACAGAAAATAAATATTACAATAATACACCTTCGAAATAATATAGTACATGCAGCAATCAGGTAAGCTGCACGCTTTACCCATGGGTAAAGCTCCTCTAGACCAATATAGTCTGCTTTTTGTCCTGGGGCTTTTTCCAGCATCAAGGGAAGTCGATTTCGACTATCGGCGCCAGATATCTTCTTTGTCCCTCATGGGAACACATATCATCCTTTACACTAACACACATATTGGCTCCATGGGGGCCAAGCTCTCCTCCACAAAAAGCCTCGAGTTTGCGTTTACCTTCCGTTATTTGATCCAAAATTGATTTAAATATTAAATTAAGGTCGAACTATGTAATTATTTAAACAATAATATTGAAAAGTATCAAATACACAGTACATAAATATTATACAGTAAAATAAATATGTTCATTTTTTAACAAAAATCTAGGATGGTTCCCTCCAAAATGATCGGCTGAATTCACCCCTGGCCAAAGCAACGTCCTTTATGTTTACTAATTTGAGAAAGTTAACGCGAGAAAAAAGTTGTTTCAAATTGTTTATTTATTACTTCAATTATGGCAACCACCTAGTCAAAAACCAGGGGCGGATAGAGACGGTAATTTTGGAGGTGGCCATCCTAGGATTTTGTTAAATAATGAATATTTGTTATTATATTGTGTAGTATTTATGTATATTGTATATTTGATACTATTTAATATTCTTGTTTAAATAATTGCATAATTCGACCAACGCAGCCGTTTGTGTATTCAATACAAAATACTGTGTTATTGAATTAATGAATACACAACCTGAAACAACTTTTTTCTTGCGTGCACATAAATTAATAAAAATGTGTATTTAACAAACGTCTGCGTACACACAGAGACACTCATCGCTGAAACTCTTACAAATGTGATCAATAACTCATTAATTGTCTCTTGACAATGCAAATTAATTGGCACCGTCTTGGCTTTAGAATGAACGATCCCGATCACTGAAAAATACATGTTTAGTTTTGAACTTGCTTAGTACAAATCAAATTACCTTTCGAAAGTGCTCGTCTCAAATAATAGATTACAACATTAACAAACACTAGTGGCTTGCAGCAAAAATGAAGCTGAACCAAACAAAAAAAAAATGTTTTTTTAAAAATTAGCACGCACATTCCGCAAGAACAAACAAAATGAATAACACTCTTGTATAACACTGCAACAAATAAAGCATTTTAACAAAAACAGCCTTTACTAATGATGTAATTACGTAGTATAGATTAAGAAAGGTACAACAGTTCTTTTTACCAAGGATATTAAAAACGTCGCTGTTCCATTACGCAACACGTAAATAGCAATTATTTAATACCGGGTGACCTATTTCTTGGAGCATTGTTGTCACATGACGTCGGTTATGTCGTACCAGAGACAAAATGAATTTGAAAATTCAGTGGTACATGCAGAATAGGCGGTTTGGTAGTCATATATTTGCATTTTTCAGTCAAAATGAAAAGTCACTAATTGCTTCTTTTTTTTGTTTTCTCCCACTTCCTAGGTATCTAACGTAACAATAGACACCCCTCTCATGACCAAATTCTGAGTACTTACCTTTCAATTTCTGCGCGTCTAGTAAATTAGTCGCAAATGGTGGACTCTTGAAATATAACTGTGTACTAAGTTAAAAATATTAGGTTGCCAAATGTTTGGGTCTGCTATTTGAAGGATAAGCTCTTCAAAAAGTTCGTTTGTACAAGGCAACGTTCCAAAAATGTCGATAAGTTTGTTTTTACCCACATTCACAGTTCTGTTCTAAGTAATGGATATGCATTAAAGATTTAGAAATAATTAGTTGATCTGGAACTAAAGTGGTTTATGAAATATTTTGGCTAAACTTCAGGTTATGGTAAATTCGATCTGAAGAAGTGAGCATATATACATTCTGAAGTGATATATGTGTCATTTGTGATTGTAGGTGCCGCATAATAAAAGTATCACTTTAGTATTCGCAGGTGCTTTTTATATTGTCCATTTTTAAGTGGCCTGACATTCACATTGTGGTTCGTACCATAGAACACTTTAGTTCCAGGCCTGCCAATTGTGGACTGAAATTTATGTGCATATTCATTTGGAAACATTAGCTCAGTTACAAGAATGAGCATATCACAGGATTACGAATTGTTTTTACTATAACGGGTGAAAAATTAATAGGTATAGGCAGACTTCAATGTCAACATAATTGCAAAAGAGAAAGGTTGGTATTTGCAACAGTTAAAGATTAATGCCTCATACAATTAATAATGTTTTTTTAAATTGAACATTATTGAAGTTATCTTTAACAGCATTGGTCTTGAAAAATATTTCTTTTTCAGCAAGAAAGCAACACTCACGTTTTATATTTACAACAAAGTGTTGTTTATATCGAAAGAATGCATTAACTTTTAATATAAGGATAGAAGTGGTTGTTTTAATTGATCCTACCTCAACTTCATGGGTTTGAATTGTACGCGTTCTGGATTTTCTTCTGCGCTATTTCTAATAAACGTTTTTCTTCAATGTGCCGTGTTTTGGTTTCGTAACTTTTGAAGCCATAATTCACGTCAACTTTCGACACTATCTGTGAAGAGCACGACAGTTACATTTAGCTTCACTGACGATGAATATTAGTAGACACTAACGTTCGAATTGGTCATTTATGCAAGGTTAAGCCCTGTCTCTACATCTACAGTCATCGATAATTCTTGAGACCTCTTTTCATATGGACATATTTCATATGAGTTTAAAACTATCTCAGTTTTACGAGACGATGCTCTCAACCATTCTGTTACCTTTCCCAATATTCTCTATAAATGTTTTCCCAATATCTTTGTCTAGATGTTTCATCGAACGTTAATATTCACAAGTTCATTTTATGATTTGTAAAAGTAAATTCTTCTTGTTACTCTTCTAGACTTTCCAAGAAATTCAAATTGCCTCCAAAACATATCTCTACTATAGCTCAATAGTTCTTTTGAAATAATATTCGTATATTTGTACTTAGGAATACCAATAGAGTACAGTCGGATACCTTATCACGTCCAAAATTTCAGTAGTTTAATTGCAGCGCCTTTAAAGCTCGTCTTCTAAGTGACCATAGTCTAAGAAATGTGTTTGAATGAGCGATAATAAAAGATGTCAAATGAGACTTGGAGAGTAGTGCTTTGCATTGGAGTTCTGAACAGCCTAATGGAATGTGAAAATGTGCAGTGCATTTCCATGAATGGCACCAATGCTAATGTTTGCAATGATACATATTAAATATTTGTCTACACTGTTACTTCAGTCTCTATTTATTATTACTAATTATATTCCCATTTTATTGTGGTGACTATTTTATTGATTTTTTTTGACTATTCAAACCATTAAATTAACACTAATAGCTTTGAGCTATACGTCTAATATGTACTAATCAAGGCAGTGTGCCCCCAAAAATTATCGCTTTTCTTACAATCTCCTCCTATCTTCCCAATTTTGTCCCAGCGAATCGCGAGTGCGATACATCAATCATAGTAGGCGCTGTCGTGTATATTTGTCACGTGAACACAATAAAATTAATATTCGCTACATTCTGAAACTCCGTTGGTAGTAATTTCTTTAGTGGAATAATCTTATGAAATACCACTTGTGCATTGGAAATTTCCAGATAAAATCCCTAGTCCCAAAGAGTCTTGGGAATTTATTGGAAATCTCCAATGTAATCGTGGGATTATCTACGATCATTTTTTATCTGATTCTGAAAATACCTTTAGAATAGACTCCATTTCAGTGCTAAAATCTGAAATATAAACTTCCCGTACATATCTACTTGTTTTGTTAGCTGCGATGACAAAAGAGAACAAACGTTGCACTGTGGTTCCTCAGCTTATATTGGAGAAGGAATTAGTATTGCAATATATGGATTGAAACAAAAATTCGTCTTATTTGTGTATTTGAAATCATGAATTGAAAAACCTGTTTTACAAAGTAAGTTATTAAAGTATCGAAGCCTCATATTTCATCAAAATGTGTTACATAAAATTTATTATTTTATGTGATCTTTATTTACATAAAACTTTACATCTTCCACTGAGAAGTAAGGAGAAAATGAAATGAAATATTTATTTGGTTAAATATCGATCACTCGGTGTTCTATGTGAATAAAAAGCTAATATGAATTTGCCACGAATTTCAAATTAAAATATTTCGAACTTGATTGTTTCTTGCGTGGGCGGCGAGATTGGGGATGAGGCAGTTTCACTTGGCTTTCATTGTTTTGAAGTAAATTCAATAGTTTGATTCTTATGTTATATTTTTAATATATCAACGGTTACTATAACGTTTTATAGTGATTATTAGGAGACGGGATTTAATGAAATGTCATTTTTTCTTTTCCCTTTAGAACGATGCCGTTCAGTACAGAACTTCTTTTTATGGTACTACATAAGGAAATGACTCATTTTTATGTGTCACATTTTTACATTTTTCGTCGATTTCCAATAATAAGTAATTTTTTAACTTTCACTTCATTTTTAATGCATTTTTTGAAGATTTCATCGGTTTTAATATCATCTAAATGGTACTTGCTTCAAACACTATTTACGAGTTACAACGAATGTTCACCACATTAGTCATGAGCAGCCTATTCGATTTATTCACTCATTATTGTAATATCAGCCCTTGTGAGTACTATGAAATCTAAGGTCACTGTGAAACCCATCAGTGCCCTTGTCAGTTCGGCCGATTTCACGATACATGAAGGCAGATATTTTATTTTAAAGAATAGTTCAAACCAAAAGTTTGCAAGCTGAGTTCATTTAAACAAAAGGAAGAAGTCTCAGTTACATCAGAAACATATCCATCCGCTTTAGTTGTTCCTTAGGGGTTTTGATCAAACTTCTTACGTCATTTGTCTTTGTTCTTAGGGCTTTGTATTGATAATTTTTGGCAATATTTTACGTCATCAAAATCCGCTCCCTAGTGAATATTTTCATTCCTTATAAAATTTTTGAACTATGAAACGATCCTATAATATACACTTGCAGGTCTTGCGTTAGTCAAAAGTACATGTAAAATAAAAATAATGAAGATGCTCTTGAATTGGAGAGTAGATGCAAGACTAACCATCTATCTTCAAATAAACTCCTCGATCTACTACTGTACCGCCGCCCTGCCATCGTATCCACAGCTAGTCTCAGTTTCCAAGTTTGCCTTGCATTATTATTAAACTCATGAGAATAGCTTCGGATTAAATTCACCTTTTTACTCAGCCAAGCAGACCTTGTTAAATTTATTAATTGAAAATAATTAGTTTTTGGTCGTGACTTTCACTAATATTTCATGAGAGACCACACTTTCATTTGTGTATCTCCCAAATTTTAAGGGCAAAAGACGCCTACGCTTTTAACAGGTTTTTGACAAAACTAATTTTGCTTGACGAATTTCTTTTTTGTTTTATTGTTTGCATTCTTTTTGATGTTCATTTGTAGAGAGTGATGATCAATATTGCAATATTTGAAAGATTTTTAAAGCGAGAACTGTACTTTTAGGGGGTAAACGTTAGTTTAGTCAGGTGATGATTGCTGTCAACACTAAATGAAAATTGCAAACAAGAGCTTGGAATGAGATTACAGATCAATTAATTGTTTCAACAGACCGTTTTTTGCATATTAGAAGTAAATTTCAGGCTCAAAACGCACCAATAAGTAATATGATTAAGTACATTTTTCGGATAAAAACAAAAGCACTTTGAAATAGCAATGAAAAAAATTAATAAAAATTATTAAATCCTCATTGACTTTACTTGCATAATATGCGTACAGCGTATTCCCATATATATATATATATATATATATATATATATATATATATATCTGCGTCACGTAACGCTTGATATGACAGCGAATGCGATTTATTTACGATTTGAACCTACAGTTCATCCAAATTAAAAAATAAACAACAATCGTTACTGCGTTACTGGAATTAACAAATTTCATACCTTGATTACCTTGAAAACAAACTTATTAGCTCTCATCAGTATAAAAAATATAACATTTTTATCCTTTAATGAAACAAAACGTGCAAACTCGTATCAGCGACATATACGATTTGTTTCCAGTTTAGCACTAATATTGATAAAAATTAATTCCGAATGCTCTCCCGGTTGGCGCCCGTTTGCTGGCTCTGCGGGGCTACTGGTAAAGACCACCTCGTGCGAATGGGGATTAAACTTGCTCCAATAAAACAAGTGGAGGCTGAATGTTGGTTGAAACTAAAGGGGAACATCGCGTCTGAAAGTTCAGGCGTCACTTCTTGAGACTTACAGGCAATTGGCTGCCAGTGCGTCGCCCGCCTTGTTACAACCGCTGCACTATTTTCTTCTTGTTCTTCTTCTCCTTCTTCTTCTTCTTCTTTATATATTACACTTTACATTCTACAACATTGTTGAGACACGTTGTCCAAAAACGTCAAATATCCTCTTTCTTTCTATGCTCCTGTAGCCTATGGGTTTACAATTAGCGATGGTGTCAAAACCTAAAGTGACTATTGATTAAACTGTACTTAAGATCTTGAAACGCCTTCTGGCCCAACAAGAAAAAAAGAAAGAAAGAAAGAATAAAAGAAAGAAAGAAAAAGGATTGTTAGATAGGAAGTTTTTTATGTGTTACTTAGTATTAGGTACTTATTGTTTAGTTTAGTTTTTGATTCCATTTTTTACGGACTGTACTTACATAAACTCGTACATTACTATATTGTTGTCTTACCTATCGATGACGCTACAATCACGATTACACATTTTCTCTAAATAGATCCAGTGTAATTTGTTATTCATTTGTAGACTATTCATCACTAATGTCATACTCATTGTAGAATCTACGTGACAAAGATGCCACGTATCTTCTCTATTCCCATTGCTTTTGGCATAATTTATTTTGACTTCAAGCATACCACCTTCAATCGATTGTCATAGTCACAATTGCCTAAATATTTCTATTAACTCTACCCCTAAATCAAATCCTCACCAAATACACCACCTCCTATCACCAAATACACCACCACTATCAGCTTACTAACTCCTGCCTTCACACCCCCACAAATCAGGCAAATGGAGCAGTACCCAAACGGGCCCCGGACCGCTCGCGATTTTTCCTTCCTCTCCCTTGTCCTATCCTCACCCCTTTCACATACATACACTTACACTAGTATACACTACACTACCACCGGAAGCTTAGAGTTTGACCAGGTTGGGGCGGTGCCCCGCTGGTGGGAGATACCTGATTGGGAAAAGCCCGCTAACCGACGGTAGGTCGGCGCCGGATCATACCATACAACGGGAGAAGACGACTGTCTCCCGAGCAGAAAACATGCACTACACTTTCGGGACTAATGACCTTCGTTGCCGCGCCTGGATTCATTAACAATCAATCAATCACTACAAGTATCACCAAACATCTTCCATTAGCACAACTACACCACCATCACAATCATCATCACCGACATGACCAGCCTCCATACCAACTACCTTCAGCAGCGCCATCACCATCACCGCCCCCAGCACCAAAGTCGAGTCGAGGTTGTTGGAATATCTCAAGCGATGACAAAACGTATTTTCAGAGGCTCTTTTTCTCTTGTTCACCGCTTACGAAAGACGATTCTGTTGAAATTTTATTCCAGTTGTTGCGGCCTGGATTGTTTGAGTCGACCACGCTCCTTTTTGTAAACAACTCTTTATTCACGTTTCGAATATTTTAATCAGCATTATCCAAATAAACCATCAAAATAGAAATGCATCACAATAGTACGTTAGAAATATCGCTATTAGGAATTATCACTAACTTTGCATTTTCAATTTGAAAGTTAGACGTATTCAGACAACTAGTAGTCTTACAACGATATTTAATAGAGAGAACATTGTGCAGAATTGTCTAGAGATAATATCAATATTGACTGAAGGATCTACGCAAGAGTTGGAATAATAGTCATCTCTTACATTCATAGATATTCTGATATCGATGCGTTTTGGTAAAAAAACTGCCTTTTTGAGAAGGTAATAATATAACAATAAACAATTGAGAATTGACAATAGTAAACATCACCCCAGGAATTTATACGCCAAGTCGGCAAAATAATTTTGTTTTACATGACTTCATCTCAAATTAACAATATCCGTAATAGTCATAATGTGTATAAATTTTTGTTTATGGATGGTAATCATTTTTTATGCGTAGAAGTACAATAAAATTCTGTTTAAGGGTAAGGGTAAATTGAAAAATAAATACATTTAAGATAATTTAATGACACACTTCTGATGGTCGTTGCTGGTCTCGAGCGAGAGTAGACGGGTGTAATACGACACAACTTTCAATTGTGGATGGTGTAAAAACAATTAAGAATAATGTTGGGGGTTGAACGTTTTCGAAATTATTGGAACATGTGCAGGGTTCAATATAGCAATATCTTCAGAAGCTATGGACACATTTAGAACAAATTTTTGAAATAAATCTATTGAAACTCAAATTAAAGAACACTCAATTCATTCATATCCATAAAAAAACGTTTTGGTTTGTAGATTATAATAAAACTCAAAATAATAGTACTTTTGGCTACATAGTAAGATCATTATACTGAATTAAATTTTTTTGAATTTGTCATCTATTTAAAAAACGTCTTAGACTCCAAAATTAGTAAATAACAAAGTTCAGAAGGTTAGGATAGCAGGTTTTTATAGAAGAGCATACCTAAAATAATATTGCCAGTGAAGGTAATAGCTGTTACCTTGGAGCTAGGATTCAATTTATTTTTAACTAAGTAATAAAAGTGTCGTAAGTATACTTGCTTCATTTCAGATTATCCAACAATATTTTACTTCTTATTCCACGATACAGTAATCATCGGGGGATTCAAAACATTAATCTAATTTTTGGAAACAGGGGAAAGCATTGAAGATTAACTATTGCTACCTAGTAGGTCCGTATTGCAAACACCATAGAAAGGTTTATTACAAAAAATGAACAATTACTTACGTTTCAATTCTTGGTTTGCAAATTTAGCGCCGGTCGTTGGGAAACCAGTCTTAAAATGAAGCTATATCGCAATAAATATTATACAAAGTGCTGCAGTGAACTAATAAGTCGCAGTGAGCTGTGCCCTTGGTGGCGAATGAGGGTCCTGTGCAAGTGCAGCTAGTAAGCCCATTGCGCTCGCGAGCTATGAGCCGATTCGGCGAGCATGAACCTAGGACAGGCCTGGCGTTTAGCATGCGTCTATGGTAGGTCTGGAGTCAAGGAATCGTGGTCAAAAATGCCTATAACTTCACCAGGGCTACTTCCTCACTTTACCTGCCTCCCTTTCCCTCTTCCCTTTCCATACGCGGGCGGTCCGCCGCGCAGCATTGCAATCGCGTGTAAAGGAGAAAGAAATTGTTTCGGAGGGAGAGTCAAGGAAATAGAGAAACAGAGAGAGTGACAGAGAGACAGAGAGACACAGTGAGATCGAGACAAAGAGAGAGGCAGAGACACACGGAGAGAGAAAGAGAAAGAAAGAAAGAAAGAAAGAAAGAAAGAAAGAAAGAGAGAGAGAGCAAGCTTCCTTCAAACAAAACAAACAGAAGGATGGAGAAAGTCTTTATTGACTAAAAACACTAACCCTCTTGCTTACAATACCGGCAATTATTGATATTACGAAAATATTAATAGTACCGTTTGAGATATGAGAGTCCTGTTGTGTGAATCTATGTGTAACACACTCTTCGAACACAGTCTTTCAAGACCTGATCTTGAAATATTGAACGGGGAACCCAAGTACTCGCAGCAAGCTAGGGTCACTAATTAGCCAGGCTGCTACTCGCAGGGCTGCTCCACTGGCTAGGTCAGTGCTGGCCAACTCAACGCTCTGTGACGTCACAGAAACCAGCAAAGCAAGCGCGGCAGCGGACCCCGACAAGGCGGTCAGCGCTTAGTGTTGGAAGTGAGGGGAAAGGTTCGCTTGGAAAATCGATAGTTCCTTTTTTTTAAATTGAAATTATTATTTTTAATGTTTATGATTCAATAACAATATGAAGAATAATGGAACATACGTTATTACATAACTCTAAGCAATATCTATCATAACCAGCACTGTAATTCCACTTCCATGCTACTACTAGATAACATTTTTGGGAAAGATATTTTTAACATTTGAGGACAATACTATTTTATACAATGGTATATAAAATAACGAATTAGTTCGTCTTAAACAATAATTAATGTTAACAAATAAATAACAAATAGGTACCAGGTAGAGGTCACATGAGAGAATTGGGACTCCAGGCATAATTATTTTTGAAGTAGAGTTTTGTATGATAATGTCATAAATACTCGTGATTTTTAGAATTTTCTTACATAATATTTAATCTGCAAATTCCTGTACTCATTCTAAAAAAGAGGGTTATGTCTGTTTTGAAAATGTATTTTAATCTCGTAGATCTGTTTGGATCGCAAATCTAAGTAATACATCTTTAGGTTGGAAGTTTTACGGAAGTATTTTGGAACACACTAAACACTTCGCCATTGTTCCAGTATCTACAAAGAAAACATTTCTTCTCAAATTGAAAGA
The DNA here is from genome assembly GCA_038098605.1 of Gryllus longicercus. Lineage (NCBI taxonomy): Eukaryota > Metazoa > Arthropoda > Insecta > Orthoptera > Gryllidae > Gryllus > Gryllus longicercus. The sequence continues at coordinate 1,699,392 of JAZDUA010000162.1, forward strand.
AAATTAACGCGTGTAGATGGTTTCCCACTCACGTTGCCTGAAACACCGGTAAAGACCCAATACTTTTCGTTATCGGCGACTGCGGTCTCCCCTCCCTCCTTCCCTCCTTTGCTCGCAGTGCTTCTTCGGTGCCCTTCTCACGGAGGGAATTCAGCTCTGACGTCATTTCTCGCCCAGTTGGCAAACGCCGGGCTAGGCTGCCACTCGCCGCCCCAACTACCGCGTTACGCGCCTTTATCACTGCGCTGAAGACTGGCGCGGGGCAACAACTGGCAGTCCGCGTGAGGGGACGGCGCACAGTCGAGCTGGCCTTGTGCGCCAAAGCCCCCCCCCCCCCGCCTCACAGCGCTCCAGAAGTTTTTTTTTTTTTTTTTTTTTTTATTTTATTTTCTGCATAATTTACAATCTGTTCCTATCGGAACAATAAGTAAATGGTGGCAATAGATACATTTTTGACGTGAACGTTTTATGACATTGAAAAATTTCATTTACAAAATCGGTATGGCAGATCTAAAATATTCTCTCTCCTCAGTCTATACACATGCTCACTGTTATCTAGAAGGTTTGTTGAGAGGTGATTTGGGTGGTTGTTCAATCTTCTTTGGTATGCTAGGCTCTTCGTGGCGATTACTTCCTCCAGCGGGACGATGTTGAGGTCTCTGTATATCGTCTTGTTTGTCACGTACCATGGTGCGTTGCATAGTGTTCTTAGCGTTTTAGCTTCGAATCTTTTTAGAATTTCTAGATTCGATTTACTGGAAGAGCCCCACAATTCAATACCATAGGTCCATGTTGGTTTGATTATAGTTTTATAAATCTGTATTTTGTTATGCAAGGACAGCTTTGATTGTCTGTTTATTAGCCATGACAATTTGAGGACTTTAAGTTGCGCTTCTTTTCTCTTAGTTTTGATGTGGGTTTTCCAAGTCAGGCGTCTATCTAAATGCAGTCCAAGATATTTGATTGTATCAGCTTCGTGGAGTTCTGTATTGTTTAGTTTTACTTTTGGGCAGTTTTCTTTTCTCAGTGAAAATGTTATATGTTGTGATTTTGTTTCATTTATGGTGACTCGCCAACGATGACTCCAATCTTCGATTTTGTTTAGATGTTCTTGAAGATGTTGTGATGCGCAGGAGGGGTCTTCATTTGTAGAAAGAATAGCTGTGTCGTCTGCAAAGGTGGCTATTGTAGTTCTTTCGGTAGTTGGTAAGTCTGAAGTTGATATAAGATATAAAAAAGGTCCAAGAATACTTCCTTGTGGCACTCCTGCAGAAATAGGTTGGAATTCCGATAGAGCGTCCTGATATTTTACTTGAAATAGGCGATCGCAAAGATATGATTTGAGAAGTAAATAGTAGGAGTGCGGGAGAAGTTTTTTTATTTTAAATAGAATTCCATCATACCATACCTTGTCGAATGCTTGCTGTATATCTAGGAATGCTGCAGAACAATATAGCTTTTTTTCCAGGCTTTGAGAAATTGTGTTTACAATACGATGGGTCTGTTCTATTGTTGAGTGTCCCTCTCGAAATCCGAATTGAAAGTCAGGAATCACTTCTTTAATTATAGGCTTGAGGCGCTGTAAGAGAAGTTTTTCAAATACTTTTGATAGGACTGGTAGCAGGCTAATAGGTCGGTACGATTTAACGTCCGTGGCAGTCTTTCCTGGTTTCACGATCGCAATTATTTGAGCGTATTTCCATTGACAAGGATAATGGCTACTACGAAGTATCGCGTTGAATATGCTTGTTACCAGTTCATATCCTTTACTTGGCATTTCCTGCAACATCTTGCCAGTAATAAGGTCAAACCCTGGACTCTTTGCGGGATGCGTGTGTTTTTTGATAGTTTGTTCGACTTCTCGTGAGTTGAAATGCTCTATGGGCAGAGATAACTGTAAAGGCACGTCCAAATATTCTAGTACTTTATTTTCAATAGTACTTACATTTTCTGCTGGTTTGAAAACTGAAGCAAAGTGTTTTGCTAAGCATTCGACCTTTTCTTCTGCGCTTCTTGCCCACGTGCCATCTTCTTTTCGAATTGGTGAGATGTGCTGTTGGGGTCGCTTTAGTTTTCTGGTTGCTTTCCAAAGCGAATAATTAGTTTCAGCAGTAGGTGATAGTGATTGAATGTAGTTAGAGAAAGATTTGTTTTCGTATTCCTTAATTTGTCGTGTTAGTTGTCTGGCTGCTGTGTTATATTTCCTTTTGTCATCTGGTTGTCGTGTCGTCATGAATATTCGTCGGAGACGACGTTTTTCAACCACTTTTTGTCTTATTTCTGCGGGACACGTTGACGATTTATTTATTGTTTCTCTTGGTGTTGCGGCCCAGGCAGCGTCTTGTAATGTATCAGATAGGTGCTGTATTGCGTCTTCGATGTATTCGTCAGTTGTTAGCAGTGCGTTTGCAGATAGTTTATTGTTTACGTAATCGCGGTACTTGTTCCAGTTTGTCTTGTTACTTGTTAGTTTTAGAGGATAGTTTCTTTCAGATATATTTGAACTGATGGTCATTTCTACTGGTGTGTGGTCTGAAGAAAGGTCGTAGCAAGATTTTACTTCTACTGTACCAAGATGCACACCTTTTGCTAAGTAGAAGTCCAGGAGGTCAGGAAGCTTATTGACGTCAGCGGGCCAGTACGTAGGTTCACCAGTTGATATAGTAGAGACATTAAGCCTGTTTGATACTTTAAGAAGATTTTTTCCTCGTAGTGTGTTGAGTCTTGAGCCCCAATGCTGGTTTTTCGCATTGAAATCGCCTCCAGCTATGAATCTTGATCCAAGGGTATTTATGAAGTCTTCAAATTTTTGTTCTGTTATTCTATGTTTGGGCGGGCAGTATACAGATGTTATCGTCAGTAAAGCTTGACCTTCTGTCACCATTACAGATGTTGCTTGTATTTCTTCAGTTTTATATTCGTTCATTTCGTAATGTTTGATTGCGTTTCGAATTATTATAGCAGTTCCTCCATGCGCTGTACCGTCCGGGTGCTTGGTATTATATATATCATATCCCGGTATCTTTAAGTAGGATTTTTCAGTGAAGTGAGTTTCGGATATTAGCATAATATCTATATATTTTTCTTTGAGAATAGTTACGAGCTCTCTTCGATGTTGGATTAAACCGTTTGCGTTCCAGAGAATAATTTTAATTCTTGGTGCCATTTAATGCATCTTGGATATTAATGACGTCAGTATCATACTTATCATACGCTGTACCCTACAATCAAAACCAAAGAGATCTCTGCAAAATAATAGAAACCTCATTCCAAAAGTTCGAAAGCATCCTTAAGCAACAATCTGAACAAATTGGGGCTTTGCTCAACCTACTGGCGCTCCAGAAGTGGCCGCCAAGAAAAGCGGAGCTCCAGCGATAAAACATCAGAACATCGCTCCACAGACTACCTCCCCCCTTCTGTGTCCGGTCGAGGTCCGGGCCGTTGTTGCTCTCTCCGGTCAGATCTCATCCGGAAAAGATAATTGGCCGGAAGGAATCAAGGGGAGATCTCAAAGGGGTGGAGATTTCGCGAGTGTTTTCATTGTGTATCTTTTCCTCTATAATTCCATCCGTTCTTCTGACCTGTTATTATGTTTTATTTTGGTGTAACGACCTGGTCGTTCCAATATCCTGGGTCGGGAATGACCTTGACCGTAGGAGATTTTCAGTGTTTTGCTTCTACCCTTATTACTTAAAGTGATGATTAGTGATAAAATGTAGATGCAAGATAAGACATTTACGCTAAAATTGCCTCCGTGTCGCAGAACGACTCATGAAGTTCACGGGAGGAGTGATGAGATTATCAGGAAACTAATGTCTTGCAATGAAAGTATTGGTGGACTGCTTAAACTTTTCAGAGATGGCGCTATGAAAACTCGGGCATTTTGTTAAGAGATATGAACACATTTCATCGTGGCTGGAAGTTTTCCTGTGGAATTAAATTGGTATTCCTGTGAACTGATAGTATATAATTAATGACTTCATAATATTATCATAAAAAGCTAATTATTGTAACAAAAACGTAATAAAAATATTTTTTGACGAAAGCTCATTTTATTAACCTTATGTATTGTATTCGAGGAAAACGATGTGCACAGAAAAATAAAAGTAAAATAATAATAATAATAATAATAATAATAATAATAATAATAATAATAATAATAATAATAATAATAATAAACGTACGTATCTAAGCCCATCTAGAAGTAACACATGCGAAAAGTCTACTATGGTTTTTACTACTGGACTATTCTGTAGACTAAATAAACTGAGTGAAGCGTAGGCATTATGTCACCCATCTCACCAGTTTCTGTTGGCAACAACCTTGTACACTGAGTGAGGTGTACTAGTAGCACCTCGTTATGAACATTATGATTACTGCACGAGTTTTCTGTTTTAGAACATAATTAACAAAATTATTTTAACTTTTTTTCGATTTTTATTTTTACTGTTTACAATCTAAATTAACCGTTCAAATTGTCTTTTATCGGGGCAATTCAGTTCTGGGCAATAACACATAAGGTACTGTGAGCAAATCCGAAATACCATCTTGAAAATATGCCAGGTTTCAATCCTGGCATGTTTCCATCCTGAATCCAGCAAATTAATTTCATTTGTGCTGGAAGTGGGGTGAAGTTCAGTTCTGGCTTTCATTATAAGTTTCATATCTCATTTCTTTTCAATGCAATATTGAGATCTCTATTTTTCTTTAGAGAATACTCCTCTTCTGTCGTAGTTACACATAATGTGAAATTTTTAAATTTTTAAATTATATATATTTATCCATCTTTTCTAGAATGAAAGGGTGTGTTTTTCACAGTCTCTTTTCCACTTTTATACCGTTAGAACCAATTAAAAGATTTTGTTGATCAAAGAAAAAATGGATCTCTTTGCAGCGTAGAGGAGATATATGATGTTTAAGGTTAGTTAAAATCATTTATTAACCAGTTTGAATATTCAAGGATCCAATGCACTTTTATTTAATTCAGTGCTTTATTTTTGCCTAACATACAAAAAAGAAGAACTTCAAAAGTCCTATTAAAACATGTTCTATAATGAAACTTGTAATGAAATTTGCAATCAAACATTAACGCACTATTGAAGCCGTTTTAAAGTCTTTTTGATAGTCTGTTTAATTCCGCCACATATACCGTAATCTAATAGGTCAAAAATAATGTTGGAAGAAATGTGACCAATATTTTGAGTGACTCTAAAAGATATAATTGGCAATAAAAGCAAATATAATATGGAAAAACGTACATACATTGTACAAATGTGTGTTTCTTTCTCTTATTTATGAACTATTTTTTAATATTGCTTTATTTTATTTGCAATTTCTACTCTCTATGAATAAATATGACACATATGTTTTAAATGTATATGCTATTTAATTACTCCTTTTGCCGCAGTGCGCAACACATATAATTCATACTCATTTCGTGGAACTGAGCTTACTTTTTGCAACGCCCTCAGCTGGCGAGTTTCACCTGCAGTGTGTGTGGCGCGAGGAGCAAAGGCGAATGAAAAAGGAATGCGCCCTAGAATAAGTGTTCCGTGCGTCTGTTTGCTCCTCTGGATCGCATGGAGCTGCTCTCAGGAATATTTGTAGTCCTTGGGAAATTGAATCGGGAGATACATGAGGTTGCTCGAAGGAAGCAAAGGAAGAGAAATTCCCCACAGCTCGCCTGTTTTCGGTCTGAAATGGAAATGGTGGGTTTCTTTTCGAGAAAATGGTACTCGTGACGTTTTGAAGAATTAAATGACTTTATTTTAAAACATCCGACGTCTAATATTTTCAGTCAAGAGCACGAAGTGAGTTTTTTTCAATATAGACTTTGGCAGTTTTCTTTATTCTTAAGTTTGAATAGATCAACGATTTTGGTGATATAAAATACAAACGAAATACTTTAAAACTATTTTAAACGAGGCAGTGGGATAGCCAATAGAGATATTTACAAATTATAACGTCGGAAAGTAACAAGGACATTTGATCAAAATAATACAAATCAATTCATGTACTAACTCGCATTAACCTCCGAAGAGGTCAATGAGTATTCTTCATTTTAAAAGAATATTTCTACTTTACATACTAAAACGTTACTGATTTTCAACGCTCTCAAACAAGCAATACTATTGGCAATTAGCGCAATTTTGTCTCATTTAACCTTTCTTCTTCTTTGGAGTTGATCAACTGTTAGAGAAACTAAAATTATCGCACTTTAACAGCGTATGAGACGCAGAGCGCATTGGTGTTGACCAAACAAGGAAGGATTAAACTCGTCCGCGTATGCGTCACTGTACACCGCACTCCCGCGTCACAAGCTGAAAACATTTTAACATCTACACCACGAGAGGTCCGTACGCAACAACAAGCCGAATTTACTCTTAAGAAATCACTTCAACTTCATAAAAACGTGTTTCACTTAATGGACTACATATGAGCACGTTGGTACTTTCATTGTTTAGAAGACTGATTAATTTGCGATACAACTTGAAATGAAATCACCTGCTATGGTCGTTATTCCCCTGAGTGTAGTGCTTGTTTTCACCGTGTAGAGTGGGGGTGATCTCCTCTAGTTGGCGACATCCGACGCCGACGTACGTCGGCTTCCGAGAAGGTTCTCCAAACTCGCCCCATCTGCAAGCGGGCACCGCCCCCGCCCGCAGGCGCTCGCAGCTTCTGAGTGGTTTCCCGACAAGTGTTATAATGCAGCGCATGTGAGTACAAGTGGATTTAAGTAAGGGGTGAAGATATGACAAGGAAAGGGGTCCACGTCCCGTTTGTAAGGTACAGCTCTAGCATTCGCTTGGGGTTGGTCAGAGAAACAACTACCGATCACAGCAATCGACCGCTGGAATTCTCCACCAGATAGCGGTTCATTTCTTTCTAGCTATCTAGGTAGAGCCAAAGATCCTGCCACAGAGGCACTTTAGTAACATTGATGTTCTGATGTACGTCAGCCGGTATGTATTGCAACTCAATCGGATTGCTATGCGAGGTGATGGTCAATCAATTATTCGTAACAAATCACTCAAACTTCTTTATACCATCTAATCTACAAGTGTCGTTTTCATCAGAAGGTCAATATTTTGTTGGTTTTCTGTAGGCTTCATTATCATAATGAAGAGCATTAAAATTGTAACTCGCGCGGTTTATTTTGAATGTTCAAACCTACAATTCCGAATGCTCACACCTACTCGTGCTTATTTCCTCTGACTTCACTGTCACCCGTTTTATGAAGAGAACTTTCCTCTTCCTCCTCTGCTTTTGATTTTAGGCATCCTCTGCCTTTTGATTTTAACTTAATTCCATTACACTTTTTATCAGATTTCTGTTTTCGTACATTTCCGTACATATCCATTTCCGTACATTTATTACTGTGCTGAAACATTGGTATTGAAAATGTTCATAAAACAATAACTGATTTAATCAAAAAACTTTGCAAATGCCTATAGAACAACCTAATATTTGTTCATGTAAATTCATTGGTAATTATTTTAATGGACCTTTCATTTCTATATGAAACCCTTCATAAAAGTTTTGCTTATTAACAAATATTAGAGGATATTACATTTAAACTAATGCTGTACTCAATACATGGTGACGTTTGGCATGAAAACCGGATTCATTCTCTTATTTACCAAAATCAACTTTTTTCATAGATTATGGGGCCTTTCATGATCTTAAAACCACTTATAATCAAAACACATCATATTCCCCCTTAAATATGAAATGAACCTACCTCGTTCATGCGACGATGGCCACTCTCGTAAAACTGCCGCAAATGGAATGAGCTGATCTTGACAACAAGCGTTACCTTTTATTTAAATATTGCAAAGTATCGTAAGGGATAAGAACTCAAAAAAATCTTATGGAAGTAATGAAATGAACATTTATAATAATGAGGGATAAGTGCGAAGAAGAATTTGAAGAATATGCTTTAGAAGGAATACCTTCTCTCCGTATCAATTGTGTATTCCGTCTCAAGAGGTGCATACACAAATAAATGACTATTTTTTGGGGATAAGAGTGGAATTTCGTCTGCGTAGAGCCAGCTACGTGTTCTATCACACTCCAGAATATCGATCAGATATCAACGTATAATAGTGTGCGAAGAAGGTTAGTTTCGAAGGTTTTGTATCATTAAATTGTATTTTGAACCTTGCCTGCGTAAAATATACATTAGAAAATTAAGATGATAGAGTGCTTTAAGGCAGAATATACTTTAAAATAATATTTACGACTTATGTGTGTTAGCTACAGGACGTTTTACGTCGATGATTACGAATGAAAATGAGTAAATCGAATAGAAAACACGATGTCGTTTATTTTGTAAATTAGATACAAATTATTAACATATTACTTACACGTGACCAAACAATAAAATATACCGGTATTTCATTGAAGTACTCTCATTAAGTGGAAACAGAATGGGAAAATGCAATTTGTTTTATCATATTTAAAACATCAACATTTTAAACATCGATGCTTTTCATCGGCATCGAAAGGCATTGGTGGTGCATCGCAATACGGGCGCATCGCTGCTTTGATCAAATTTGCCATCACTAGCGGCGGGAGCGGGCGTGTGTAGGTGCAGGATGGGAAGCGGGCCAGGCGCGCAGAATTGTGTTTGGCTGGCGCGGAAGCGCTGTGTGCGGGGAGGGCGGAGCGGGAGAGACATCGGGGTGTGGTGCCGACGGAGGGGAGGGGAGGGGGAGGGGGAGGGGAGGGGGGAGGGGAGGCGGAGGGGGAGGGGAGGGGAGGGGATGGTGAGGGGAGGGGAGGGAGGGGAGGGTGAGGGGAGGGGAGAGGAGGGGGAGGGGAGGGGAGGGAGGGGGAGGGAGAGGAGGGGAAGGGGAGGGGAGAGGGGAGAGGGGAGGGGAGGGGGGGGGGAGGGGATGGGGAGGGGATGGGGAGGGGAGGGGATGTGGAGGGGATGGGGAGGGGAGGGAGGGGAGGGGGAAGGGAGGGGAGGGGAGGGGAGGGGAGTGATGGCTGGGCGATTGATTGATATATTATTTCTTGTTTGCGGGCGCGTCAACTGTTCCTGGACAACAGTCCCGTAAATGTTGCCCGTGTTTTAACACAGGAAGTAGCGGTTCTTCCCGCCCCGGTTGTTAAGAGCCCGCAGTCACCTGCACATGGGTTTGCGGGGTTTTCTTCATGAAGGGATCTCCCCCCCCCCAGTTGACCCAGTTGGAACCAGCTCTAGGCTCTCAACTAATCTCCCGATGTTTACGGTAGTGTAGAGTATAAGAGTAAGTGTGAAAGTAAGGGGTGAGGACAGGACAAGGAAGAGGAAGGAAATATCACTCGCGGTCCGTGGCCCGTTTGTTAGGGTACTGCTCCGGCATTCGCCTGGTGTTGATCGGAGAAACCACGGAAAAGTTGCGATGAGAGCAGCCTGCCACTGGAGGCGTTCTCCAGACAGCAGCTGATTTCGACCCCGCTGTCTAGCTAGAGCCGAAAATTCTGCCACCGTCGCACGACCCCGGTTAGAGGCCCTGCCACATCATTCGATGCTCTGAGCTACCTTAACCGGCGTGGCGGGCCAGGTGGCGGGGCTGCTGGTGAATCCATGGTCCATCGTGGCGGGGGTGGGCCGTTCCACGGGAGAGGGGTGAGGGTTACATGGAGGGGAGACAGGCCCTGATGTGTGGCGCGGGAGCTGGGAAGCACGCGCATGAGAGAGGGCGTGACGAAGGTCGAGGTTGTGGGCGGGGCGCGGAAGTGAGAATGGGCGGGGAAGGCACGGGCGGGGCTGGGGTGGGGCCGTGGCGAGACTGAGTTGGCGCGGGGGCTGGGCCGGGGCGGTGAGGGCGATTCCACTGGCGCTTGAGGAAGGGCGAAGGGCGACGAGGGCGGATCTTGCCGGGGCGGGGCGGGGCTGGGGCGGGGCTGATCGGTGCGCTGTCGCGTCGGAGGCTGAGAGGAGCGGGGGCGGAGCGGGGGCGGAGCGGGGGCTGGGAGGAGAGGGGCAGGACGGGGGCGATGCGGTGCCGGTGAGAGCATCTCGGCTGGCGCGTGAGGAAGAGCGAGAGCGGGGCGTGGGAGGAACGTGCTGAGGCGGGGCTGATCGGTGGGCTGTGGGGGCGGGGGATGGGGGCGGGGCGGGGGAGGAGCGGTGTCGGCGTGAGCGACCCGGCTGGCGCGTGAGGAAGGGTGAGGGCGGAAAGTGCCGGGGCTGAAGCGGGGCTGGGGCGGGGCTGGTTGGGGCGGGGCTGGGGCGTGCCGGGGGGGGACCGTGGTCGGCGAGAGCGGTTCGGCTGGCGCTTGAGGAAGGGCGAGGGCGGAACCTGCCCGGGACGGGGCGGGGCTGAGGCGGGGTTGGTTGAGAGCGAGGCTGGGGCGGGGCGGGGCGGGGCTGAGGCGGGGTTGGTTGAGAGCGAGGCTGGGGCGGGGCGGGGCGGGGGCGGGGCGGGGTCGGCGAGAGCGATTCCGCTGGCGCTTGAGGAAGGCCGGTCGCTCTCATCAGTAATGTATGGCACCGGGCGCGCGCTTACTCGCCCGCTCGCCGCCGCTCGCCGCCGCTCCGCGACCTGCCTCTTAGGCCGCGCGCTCGCCTCCGCCTTCCCTTATCTCTGTGATTTACGACCCCATTTATTTTCATTTCCTGCCGCCGCCCCCCCCCCCCCTCGCGTCTGCGCTTCTGGACCGCCCAGCGTGCGCTCCGCCTCCGCCTCCGCCACCAGCCCTGCTGCCCAGATGCCCACTCGCCGCGCGCGCTCAGCGCGAGAGGAAGCGGCGGGAACCGAGCGCTCGCAGCCTGCATGACGTGACGTATGACGGGCGGAATTTGAAAAGGCGTCACATCACTTCGTTTGCGCTCTGAGGGCAGCGGGAGAGGTGGCTCGCGGCATCAACTGATGTCACTGCCGTGTATAGGTTCGAGTCACGTCAAGCAGGATATTCGAAGCTTGCTTGTCAGCTAGGTCGGATTCAGTCGCTATAGGGAAGAGAATTCTAGCCACCAACTGTTCTGATCAGTGGTTTTCCGTGGTTTCTACGATTGACACCAGGCGAATGCCGGAGCAGTACCCTATCAAACGGGTCACGGACTGATCACTCCTCTCTACCTTCTATTCTCTCTCTCTTTCACATACACACACCACTACACTACCAAACATGCCGACCGATCGGTCAGGAGCTTGTCCTGGCTGGGGCACTGCCCCGCTGAAATGGAGATACCTCGTTATGGAAAAACCCGCTAGCCGATGGTAGCTCGGTTCCGGATCTCCCAATCCAGTGTCGGAAGATCGCCGCCACCTCCTGAAAACATGACCTATGCTTACGGGTACGCTTAAGGTCCCTAGACGTGGATGCGTCCTGAATCAGTAACAATAAATAAATCAATCTAAATCTGGGTCCGAGATCATGGTCTAGGCAAGGCCTGGTGAACCCGGTGGCTTGCGAAACGGAGCTTTTCTCATGATCCTTTTTGTTTAGAGAAATTATAATTGTTATTAAACGTATGTTCTAAAACGCTCACAAATATTTTGAGGGATTTTGTTTATTTCTTTTTTCAAGTATTAATCATCAGAAGTCGGTTGAACATTAACACAATCAAATGTTTATGGTGAGTGGGATTGGAACCAATTGCAAATTTATTTTGCATCTAAATCATTTTTCAAACTTGTAACTTATTGCGCATTATTATGTCCTTAGTTGGCTAGACACTTCTTCTAAGACGACCAACTATTATAATATGGATTTGGTACATTCTTTGTTAACACTAAAATTGTATAATTTAATAGTTGATACGAGTACGATGAAATACCAAAGACGTTTTATGCCCAATTCGTAGCTACCTCTCACTGCAAACTTGTCACCGGGTTCGTAACGCACGAGGCATGAGCCAAACGTTCTGAAGGTCACAAGATTGCACCTTTTCCCTGCCCAGCACAAGCGGTGACGGGGCCCAGGCGCGAGCCCTCTCGTGCACCAACGCTTTTCTAGGGCTCACAGGGCAGACCTGGTGGAGATCATTAGTTTTCCAGTCCCGGATTATGGGATACATGTCCATGTGGAATTTCCGGTGGACAACGAGCGAGGTTTTTTCGGGTTTCGTATTTATCCTTCCACCGTCAATGGTCATCATTCTAATCATCTCTTTGTAATTATACATACATCTAATTAATACATTCAAAGTATGGTAATTCTCCATCATTCGCCTGGAATTGATCGCAAAAACTACGGAAAACTACCAATCAGATGATGCAACCGCTGTAATTCTCCGCCAGACAGCGGCTAAATCCTGACATTGGGAATTTGGGCCCTAAGAAATGAAAACCTCCTCCGCGACTGTTAGCGCAGTGTGCGTTGTGTTACTTTTGTTTTTTTAAACTTATATTTTTGAGGTCGCTTTAAATATGTAGGTCATAAGCGACCCCTATCGTTATATAATTTTTTGGACAAACATATTAGTTACAATTTTACCAGACATAATTATGTCAAACTTAATTACATTTTCACAACATGTTATGTTTAAGCTAAGGTGCTTATAGAACATTCACAGCTAGATATGCTTTGTCGTCGTGGAGTCCGCGATAGACGCCCGGCGGCCGAGCCGGTGGCTTTAGCGCTTCGCTGCGCGACGCGAGGCGACGCGGCGCGGGGCGGGGCGGCGCGTGAGCGGTGCGTGGGCGGGATGACGTCACGCGTGCCGCCGCACGCGAAGGCACGCAGGCCGACGGCGCAAATCGCCGCTCGCTGGGCCTCCGCCCACACGGCCAGGGCGTCGTCGTGCGTGTAATGTAATAATAATAATAATGATGATGATGTAGTAATTGGAGGTTATTGAATGGTGCTCGTAGCCATTCCCGCATTGGTCGCAGTGGAGGGGGACGCAGCAAATTTGGAACTTAATTGTTAGTGGAATCTGCCCACTTTGCGGGCTGGCTGGTTTCAATGGAATGGTTTTTGATTTGACTCTGTACTATTACAATTTCATGACTTTAATTACAATTGCACATTACGATCTCTTTGTGTTGGGCCATTCCTAAAATTGTCTGATTTTACATTGAAGCGGCTGCCTCAAATTATTGCCTTTAACAGTAGAAACTAAAAATTACGGAAATACATTTTTGTGATATTTCAGTTTTATTTCTCTCGATACAGAAAAAAGTGGTGTATTTGATATATTTTTTTTATTAATTTCCAATATTAACATCAGTCTTTAGTCGTGGAAGTTGATGAAATTTCTTAAAAATGTCAGTAAAGTAAATTTTTTCGTAAAACTAGTATGTACTGAAATGTGCTCAGTCTCTTCTTATTCAGATGGTTGAAGAACTGATTTCATAAGTAACGTAGTATTACTTTTGTTTTCTCTTATGATATAAGCTATTTTCAAGAGATTTCCATTCAACTCTTAAATAAAAAAAAATTTGACAGCAGAAACAAAATAATTACTTATGTATCAAGAACAGAAACGTAATGGTTTTGGGTGAGAGGTTTATCAACTTAGCAGAGCGGAGCCGAGATTGGTAAATTAGTAAAATAATTTTTTTGACCAGAGTTGCATACTACTGTTTTTCGTTTTCTCACTTCCCAATATTAAGTTTCAATTTCAGTCTTATAAACCACTTGTTCTCGCATATTCTTCTGCATTATTTTTCTGAAGTGAGTTTACAATGACATTTTTTCAGGGCGAGTTTTTGAAAAATATTTATTTTATGTAATCTTGGCTATCCGGGATGAGCCGCGTCTCAGTTGATTGGACTGACGTTTCGGCCATCTTGCTGTGGCCTTCTTCAGAGCTGAACTGCTGTACTGCTGTACAGCTGTGAAGAAGGCCACAGCAAGATGGCCGAAATGTCAGTCCAATCAACTGAGACGCGGCTCATCCCTGATAGCCAAGAATACATTGACTCCGGCCGCGGAAGCCTACGAACCCATATTTATTTTATGTTCTAACTCAAACGTGCGAAGTGTTTCTAATCTAAACTTTGACGTTACTTGTCGATCAGAAATAAGATTTAATGTAGGAGGTAAGAGTGACGAAGTAAAAATATCAAGACATTCCAATGTAGTTGTTCTGAATTGTTGATTTGTCCTTAGTTTTAGTGACATCAAGTAGATATTGTTGGTTTTAGAGAAAAGTAATCAAAGACATGAAATAAGAAAAATACTTTGGTAGCGTAGACTCTAGTTGAAACTGCGTTGAATAATTCGAATTGGCCACTCTTGTTCCATGGACTCAATGTCTGTTGATGTTTGTAGATAAAGAAATAAGATAGCGTGGTTTTATGCAAACTTTAAAGTGATTTTTAAACGTATTTGTAGTAGAAACAAACTATACGTTAAAAATATAAAGATAAAAAGAAGAGTGTACATAAAGGGAGTGAAATCTGTGAAACTACTTAGAAATAGGGATTAAAAAAATAATGAATTTCTTACCATCCGGCTACTTGACAACACATAGCTAAACTTTTTCATCTTAATGGGTAAAATAATAAAATGTATTATAAAACAATATTTGTTTATGCATAAGTACTTGCGACACTAAAATTTAAGAGATGTAAAAATATAAATTTATTCGACTTTTGTCTCCTTCAAACGACTTTGCAAAGAAACATGCAACATTAGAAATTATTCTTGTCATTTGAAAATATGTATATAAAAGGGACAGTTTACAAAAGGAAAGAAGTTGCCCGATTTTTCCGTCTTCCAAATCACCGCGCGTCGCCACGAAACTCACCAAGATCACAGCGGGTGACGAGGACTGCCGTGATGAGAGCTCGCCACCAACCACTCTCATCCACTCTGGCATCCGCACCTGCAACAGAAGGTCGTTGGCTGTCAGTGTCGAGACCGATACAAATCTGTGCGATGTTCCAAGAAATGTGAGAACCCGACGAAAGGATGCTTCTATTTTCAACTGTTCTGAAGCTAGAAGGCCTTGACGTCACTAATGATGCAGATATTGATCGCAGGCTATACTACTGACATTGAGGCTAAAATCGGATTCAAGAAGAAATAATTCATTTTCCTGGTATGCCGGAAACCTGTATGCAGATTTTAAACTGTACCCTCACAAAAATGTTGTCCTACACTGCAATATCAATTGTGAAAACGTCTCATCATAGAGTTTGATTATAGTATTAAAAACTAGCATACCCGTGCAAGAAATCTCGCATGTTAAAAATTCCTGTCTCTTCCCTATCTTTCCTTTTCCATATTGTGTGTTTATTTGTAAAAAAATTAATAAAGTAACTTCAACTGTACTTATAGAATTTAAAATTAAAAGAGAGAACATTGAAATTGACGTTTGAAAATTATTTACGATAAAGATTTATTCAGTGATATAGATGTGTCCTTGAAACAATTCACACTTTCTTAAAAGCAGCATTTGAAGTAATTATACGAATACAATTTTCCTTGAGACTTTTCGCGCGCCTTGATAGTCACAAAAATATTACAAAATCATTTTACTCTCGAGAAAGGTACTTAAAGTTCTCCATGCGAAAATACAGGATCGTATAAGCATAACTCCACTCTTCGAAATATCATTTAACTTTATTACCGAACTGTGAGGTACACCCGTGCAATTTAATTGCCTAGAACACCAAGTAATTAGTTTCATTTCACATACAGTTACAGATTCTGTATGTTACTGATTCTGCAGATTCTAGGGAGACTGCAGATTCACAAAAACAAGAATGACAATACTTACATTCGATAAATGAATGTTGCACTGTACACATAAAAAACAATCCTCATCGGTGTCAAGTAACTATTAATACTTCTTGTTGCTGCGAGAGCATTTAGGATTATTTGCGTAATCTTCAATTACTTGTATGATTATGCAAATGAACCTCATCAGTCGGAGCAAACCACGGTGAACACAGAAAGCATACATGTAAGTTGGAGAAATCTAAGCCTTCTAAGCGTGACGTCACAAACGAAGATCGCCTCCGGTGCCCAGTAATATTGTTGGTATTCGATAATTCCGATAAGTGCCGGACAAGCAAAAACTTAATAGAAAGTCCAAGAAGTCGGCATAATAAAGCCTTATGACTTACATGTAAATTACGGCATAAGAAGACCTTTGTCCTCAAATTTCAAGTTTTAAGGCCCTAAAACGCTTCTTTTGGGAATTAATAAACGATATTGATTCAAAAATTCTGACAAACACTGCGGGTTGCATTTGACATGAATATTTACATTTTTTAAAACAAAGACGATTTTTTTCTTGATTTTTAGCTAAAATTCTTTATGCCTTGTACCCCAATTCCCTCATAACCCTTCATATTTAAAACCAATTTTGTGTTTTAATACTTCGAAAAGAGGATTGTCAGTATTGTAAAATGTATTTCTAGGAGAATTACCAGTTTTATTTTTGTATTAATACTTCATACCATTTATCATACCATTACTGTTAATGCCTAAATCTCAATTACTAATATTTCATCTTGTTCAATCATGAATGTCTAGCTCAAAAGGTTTTACATTAATGTGGAATATTGGAGAATACAGGATCACATAATATTATCCTCCCCAATTAGAGTTCGTACGGAACAATTACAATAAATTAAGATCTCTTAAAGGTATTGTTCTGTAAATTTAATATTGAAGAGTATGCATGTTCAGTGGCCTATACTATAACATTTCGAAATTAAAACATTTTCCTTACTTTGAGAAATGTACTTTTACGTTATTGAATAAAAAACGTCATACAGTCGTATATAAAATAAATAAAAATACGGCAACATTTAAGTAATATCGAAGTTAATTGTTTATAATAGGATTTTATTCCCTATATAATAGGTTTTAAACATTTAGTTTCTAATAGTTATTGCAATACTTTTTTTTGGTCTCTGAGAACATAACCCTTAATATAAGAGTAAAATATAAATGACCCATTGAACAAAGGAAAACTGGCGCTATTCTTTACGAAAAATACCTTTTATTTTATACGTTTGTTTAAACAACAGTATTCACTGAACTCACCTCTTAATTATTTTTACACTCACAAAAACTACGTTAACTTGGCCATTGTTGACGAAGAATAGAAATTTCAAAGGGCAGTTCGGATTTACAACGTGATTCATTTATGCGGGTTATTTATTACGTACACAAATACAACAGTTCTCCCCTTTATTACGTAAAGCGAAGCAGATTTATCATGATCTATATTTATACGAGTCTTGTGATTAAATATTGGAATATCCGCAATTTTAAAACGTTATCTCGAAACAGAAAATGGAAGGTTCATTTATTGCTCGTCATTGCCAGGATTAGTGACGCGAGCGAAAAGTACGCACCGCCCACTGGTGAGGGCAGGGCTAAGCCGCATTTGGTCGGTGCTTGTTGGGGAAGCTGCACTTGCAAACGGTTATTTGGGGCGAAGTTACACCGTTACATTTACCCAGGAGATGCTGTGTTTGTATGTGTGTGTGTGTGTGTGTGTGTGTGTGTGTGTGTGTGTGTGTGTGCGTGTATTGAGATTCGCTTTGGTGGGTTTGTTGCTAGAATGAAAATTTTAAAAAAATGGAAAAAGAGATGTATTACGTTTTTAGGGCAAATACATAGATGACGAACTCCATTCTGATCGATATTTATCTACTGATGTGTGCTAAAGTTTCATTACATTATTGTACTCAAATTGTTTGAGAGTCTTTTTGATGGTAAGTAGGGAGTTTTAACTCGTTTTGTAACATCATTAGTTGAAACGTGACTGGTTTTAGAATACAGTCCAGAGCTGTGAAGCTAACCTTGCATCAATCTGTTTGAAATAGCGAGAGCGCGCATGATTTAGCACTATTAAAGAATAGGACATGGATACACTAATCCTATCACTTGATTTCAATGTTTTAAGGTTTTAATAATACTTATTGGGTCAGACACATGGTATATTCAGAGATTTGTTGATCGTTCTATAAATTGTTGCTTCTAAAACAGTAAGCGCAGTATTTCTCGAAATACACTTAGAATTGAATATATTGTTGTACCCGTTCTGATTTCTAAAAATCTTGATTCATCTCATTTAACTCCCACGATGCAATGCTTGTATGTGTTAGAGGTATTGATGTATTCTCAAACATGAAAATCTATTGATAGAGTCCAAAGAAGATAATCGCCAAAAATCAAGTACGTGATGGAGCCCACCTAAATAGCCGAGGTGGCTAAGGCGAGTTGTTTGTACCCTATCCGTCATGGTTGTTTGTCACTTGCCTTTCATGTACGTGTTGTTGCGGATGTCCTCGCATTCTGCTGACCCATATCAGAGGAGCCCACAGAAGTATTGGTGTCTCGGTTACAGACGAATGTGCGTACCATCGGGACGTAAATAGTAATTACTTTTGGATAAAAACCCTAGTAAAAACCACAACACACAGCGGAACAATTAACCCTCCTGTGTTCACGAAGAAGAGTAAAAAGAGTAAGGCATGATTCAGGTTCAATTCGATGCAATAAATTTTGCAATAGCGATAGTGTCGTTAACTTTTAAAGAATCCATTTATAGGTTTATATTTTTTTTACCATGTGAGTAACCTTAGATCTTATTCAGTCAAAGCTCGTTATATAGTGTCACTTATAAACAGGGTATTAAGGGTCATTTCACTTGTCAAGTAGTTGATCCACGTCTGACTTCAGACCTATTAGTGAGAGTTGACATTGCAATAGAAACGGGAGCAAAGTTTACTAGGTTCAGAGCAGTTAGAATTGTGAAAAGGGATGAGTGAGTACAAAGTTTCAAGTTTTCCAAGAAAGTAAAACTGAATTTACCTCAATTTATGATATGTTTAAAGTGTTTCCCGAAAGTTAACTCTAGGTAATAATTAATAAAATTATTAAACTTTTGGTGGACGATTATTTCCTCCACCATGTTAAAGAGTTTGTTGTTTATTGTAATTAAGCTTAAAAACAGTACGGGAGCGCTAATAAAACTCCGAGTTATCTTCACATCGCTTTGCAAAATTCCTTCAGATTGTCATGATTTTGGTCTCATTTCACAAGAATCTTGATAAACCGGAAACGCACAATTTGAAAATAGGTTTTGAAATGTTTGTTGCCAGAAAGAGGCGGCTAACTTTTAGCTATGTTTGGGGCAAGCAGGCAAGTTTTGCGCGGCACGGGATGTGCGCACAATGCTTGCGCTGTCTCTTTCTGTATAGCGTGTCGGGCTGTCGCTCTCTGTGCCAGACCGCGCGAAGTTGGGCCCCTCCCACCCACCGTCCGCTGCCAACGCGTCTCGCTCTCCTGGCGGACGCCTACGCGCGCACGCCGCCCCCTCCACGCCACGACCCGCCCGCCAGCCTCCCCCTCTCGGCCATCCACGCTCGGGCCGTCCCCGCCCCACCAGGCCTCTCCCGCCAGCCTTCCTCCTGCCTGCCGTGCCCTGCCCTTCCAGGCCCTGCACCGCCAACCTCTTCCCACCCCGCTCCACCCTGCCCTGCCCCTATCCGGCCCTGTCCCGCCCCGCCCCGCCCAGCCCCGCCCAGCCCCGCCCCGCTCCTTCTCGCTCCGCTCCATGCTGCCCCGCTCCACGAAGCTGCTCCCACCAGCCTTCCTTCTGTCTGCTCTGTCCTACGAGGCCCTGTCCCGCCGACCTCCCCCCACCCCGCTTCGCCCTGCCCCACCCAGGTCCTTCCCCGCCCCTCCCATTCCCGCTCCGCTCCACCATATCCCGCTCTGGCCGTCCCTACCCCACCAGGCTTCACCCGCCGGCCTTCCTTCAGCCTCGCCCCGTCTCGTCCATCCCCGCTTCTCCCTGACACCCCCGCCTTCCTCCTGCCCTGCCCTTATAGGCCCTGCCCCTCCAGCCTCCCCCTACCCTCTCCTCCCTGCACCGCTCCGCCCTGCTCCGCCCTGCTCCGCCCAGCCCCACCCCGCTTTGCCCCGACATGCCCCGTTCCGCCCTGTCCTGCCCCCTCCACCGCACACTCCTGACCTCCCGTGTACGTGCCTACCCCTTCAAATGACCACCTGCGCAACCAACCACCCGTCCGCTCCGCCTGCCCATGTCATGGCCAAAGCGATATTTAACACCGGGATAGATAAAATATTGTTTTATGCTGATTGCGTTTAAATGTGTAATTTTTAAGAAAAACAATCCTCAAACGATTTTATAAGGAAATATATAACACATATTTTGATTATATCAGTTTTCACTTAGATACCAGTCATTGTAAGATCCACATCTACTCCTAAGATTTTTGTGCTTTAATTATATTTTATTCGCATCACCATAAAATCTCCGCCGTTTGTGTAAAATAAATGAGAGTTAATCTAGGGTGTGAATACGAGAGACCTCTCGGAAGTTTAATTAGTACACACTGATTTAATGCTAGACAATTTGGTTGCATGTGTTTACAACACTTTTCAATCCAATCACGTAGGGCAACGTTGATGCTGAGAAGTATTTTATTTTAAATGGAAATAAGGTTATTCAAGAGATGGTTCTACATATTTTGAAGAGTTGTGGTTGTTGGCCGTGGAACAAAAATAATCATCTCGTTATTAAATGGAATTGTAAACACAGCCTCTCAAGTGACGGTTCGAAATTGTATTCATGGACTTGCTATCCCAAAGGACTGTGTTATTCCCGCGCATCAGCTTGAAAAGGAATTGACATTTTCTGAGGAATTCCGCACTTCCCATTCCCAGGGCTATTGACTGAAAGAGAATGCTTCAACTTGCGCTCGGTCAGGAAGATTTAATTCTCTTTCTTTTCCAAAAGCAAGGTTTTTTATCTTCCCTCTAATTATACGTACGAAGCATTCTTTAATTTCTTAGAAATTCTGTAAGCAAAGTTGATGAAAAAACCATTGAAGGTTTTCATGGCACAAATTCATTACGAAATTCCCTGTTACAAAAAAGCCATCGCGATTTTTGTTCAATAAAAACAGCATCGTTATGATAATTAATGTAGTAGATATGAGATGAGTACCTTTCCCTGAACTTGAGAAAATCATTAAAGACAGTGGTACTTTTGAATTAATTAGAAGGATAAAATATATATAAATATGAATGTTGTGATGTGAAGAATTTTCAGTGCGTGGACATCAACAATAATGTTACAATTTATGTAAATTGAGTCGATATAGTTTTAGATATTTGATTTTAGCGTAATTTAATGATGTTTGAAAGATATTATAATCACTCAGTATTTAAATACATGCGAGACATTAGCTCGTAGTTGTATATTTTATCATGGAATTTCTCAGCAATGTATCAAATATGAGATACTTTTATGTAATGTGTATTATGTAATGTGTATTATGTAATGTAATAGTGAATTAAAACATTTTCTACAAACGATATCTCATTTTATGTCGAATACTCTACACCCTCTTGATCTTAGGTAAGTCGATCCACCATCATTCTAGCATGCGTTCAGAATTTTGGTGGTGTTTTTTTGCCTCTTATATTTACAATAAAAACGTGACCTACTACTTTAGCAAATAATATTATAATTAGAATACTACTCACGTGTGATTTGTATAACACAAGAATGTGGAATACTGCGAGGATGAAAAATATACGTTTCAGGCTAAATCATATTGTTTTGATATATTTTTAATTAAAACTTCATATATTAAATAAAATTGTACTTAACAGTGCTCAACATCGTCATCACGCTCGATGTTTTATGACAGTATCAACGTTTTTTTAGGCTATTTACTCCTAACGTACTTGGAAACTATCATGGAAGAATTTTTGCTAGTATGATTTGTATCGTTTTTTGATTATTCTTATATTATGATATGCATTTTGATTATTGATCTTTCTAAAATGACATTCATAAAATATACTAAAATATTTGCAAAGTTTCCCCATCATTCTATTAAAAATATTAATAAACTGAAGAGTACACATTTTCAGAGACAGTATCAATCCATGTTACAAAGTACTTAAAATATTTTAGAGGACATTTCGGATTTTGTTATTGCAATAAAGACTATGAACAGACTATATGTAACGACTGTTAAGGTACTGCTCCGGCATCCGCCTGGTGTTGAACGGAGAAACCACGGAAAACTACCGATTAGAGTAGCCGGCCGCGAGAATTATCCTCCGGACAGTGACTGAACTCGACCTATCTCATAAGCTAGTGTCGAAAAGCCTGTCACCGTCTGGACATGAACCTAGGACCTTCCGGTACGAGAGACATCAGTAGATGCCCGGGGCCATCTCTAACGGTATAGAATACACGACAACCATGTCCAAACTAAGCCATAGAACCAACCCATAGACGGGAGAAAGTCCTTCACTTATACATTTTTTGCAGAGCGTAGCGTAAAACATGATTAACTATCACTTCATCAGTAGCGTGTGTAGTGTATTGCATTTTCAGTAGCACAACATTGCTGGGTTCACTAGTCAATTATATAATTTTTGTGCACTAAGAGATCACCTTGAAAAACAATAATAATGGTATACTCAACGTACGGTTAAATGTTACAATAAATAGCTACATCAGCATTAAAATATCTCACTTGTCCACTCCACTATCCTAGGAGCCGGTTTTTTAAATATCTATTGATTACCTTTATTCCATGGAAAATTACTGGAGGAAAAAATTGAAAAATTGCTGCTTCAAGATACCAACAGTTCAAATATATATTTCAAATTCCAGGAGCCGTGGCATCATCCAGATCGATCAAGGAATGTCAATTTTGGTAAAAATCCTACTTTTGGTTTAGCCGTTAGCGTTGTTCACAGACAGACGAACAACCTTGAGGACGGACATATTGGTGAAAAACAATTTTATGCGTATTTTTTAATTTGTAGTAAGTAATTTGCTACACATGGGAATAAGATATAATCACTATTTTGGTGTCAGGATCCCACAATACAATTTTTCAGTCGAAAAATTGAAGCTTTTTTCTGCTTTATTCTTTCTCTAAGTAGTATGCAAGAAAATAAAAATGGAAAATCATCATGTAAGTGTATGACCGTGATAGGGTTTTATTAGTTCTCAAAAACGCTCCGATTCACACCAGAACTCAAACTAATATCTTTTTTTTTATTTTATTTAAGGTCGCATCAACTCCTAGGTCATTAGCGACCACTAATGCTTGTAACGGTATGGTAACTGTGTGGATGACACGATATGATGATGATGATGATGATGGGTGAAAGGACGAACAGAATTCACCCGTGCCCAAGGCGTGACCTTCGGTCCGAGATCGCTGCGGCACCACTGCCTGAGCGACCTCGGCCATCCGGACCGGAACTGATGTCCTTGTTAGCGTTGCCAATACACAATCTTCTTTTGCCTTTCTTTCGATGAAGGTGCATGTTGATATTTATACGTCATCGTGATTGAAGAGAATAGATACCATCGTCTGTACAATTGATTTTATAGTAACAACTATTTAATTGATATATTGCCTTCAATTTGTTTAGTATAATTTTATACTACAAAAACTTTTAAAGTGAATCATATAAATGATATTTATGAAACCTTCCTACTAGTACTATTTAATCTACTGTAAATGCTTAGAACGTAAACTCAAAGACGTTTAAATAATACATTTTTGCAATAAATTAATTGTTACTGTAACTGAAGAGCTTGGGGCAATAAATAGATAAGCCACACAGAATACCGCTATTTGCGTGTGTTAATGTCTCGATTTTAGGGACAGAGTTGCGCCCCTTGTTACTTGATATGCTTCGTCCATATTCATGAACGGCTCGGGGTAGTAACAAGATGAGACAAACTTCGACCAAAATCAAAATATTAACATTTATGTATTGCTGATGGCTTGCTGTGGCTGGTGCGGCATATCTAGTTACTGCTCAAAGCCCTTTAATCAATTTGTTCGTGAAGAGAAATCGATTTATCCCTTTTTGAGCAAATAGGACGCGCGGAGGAGTGAGAGATATGGCATCATTAAATTTTATATCTATAAGGAGTGTAGAAAGCTAAGCTTTATCTATAATATGTGTACAAATATATTAAAATATAAAAATTAATACTATATCGTGCTGGTGCAACCAGCAACACTTGCAACCCACTACCATCGTACATTCGTACATATCTCGGAAGTGCTTTAGAGCCTTAAAACCTTATTCTTGTGGTGCATCCACTAGTCGACGTAAATGAGAAAATGTGCCACTTTAGAGCATAATTTGTTTTTTTCTAATAGCTATTTAAGATACGAGTGGTAAAATTGACATTTTTATTTTACGAATAAGAATGGTTGCGACATAGTCCAATAGACTAAGTGGTGCCTTACTAACAATTATTCACTGTTCATTTCAGCATTCTAACGTTTTATTCAAGTATACAAAACACTTAATGTCACGTTCAGGTCAGTACTAGCTGATGGGTTAAACGAAAATATTTTGTTCTCTATGTTGCATTCGCAGATTTTTCTGGTCACTTGATCATCATCTCCACTTTTAGCACTAGTGCTGAAAATTGAATCATTATCCCTCTATGCTTCCCCTGAAAAAACACTTTACTAGTGACTGTCTATTGGTAGATTATGCAATTAGTTATAATGCATGAATATACGTTTTGAAAAGGAGTGATGTTAGGCGAGTTTTCAAATTTGTACGAATGTAATAAAGCTACAATACAAACGAATTTCATACGCTGTTTTTATGTAAAAGTATCGTAAATTTATAAGAGAATCCAACTCAATTTTTTGAAACATCTTGCTTGTGACGACTTGGGTATTTGACATCTGTGCGAGAAAATGATGGTCGACTGTTCCTTTGTGCAGCCACCTCACCACCATTCTGGCGCGTCTCTCGCTGCGATTGGCTGAATGTGTGATGACGCTCTCATTCGTGCCGTAAAATGCTAAAAAGTCATTATTTACGTCGTAAAATACTTTTCCATGAACGATTTCTTGCAGCGGAAAAGGTCATTTGTAATGCTTGTAAACAAAAAGTAATAGTGCTAAAACCACGTAAATTAACGCAAAATTACGAATAAAATATTAAAATTTTCGAAATATTGTGCATGAGCTTATTTCAAAATATATCTTTAATAAACAAATTTTATTAAGGGAAAGGCTCTGTCTTAAATATTGTAGTTGTAAGAAGTTGTCAGAAAATTTGAACTTTTGCAATTTTAGAATAATAAGTGTTTCTAACAAACATGAGACTTGCACCACACTCTTAAACGCCATTTCAACAACAAAATATAACAAAAAATATGGAGACATTTTTCGAAAATATGGAAACTGTTCCAAGAGCGTCATATAAAGTACCCGTCCCCCAAATTGTAATATCGGTTTTGAATTGAAGGAGCCGCGACATCACCCTCATCCATTGGTGAATATCAATTTGGATAAAGTCCGATTAACGGTTTAGCCGCTAGTGTTGTTCACAGACGTCAGACGGACAGACGGACAGACGGACAGACGAACAGACGGACAGACGGACAGACGGACGGACGGACAGACGGACAGACGGACAGACGGACAGACGGACAGACGGACAGACGGACAGACGGACAGACGGACGGACGGACAGACGGACAGACGGACGGACGGACAGACGGCCAGACGGACAGACGGACAGACGGCCAGACGGTCAGAGGGACAGACGGACAGAGGGACAGACGGACGGACAGACGGACAAACGGACAGACGGACAGACGGACAGACGGACAGACGGACGGACGGACAGACGGACAGACGGACGGACGGACAGACGGACAGACGGACAGACGGACAGACGGACAGACGGACAGAGGGACAGACGGACAGAGGGACAGACGGACAGACGGACAGACGGACAGACGGACAGACGGACAGACGGACAGACGGACAGACGGACAGACGGACAGACGGACAGACGGACAGACGGACAGACGGAGAGACGGACAGACGGACAGACGGAGAGACGGACAGACGGACAGACGGACAGACGGACAGACGGACAGACGGACGGACGGACAGACGGACAGACGGACAGACGGCCAGACGGACAGAGGGACAGACGGACAGAGGGACAGACGGACAGACGGACAGACGGACAGACGGACAAACGGATAGACGGACGGACGGACAGACGGACAGACGGCCAGACGGACAGAGGGACAGACGGACAGAGGGACAGACGGACAGACGGACAGACGGACAGACGGACAGACGGACAGACGGACAGACGGACAGACGGACGGACGGACAGACGGACAGACGGACAGACGGACGGACGGACAGACGGACAGACGGACAGACGGACAGACGGACGGACGGACAGACGGACAGACGGACAGACGGACAGACGGACAGACGGACAGACGGACGGACGGACAGACGGACAGACGGACAGACGGACAGACGGACAGACGGACAGACGGACAGACGGACAGACGGACAGACGGACAGACGGACAGACGGACAGACGGACAGACGGACAGACGGACAGACGGACGGACGGACAGACGGACAGACGGACAGACGGCCAGACGGACAGAGGGACAGAGGGACAGACGGACAGAGGGACAGACGGACAGACGGACAGACGGACAGACGGACAGACGGACAGACGGACAGACGGACAGACGGACGGACGGACAGACGGACAGACGGACAGACGGACGGACGGACAGACGGACAGACGGACGGACGGACAGACGGCCAGACGGACAGAGGGTCAGACGGACAGAGGGACAGACGGACAGACGGACAGACGGACAGACGGACAGACGGACAGACGGACAGACGGACAGACGGACAGACGGACAGACGGACAGACGGACAGACGGACAGACGGACAGACGGACAGACGGGCAGACGGACAGACGGACAGACGGACAGACGGGCAGACGGACAGACAGACAGACGGACAGACAGACGGACAGACGGACAGATAGACAGACAGATGGTCGGGCGGACAGACAGATGTTCTGCCATCATTCGATGTTTTCGATTTCAACGACCCACAAAACATGGATACTGACTACGCCACGTGATAGAGTATTTTTTTTTCTAAATTTAGCAACTGCATTTATCCACTTTTCCGTTCCCAAGGCCCTATAATTAGAGTGTTTCTGGCGTAAATTGGCCGTTTTCCCATTCAGCATTCCATAACTTTCTCTCTGCTCCGTAGCGGGAAAGGAAAGCATTCCTAGCGCGCAGGCGCCTCGCGGCTGGGGCCGACACCTCCGCCCGCCGCCTCGGCGCCCGCGAGCCTTAATCCGCGCACATCCTATTACGCGGGAGTGCGCGCCTCGTGAAACATGCACGTCGCCTCGCGCGCGCCCGGAAACGAGTAAATCTTTTAGCGGCTCATTCAGCCCCCGCTCACCCTGGCTCTAGGCCGCGCCCCCGCGCCCTCACACTCACACCTAACCAGCGCCCCCACCCCGCGCCCCCACACTCCCGAGCCCCACGCGGTGCCGCTCCTCGGCGGGGGTTGCTCAGGCGACGGCGGATCGGGGTGCGAGAAGTAGCTGTCCTTTCGTCATAAAAGCAGGGATTCGTAACTTTTCCTCGCCTTCTTTGTAAAAGGTGTTTGAATTCCTTGACGTTATGGAAAACTGCGTCTTGCACATTTATCTACAGCCTCAGATACCGAAACGTATGGAGTATTAAAAGAAGAAAACTAGTCAATCTTTTAGCGGCTCATTCAGAATGTCTTAGCCACTCGCTTTCAGGGACGCTAGCAATCCCTCCTTAGAGTCTCATGCGTTGCCACTTCTCATCTTGGTCAGTGGTGGGCATATTGGCATGCGGGGAATGCTGGTTCTTTTTTTGGCGTTCGAACAAGTCCTAAATACTTTTTAAATAGGTTTATAAAATATATCTGGATATCTCAAACCTAAAAAGTTTATTTTTGTTTGTTCTTTTGTGTATTAAAGACTATATATCACTTTCGTAGTCGTTAATCAGCCATGGTTAATAACCGCCTTTAATTACGTACATTTATGTATACCGTATTAGGTAGTCAGTGTGATTATTTAAACCCTTTGTTCTAAGAAAATTTAAATTAATGAGTGTTAATTTGATGTGTAGA
Organism: Gryllus longicercus; assembly: GCA_038098605.1. NCBI lineage: Eukaryota > Metazoa > Arthropoda > Insecta > Orthoptera > Gryllidae > Gryllus > Gryllus longicercus. Next base: position 1,727,316 of record JAZDUA010000162.1, read on the forward strand.
CGCTATCAAAAATATCGCAATGGTGAACTTAGTCTCAAGACAACCCCGACAATACCTGTAGATATCTCGGTATGTTCACCACAAATTCCACATGACCGATGGAAGAACCAGGGCAACAGCAGTGTGGCAACAGCAGCAACAGTAGCACAAGCGCTAGCCATTACACAAACCCCCTCCTGAAAAATCACCTTTTTGAATTCGGTTTTTATCGCTGTCTGCGTTATTCGGCAGCAAGTAACTTGAACGGGTGTTACTGTTACGTGAGTTTGGGAATTCCTACCTGCAGGGTGCATGGAATTTGGTCGCACGCAAATGTCAAACTGGTAATAATAAACTGGTAATAATTAGGTGACTGTTAGCTAAACCGTATGTAAGCAGATGCGCCTTTGCAGTCATCTACACAAAACAGAACCTCCTTCAACACAGCCCTGGGAATTGATTTAATGACAGCTGAAGTACAATTTGAAATCCGCCGAGAGTCAAAGGAAACAAACACTGCACTGAAGTCAGTGAACACATATGCTACTACTAGCTAAACTTGGCGACCCTGGAGGGATTTTCATGTCAAAAAGTGCTTTTCAAGTTCATAATAAATATTAATTTTAAGCATATTATCGTTGCCCGGCTTGTCAATTTACGGGAATAGATTGTTACAGTTTCATTGCTGCGATAAAGTTACGAAGGAAAAAATATAGACTAAAATACGTTTAAATTTCAATTTCGTCGCATAATCAACTTTATCGTCAACTACAGTACCTTAACTTTATTGTCAATCCGATGAATTAAGTCGTAAAGATTCATCTTAAACCTGGAAAGTGAATTGTGATTCACAGCGTTTTCGCAATGTTCTCATAGATGCATTGAAAGAAAACACGTTTATTTTTGTAGAATCCATCCACAAAATCCTGTATAGAACCGGCTAAGAATTATGCCTATCAATTTGTCTAGTGGAGAAGACACAAATGCATTCTTTACTTTGGGGCTACAAAATACTGTTTTTAAAGAAATTTCTTATAATCTTCAGGATGGAGCCACAAAAATTGATCAGTTTCCTACTAGGCAACAGAAATACGTTGATTGACATCTTATTTGTCTCGGATGATTGACCGGAAGTGGTTTAACTGAGAATTATGAATGGACGGCCGGACACACACATGAAGGTTACTCGAAAAATAAGGATGTCATAGCAATTATTTTTGAAATGATGTCGGGAAAGTAGTTAATTTTAAATCACTAAAAGCTGGTAAACATATATTAATGAAACGAATGATTTACTATCATTATTCAATAGTAATCGGGTCAGGAATGTAATTGTCATGAAGAGATTGTGTTTGTTCGGTCAGACAGCGGATAGATATGATTGAGACGTTGCATCGGTAACTTGGCGTGTGTAATCGGTCTCAAAAAGCTATTAATGCAAGCGAACGCTGCAGGGCCATATTTAAGAATGCATAGCAATCCAGCCCATATCGAGAATGGCGAATGGACATTAGCAATATCCCGGTCATTAGAAACAACAATAACAATATATGCCCCACCTTCCACCTCTCAAACTCTACGATTTGATCCCTACCCCCTCAATCCAGGCCATCACTTCCTGCTCGCAGTCGGCGCCTCACGCGCAACCTAGCGCCTCGCCACGCCGTCTACCAGATCGGAGCACGGGATGCGCGAGGCCAGAGCAAAAATTCCCTTAATCGGATTTCGGCGCGCATTGGCGCCCCCGTGGATTAGCCCACCAAATAACCGTAAGCCGCAATAAACCCGCCTGCAGCTTACATCGCCACTACTCCCCGCTCGGCAGCGCCACAATCGCCCCTCTCCCCACGCTTCCGCCCCGCTCCTGGCTCGCTCCTCGCTTCGCCCCCGTTCCGCTCTCGCCCCGCTCCACTGCCACCCGCTTTCGCCCAGCTACCACCCCGCTCCCGCTCCGATCCGTTCTCGCCCCGCGCAGCTCCCACCCCGCTCTCGCCCCGCTCGCGCCCCGGCCCCGCCCCTCTTCCGACCCGCTCCCACCCAATTCATGTCTCGCTCTCGCCCTGTTCTCGGCACGCCCCCGCCACGACCCCGCCACTCTCTCATTTCACTCCATCCCTCTCAGGTCTCGCTCTAACCCTGTCCCTCCCATTCCGCCTCCGTCCCAAGCCGCTCCTCCTCCCCCGTCCACGCCTCGGCACCGCTCGCTCGCAAGCTGCGCCCCCACCCCGCCATCCCCGAGCCACTAGGCCCCTCCACCACCACACGCACGGAGACTACCTTTGCACCCCGCCTCACCCTACGTCTCCCCCTGCCGTACGTGCGTACATTCGATTGCCACATCTTCCCCACCATCCACCATCGCCCCTGCCCCCGCCCCCGCCCCGCACCACCCCCGCTCCCCCCGCCCCCGCAAGCAGCAGCTGCCGCTGCCGCTGTATTTGCCTCTCGCTGAACTGAATAATTGGCGACGTTGCCTTTGCGAGCGAGACTGTACGCATTGGAATATTTACTTGTTGCAGTTATTCTATTTGTTCACGCAATAGCTCCCTACTATTTTCGAGCTGTTTTTCTAGCAGCCGTATGCAATTGTATTTGCTTCATTTTGCATTGCTCTGAATAATTTCTATTCTTTATACTTACATTATACTTTTTGTTTTGTTTTATCCCATAATGGTGGCTGTTTTTGATCCGAAATAAACTTCCATCTGTGGTGGATATGGACATAGAAAAACTGGGGAAGTTGCATATCGGAGTAGGTGGTGCGACGTACCATTTATGTTCCAAAGCTAAGCATTGTTCTGACAATTTCTTATACAACAGAATATTCATTGTAAATAAAATATTTGATAGTTTCTTTCAGAAAAGTAGTCAGCATTTCCTTGAAAAATACGTTATGTAAATGTAAACCGAAATAATGCGAAAATTAGTTTCCCTTCCTTAATATATAAAGAAACACTGGTTTCCTGACACTTTTATCTCGTTCAATTGAATATATGGATCAACGTTTTGGCAATACTACGAGAGCATTTGGAAAACTAGTCATTAAAATCCTGTAGCCCTATTAACGGACGTAATAAAAAGAATGAATTTACGTTTTACATTCACTTGCACATAATTCATTTCTTGATATTTCAGGTCACATTTATAAATGCTCTTAGTGATAAGTAGTCTAATTGGCTTTGTTCTTTAAAGTCAAATGTCTTTACAACGTATGAATTTATAACAAAAGATGTAAAATTCATGTAATGTTATCACAGGTAATAATATTCACAACCATGCAACCGCAACTCGAATATTCCAACCTCAAAACCCCGATAGAATGTAATATCTGTTGACAGCTTTTACGATCGAAATGTCAGAGAGCATTACGTAGAGGTACGTTGAATCATAAATCTGGTTATTTATTGCAGAGCATACGTGTACGTTTTGACGAGAATGGAATGTCAAACAACAAAATTGCTCTCGAACAAATGTGAAAAAATAATTTCATTTAAAAAAATTAAATATTATCAACAATATTACAAGTGATAATTTTGCCTACAATGGATTGATTCTTATATTAATTTACAATGACGTTATGCCATTCGTAGCTACATGGAGTATGAAATGATAGTAAGTACACTAATAGTTTATCGAAATGTCTACCTCTTAAAACACGTAAATCTTCTTCTTTATGTTTAGTATCCATATTTTAGATATTAACTTACTGTCTTCCTGTCCAACTGTGACCTATTGATCTGAGACAGTAATGAAAACAGTTTATGCAAACGGCAAACTTCAGTTTGTTAAATATCTTAAACCAATTATTAATTGAGATATTGCTATCCTTTACTCTATGTATAAAGACGTCCAACACCATAAACTAAATCAAAAAAACGTTTAACGTCATGCAATCCGACATGCGCTTTGTATATCTCCGAATTTCCGAGGAGCGAATCCTCGTAGCCAGTGGCCAGGGCGCCTCCATCGCGGTCGACGAGTAAGTTGGCGGAGGTCGGTCGAGGCCTTCCAGACGGGTGACGCGCCAGGGAGGCAACATGGCGCCGCCCCTGCGAGTAGTAGGAGCTCTGCTGGCAACGCTGCTTCTGCAGGTGGGGATCGCGATTTAAAATTAGAAACGTTCCATTAGAACACATCAGAAAGTCACTAAAGAAATTAAAATATTTTTATTTAACACTATATTTTTTTATTTAACTGAGTAATCCAAATCTTAATTTAAGCCAAAAAGTAATCAAAACTTGAAGTTGTAGTTATTTTGTAATTTTTACGATAATTACATGTTCAGGTACACATCTATCAAACGATTAATAGTTTAATAAATATTACATGTATCAGATCGTCACTTATATTTTGAAATAGAATCTCAATAGTTTTGTTTGAAAATATGTAACATGAAAAGTTTATCTCTAATTTGAATGAATGATTGTGTCAGTCTAATGAATTTAAATTAATTTTTAAAAGTTTAAAACAATCAGCCATTTCATTTGTCCAAGAAAATGAAAATATTGTAACATCCTACGGGTCGAGTTAGGAACTCCTAGTTTTAGATCTGTTAAATTCATCAACATTGCGATGTACTGAAAGATATGGAGAGGAATATTTTGCATAATGTTTAAAATACATGATAATTCGATTTAACAGATTTCATTCGTGTGTCCACACTTCCCCACAAGGCGAATAAGAACCAAAATTATTTAAAATACACGTGATACAGCAGACAAGTAACCAATGTTCCCAGTTTGAGTTGCAAAGGGTAAGAAGGGAACCAATAGGTCCTGACATTGAATGTTGTTCTCTATATTAATAACAATAATAATGATAATCGAAATTCATGGCTTTCCAAGAGCATAATGAACATAAAAATGTTCGGAAGGAGTAATCCGAATTCGTCACAGCAGAGCCTCTGATCAGGTCCTAAGGTTAGAGTGCCGTTGGTGGCAGGATTTTTGACACTAGCTAAATAACTAAGTCATATTCAGATGGTGACTGGAGAAGAATTCTATCGGCCGATTGCTCTGATGGGAAGGGTTTTTGCAAGGCGATGGAAAGGGAAAGATAGTTTTCCGTGGTTTCTCCAATCAACACCAGGTAATTGCCAGAGCAGCACCCTAACAAACTTGCCACGGTCCGCGCGCGATCTTTCCTTCCTCTTCCTTGTCCTATTCTCACCCCTTACACATACATGCACTTCACTACCACACATGTCAGGATAACAGTCGGGAGCTTAAAGCTTGTCCTGGTTGGGGCGGTTCCCCGCTGATGGGAGATACCTGATTGGGAAAACCCCACTAACCAACGGGAGGTCATTGCCAGCACCAGCAATAAAACATGCAGTCCACATATGGGGCTAATGACCTTAGTAGTTAATGCGCCCGGTTTCACTAATCAATCAATAGTGCCCTTTTCACGGGGATCGCGTTCCACGCTCCGCGCTGCTGCTGCTGCTACTGTGTTGGTGCAGTTATGTATGTTCTGATCGTGTTGTGTGTTTTCATGTGGTGTTTATATAGTGTACAGTGAATCAGATTACTATTTTTCGATTAGCTTAATAATCCGTTCACGATGAGTAAAAATCGTAAAAGGAAAATTATAGCAACACTTGTAATTAGTGCCACAACACTATACCAAGAGGAAATGGAGAAGAAAAAACGCTTTGGGTAAAAAGTTACAGACAAAAATATGATCACATGCCGCTGTTGAAAGAATTAAAGGAGAACTATCTTGTAGGCTTCCTTTACCCCTCATTTTTTAAATTTTTATTAGTATACACAGAACTTTAAAGCTTCCATAGACTAGGACATTCCCTATATATGGAAAGAAACTCCCTCACCATATTCAGTCTCCAGCAACGACTATCCGCCATTTCAATATACCGCCCGGCTGGTCACTGATGTCTACTCGCAACAAAACTCGACGTGTAAGTGCGAGCCACGCTTTTGCTCGCAGCGTTCCGCAACGCGCTCTCGCACGCAAACCGAACTTCCATTTAGAGTGCGTTCTGAAACGTGCACCTGAGTGGCCCGCTGCCAGGAGCGCGTTCACGAACGATGGTGGAAGGCAGCCTAATCGAACGATATCGCTTGCATGCCTAGCTGGAAGCGAAAACGCTGCCCTTGGAGAACAACACTGACCTCGCAGATGGCTGCGCGAAAGCTGCGCGCAGTTACAAGCCGACGCCGGCGCCGGCGCCCCTGCCCGCTGCCGGAAGTGACGGTAGGTGGGCACGCTGCGCCCAACGTCTGTCTTTCCCTGCTTCCGCAATCCTCCAATAGTGGGGTTCATTTTTTTATTTATTCGCCGTGAAAAACATTACAAAACTGCATGTATATAATTTGGCACGATTCCTTGAGTTCCAGAATCCTTGCTTCTTTCTTATACTACACTTGGTGGAAGATAATACCAACAAGCATGTTGACAACTTTTGAAAACTAAAAATGTTACCTCCTTAGTAATTAGAAGCATGTTTGCATCGGCAAAAGACTCACAGACTTTTCCCATAGTATTCCTAATAGTTCCTACATACACCGCACCGCTACTAGCAAAAGGTAAGTTAAACAAAACGTAAGCATAGTGAATGGACGTGTTTGCTCAGAAGCAAAAAAGGGGACATTTCACCTTTCACTCAACGGATCAACAGCAGCAATGCTTAAATCCTGATGATGAGAGAAACTGATCCAGAAGCAGAAATACCATTATTCTTGCTGTCGTAGAGTTTTACACCACTTCCTTGCGTGTAGCTCAAATTTTCCTAGACGAGAGCCGATGGCGCGAGCATCTCCCCTCTCTGGAGGACTGACTGGCCAGCCAAGGGCCTCTCAGATGGACCGCAGTCAGATGCTGGGAAAGCGCAGGCTTTCGCTTCAACAATAATGGAAACCCTCAGAGGAACATCTAATTGTATTCTAATCATTAATATTTAAGAGGAATATCCGTCTGATATGGAATATAAATAGGTAAATCGGATTCTGTTGTGTTGATAATTGTTTGAAATTAATTATGGGAAAAATATTTATATACGTTATATACTTTTAATTGCATTGTTTCTATATTTTGTTCTTTAGTAAGATTTAATGTGTTGCAATTTAATTTATGAGATTTAATATAGCAAAACGTAATATAGCCGTCTCACAGACGGATATTTCTCGTAATAAGGTTAAATTCCAGAACGACGTTTTCAAAATGCAAAAATTCATTAAATATTTCACAGAATATATGTATATTTTTTAGATTACAAAATATGAGCTCTAGTCAATCTTATGCGAAAGACTTGCGCGAAAGACTCTCACTTTATTGACAGAACACGGATGTTAACTCAATGGGGCAATTTGAACTGAAGTACTATAGATGGAAAAGTAAAATTATTTTCAATAGGTCACTTAATAGAAAAGCAGATTTTTTGATAAAATCCAGTGGTAATTGTAATCCAGTGGTCTGATAACTGTGAAGCATTCTGTTAAAATGTCTGTAATACTCTCTGCTTCCTGGATCGAACATTTCATCATCAATAAACAGATACATTCAAACTCTCTACCCTACTTGACGCTATTTATGTTTAAAGCTATGAAGATAATTTTTAGACGACTGAAAACAATTAATAATTGGAGTTTATGTCTTTAAATTAGTCCCCTAATTGCTAAACGTACGTGTATAACATACACGTATGTTTGGAAACGTAAATTATGTTATTCATATTAAATAGTTTGGAGTTTATTGTGCTTTTCGTCCTTTAATAAGAGTCCTCCAGCGATAAAACATGTACTACATATGTGGCACTAATGACCTTAGCAGTTGACGCGCCCAGAATCACAAATAAATCAATCAATCGTGAATAAACAATGCCTCTTTGTTCCCCAGGGGAAGCAGCAATCAAGAATAACGCGTCCGAGGATGTGGCCGTGCGCTTCGCCTCGTTCGATGAAGATGAGGCAAATTTCGCTGACACGAGAGCCCCGACCGAACCCCCGGGTGCGCTCGAACACTTTCCGTTGGAAGAGCACCCGAACATCACGTTCGCTGACGGTGAATTGGATATTTCCAACGTCCTTTCAAGGCGGAATGGGTAAAGTATCAACGACTATATTCCTTGAGATCACAAATCACATTACCTAAAGTTGTTTCTCAATATTTTATAATACTTTTTCATTTTAATTGTAATATTATTCCTCTATGCAGTATTCGTTTTTAGGTGTACACTGGTAGTCAGTTCATAGAGAACAGGTGTCCTTCTCATTCTATCATTTGGATATTTTCATAAATCTACAATTAGAAGTAATTTAAGTTATCTTGACTATCTGATGGTGCAATCTGTTCTTCGGTATTAGGAAAATTAACGTAAATTAATCCATCAACCTCAACAAAGGTGGATGATTGCACATTGGTACGTTTTTATAAAAGACATATGTAAAGAACATTCGGCATGAAGTTTCGACTTAAAGTTTCGACATATGGGTGGAAACAATTATCAAAGTATGGTCATCTAATAGCATCTCATCTTATTTGGGTTGGTGACACTGCCGTCCGATATTGAAATTCGTTTAAAAAATGAAAAAAATAACAATTGGCGTTTTGAAAGGAACTTGACATTTGTTCTGGGGTTCTAAGACACAGTAGAAATATGTTTTATTATTTGTTTTACAAAAATTGTTTTAATTAGGTGATGAGAATTTTTTTTCTGATAGTACAATTTTTTCATGTTTCTCAATCACATAAAGTAGTTTTAATTTCACGAATTTAAATTAAAAATTAAAATCAAAAAAATCAGTATTTGGCTCCGGGTGTGTGTGAGTGGTGGGACGGGAGATAAGAAACCTTTCAAAAATCATATTTATTTTTTATTTATTCGTTGTAACTTGTTATTGCCTTCGATACGGAGTTTGATATACATGATATACATTTGAATGCTCCATAACTTACCTGGATCGAGAGGACCGTGGTTACAACTGAAATATGAAAACAGTTGAATGGTGCTACATATTTCTTTACAGAAAGAATTATGAAAGGGAATAATGGGAGGAAAATATAAAAGACAAACCGAGTCAAGTTAACATCTAGTTAATTAGTAAATACGTAAATATGAATCAATAACAACAGGTAAAAAAATAAAATTAAGTATGTACCACGGGCGTTAACTGGTTCTAATGACCTCGGGTGACAAAACGTTCTCGAGCCAAAGGCCCTCGTGCGTTTCCCACTCGATCATTAGAACCATTATAACGCCCGTGGTGCATAAATAACTATTTTAAGTTAGAGCTATAATGTAACTACTCATACAGGTATGTCATTTAGGTTTAGAAAACTTTTTACTATGTTATCCGGGGATATTGTTTGTGTCCCGCATATGTGCTGCACAAAAGTGTAGCAGTTTTGTTCTGGGATGCGGTTTCCTTCAAGGAGATTTGGAAATACTTTCCAAAATCGACTACTGGCGAAACAATATTGTCATGAAACGACTGCGTTGTTATTTTCGAGCTACTTGTCGCGTGTCAATAGGAAAGTTTTGAACAGCTAAAAGTCATTTAGCTGTGTTGTTTTCTCAACGTCTAAAGGTTTATGAGTAAAAGTCAAAAATAAGAGCACTATACTCCGATTTAAACATAGTGCCATTTCAAGGTTACAAGGTGGACGGAGAGGGGGAAATGGCATACAATCGGGAACGTCCTTGCGACTTCAGTTTTTTTGTATTGGATGACAATATCCTCCTCTCTTTCCAGCCCGTGACTCCGAAGTGTATATATATTTTAAACGGAGTACATCGCACAGAATCCTAAATCGTCCGTCCTCGGGTACAAAATGTATTTACGGAAAAGTATCGCTAGAAGTACTTAATATTTTCTTAACGAAAGTTGATTAATTGTCGCCATTGTCAGAAAATTTGGGCGAATCGATTCATTTTGCCGAGAGGAGAGCCATTTTGCCTTTTGCCGTGTTAATAATTTCCATAACATCCCCTCACACACATACACCAAAAAATACGTTTTTCGCGACTTCACTTCGAATGGTCTGAAAAGATCTGAAAAAATAGAGAATCCCCACTTGAGGAGAGTTGCGGGAATGTGCTTCAAGAGGTGGGCTACAGGTTCAATGTAAGTACTGTAACGGACGAAAACGCAGAATCAAGGACATGTGAAAGTTATCCGATGGCTGAATGTTCTTTAATTATTATTGTTGTTTCGCTATATGTTATACTCTACTATTGAACATAGGAATGATAATAATTTGTGTTCTGTAATAGGCAAAACTTAATGTTCCAAGGTAAAATATTTCTACAGAGCGTATTTTTTAAATAAAATGGAATACATTTATATGTATATATCTTATTAGTTCATTATAAATACAGTATTAAATATTGAAATTGAATTAAATTTAACACACTCACAATATTGAAATTAGAAATAAAAATGATTGTCGGATACTTTTTAAAGTGCGTTTTGTGTTCCCTCTGCTTTCAGACAAGCTCTAGTGGAGTTGCTTTTCTCCGTTCTAAATATAGCGTTACCCGGACTGGGAAGTATCGTAAGAAAGGGAAAGGACATCCTCTGCAGAATATTAAAAAGAATTCTTAATATGTGCCCTTCCTGAATTCCGAATACATTCTGATGAAGTTTCAAAATAAAATAAATTGTTAAAAATATTTCTTGAAGTTTTCTTAAACATATGATTTGTAATGTAAACACTCCTTTACAATCAGTTGACAATGAGTAATAAATATTCATGTGAGACATTGAAAACGTAAAAATGAAATATTATGTTCTTCTAACTATTACTCCTTCCATGTAGTTTGCTTTATTTCACGTGAAAAAAACAACACACTGCTATTCCTTTTAATATTAACAAGAATGTTTTTGCCGTTTTGGTCATGGATTTATGTAAAAAATCATTTTGTAATTTTCGTATTTCATCGCAGCCTTTATGAATTCTGTAGTTAGTGGGTACTTTCAGGACCCGAAGAGAGATGACCTAGACTCGGAGTTGATTGGCCGATTAGAGATACCGAAGTCCAATGGTCCCGTAAGTGTAGTGCAGGTATTTACCGCTGGCGGTAGCAGTGATCTTCCACCGCTGGTCGGTGAGTTCCGGTGTCGACGTACCCGTCGGTTTAGAGGTTTTCCTTCATCCAGGTATCTCCCGCCAGCGGAGCACTGTCCCAGCTGGAACCAGCTCTAAGCTCTTGGCTGATCTTCCGGCGTGGTAGTGTAGTGTATGGAAGTAGAAGGTAGAACAACAAAGAGGAAGGAACGATCGCGCGTGGTCCGAGGTCCACTTCTTAAAGGTTTGCTTGAGAATTCGTCAGCTGTTTATTGTAGAAACCACGAAAAACTGATCAGAGCAGCTGGGAATTCACGGGAATTCTCCGCCAGGCAGTGGTTGAGTGCGACATAGCTAGTGTCAAAAATCCTACCATCTTCGTAACTCGAATCTTGACACCTCTCGATCAGAGGCAGTGCACCGATATCAGTTGTCGCACTGATGTAGTCGTGGTGTTAGTAGCATCATTTGCAAACAGCGAGTGCACTCTAATTCTGACGTCCGTCCGGCGCGACGCAGCTCACGTGGCCAAATGTGGGACACGATTGCAGGGTGGGGCTCGATGCGGTTAAACGCAAAATTTCCCCTATTCCAGAAATAAAAAAAACTATTCTTTTTCATTCATCATTCTCGATTTTTTGTATCTTTTAGAAAGTCGATTTTTTCTTCGGCAATGCTAAGGAGTATTCTTAGTGCTTCAGCTCACTGTAAGCACATTCTGGACAAAACAGACCAGTAAATCAAGATACTGCTGTGTGCTAACAAAGCGTTTCTTAGCAAAATTATATAACACTTTTGCACCTAAAGGAGAAAAGACGGCATTGTTTTTCCTACATGAAATGTCTCACCCTTAATAACAATCTAAGAAAACAATTTGGTTTTGTGTGATTTTAATTGAGTCACGTTATTGGGCGCCCTTTTGGGCGCCGCTCTCTGCGAATAACGGATGTATAATTATATTTACCCGCTTCTTAGAGGGGGTTTCTCTCCGGGGTGGGCATCTACGCATTAGCCCCTACCCGCACCTCCCGCAAGCCTACAAGTACGCCGAAAGGTTGGTATGTGGGTGCCACCAGAGCGCAGATCGAAAGCTTCCCATTCAATGCCTAGATCAGGCCACCACTGGCTTCTCAGGCCAGCGCCGTAGTCGCAACAATGCACCACTCACAATGCGCCGGGACAAGTCCCTCCTCTATACTCAGGGTATCGAGCCCCTGCCACGGAGAAGCCAAGTGCCCAACTGGGGGCCACGAGGCTGAGGCCGGGGGTGATTGCGACCACTGCTTCCTCCTCCAGCCTATCGACGTGAGTACAGCCGGAAGCTAGTCAACCTGACAGGGCGGTTCATGCTTCTGGTCTGTATTTTATGTGTGGGATCTGAAGCAAGCCCCTTGTCCAATTCCGCCCCAAGGTCCACGACCAAGAGGAACCAACTGGTGGGCCACAGGGCGAAATGGGCAACATGGAGCCTAGCACCGCCCACTCACTGTCTCCATCTTGAGTGTAACAACGTGAGTACCGCCGGAAGGTAGGCAACCTGACAGGGGGGTTCATGCTCCTTGTCTGGATTTTTATATGTGGGATCCCAAACACGCCCTTAACCCAATCCTTCCCCAAGTTCGACGACCGAGAGGAACCAACTAGTGGGTAACAGGGCTAACTGGGCGACGCGTAGCTTAGCCTCATACACTCACTGTCTACCTTGATACTAACGACGTGAGTGCCGCCGTGATTCTCGGGATCCGGGTGACCATTTGCAATCTTCCACTAAGAACCGAGGCCTCCACGGGCGTTTCCCCCTGCGGAAGGGCAACCCTGTGGCCCTCTGCTGGGGGAGTCAGCCCGATGGGCGAGAAGAGGGCAGAGGGGGTTCGTGGGCGTATCGGCTCAAGGCTGAAAATGGCGAGTGGCGCAGGCAACAGGGACCACCGCGGGGAGTCCGGCCCTTAAATCCTTGCATTCAAGTAGCCCTTATTCACAAGCCTCATCGAAATAGAACCCAAGTATGCCACTGCTAGATAATGGATTACACCTCAGGGGTGCACAACATAGACAAATAATGAAAAATGTTACAGATTAAGATTTGAAAAAGTCTTGAAATACACATACGATCCTCTACACCTTGCAACGTTTATGAATATTACCACAGTATTACCCAAAACTACTCCTTACTGCCTTACAAAACTTAAGAAGTTTTAAAAAGTTCTGTGAAAATTAAAAAGTGCAATGTTATTCCTACTAAGAAACAACAAACAAATAAGTCTTAGTAGTGTGCTAAGACATTCCCGAATTTTTAAGGTAAATTCGAAATGAACTAAATAATTAAAAATATATAGTTATCATAGTAGTTGGGCTATTCAAGAATGATTGAGGGCCCCTACAAACTTGCGTTTTTTGACCTTAAAGACACAAGTGACCAAAACCCAAATGAACATAAATCATTAATGAAGTTAGAATTGTGCGTTTCATTGTTCAGGCACAATATGGACGTTTGCACATATTAGCTTAATATTTAAAGGAAGAATTGCAAAATTTCTCATCCCACAGGTTGTTTTGTTACTTACAACATTAAACCAAACAAACACAATAACTTAGCTAGTTATCGTTTAGAAGGAAGAATGGAATATACGTCACAGAACGCTTGCTGATATGTAAATAAAAGGTATTGGAAAGCTTTTTTGAGCACGTAATATGCGTTTAAGAGAATGGTATGGTTACAATGAAAACTACTTGTGTTTGACTTATCCAAATTAAATGCAATCGTGAGGCACATGATATGCGCTGGCGAACACGTCTGAAAGGGGATGTGTTTTACTAATGTACGCGATATTCGAAGGACACATGTCTTCTTGGCAGTGATTAATGGTGTGTTCGTATTTGGAATCATGGTGCGTTTACATCCTTGTCTAAAAACACTCATATATGTAATACGGTTGGAATTTGGTCCACTTAAAGAATGATTCTGAAAAATATAGCACAAATGTATTCAACACTAATACAGAAATTACACTTTTGTGCTCTGAACCGGAAATCGTTATATTTTTCATAACAATTGAATGGTTTTACTTTCTGAGCTTGTAATTGCCTTTATAACGCTATCATCAGACTTGAGAGCCGCTCAATTTTTGAGATATTGATACTGATTTAGTACAATTTTTGAGATATTGATATAGTAATTAGTTTTAAACTAATGTGACAAAGTAATGAAACATATATATTGTCACTTTTGATATGAGCTTTTATATAATTAATTTCCAATCTTGAAACATTTGAAACCAGTAATTTTCAGTTACGAATAAAATGTGATGCATTTTTCCTTTTTAGAGGAATAAATCATATAAAGGAGCCTAATGATCACAAACTAGATCTATATCAGTAACGTACTACGTATATTTGAGCAACGTTTTTGTGCCACTGGGACAAACAGCGTGCTTACTTACTAGGCTGTCCGGGTGACGCCGCGTCCATGGCGAAGGTGCCGACGTTTCGGTCGCCATTCTGCGACCTTCCTCAGGGCGTATTGCCTGAGGAATTGTATTGCCCTATTGCAATACGCCCTGAGGAAGGTCGCAGAATGGCGACCGAAACGTCGGCACCTTCGCCATGGACGCGGCGTCACCCGGACAGCCTAGTAAGTACTGACTCCGGCCGCGGAAGCCTACGCTCTCAAACAGCGTGCTGTCAACATCAGCATGATTGATAAGTAACCGGTGAGTGGAAAATTCCATTGATCATCGATCTTTTCACAAGAACACGATTCTACACGATACTTCTTTCTACAACCTTCCTCCGAGGATTCGCCGTTCACATACATAGATTGTTGCAAAGTCTTCAGATGCTCACGTACAGTTAGAAAGCAGGCGAGATACTAAGCACACGGTCAGAAATTGCGTGTTAAGCAAGCACAACTCCGTGGCACACTCGCGAAATTTGACAATTTCGTCTGGGGAAAGAATTTTTAATTTTCGTAATAGTACGTATAAAGTAACATAAAAGAGTATTGTAATCGTACAAAAATCGAACTCGCGATTCTAACGAAAATTCGCCAGTTGGAGGGTCCTCTTAATCTAAATATAGTTGTTTCGAGAATTATTCTCGTAAAATAGGTCAGTTCAGTTAAAGAGCAGACAAGGTTATTTTGATAGATATAGAAAAGACAGTTAAATTAATAGTAAATATCTTTCAATATACGAATTGCACATGTTATTTATAGATGCTCTAAGAAAACCTCTATTATGTTGAATTATGACTATTTTGTTCTGAAATGAATGAAATATGCAGAATATACTGCTAGAAATTGATATAATAGTTTCTAATGTTTTTTCTACTAAATTCCAAACATTATTATAGTTGCTTGGCGTTATTGCCTCTAAATTAATAACTGAAAATTCTTAATACAATTAATTCGATCTGTCGTATAGTTTGAATTTTTTATTCCAACTACTTTATCTGGCTTTTTTGATTCAATATTATTTGATGTTATGAAATCTTATGCTTTCACGATTAAAAAAAGTTGACTTTGCGTTGTAATTACAAACGTGTTATCTAAAACATAGAGTACCAGCTGTAGCAACTTTCCGCTAGAGGGGGTAATTAACGTCCGTGTGTTAAACGGAGGTTCTGGGCGAGTTGACGTGTAACGTGCTAACAATGAGAGTGTTTCTAAACAAGCCACTGTTTTCGATTTATTCCACACAACTTGTTTGAATTTGAGCAGCAACAAGGTGGTTAAATCACAGTTTCAATTACATGATAGTGAACACAATTTGAAATTCTGGATCACATATCTTTTGAATTTCCAGATTTTTCTTTCATGGGAAAATTGTGGTACTGCCTATGTAGCTTTTTATTTCGAGTTGTATTGCGAAATTCTCAGACCATTGTTTATATACGCATTTATATAGAATTTTTAAGCAATAGTTTAATAAACATCACTAATAACTAGGACTCAAATGTTTATGACTTAAAAATGTTTGATATATGCAAGCATATATGACCTAAAAAATATGAAAATAAGACAAAAAATACGCCTCAAAATAGTTTTTGGTTGTATTTTCGATACGTTCAAAATCTTTCCGCTGTGGAAATAACCATTATATTGAAAATATACTTTTAAAATGTAGCACATTCACAATTCACCTCTTTCTCTTTAGAACCCCGTGAAGACCATTCTACATGCTAAAGTTCTTAAATAAATTTTATAGACACGGTTGACCTTGGCACAAAATCTGATAAAGCTAAACGAACACTTCCTTTGCATGTAGTGCTTCCAACGCTTTCTTTTTCTCCCTCTATATAGCTTATCTTCCTAACTCACATACACGTATATTTATAGGACAGACAGACAATTATATACAACAATTGCAAGAAATTAGATAACAATAAGAAGATATGAAAAGTCTCTTTGAGACGACTGCAAGCAAGTATGCAAAAATGGAATAAAAAATAAATAATGACAAAAAACGAAAATTCATATCAAAATATGACCATAAATTATGTGATTAAAAGTGAAAAATTAACGGAAATGGCCGAAGAGTTAAAAAAGCCAAAATATGACCGTATATGACACGTGAAAATTGCATAATTTTAGTCATTTTAGATAAAATCATGATAATCATTCATTCTCCGTGGAAATATCCCAAAGAAAAAGAAGTGGTGCTAGAACAGCATGTACTTTCATGCGACTTTACGGCGCACGCCCAACACCAAATTCCATCAACTCAGGACTTCCACAGGGATTTAGCCTATCCCTACCCCATTCACCAGCAATATAGCTGACGTACCCACCACACAATTAACGTCCATTGCCACCTTACAGATGACGCAGCAATCTACTTCACAAACTGAGATATAGAGACAGCAATAGAGAATCTACAAAATCATCTCAACGTCTTTTCCGATTGGGTATAAAAATGACATGTTCAGATAAACTCAAGCAAGAGTCAAGAAAAATATGCCCTCTTCGACCCCTCGACCTGCTCACACGACGGCAAAATATGAGTATTATTCGACAGACCATGGAGTATTATTCGACAGACCTAACCTACGGTAATTAGGACAGTTTGCCCGGGAGATTCTGTAACGCAGCATGCTGAATCTCGCTTTAGGTGCTACGCATTCTGTGCTACAGTTCATAAATAAATTTTTGTAAGTCTGCGATTTGTGAAATATTTGACTGATGTTGTGAAATATTACTTTGTAAAGTGTTCCATTCCCTGCAAACTTTTACAATATCCAAACTCTGAATTTGACAACTCTAAGACATGGGAACGTATTGCTACGCCCCGCTTCCCTCGATATTGTTGTCACTGACCCTCAATACTGCAAGCAGCGATATCAAGCGACGATATGAATTAGTGAGCAACTTGGCGCAGCAGCAAGAAATTTGATGACCAGCTCTACTATCTCCTCGCCTGGGGCTGGCTTCCTGGGAATCGTGTTTTGCTCGCTCGTTGAAAAGCCCGACGCACCGAGCGTGCTCGGTGTGTACATCACCCCTGGAGAGATGGCGCGCATTGCAGCGGAGGGGGTGCGCGGGGGTGGGGCATGAGATCAAGAAAACAGCCCTCACAATGCGCTGGCCCTCGGGAGGACGGCAAGAAGCGGCGGACAACGCCTACGCGCACGCACGGCGCACGGCGCACGGCGCACGGCGCACGCCCACGCCCACGCCCACGCGCTATCTGGCGGCGGCGCCGGCGCCCATTGTTCCCGCGCCTTCCGCCCCCCGGGCCCGGTGTGCCCCAAGGCGCACAATGCGGGCGCGACGGCGGCGCAGGCAGCGCTGCGAGGGCGAAGGCAGCGGGGGGCGGGGCGGGGAGAGCGGGGCGAGCGGGGCGAGCGGGGCGAGCGAGGCGGCGAATAGGGTAACGGAAGCGATGCAGCCGGACAGACTACTGGAAAAAATAGCCATCCTTGAAAATATACATCAATTGAAAATAATTTAAACAATGTCAATATTGTGACATTTTGTGAATAAATTTGAGGGGAAGACTGTGGTGGCGTTGGAGGCGTTGGGGGCGGTGGGGGCGTTGGGGGCGGTGGGGGCGGTGGGGGTGGTGGGGGTGATGTGTGCTGAGAATGTGTGAAAAGAGCGTTGGCGCGTTGGAGATGATACACCGAAACGTTAGAACAACTCAGAGGGGAGGGTCATATCGCAAATTCTTGTGAATAGAACTTCCACTAGTGCGACTCAAGATCTATAAGGAGTCTTTGATGACAAACAAAACTCTTGGTAGCTTTTCTCGGGTTTCTTCGGTTTCCCGTGTCTCTCATCTCACCATTGCTGCATCACAGTTTACCTCAACATTATCGCTATTGTCCACTCGTAAGATCATCACTCATTGGTCTACGACCGTAGTGGTTGAAGAATCTCAGAACCTCCTTAACTTCTTAAAAACTAAAATCTGTGGTTGCCGTAGATATCTTGTGGAAATCCATTCGGACGGGTAAATAGAAATCATCTTCCAAAATAATTGTCGTTAGTTGTAATAATTCAGTTATTTGTGACTATTCCACTCGTGAAATTAAAATCAATAGTGTTTAACTATACATACAAAATGCCCCAATCTGGGCGGTGAATTTCAAAAAGTTTATCGCTTTTTCTATCCAATTTTTCTACCTACTGCCTAATCATAAACTGTGACTATCTTAGGAGGCGTTATACATCGAACGATATGTCGATGGCCAATAAAGAGCGTATATATTACAACATAACCTCTGATTTTAACACGCAGTTATTTTCATTATTTGGCGCATTTTGGAACTGTGCTCTCCTCGCTTCGCCAGTCGGGAATTTATCGACAATTTCCAAAGTACTCGTGTTATTACCTATGATAGTTATTGTGAAGATGATTTATATTTACCGTCCCACTTAAATATTTAGTAATTTCACATACGCGCCCTTACATAGCGTTGGAGAGACTGAAGAGAAGGAAGTTGGACGAGGAGGCCTCGGGCAGCCGAGGGGAGGGGGAAGGCAACGCGGTGCAACTGGAAGTTCCCTTCGCAAGGCGGCGTCGGATAACGCAGGCGGCGACGCGGTATTTGCCGTTTCGCGTGCGTTAACGCCGCGTCGTTACTTATCTCGTGCTATTAGCCCCCGCCCCCACGCCCGCCCCCGCCGGCAGCGCGCCGCGTCTTTGTTCCGCGTCGACCGGTGACTGCGCCAGAAACAAATGGAATTGTTTCTGAGCGCGCAAGCGGAGAGGGGGCAGTGGGGGGAATGGAGGCTGTCTGAAGCTTTGGGGAGGAGGAGGGGAGGCTGGTGAATGAGGCGTGGTGTGTAGGCGAGGAGAGCCTGGGGGAAAGAAAAAGAGAGGGTGACGAGGTAGTGACAGAATGGCAGAGAGGAGGCGTGTGGGTGAGGTGAATGAAGGATGGCAGAATGGGACAAAGGGGTAGGAAAAGCAAAAGTGTGGAAGTAGAAGGGTAGGGGAGGCGTGGCGGGGCGGGGAGTGTAAGGTGGGACGAAGGGGAATGGAAGGGCGGAGAATAGATCACGAGGTGAAAGCGGAATAGTGGAATGGAAGATGGCGGCGTGATGATGAGGCGGAATAGATCGCGTTGTGCAGGCAGGTTGGTGGGATGGAAGTTCATGGCTGGATGGGGCGAGAAATGAGAGTCAAAGGAGACATCAAAGACTGATGGATAGGTCAGGGGGTTGAGGAAGGAAGGAGGGATGTATGAGGAGTAAGACAGCAGAGAATAGGAAGCGGGTTGGTGATATGGAAGTTGGTGGCTGGTGGGAGGGGTGTGAAGGAGAGAATAGGCCACGACAATGAGGTTGGCGATGGAGGCGGAGGGAAATAAGGGGATTGGAGGCGCAATGGGCGAGGAAAGGGAGCAGAGTGGCCGGCGGGGTTGAGGGGAGGTGGTGGGGGTTGGTCGCATTGTGTTGTTGCCAGGACGCTCCAGAGCTGTGCAGCTCTTCCCGACGCTGTGGCTTCTGAGAAGAAGCAACTTTGTATTCCTGCGCGCCGTGCAGTCGAATTCTGGCTTTTTGGCGAAGGTGATAAATTCGCTTCCTATGCGCAATACGTGGGTTGAAATGTTACCTTACTCTGAGGTGGAAAAAAGGTTATTACTTTCAACTAGAAATTTCTGAGATACTTTACAGTATCTTAACTGAAGTGGCTTGTAGTGCTGTAAAATGTTTAATATTATAAATAAATATATGATAATATGTTTAATTTTTAATTACAAATGTTTTCAGTCATTTTACTATTATTAATAAGATAGCTGACAAATTTGGAAATAGGTGACAGAATATTTTGAAATGTAATTTAAACAATATTGAGATTGCTGAGTTTGTATTAATTAGGTTTTTATATGGCTTTGTAATTTATAGTGACTGAATTTTTGTACAACTAAAAGATTGTTACAAGAGTTGAGAAGTAGTTAAAGTAAAATTTATTTATCAAATTTTTTTATTAATATTATGCGACTCTCCGACAGGTAAATAAAGTATTTAGAGTGATTAACCAAATTGTAACGATGAAGCTCGTGTAACACATTATTATTACTATTATTTCTATCATTACTGTATTGGCCATTTCTGATCATGATACATGATTAAAGTGCGTAACAACTAGGATCAGTTTTTCAGCAGTACCCCTCGGGAAGAAAATGTTATTATGCCTTGAATTGTGAATTATGAGGTGATAGGATGATGATGAGGAGTGAAGGGAAAATAACAAATTCGACCTTGTCTACGCAGGACTCTACTCTCCACCCTTCGCGGCGCAGACGACGGCTGCCACATCCGTCTGGGCCACGTGGCTCCTTTGGGGCGACCAGCATTCTTATGCTGAATCCAATTTTATCCCCCAGAGTTGCTAGTCCTGGGGAATGGAATATGGAATGATGACAATGAAGGATGAATAATAATAATAATAATAATAATGATAATTATTATTATTATTATTATCTATATTTCTATCTATAAAAAGTTACTTTAGAAGGTGATGCGGACACAGAGTATAAGTATAAATAAAGCAATGTATCTACAAAATATAATTATGTCGATTAACTTGTTCCAGCTCAAAACTCTAATTACGTAGAACACCTGGTGAAGTGTTAGTGTCCTTGAAGTCCTGAAGGATCACGGAGGGATATCTAAGACTTAAAACAGAATATGAATAAATTAAAATCATCTATAAACAATTCAGTAACTTAATGGTTTTTAATGCAAAACTGATCAATGAATTGAATTTCTTGTTAATAAATATTTTAGTTATTATGACAAATAAAGGATGTTGTCTGGTATCAATAATAACTGGTATCAATAATATTGATAGCAGACAACAGCCTTTATTTGTCATAATAATAGAAGGTATCTAAATCACCAGCGAACTAATTAATATTTTAGTTATTTTTGTAATTCAGCTACATGCGAGCCCATTATCGTTTGAAGGGAAGAATAATTTGTCTTAGGATAAGCGATGTATTCTGACACCCGCCTTCTGTTTGCGACACAAGTTCCGCTGACGCAAATCAATGTTACTTTGTTGTTTTGTGTCATGGCTCAAGTTTTGAAATGTTTAAACCAAAAAAATCAAATGTTTTTGCAAGCTCTTTGGTCTGTAGCGAGAAACTGTAAGTTAAATATTAAGTTAAATTACTGATTTCCCAATAATGCAAATATGATCTAGAGCTTTAAATATCAATATATATAATGTTTATTACTAAGGCAACTTTCCAAAAAAAAATGACAAATTTGCTTTGATGCACAACACTGACTTTTTCGCCACGTGTTTACTAGGCCTTTGATACTTCTACATCGATCTCGTTATGGATTGAATTCCGCTTTGATATAGTTCAGTGAGCGATTCATTCTCTGTATTCTTAACGTGTGTAATGTAGGCGATTACAGTAATCAGTCTCGTTGCAAGGCGAACTAATGAAATTCATCGGTTCTGTATTGTCTTCGAACTCATTTGCAGTTCTCTCTGGAAATTTCATTATCAAGTGCTGGAATGAAATCTGATTACGGGCTAAATTGGAAATCTGTCAAGCACATTTATGTGCATCTTAAACTTTGTTAAATCCTCTACTATTTGCTACTCTAATGCGAGTATTGCTAATAATCTATGCTAGAACCTGTTATATATTATCTTAATAATGATGTCTAGATAGAATAAATTATTACAGAAATTGTATGCTAAAACGTCAGAAAAATAAATCATTAGTATTATGAACATTTTGGTCTTATAAATAATTGCGTTATTCAGTCATAAAAATCTAAGTATTAGCTCAAAAGTTGTGAGGGCAAAAAGAGTCTTCAACAGAAAAAGAGATGAACGAGAAAATACTGTCACAGAATAATATTATCTACAAGTCGGTTATGAAGAGTGTAGAAGCAGATTCTTTTTGTGATTTATCTTAAAACTTCCCCAAAAGAGATCTTTCCAAAGTACTTTTACGAAAATCATTCGATTCATCAAGTCATTCGTATGAAACGGTGACAAATGTATAAGATAAGACAATCGTCGTCAATACGACGACACGTTCACAGAAAGATGATTTATCAGCTGAGTGAGTCTGGTGAATAAAATGTGATTGGCGAGTTCGTCATATTATAGAGATATTACTCTTAGAAGGCACCAGTTTGTCAGGTCGAAAAACAAATGAATGTCGTGCTGATCGTTGGCATTGCAGGCGATAGTGTCGAAGCCATTTGCTCTTGATGCATCTGCAAACGAACTCTTTGACGAACCGAGCTCTTGGACAAAATCTGCAGTTATGTTGACAGCAGTACTCAA
The DNA here is from genome assembly GCA_038098605.1 of Gryllus longicercus. NCBI lineage: Eukaryota > Metazoa > Arthropoda > Insecta > Orthoptera > Gryllidae > Gryllus > Gryllus longicercus. Next base: position 1,750,082 of record JAZDUA010000162.1, read on the forward strand.
GCAGTAGTTGTCAAAGCGGTCCATTCTTAGAGAAATCTGTATATAGCTATGTAATGCCTTTACCATTTTTGACCTTAGGGAAACGCATGTACATACAAAGTGTTGTTTCTTTCAGTTCGTCTTAGGCTTTCCTTCATCGATCATTGTGTGCACTCCGTCTCGATCGACACGAAGCGCTAATGAACCCTCTGGCGAATGATTTGTGAGCGTGCTGCAGCTTTTGTCCTTCGATTATCGCAAACGTGCGAAGAAATTTGCTGCGAATGATTCATTAAATGAATCCTGCAGAAGTACCATTTTGTACGATAATTCAAATCGTCGTGAATAGAGTCTCTTAATGTTCGTGTTTTATTGTCTTATTCTTCATATTATTCAACTTTCATTGCTATGAAGAGCCACTCTGGAAAATTCGAATATGATATTAACCTTTTCTTTGGGATACTCCTCCGGCATTGGCCTGATATTGATCGGAAAAACAAAGGAAAATTACCAATCACGGCACTCGACCGCTTGTGGGCAATAGACTATTATGTATTATTTTAGCCGTGAAATGACTCACCTGTATTAGATAAGTGGACGAAAAACTTTTGAACAGTAGAGACAAACAATTAATTCTAAGAATTTCCGAGAGCCTAAGTACATTAGTATTACATTTATAAACAAATTACAATACCAATTCTCTCATATAAAAATAAAATTCGGAAGTTATGCTAAAATTACTGTTGACTTTCGACGAACAATTTTAAAAATTTGGTTATTTATTAGGAATCAAATACCTTAATTTTTAGGATAAACTAAAGACGAAACGTTATTGATAAGGCTTGTACTTATGATCACATTTCTCGGAAATACTCTTCTCAGTGAACGTAATTTTCTGAATAAAGTGTATACTATCGTAAAGATTGATATAGCGCAATGACACCTAGGCAGTACTTAACACGCTTTTGAATGTATGACTTCGCACAATGACGAAGTTCGTGGCCACCTGTACAGGTGGCTCAGGGCATCAACTGATGTCACTACAATGTCTCTGATCTGGAGGTCCTAGGTTGGAGTCAAGACAATGGCAGGATTTTCAACACTACCTTGCCAGCTAGGTCGAATTCAGTCGCTGCCTGGAGGAAAAATCTACGGGCTGCTGCTCTGATCGGTAGTTTTCATTGTTTTTTCCGATCAACACCAGGCGAATGCAGAAGCAGTACCATAACAAACGGGCCACGTATTACGTTCTATCTGTCGTTCCGCTTCCTTGTCCTATCCTCACCATTGACACACACACACTAACATTCACTACGCTACCACACATGCCGGGAGACCGGTCGGGAGCTTAGAACTCGTCTCTACTGGGGCAGTGCCCCGCTGGTGGAGATACCCGGATGAGGGAAAACCCCGCTAGCCGACGATAGGTCGGCGCCGGATCTCGCCATCCAGCAGGCGAACATCACCGGCACCTCCTCATGAAAATTATCTACTACGGGGCTGATGACTTCAATAGTTGACGAGACCAGAATCTCTATCAACCAATCAACGAAGTTGGTACTCACTCTTGTCTTATTTTCCAACCCCACATCCAGTGCCACACCGTGGTTCTCTCACACATTTCCCTGACAAATCTTTCGTCATAATTAGTCGTTCTTTGAATTATTTGTCCATCGCCGTTTCGAAAGAACCCGTGACTGTTAAGAGTCGTGGGCCGGACAAAATCTTTTAGTGTGCCTGATACGGGGCGGTCGCAGGATGTTGGAGTCCTCTGTATTAGACTGTCACCCAACAACGTATAAATTAGATAAACGGTTTGTTTCACTCAGCATTACCATAAGCGCGATGCACGCGACTGCCAGGGTCACTGTGGTCTGCACTATCGGAGGCCAACATGAAACGGCGTCTATTATTGGCAGCGTAAACATACATTCTCAATGTAATCCCCGCTAAGGAATAGAGGACGTACGTTAGACAGCTTGCCCTTGCTTAGCAGAATTTGTTTACATTTGCGTCAGTCCGGGGTGGGGAGGGCAGACACGAAATTCTTTGGCGAATCGCAGACCACTTTTTATAGACCCTGCACTTGCGTGTCGCAGACATGCGTGCTTCGATGACGGATAACCACAGCAAGACATCGCTGCAATGCGATTTAGATTAAAGTCTACACGCATCAAAGCTCCATGCTTGGCTTATCGGAAACATTTTATTGGATATAACGTCACAAGTGTTTCTGATTAGCATAAGTGTGTCGGTGTGCTAGTTTGATTCGATTCCGCTTGTTTTATATGCTCAAATCAACCGATATTGCGTGGGTAGAACCTTAAGCGACATTTACTAAGGCGTAGCAACGGTGTTATATCTTACGATAATGTTGAAGAAATGCAAATCCCCTTTTAAGTTGTAGACGCTTCGAGTACGTACGTTTTAATTCTAGTGTCAATTGAGACCGAGTACTGGAGCTGATATTGTAGTACTGGACATGACAATTTACGTTTCTCAGGGTAAGTGATGCCGTTGCTATTCCATGCAACGTGGCAGGCAGGTTTGCAGAGATTCAATCAATATGAGAATATCTAATGAGCTTAAATTATTCGGTCCAACTTAGCCCTCCAATATGTTCGTAAGGAACCTTATTTTGCTGGTTAATATACAAGAAGTACTACGGTTAATGAGATCACAACAGGGACATCAGCAAGAAATAATGACAGGTCATTTTGGAAGAAATGGTTCAAAATTGAAAGTAAACATACTTTTTGTTCAGTACTAATGCAACAATACTTGTAGAATATGCATTATCACTTATAAATGGACTTATTTTAGTTATTTATGTTTAGAATAGTTGAACAGATAAATACAATACATATAACATCAACAAGAACATATCAAAAAGGGGAAATTCAATCAGAGCCTCTGATCGACGAACCGAAAAACAAAATTAGAAATCTCAATAATGCAATTCAAAGGCAATTTTTTTGTGTTTTTCCCTATATCAATCAAAACATTTCTACCAAAAAATATGATGACTGAAAAGATAGTCACCACGACTCCTGTTGATGCCATCTGTTCATTTATATTAAACGTTCCTGTCATAGAACAGTCTACTTGCTTTGACTACAGCAAAGCACCCTGGTAATACTTGGGCAGGAGAGAGAGGAACAAAAAAGTAAAAGCGTTGTGACTGAGACAACGTCTAGTAATGAGTATGGCATCCATCACCATCGTTATCGTCATCAGCTGTTATCACCCTGCACATTGGGTGCGTTTGAGTGCCAGCAGTCTTCATCGAACCTTACTGATGTACGTTTTCTTGGAATTTCTGATTATTTCGTGTTTTCTGTCGCGTCAACCTCTAGGGTCTGTAGTCTCGTAAGTGTAGCGAATTATTGTTTATCAGGAAGGTGGGCGTGTTGTCCCTGCTGGATGATGAGATCCAGCTCGGACCTACACTAGCGTTTGCGGAGTCTACCTCTCAAGGAATCTCCCTTTGAAGGGTATCGCCCCCTTCGGAACGAGCTCTAAGCTCCCGACTGCCTTCCATACACGTGTGGTGGTACACTGCATGTAAGTATATCTTTATGTCAGAAGAGGGAATAAGATAGAGTAAGGATAAGAAGAGAAATATTTGGCGCGGAAAATATGGTTCGTTTATTACGGTACGTTTTACTTTTCAGTACACGTATGTATATACGGAGTAAAAGCGCAGTATAGGGAAAGTTATGTAATGCTGCGAAAAATCGTTCGTGGAGATTTCAAATATAATACACGTGTTGGGGTCCCCTGAAACCGAAAAAGTGTTTTTTCAAAATGTCCGCCGTCTGTAAACATCACTAACGTCTAAACCATGCGTAGGATTTTTTCCAAATTGATTAAACCCCTGTCCATCTGGCTCGAGTCAAAGCTTTGAGAGTTTGCAAAACTTTCTTGAAAATTTGGGTTAATTTTATAAATAGCCCCCCGGACAATTTCAAAATTTTCTCAAAAATTACTCCAAATTTTTCTTTAAATTGCCTGTTACAAATAGAGTAAGATTGACTTATAAAGGTGTCATAGGTCCTATTTTATCTTCAGATTTTAGAAAATTTCAAAAGTATGAATTATTTCCGGCGTCTTCCCACAACTACAAAATTAAAGATAGAGATTTTTCCTTCATTTAAAATTTGTTGTCCATTGTGAGTTCTTTCATTAAGGTCATGTACAGTTTTTTTAAACATTTTAGTAGTTTTCGAGCAATATTGCCTCCAATATTTGCAGTTTTAAAAATTACAAAAATTTGATTTTCTCAAAAATGGCTCCAATTTTTTTCTTTAAACTTTTGGTAGTGATAGGGATAAATGCACTCTATAAGATGACATTCACGCCATATTGCTCTATTCTTTTGTTTTTTCAAAAATTACAAAAATGTAAATTTTTGACTTGTCTCTCACGTTGTTAATGTTTACATTAGCAGCAATTGGCTCACATTTCTGTATTTATCAGTATATGTGCTTTAAATAATGTTAGATTAAGTTCCTCGAAAACTCAAGTTTTCTGTGAATGTGAGCTCAAATGCGATAATTTTTGAGAACGTTAAAACGCCATTTTCATAAAAATAGCTCCAAATGTTTTCTTCAAACTTTTCCAACAGATTTTTCAATGAAAAGTTTCATGTATGACACGACCGAGGCCAGTATCCTCAATGATGAGAATAATAACTTATATCAACACATTCTCTACTCGACAGTTAATATCTGCAGTTTGCATCACAACAGGCACTCGGATTGTTGAGCTCGAACTATTTAATAGAATAACGTTGCTACGCATTTAATTTTTGTGATTAATGTTGGAGAGAAAACGCAGTAAAAGCTTACACCTGTCATTTTATGAAATCCACTACATTCAATATTGCGGGAATTAAATACTGTGGAATTAATTGCTAATGAAATTAAATGTTCCGCGTCAGCAACGTGTGTTTTCTCTCACCACATTTTAATGAGATTACCATATTTTCATGTTAACTGAACATTGTCATTCGTTGAAAAGGAAAAAAATCATCTGAATTACGAATGTTATATTAGTCTTTTCTTATCTAATGCTAGGATGAACTTTTCAAAGTGATGATGAGTTAATGACGAATTTGTGTTATTAAAATAAATTGAAAGTGCTAATTACACCTATGTGAAGGATATTATCAGTCACGTACATAACCGGGATTTATAGTATGTCTTAAAACAATTTGTAACTGAAGAATCAGAAAGTCATTTAAATATTATACAGTTGAGTCTTTATTCGTTTTGCGCGTATTAACTATCAATAAAAAGCTTCAAATTCTACATCTTACGTATAAAATCGAATACCAAAAGGACGGGGAAGGATCAATGATGGACTCTAGCATAGTTTTTGCCATCTGTCTTTGTTTAAGTAAGGAGTTACTGTATAATATTTAGGACTTATAATATTCGAAATTTTTCGAACCTTAAGTTATAGTTTCGTCTGTCAACGCTGATGGGATGCTTACACAAAAATTCAAAATAGACGTCACGAGTAATCATTTCGTGAAAACTCCAGCGTTCTCTTATAGCATTAGAATCTATCGAAGTAGATAACAGTGATTAACGTGTAGCAGCCGACAAAATGTTGAAGTAGTTTTTAAAAAATAAAAAGGAAATGATCGTCTTAGTCCCGAGAAAATACTGCAATTATAGAAAAAGGTTCGGAATATGTATGCTTTTGCCATACCTCCTAAACTAAAGATATTTTTACAAAACTTGCAGAAATTGATGTGAGGGTTAGGGTAAAGCGAGGCGGGGCAGATGCGGAAGGGAAGCTGGGCGGGGAGTGTAGGATCGGTGTGTGGGGCAGGACGGAGATGGCGGTTGACAGTACAGATTGAGCTGGGCGGAGTTGGGCGCGGCGGAGTGGGACAGGCAGTGGGACAGGCAGCGGAAGACTAGGACGGAACTGTAGGGACGGGTGGGGCTGGGCGGGGCGGAGCGGGACAGGCAGCCGAGAGAGGCTGGGCGGGGCGAAGGGAGATCTGTGAGTGGGGCAGGGCGAAGCTGGAGGGACGGGTGGGGCTGGGCGGGGAGGTGCGGGACAGGCATCCGAGGGAGGCTGGGCGGGGCGAAGGGAGATCTGTGAGTGGGGCAGGGCGAAGCTGGAGGGACGGTGGGGCTGGGCGGGGCGGAGCGGGACAGGCAGCCGAGGGAGGCTGGGCGGGGCGAAGGGAGATCTGTGAGTGGGGCAGGGCGAAGCTGTAGGGACGGGTGGGGCTGGGCGGGGAGGTGCGGGACAGGCATCCGAGGGAGGCTGGGCGGGGCGAAGGGAGATCTGTGAGTGGGGCAGGGCGAAGCTGGAGGGACGGTGGGGCTGGGCGGGGAGGTGCGGGACAGGCAGCCGAGGGAGGCTGGGCGGGGCGAAGGGAGATCTGTGAGTGGGGCAGGGCGAAGCTGTAGGGACGGGTGGGGCTGGGCGGGGAGGTGCGGGACAGGCAGACGAGGGAGGCTGGGCGGGGCGAAGGGAGATCTGTGAGTGGGGCAGGGCGAAGCTGGAGGGACGAGTGGGGCTGGGCGGGGCGGAACGGGACAGGCAGCCGAGGAAGGCTGGGCGGGGCGAAGGGAGATCTGTGAGTGGGGCAGGGCGAAGCTGGAGGGACGGTGGGGCTGGGCGGGGAGGTGCGGGACAGGCAGCCGAGGGAGGCTGGGCGGGGCGAAGGGAAATCTGTGAGTGGGGCAGGGCGAAGCTGTAGGGACGGGTGGGGCTGGGCGGGGAGGTGCGGGACAGGCAGCCGAGGGAGGCTGGGCGGGGCGAAGGGAGATCTGTGAGTGGGGCAGGGCGAAGCTGGAGGGACGGTGGGGCTGGGCGGGGCGGAGCGGGACAGGCAGACGAGGGAGGCTGGGCGGGGCGAAGGGAGATCTGTGAGTGGGGCAGGGCGAAGCTGGAGGGACGGGTGGGGCTGGGCGGGGAGGTGCGGGACAGGCAGCCGAGGGAGGCTGGGCGGGGCGAAGGGAGATCTGTGAGTGGGGCAGGGCGAAGCTGTAGGGACGGGTGGGGCTGGGCGGGGAGGTGCGGGACAGGCAGACGAGGGAGGCTGGGCGGGGCGAAGGGAGATCTGTGAGTGGGGCAGGGCGAAGCTGTAGGGACGGGTGGGGCTGGGCGGGGAGGTGCGGGACAGGCAGCCGAGGGAGGCTGGGCGGGGCGAAGGGAGATCTGTGAGTGGGGCAGGGCGAAGCTGGAGGGACGGTGGGGCTGGGCGGGGCGGAGCGGGACAGGCAGACGAGGGAGGCTGGGCGGGGCGAAGGGAGATCTGTGAGTGGGGCAGGGCGAAGCTGGAGGGACGGTGGGGCTGGGCGGGGAGGTGCGGGACAGGCAGCCGAGGGAGGCTGGGCGGGGCGAAGGGAGATCTGTGAGTGGGGCAGGGCGAAGCTGTAGGGACGGGTGGGGCTGGGCGGGGAGGTGCGGGACAGGCAGACGAGGGAGGCTGGGCGGGGCGAAGGGAGATCTGTGAGTGGGGCAGGGCGAAGCTGGAGGGACGGTGGGGCTGGGCGGGGAGGTGCGGGACAGGCAGCCGAGGGAGGCTGGGCGGGGCGAAGGGAGATCTGTGAGTGGGGCAGGGCGAAGCTGTAGGGACGGGTGGGGCTGGGCGGGGAGGTGCGGGACAGGCAGACGAGGGAGGCTGGGCGGGGCGAAGGGAGATCTGTGAGTGGGGCAGGGCGAAGCTGGAGGGACGGTGGGGCTGGGCGGGGAGGTGCGGGACAGGCAGCCGAGGGAGGCTGGGCGGGGCGAAGGGAGATCTGTGAGTGAGGCAGGGCGAAGCTGTAGGGACGGGTGGGGCTGGGCGGGGAGGTGCGGGACAGGCAGCCGAGGGAGGCTGGGCGGGGCGAAGGGAGATCTGTGAGTGGGGCAGGGCGAAGCTGGAGGGACGGGTGCGGCTGGGCGGGGCGGAGCGAGACAGGCAGCCGATAGAGGCTGGGCGGGGCGAAGGGAGATCTGTGAGTGGGGCAGGGCGAAGCTGGAGGGACGGGTGGGGCTGGGCGGGGCGGAGCTGGACAGGCAGCCGAGAGAGGCTGGGCGGGACGAAGGGAGATCTGTGAGTGGGGCAGGGCGAAGCTGTAGGGACGGGTGGGGCTGGGTGGGGCAGGGCGAAGCTGGAGGGACGGGTGGCGCTGGGTGTGGCAGGGCGAAGCTGGAGGGACGGGTGGGGCTGGGTGGGGCAGGGCGAAGCTGTAGGGACGGGTGGGGCTGGGCGGGGCGGTGCGGGACAGGCAGCCGAGGGAGGCTGGGCGGGGCGAAGGGAGATCTGTGAGTGGGGCAGGGCGAAGCTGGAGGGACGGGTGGGGCTGGGCGGGGCGGAGCGGGACAGGCAGACGAGGGAGGCTGGGCGGGGCGAAGGGAGATCTGTGAGTGGGGCAGGGCGAAGCTGGAGGGACGGGTGTGGCTGGGCGGGGCGGAGCGAGACAGGCAGCCGATAGAGGCTGGGCGGGGCGAAGGGAGATCTGTGAGTGGGGCAGGGCGAAGCTGGAGGGACGGGTGGGGCTGGGCGGGGCGGAGCTGGACAGGCAGCCGAGAGAGGCTGGGCGGGACGAAGGGAGATCTGTGAGTGGGGCAGGGCGAAGCTGTAGGGACGGGTGGGGCTGGGTGGGGCAGGGCGAAGCTGGAGGGACGGGTGGCGCTGGGTGTGGCAGGGCGAAGCTGGAGGGACGGGTGGGGCTGGGTGGGGCAGGGCGAAGCTGTAGGGACGGGTGGGGCTGGGCGGGGCGGTGCGGGACAGGCAGCCGAGGGAGGCTGGGCGGGGCGAAGGGAGATCTGTGAGTGGGGCAGGGCGGAGCTCGAGGGTCGGGAGTTGCGGGGCGAGGAATTCGCTCGGCGCCGGGCTAGGATTTACGTGGCCTGAGGGCTCTTAGAACGCCGCTCCCCGATTGGAGCGATGCCGGCGGAAGGGGAGGGGGTGGAGGGCGCAGGAAGGGCTCACTGCTTGCTCCTGAGCCTCGCCTCTGCCAAAGGCTCCCCCTTCAGACCTGGCTGCTCGTCTCCTCTCTTGATCACCTTGGTCAGTAGTGAAATGGTAGGTAATATTCATTTGCGGATACATGATTCCTACTCTAACGGTCCACTTCTTTCAGTCCCTAAACATTAGAAAAATCTTTTTAATAGATATTGTTTTTCTTCTTTCTTTCAACTCAAAAGCAGTTGAACTTGGCGTGACGTGACGTGTCACGCGGCATTAGGCCATGTGGTGCAACTTGTTACGTGTGCCGTAAAATGCTATCACGCGGCGGTACTTAGAGTGACAGAATGACTTGCTAAGGGGCCGGACGAGGTGTAGTGAGGCAAGGTTTCCAAGGGTGTGACGTAGTGAAGCAAAGCGAAGCGTGATAAAATCACTAGGAGAGGATGGTGTAAAGGAACGCCTTATGAATGCTGTCTTGACGTGTAGTTATTACGTGACGTGACGTAGCGGTGAAATGCAGGACATGAGGAGGCGCGATGTGATTCATTTCATGGCGAAGCATCCTATGAGACGTGGCATTGCGTATTAGATGTGCGTCGTGATTTGCGTGACGTAGCTTCCGTCGTGACGTGACGTGTGTCGTGACATGTCTGACATGTCGTCCCGTGCCGTGTCTTGTCATGCATAACTTGTCTTACATGCGACGTCGACAAGAATCGTGCCGTTGCCACGGCGAGGCGGAGCGTGGCGTTCATGACGTTCGCCGACACGTGCCGCGGAGTTCCACAGAAGTTGCGAGGCGCGACGCGCCGTCGCTGATGTTGCTTTTTACGAGTTGAGCTCCCGCAGCAATTCGCGCGCGCGCCCTTTATTCTCTTGAAAGCAGCGCGCGGAACAGCTGGCAGCGCCTCGTTGCCACGCCCACTCGCCCCGTCGCCCCGTTCGCTCTTCGCGCGCGCCCTCGGCCACGCCCCCGCTCTCTAGGCTGCTCTCACCGGGAGATTTCCGTGGTCTCTCCGATCAGCACTAGGCGAATGCCGGAGAAGTACTTTAACAAATGGGCGCAACCTTTCCTCTCCCTTCCTTGGCCTCTATTCTTTCCCCTTACACACACACTTACATACTCTGCACTACCACACATGCTAGGAGACGGGTCGGGAGCTGACAGCTTGTCCCGGCTGAATTGGCACCCGCTGGTGGGAGGTACGTGGTTGAGTGGCGGAAGATCACCATCACCCCAAGCAATAAACATGCACTACACTTACGGGAATAATGACATTAAGAGTTGACGCGCTCGGAATAACTAGTAATCAATCAATCAACGAAGTCTCCCGCTGTCCAGCTGCTTTTCCCCTGCCCCCCCCCCGTCCCCACATGACGTGTCTTTCCCACCCCCTCTCCTCATCGTTTTTCATACATATTTTTATTAATAGCTGTTATTTATGGCATTATACCAAATAAACGCTGAAATCATCACGCAGGTACTCACTCCATACATAATCAATGATGTCACACAATGCCATGTTGAACCCGCAAATCGAAAACACTGCTTGAGGCATCCACGCAAGGATTGACACGCTCGCACACATGCACTTACACATACTTGTATGAAAACACACCTGTATTTTTATCATTACGTGGGACACCTTTCGTAAACACGTTATCAAATTAGTAACTTCTTACATTGGAAGTCATATAGTTATTTAATTTCAATTCAGACAGTTTGTTCCAGACTACGACCATCTCATCATCATATCTTCATCCCTTCCCAGTGCTCTTTGCACTTCGTTTACAATCGTTACCAATTATTCGTCGCCCTACTCGTCTTCTTTGGGAGCTGATCCTACCCTCTCACGAACTTACTGATCTTAAAAATTTATTTCTCAAATCCCCTCCTCACAATTATCACATCACTTCAACTTTTCACCTCGGTCCTCTTTGTCGACTCCCGGACAACTTGCATTCGTTCCATTTCACCGCTTCTCCCCACCGCAGCAGACGTACGAGACGTTGTGGAGGTGCGCACACAGTCGCAACGCCCTATGTAAATACCCAACTCTCTGTATTTCCGTATTCCACTCTCCCTTGCGCCTACGCAATAACCATAGATGCTGAATGGATTTATTTCCTTTATTTTCCCTGCCAAACTTCCTTAACTTGATCTTCACTTCAGCATTTATCAAATTCTTTATATTCACATCTCATAAAATTTAAATCTCTTTTCTCCTCTCCCCTTATGCCCGTGTCCCATTCCAGTAACATGCTACCATTTCACGGTTCATTTCTACCAGTTAGGTCGTGCGATGCCAGAAAAAATACTACGTATTATACAGGTTGGCTTCTTATTTTCGGGTTCAAGTTTCCCTGACTTTTCCCGATTGTGTAGTGCATTTTGTACTTTTTCTGATACGTTTTGTAGAGAATTTCATATTTCTTAAAAAAGTTAAAGACTGCTTAATTCAAATTTGTTAGCTTCCTGATTTTACTAAACAACTAAATATTTTTAAAGATATCACAACAAACTAAATTTAAGTAACTATTTTTGTTCAACTACTTTTTCTAGTTCTACACCAATTTAAAACTTTTTGGTTATTTTTAACGATTCTTCGACAAAGTTTCTGATTTTTTACTGAATTTTCTAGAGAAACAAGTTTCTCTTTTTTTTCAATTTTCCATGTTTCCCATAATGTCGCCACCATGTTAAATTATAGCACTATTTTAATACCAATTCACGGGTCTTCTTCGACACCCAATGGTAACAAGCGAGCAACACCTCCCCTACCTCCCATTCTCAGTCCATCCCATCCTCTCACAAACTTCCCGAACCTTAACTCCACTTCCCGATTTCTCGGTCACGTCGTAATCACATCTCACCAACTTTCCTCCTCCTCCCCTCTGCCGACCTGCACCTCGCACCCTTCCCCTCCCAGCAGCCGGGCGAGACCAGCTGTGGAGGCGAAATATGAAAAATAAAAAAAAGCGCGGGTGACTGCGCGTGGCGTTTTTTTCTCGGGCAGAAATATGGCGCGTAGCGTACGGCAGCCGAGGGCTTAAAGGGAGACTGCCTCCTCGCGGCCCGCCTCGTCTCCCGGGGCCGCACGGCGCCGCGCCGCGCTCTTGCGCAGCCCTCGCTGAAACCCGCCCCGGAGGGCGCGAGGGCGCTAAAGAATGCATTCGCCTGCCCTGAAGGACCGTCCGCATGGAGCGTTGCTGCAACGGAAAGATCCTGTGGTTGTATTATATTTGCGGGGAGTTTTGGGCGAGATCGTTTGTCAGTCTGTGGAGTCGTGGTACTTCACTTGCGCTCTGGTCCGCTTCGAATGAGCATGTTTGGAAGTGGTGATGTCCAAAATGTGAAAAATGTATGGTTTGGTATATTTTGTTTTTCATTGCACTTTTTGTTAATTTTTCACAAATGTATGGTTGTGTATATTTGAGAAGAGGAGAATAAGTGCGTTGCGAAATGAGTAATCTCATAAAGTGTCTTAAGGTACTCCTCTAGATTTTGCTGCTATAACCTCTATTTTTCGTGCAGTTGTTTATTTAAATATTTATTTCTGTGAAACTGCTAGATTGCCTCCAGATAAATTTGATTCTATCAGAATGTATTCTGTGCATCAACTCTTCTCCCTCCTCTCATACTTTTTTCGTAATATATGTGGTTCCCGGAGGGAAGTGTGAAGAATAGAAGTTTTAAAATTGCTGGGTAAAATAGGGCGCGTTGCCACGGTGTTACTCCGTCAAAAAGAGCGCGGCTCCACACATTCGTCATGCGGCAAATAGCGAGCAATCTCTCGCCGAATCCCGAGTAGTGTAGACGGCTTTCTTGTGATTCGCCGAGCACCAAACATTCGGCATTCACCCTACCCACCGCGTGTAGATCTTTAGGACACATCAAAGGGAGCAAACATTCGCCGAACACAGAAGCTGTTCGAGATTGGGCGAGCAGCAGCTCGCTGCTCGGCGAATGCCGAATGTGTGGAGCCGCCTTTATACTAGGATTTATTTAACCGTGCACTTGACGTAAATCAGCTGGTGACGGTTTCATCCAATCGGGAGCTTGAACGGCCCCATAGAGACGTCACTGTAGTGACATATAAACTCCCGATTGGATGAAATCGTGACAGCTGCTTTACATCAAGTGCGCATCGCACTGTACAAGCGCGTCCCGCGCCTGTCCCACCTGCGACGGAAGGTCCTCCCCTCCGCCCCCCCCCCCGACAGAGAAGGGGAGTATGCTGAGGAGGCCGGCGGGGTGGATTGCCTCGTTGTTCTTGGGGTAGCAACCAAGGACTTGCAACGCTCCATCAGAACCGGGGAAAAAGCTGGAGGGTGCTAAGATAGGAGGCGCTAGTGTTGAAGGGTGCAGCTCTGGGTCAGGATTGCCAACTTCCACTCATAAACGTTGGATAATTGGTGACAAAAACGAAAAGTGTCAACTAAATGCTCAATTCCTCATTATCTATACATGTAAGGAACCTTTGAAGAAAGCGCGAACATCGACGTTATCTTTTGTAACTTTACGCACCTGCTTGCGTTTCGAGAACCCACGCTGCAGCCACGAATGTTTTAAGTATTGTTGGCAGAAGTTCCTATTTTAGATCCTTCAATAAGGTGCAGGAGTAGAGCGCGCAACTGTAATGGTTTCCACCACGTTAAATGGGACTTGAAAGGTGCCGGTAGCAACTGCAGCGAACGGCGGTATAAGGAAAGTGCTCAGTATTCGCCAGGTATGATTTTACAGTGTGCAATGAGTTTCTCAATCGTGCGTATCACGACACGGTTAAGCACAAAAAAGATACATTTTTAAAAGTGCTATAAACGTGATGATGGAGAGGTGTTGGCCAAACGTTCACAAATTTCTGTCAGAAAAGGCTCAAGACTATAGTGAGATTGCATAGTACAATGTGGAGAAGGTGGTGGAGAAGGTGGCTCGCGATGGATGGAACTTGGTGTTCAGATGTAATAGCTTGCGGCGTTTCTTTCGCAGTAAAAGAATGTTATGTGAAACGAGTGACGATTCCGATAGAAACCGTGCTGTGGCCGATTCGCATAAACTATTGCTGCGCGAAATTAATACCACGAATGCCAAATTTGTGAGAGAGGGCCGGATAATGAAAGCTGCATGAGAGACGCGATGGCCTAAGAGAGTGTTACGACGAGAATCGGTGCGAGGAGAGAGAAGATTTTGCGGTGTGGAGAAGAAAACCTACGCCCGACTTCCCGAAATAACTAGAGAAAATGAAACAGTTGAGTACATGGTATATTTGTGATTAGGACAGTCTTTAAATGTGACACATTACATTGAAAGGGACCTGATTTTTTATACACGAAATTTACACAAGTTCCAACCTCACCTATGATAGAAATTTATATATGAATGATCATCAGGTTTATATTGCATGTTAATTTTTTAGCTTTGTATTATTTTAATTATTAATACTTAGCCCAATACATTAACAGGGCTTATGTTCTGGTTTGCATTAATAGTCCGGGAAATGCAACTACATATTCTGAAACGTTGGCAAACTTGAGATGCTTTAATACTACTTGTAACTTAATGGCATGTATAGATCATTCTTTTATTTAAATTAATATGTATGGGAATATATGGACTAAAAACAACACACTGTGAATGTTAAATCCGTGTAGCGATAGTATCGCCAGGGCAAAGTACAAATCGGAGTGAGTGGTCAGCCTGTGAGGTCAAGGGCTGCCTCGGAGGGAAGTGCCTGCGCCGGTCGCCTCGGAGGGCTATCGACTGGGTGCGGCGCGGCGCGGCGCCAGGCAGGTTCCGGCCAAGTCCGGCGGCGCCGGGGCGGCGGCGTCGATTGCGGCCCGCGCCGCTCGCGCTCACATTCGATCCGCCCCCGCGACGCCCCTCGTCGCCCCGCGACGCCCCTCGTCGCCCCTCGTCGCCCCTCGTCGCCCCTCGTCGCCCCTCGTCGCCCCTCGTCGCCCCTCGTCGCCCCTCGTCGCCCCTCGTCGCCCCTCGTCGCCCCTCGTCGCCCCTCGTCGCCCCTCGTCGCCCCCGAATTTGAAGAATTCGCTAAATGATATACAATTGATTAACTGCTCGTATAACCCTGAGATGCCTTTTTTGAGACCCTGCTCCATGTTAACCCAGAGACCGGAAATTACTTCTAAAACTTAGATACTCTGGTTCAATCCGAAAAAGGTGGCTGCCCTAATTGAAAATTGACCCCAGGGGTGTGGTGGTTGCTGCGAGACACTCTCGTAGGATCCTTAGAGAGTAAATCTGTTTGGACGGAGATTTCCTCTTCTTTCAAATCGCAAATTGTTTTATACTACGTTTTTTGTACAAAAAGTAATTCTTGAGCAGTCGATAGTCCGTTGTGTGGCGATTCGTTGGACTAGACCGGTGAATTGTTTTTAGTTAACTAGTCCTGTAAAACTATGCAAGTGCGTCTCGCAGGAATAAGTAGAAAACGATTCAGTACTGTTATCCAACCAATCGTTGGTCCTCGCTCGAGCCACGCAATCGATGTGACTAATGAATGCAATGGTTATGGAGGTGTTCGTAACTCAGTTTTCATTCAGATGGAAAAATAATGTACGACTTACGTACATTATTTTTAGTACGGATTCATGGAAACACTCCAGTACAATTTATACTCCAGTCCATTCAAACTGTTGGTATTATTTTAAAAAAAGGCGAGGTGGCAGTCATATTGATTCATATCTTATCTCTCTAGTAACATATAGGGAAGTTTCTCTAATAAGGGACCAATTTGACAGGTTGGAAAACAAGTGAAAGTCATGGAGGGCGATGACATTGAAGGAGATAGTGATGAACCCATTTACAAAGGATCTAACTGTAAACGAACGCACTGACAAAATGAGTGCATGGACATAACCTGCAACTGTCCAAACGAAGTGTCAAACAGCAACGTTCAAAGGGGTCCCTTCTTAGAGCAATGTCTCTATCGCTGGTTGTTTTATGAGGTCAAGGCTGCTTTGGGGTACGCACACGGCAAAGTGATTCTTTCCGATCAATAAGCAGGAAAGGTAAGTATCAATTCCCACAACTGCTCAAATCGCCTATTTGTACACTCACCACGTGAATTTCTCAAATTCTGCTCCACTAATGCGCGCCTCGGTTGGTAAACATTTCCTCCTAAAACCTTGACATTTTGGCCTTGATACATGAACTACTATGATTTAACCTGCACTATGAGTTGTGAAATCTTCTAGCACCAACATTTTATACTTCTAAGTAAAGTTTATTAAACTCTGAGGATTTGTATAACTTTGATATGAGTAAATGCTTATGTAGTTTTTGCTCTACTTGCATGCGATACAAAGGATGTAAAATGCAAGTATCTGATTTGTTGTGTGTGCAATTAACATGTGTACGTTATAAAGCTCGACAAGTTCATACAAAGTAGAAACTATACAAAATTCCTTGTGAACAGGACAAGAGCTCAAGCTATGGGTATCACATATATCTACACTTGTCTGAGTGTCCATCCACTCTCCGTTCGTTCGTGCGTCGTCCTGTCAGTGTTTCTGTTCATCTGTCCATCTGTGAACATCACTTGCTATTAAACCGTTCACAAGATTTTTTCGGCAATGGTTATTTCGGATTGGTTTGACCCAACTTGAGGCGCTGAAAATTTGAAAAGAATCTTTAAATTGCGCATACTACACGTATTACGTAGGAGGTGTATTCTGCTAAAACTCCCACGCATATAAACAAAAAAGTCCTAATGTGTAGTTGAAACTTATTAAATGTTAAATGAGAGACATGTCACAATGTACAATGATGGCAAAAAGATTTGTATAACGATAGATTTGTGTAAATACTCGAGCGAAAAACTAGAATATTGGTTTCTTACCTGGTAAAAGGGGTGGAATTTTAGGACGAAAATATCGTTTCGTAATTCATCTTTCTGAAGGGAAGTAAAGTTGCTTTCTCATGTCACAGATATGTGCCATACAGAGGAATCTCGTCACCCACTGCCAAAAACATCCAACGATGTGTAGGCATGTCACTGTCTTCCAAAATCCAAGTTCCTGGATTCGATTCCGTGAGGACTGTGAATTCTTGAAGGGAAATACTCAGCGTGCCATGTCTCGTATGTGGCATACAATACAGCCAGGTATCCGTCAAAATTAAAACCGCGTTATTCCTTCCTAGCGAGATCTCTCGTTCTTCAATTCAGATCGCAAATTATTAGTTATCCTAGTTACAGAGACTATACATATTGTTCTCTGCGAGCGGCATCTCACAGGGAAAGGAAGAATCATATGTAGGATTTGCAAGAGTCTGCAGTCTGTTCGAAAGATCCTCTAGCACTACGCTGGCGGTAGAGCTCAAAGAAAGCCTAGAAGAAAATATGAGTGGGTATCCACGTAAAGTGTCCACCTAACCGCAAATTATCCGATGTGATAAAATAAGTAAATCAATAACATAAATATAGGTTACGGCCAGATTATAAAATGAGACTGCTAAGCAGAAAACCATGTATTTCTTGGCATAATTCTTATAAAGAATTCTTATATTTCCGTATTTTCATTCAGTATACATTCAATCTGTATACTTGTTTAACGAACTTCCATTTGTAACACGTGATATCGATTTCTCAGGCACAGAGCGATCAATAACTATAACACCCTGACTTATACCACTCCGAGCCACAGCATTGTGTGAAGTTAATAGTAATCTTTCGAAATAAATCGAAAAAATTTGCAATAGTTTATAATTATAAATTATGAAGTACCATTTTTACATTCTCGCTACTACTTACGCAGTAGAATATTATGATATGCTGCGCGAAAACGTGACGAATTTACATGAGAAAAACTTTTATTGCCGGGCTCTAATACAAAGTGGCAAATGCAGTTGCCAAATTTACAGAAAAAATCCTCTAGCACGTGACAGAATACGTTGTGTAAGTACTTGATAAAAGAAAAATCGAAAAGACCGAAAAATCTATTGACGGCAACACACCCGTTCGTCTGTCCGTCAGTCTGGTGGATGTAAACTACACTATGCGAATTTGAAACTATGTTTAAATTAGTTGAGTAAATTTGCTTAAGAAGTTTGAGAGCAGACATTAGAGCGTTCATATTTGCAGAATTACTGCTCGTAAATTCCGCAAGTTAATATTTAACGATTTTGTTTGGTAAATATACGAATGCTTCAGTATTTTATCTTCATAATTTTCCTTTATAAATAAAAAAAAATGGTTATACGCAAAATTTAAAAAGAGGCAATATTCCATTCTTCGTTAGATAAGTTGCAGTGTGTATGCTCATTTAACAAGTTAGTTACAATATTCGACGTTGAACAGGTCGAAATATTAGAAGTTTTACTTTTTTCTACGTAAATGACTCTATATTAAGGTTGTTTATACCACGCCGCATGTTTTGCATTTAAGTAACTCCTGTCACAATTTGAACGTGTTCTCAAAATTTAAAAAAGTTATAAATTAAATGATCCCTTCCTGATCTAACTTCAGAGGAATATGACGTTGAATCATATAGTTCATACCCTTCGCAATTTAAAAATAACGTTTGTGTCATTATATTATTACAGTTTGCCCACTCAGTACAAAAAAAGACTCTAAAAAAAGTATATTACCCTCCGCATATTTTCGCAACAGGAAATAATCCTTCAATCCCTTGGAAGATTAGTGTTAGATGGCATTAAGTCTCAGACTTTTGATTCTAAAATAGACGAGTAATTTTATTGTAGAGAACGCATTGGTAAATTACCCAGAATCATGGAAGATTATATTTTCAAATTAAATAAAAAATAAATAGCAAATGAAATCGCCAAAATTTTGCTCTAATACTACGTTGTTCAGCAAAACCAAATTAAACGACATTATTCCTTCTCTACTCTTTGTAGTTAGAAATGATCTTTCCGTTAGTTGTTTAACAAGAAAGCTGCTCGGAACAGCTTATTTTTTATTTTTTAATTTTTTAAAATTATTTTTTTATATTTTTTATCGCCACCCGATCTCGTCTGAGCCATGGAAGAGCCGAGAGGCAGCTATCAGCCGACGCAACGGAGTGTCCTCTAATCCGGCATTCTTTTTCCCGTGATCCGTCCGTGCTTCGCCAATTCAGCTGCAAATGGGATCGAAAACGAGAACGCGCCACCGGCTTCACAAACACAACGCAGATAATAGCCCAGCGGTTGGGGTGGGCCGGAGCGGAGGGGTCTGGGGGTGAACTCACTATCGCAGTTGCTGCTCAAATACCCGGACACGACGATGGAAGCGAAAAATTGCTCCCCCCTCCCCCTGCCTTTCGATTTTGGCAGAACTATAGGAATGGTTGCATGAACTCATGAAAATATTTCTCGGGTATTAAGTTACAAATTATGGTGTCACTTTCCTCTGCATTTCACCGAGAGGATTTAATAGAAACCAATAAAAAATATCTGTGATTGATGATTTTGTGAAGTTAGATAATATTTACGGGGCAAGTATATCCATTATTCTAATAATTTATGAGTATGTATTTCACATATTTATATCGTGTTATCAATAAATACAATATTAGAGAGAAAATTGCCTGTTCTGTGTTTATAGTTATTTGAAATAAATCATTTTAAATTATCTCTTAATGAAAACAATTATCAAATATGTTTTACTGATGTTAATCTTCAGTACATCAAACACTCTTCGTCATAATATGAACTATCAGCTTAAAAAGAGAAACCTTTGCCACTACTATCAGTTCTACTTTGCCACTAAAGTGCCGTCCTCTTCATGGCAAAAGAAGAATGCCCTGAAAATTAATATACCTTCTCTTTAACTCTATAGAGGTGTCATCGTTTGAATGTTTTCTCTTGCTCTTGTATTGAATTTTTAAAAGAAAATTGAAGATGACGTACACTTCTATTTTATTAGAATGTGGAGCGAAGTGCATGCCTTGCTGAAAGGTTCACGAAATAAAGTTGAATTATCTTCCATATCACTGGAAGCTTTCCACGGAATGTTAAACCCAACTTTGTGGTTTTGGAATAGCAGCACAAGGTGGCAGAGCAGGTTTCAGAAAAGGTTTTCTACCCTTGGCCTCGACGTAGAAACTGCTGTGTTACGAATTCAAGTAATTATACTTTTCTTATGTATATTACTAACTGAAAATGAAGTACAGTGCCTAACAAAGACTGCTTAATTTAAGTGCGAGAAGAAAATTGCATGGGTAGCAGGTACAAAAAAAAGAGTTAATTCAGAATATAGCTAACTCCAGTTATTATTTCCATTACTTCGTGATGTTTCCTTCACTTCGTGACACACCTGAAAAATCATGGACGCCTCTAATAGGACACGAGGAAAGACGGTACCAAAATTCTTAAGAAGTAAAGCAAATATCACGCTCCAATACTACGAGTGAGCGTTAGTGTGCTTAAAAACAGTAATTTTCAGGGTAATATTCGGTGTTCATCAACATTTGTAATGTTTTAATTAGGAAAACATTAAAACTACAATTATCTCAAGAAAGAAATAACGGTGCTTAACTTTGCTAAGATCTACGAAGAATGTAAGCTTATTGCAAGAAAATGAAGTATATTGAATGCAGGTATTGACTGTTGGAACATATTACTTTTACCGACAAAGATCAAATGACTTCGTATATTTCTTGCTTTTAAATATCGCAGGAATTAGAAACATCACAATCTCCTATATGTACCTAATTTGAAGTCGGTATCTGTATAAAAGTGAAAAACATTTAATAAATCATACATAAATGCATTACCTCTGAATTTTGAATTTTGCATTTTAGGCACCTATTCCTAATGCGTTATTGGTTGCAAATATTGTGGTATTTTATTTATGTAATAATATGGCTACAGTTCCTACAGTTCTATGTTTTATGAATATTTTTCGTAACTATTTTACGAAATGTAGTTGTGTAATTACATGAATTATAATAATGTAAAATTAACAGGTGGGTTTATTCGCATCCAGATGAGCTCCTCGAAACGTAGTTCTGTTTCATGATTTGTGTTATGCGTTTGCTATTACTTTATTAAAGGGTTCATCGAGGAGAACTAAAATGTAATACAATGTTATCATCTCTAATTTTTACTTTCTCGCATAGTACATACGTAGTATAGATAGAGTTAAGCAGTGCAGAATCAAAAAACAGCGATTTCTGACAGATATGTTATTAAAAATTGTTTGAGAAAGGTTTTACATTTCTGCACTTATCACGATCGTAACATCGAAAGGATATTGCACCGCTGTTTGGTGGCGCTGTGTTAATACAGCAAAACTTTGTGTGTGAATTTTATAAGATAATTTAACTATGCAGCTAAGTCAAGACTTAAAATCTTTTAGCACATCCTCTTTAAATAACAAAAAACTCGTTTACTGAACGCAATCTCAAAACAATGCCTTAGTCGCTGATTACAAAAGCCTTAAGTAGTGATAAGTGTTTTAGTAGACTGTACCACGCCTGGTGCAACAGGAAGTCTCCAGTGCACATTCTCGAATTAGGCCGCAAGCACTGTGCAAAGGTGTGTACCCAGAGGCAAAGACGTTAGTATACTGGTAGCTAAGCCACGGCCCAGCGTCTCAACATTCCGGGGTCAACATGGGGCCCGCATAATTAAATCTGTTTGCCAGCCACGAAAACGTATCAGGACTGAAAAATCAAGATTAAGGTACGAAGAAATGAACGCAAAATTAATTTTTAAAATTTATTTTTTCTGGTGATAATATACATAGTTGAAGGTCTTAATTAGTGCCAATATTTAGTTTTGCACTTAGTTTGAAAACCATGAACTTCGCTAAATCCCTACAACTCTAATAGAAAGATAGGTGTTGCTCCCGGACTATTGATAACGAAGTTTCCGAGTCTCGATTCGTAGGCTAATAACAACATGTTTCCCCCAGAAATATTTAGGACTCTAGTCATTAACAATGTCCATTCGCCCCCCTCCATATTCGATGAGTCCCTTCCCTCTCCCCCTCCCCTTGCTCCGGCGGCGGGCCGACCGCGGCGCGAGCGAGTCGGTACACAGTGCGGTTTCACGACACATTACGCGAGGCCCGGCCCAGGCCAGCGGCGGGGCGGGGGCGGGGGCGGGGGCTGGGCCGTGTACACAAGCGGCGGGGGCGTGGTGGGGGCAGCCCTCGCTAATGAGCAGCCCGGGGTCTCTCCGCTCCTTCTCCGCCTCCGCCGCCGCCGCCTCCGCCGCCGCCGCCGCCGGGGGCGGTCGTCGCGAGCCGCGGCTTTGCGGCGGGCAACTTGTCCTTTGACAACTTCGCCTCGGCCCCTGAGGCCCCGCCCTCGGAGAAGGCCCCTGATTGACTGCCGGCTTCATCTCGTCCCTCGACGAACTTACTGTCCACGCTGACACATAATTTAATATAATTTATTTATTTATTTTGTTTATTTTGTTTATTTTGTTTATTTTGTTTTTTGTTTATTTTGTTTTTTGTTTTTTTTGTTTATTTTGTTTATTTTGTTTATTTTGTTTATTTAGATATTGTTTGAATCCCTGAATAAATCTTGTTGACTAGTTTATATTTCAAATGTATCTATGTTCATTCGTTGAACTTTCCACACAGATTCCATTTCAGTAAATCATTTGTTA
Source organism: Gryllus longicercus (assembly GCA_038098605.1). Classification (NCBI taxonomy): domain Eukaryota; kingdom Metazoa; phylum Arthropoda; class Insecta; order Orthoptera; family Gryllidae; genus Gryllus; species Gryllus longicercus. The sequence continues at coordinate 1,772,572 of JAZDUA010000162.1, forward strand.
ACTGATAATGTTCATTTTAGTAATAAATATACATTTACTAAATTGCGTTGTTTCCGTGATGATATAATGAAACACTTTTGTTGTTGTGATCATGATTGTGATGTAGTAATATTTCTAGCTCTCAAAGGGTGGATGAGACTTTCATCCTCCCCTTCCAGATGCGCAAGTGCTGACATAAGTTCATAAATATAAGTGAGAACGTAGGCCTTCCGCGGCGTCACCCGGACATCCAAGTAAATACTAATTCATAAATATAGTTTTTAATCATTTTCGTGGTCAACTGTTGCTCTATTGAGTACGTAATAAATAACTATATATCAATAAATAATATTTTTAAAATTCAGAATAAATAAAAAATCCGTTTTGAGAATGCATCAAATTGCCTGGATTTTCTAGACTATCTTCTCTGGAGGAATTATTTCCTCTCATGCTGTGTGAACTACCTACCCCTCATAGAAAAGTCCTGGTTGTGTCAGTGACTTTTTCAGTAACAATTTCACAACGCTTCAGTATGGCACTAAATAAATAAAACAAACGAAATTGGCTATTGTCGAAACAAACATATTAAACACCTCGCATTTAATTAATATATAATGAAATGATATTATTACAAAATGGAGGCCGTACCTGTGTCTAGGACGGGCCGCCTCCGGGTCCGCCAAGTAGTTATTGAGCCTAAAGTTGCCAAACGCTATTAATTACTGTATTGTCTCTCTTCCATAACATAAATTGTTACAAGCTGATTCATCAGATTGAAGATAATTAAATTCAATATTTTAATAATACATGTTAAAAAAAGTATTTCTCCTTATTCATGTTATATGTAATTTTCAATGCCGTATTATTAACTAGCCTGGCAACTGAATATGTTCAAAATTTTTGTAGGTCACGAACAGTAGAAATAAACATTTTCATAACGATTATAGCCGCCGGAGCCACCAATGATAAGCAAATAACACGTATTCCTGGGAATCTGCATCAAAATGCGCAAGATAAGACTCATGAAAATTACAAGCACCTTCTTTTGCTGCATGAGCTCTCGAACAATCAGCAGCCCTTGGTGTGAAACCACGTTGCAAGCCACCCAGAGGCGAAAGAGTTGTGTGGTTACTCTGATCGAAACGAACGTCATCCCAAAGCAACGAACCAATCGCCGTCCCTTCTCTTACGCAGCGAGACGATCTTCCGGGGAGCGGGGCTGATGGAGGGGAAGGGGCGGAGTCAATATTGCCCCGTCATGGAGAGGCAGCAGCCGGTGCCTGCGCCGCCCCCGCCGCCCCCGCCCCCGCCGCCGCCCCCGCCGCCCCCGCTGCCCCCGCCCCCGCCGCCGCCCCCGCCGCCGCCCCCGCCGCCCTCGCCACGCCTTCGTTTGCCGAGATTCGCCGCGCAAACACAACACGTAATGAGAGGGAGGAAGGGAGCGCGGGGGAGGGGGCGGAGAGGGGGAGGGAGACTGTGGCAGCCGATAACAAGCAGACGCCATCCGCGTCCATTACGAAGACTGCGGATGCGGCGCTTTTCTTTCAGACGCCCTCCCCCCTCCCCTCGACGCCCCCCCGCATATTCAGCCTCGCGTCTGTAGCTACACAGCCGCGTACTCGCGTCTCTCGCCCCCGTGCTTTCCTTCGCGGCCCCTCGCGCGGACTCGACAACCTGATTTTCGTGGAGTCAACGTCGCCCGCCTTCCTACCCCAACTGCAACGTCGCGACCCCGTTGCCACGTCCTTACTTCGGCACTCAACACCTTTCTTTTTGTAGATTGCTGCTTGTTTATAATATGGAAAACAAATATTGATATTTGCCTTGTTCTGTACTCGTTATTTCTCTTCGCCTTGTTCTCTATTGTGTCTGTGCCTCTTAGTCTAGGACCTCTTGTCTCGTCATCTTTAGCCTGCTGCAGCACGGCTTTCCTTCTTCCACGCAGCGTCTTTCATGCAGCCTCCAGCCAAGACCTCACCTCCTTTTGCTGCCCCCCTCTCAGGGCTCACCCTTCAGTCACCTTGAGAATATAGTCGATATGCGCAGTATGAGAATATGTGGAATATCACAAATATTGACGTCAATATTGACATATTGACTTACTCTCTTTATTTTCTTGCATTTTTTAAAAATAATAATGTCTTCTTTTGTTATTTAAGGTCGCATCAACATCTAAGTTATTAGCGACTACTATTGCGTTTAACGGTATGGTAACTATGAAAAAAAAATACATATGGTGATGATAGGGGGTGAAAGGACGAACAGAAATAAAATCACGCCCGAGGCGGGTCTCGAACTTGCGACCCTTCGGTCTGCCTTAATGATCTCGGCCATCCGGACCGGCAATAAAAGGGCCTTGTATTCGAGAAAAAGTATTGTTCTAAATATTACACTAACGTTTAATTTAAGTTACGAGAATGCAGCTTCTGCAACCAGTTTCAAAACTCGGGTTTCAGTAATGTAATAACATTTATACGGAAAGTACTTAAATGAACAATATTATATGCATGAATCGTAGAGTAATCTAATCTCGAAGAATGAAAGGAACAACGAAGAAAGAATGAGTGAAAAGTACAAGACGAACGAACTACGAAGAAACACATCTTAACGACGCATGAATAATGTTCGCCACGTCGCGGTATTAATACATTAGGGTAAATTAGAGGAAAGTGCCCTATTATCAGATCCCTTTTTAAAATTGAGTGTTGTGAGCATACAGATTTATCAGAAATCTTAATAAAGTTGTGGTATTTTTCTTATTGTGTTTGTGTTTGTAAGCTTCCTTTTAAAGTTACATGACATCTTATTGGAATATTGGTATAAAGTATTCAAATTTTATTTCTACAATAAAAGGGTTTCTAATTTTGTGTGTAATGGCTTCCTAATTCCAGGTTGGGAATAAGTATGGAGAATTGAATTACTAGAACATAATTTGCATTGCTACTTTAATTCCCTTCAATCAATACGTAAGAGATAACGCAAAATATACATTTTAACACCTTAATTCCAGTTCTTCCTTGTACCCAAATGACACTTAAAATATTTCCACTGTTTTTTCGGAATCTGCACAGAGCTCTGGCACCAGCGCAAGCCCTTCAAACATTTTGCCCAGAAAGCGTTAGATGCTTCCGTTACCACTATGTTTCGCAGTAGAAAAACTCATCTGCATCATATTTATAAGACAAAATATCAGAGCAACTTCAAGGCTGGAATCTGAATCTTCCTCGGTGAATATCTTTCTTGCTATCTTTTTCTTCATTTTGATGTTTCTTTTGAACTTCAAAATACCCGGAACAGTCTTGGACACTGAAAAACTTTTCAGTATCCTTTTGATGGTTTTCTTACTCGTTTTGAAGGCAAGACAGTTGAAGATGAGCTTATGTGAAAGCTTTAGAAAATTTGTATTTCTTTCTTACTTGCTTCCTCTTCAACATCTTGAGTTTCAGATCTTTCCTAGTTTGTTTACTGATTAGAAAAATCGGGGAAATTAAAATCTAGAGGATTTGATGTATAAATTATATATTTTCTGAAGCCATTAGCAGCTGCTTTCAATCTAGCATCTTTAGAGTAGTTCCATCCCATCAGAAGTCCTAGGTTCTTATCTCTGAGGGAGATGGGTTGAAAAGTATGTCGTGCGAGCCAATTCTCGATCTCCTCGACGTCGAAGCTCTAGAAACGAGTCATGAAAGATACGTGCAGAAGCTGCAGACGGTGCGTCGAATAGGATGGTGGGCAGATTAGTGCAACACCCTTCTCACGATCTCGACTGATGACAATGTTGTAAGCGCGGGAGCAGTTAAAATTAGCAGCACTGAATCCTCTGGTGTAGGCTTCACAATATTGATGATTTGTTCAAATCACTCGTCAAGACGTCACAGCTGCATTCAGCCAGATGTGACATTTAGTAAGAGATCCTACTGAAGTTTCATTTTGTAGGTTTTCATGTCTCCTTTTACGAAGAAAGATTACAAATGGCGGTACAAAATGATCAGAGTTGGACTCGTGCGTATAACAAGTGACATTAGAGGACCCCGCTCTGTAGATGAAAATTAATCTTTCCTCTTACACTTATAACCTATCTACTTCCGCACTGTACCATTATAATTCCAATCTCAAGACAATTAAACACTCTGTGAAGACAAAACTTCACAATTTGTGCATCACCATATAGAGGTTGTACTCTATCGTTAGTAAAGCTCTTTGCTCTTGCTACAAAAATATGTTTTCTGGTGTCCGGAAAGTTAGATGGGGTGTCGTTTACGACAGCCTATTATATATTGCCATCAACTTCCTTTTGTTTAAATTGTTTTTGTTCCGTAGTGCTAATTGAAATACGAGGGCCTTAATAAATATCATATAGATTCTATATCTTAGCCCTCATAATCATTCTTCCATGACCACAATAATTTAGCACGTTGTTCTATTTCTGCTGGGAGGTCTGGGTTCCTGTGAATGATTGTCAGGATAACATCATTTATATTATTATCCTTACACCTTTTCACATAATCGACAAAGGTCGTCTGAGGTATATGCAACATTTTTGAAACTTGTATTAGCTCATTAATTTCTTCTGGATATCATCTACAAATCTTTTCTTCTCCTTTATCTGTGTCTTTAGAGTCTGTAAAAATGGTGCTGTATTTACATACTATTTCATGAAATCATAAATGTATATTGTAACTTGGTATAATTTGTTGAGTTTTTTTGTAAGTGTTTTAATTTTATAACATACATTTTGCAACGTATTGTGTTGTCTTATAACACTCACAGATTTAAAAAAAATATATTCCTTCTGTCACTATTGATGTTCCTCAATGAAGCAATAAATTTACGTGTCGGAATTCTTTTGTGGGAACTTGCAACTAGTACGTCCTCACGAAACGTGGGATAAGAGAGAAGCCCTGTGAGGGAACGACCCAGTTCGGAGGGCGCCGTCTTCCCGATGCCTCTCTCTTGGGCACCGCTGCGCTCTTTAATTACGGCCCAATCAATAGAGGGCGGCTTCGCCGCGCGCACAGGCTGAGAGCTCGTCGCCGCGTCCATTTCCTCACAGGTGAACGACGCGCCGCGCCGCGCCACACTCGCGGCCAGCTGGAGGAAACCCGCGCCACGCGACGCCGAGACACGGCAATCAACCCCCGCGTCTCCTCTCTCTTCCCATTTCCTTCTTATGCCTCCCTACACTTTAATTCTTTGGTCTCTCTCTCATTCGCGCTGCCTCAGCTCTTTCCATTTCTTTTCCTGTCTTGTTTTCAGGTTTCCTTCCGGCTCTCCTCAATATCGCTCCATTTGCTTTTTTTGTTTGCTACCTCTTTCCCCCCATCACTTTCTTTGCTCTCTCTCTCCTATTTACTTGCTCTCTCTTTCCTCTTTCCTGCGATGTTTTTTTTTCTATCTCTTCCTATTCTTGTTCCTATATCTTTGTTCTGTTTCTTCCCTTGCAGTATCAGCTTCCTTCTCTTTACTTGCTTTCTCTTTCTTCTTCTTTCCTCAACCTTCCCTTGCTCTCTCTTCACTCCCACTCCTGCCATTACTCTTTTCGCTCCTGCCACTCAATGCAGCAAATAAATACTTGACTTTTGTGTTTAGTAGTGAAACAGCTCTCATTTACCTCACAATATATACTGAGTATTTACAACAATATAATCTTTCACGTGCCAAATTCCTAAAATGCTATAGATTTCTCACCTGATGTTTCAGTGATAAAATTTGAAGTGAACCACGCAACCAGAAACCGTTCCCAATGTAGCCGTCTTTTGAAAATAAAAACGTTTAAAAAATGAATGTAACAAGGACACTATGCCTTCATGAAAATTCTTTCTTCTACGTCCTTTGATCACGCTCAAATTCGTATGTAGCCGAGTGTGTCAAAAAAATCTGATACTACAAAATCGATATTCACTTAATATTATTAAGCGTGTAACATCCTAAAACATGCTGACAAGCAGATATAATATTTTATAAGCGAGTTGGGAAGATTACCTTTGATAAATATCGGCAAAAAATAGATAACTTCTGCGTGCAGCTTAAATTAAGTTACATGACATCTTATTGGAATAAAGTATAAAGTATTCAAATTTCAAGTATTCAATACATTGAAAATTCACATTCACGTTTTTAAAATATGTGTGGTAGCCTAAAAACCAATGAAAGCTGTACACGGCATGTGAGAAGTAAAATATATTTCCAGAAATTTATTTTTCTCCAATCGTCACCCAGACACCATCCTAAACTCTTCAAACTTGTCAAACCTTGCTCGCTCTATTTACTCGAGCTTGGCTGAAAACCTGAAACAACACAATTGACAGAAACCTTTCAACGGAAATGTCATGTCGGCCTCGCCAAACAAGTGTTTTAACACAACAGCTGATTTCCAACGTGACGAGTCTAATGGCAAATTGTCGACTGTGCCAAAACTAGGGGTAAACATCGCTCATTAGTGCAGTGTGACAAATGCTTATTACATGACAATATGTCAGAGCAGCAGAGACCAATGTTTGCATTTGAAATCATCCGCTGTTGCTCCGCGCAGATATAAAGGCACAGGATTATAGGAACGCGCGCATATTCGTTTGCGGTCCTGTATCAATATCTCATTGTAAAATATGCTAGTCAATTCCCTTGTCCCAAATCCAAAACTCTATTTCTTATGATTTTCTATTTTGATCGACAATCTCGTTTCACAAAGATGCTAAATATTTTACGACAAATAACTTTTAGAGTTGGACATCTTAAAGCTACTGATATTTATTGTAATTTTGGTTTAATACAATGAACAAGATATACGCAGGATTTGGGATTTAAAAAATTAAATAATGAATAATAATGATAAGATAGTGATAAGCTTGCAGAATATGCTTAATATTATGGTTGTTTAAATGAATATTTTGGAGATTCAGAACAATTCAGCATACATTAATCAAAGCTAATTGTACATATTTTTTGTTTATATTTCTGTTGAATGGCGCTAAGTGTGAGGATAATGGTACACTAGGTAGTTGTTGTAGGATGCTAACTTTTTTAATATAGTATTGCTGGTAGGTAGTATTTAATTCGTGGTGAATTTGTTCGTGTCCATTAATACTATCATTACCATTAATGTAGAAATACCCAAAAATGAATATGGGACATGAAATGATTACGAAAGATGAATAAACACTCACACCCATTGTGCTAGGAGACCTAGCAAAGCATTAAGTTTCAGTGCGTTAAAGTTTCCTTTAGATTGTAAATTGGCATTTTTCCCCAAATGGGAGACATGTAAAATTCCCGAAAGGGACGAATGGAAGAATTGAGGAATTAAAATATGACCATCTACTCTTACGCAACAACCCGAATGAACACTAAGAACGCCCTCGACAATGTCCAATTGTCTCTGTCTATTTGGATTCCTTGATTTGAACACGTGAGAGAGTGTAAATCATAAATAAGACGCCTAATATACCTAAATTGTGTTCCTAACAAGAAGAATTTAATACTTTTCCAACGCAAGACCTCAAACTCAGGCCTCACTCACAGTCCTCACGCCTCTGATAGATTATTTTGCGTTTACGGGAGCGTGAACTGCGGTGATCTTTAGTCCCACAGGCGTAGTGCAGGTTACATCAAGGATGATGGCAGGTCCACCACCGCCAGATCCGTCTCGGACCTACGTCGGCTTTTGGGGTTCCCCTTCAGACGTCTTCCACGCCCTAACCGGAAAAGTTATAAGCCCTCGACTGGTCTCCTGTCATGTGACAGTGTATTGCATGTAAGTAGAACGTAATGGAGAGCGGCGGCAGGAATGAAGACGGAAATATTGCGTGCGGTCCATGTCACAGACAGGTACTGCTTCGGAATTCTCCTGGTATAGATCCGACATACCACTGAAAACTACCGAGCAGGTTAGCTGGCCTCTAAAACTCTCCTCGAGATTGCGTATGAATTCGACCAGTTAGCTGTCTAGCTGGGGCCACCATGGGGACCTGACCTCGACTAGAATTCCACTGCAACGCGGCAGAAATGGTGAATTACGAGCACGAAGAAGGCTGGCAACCGAAGACGCCGGAAATCGCCATTAGGCAGCGATGCTGTCACAGGGGCTGAAGAAAAAATGGTGGGCGGCGGGGCGGGGCGGCGGGGCAGGGCGGGGGGGGGGAGTGGGCGGGACGGGCCGGAGGCGGGCGGCGTTGCGCCGCGTCTAAGAATAAACAAAACGGCCGCCTGCCGGCGCGGCGCGTGGCATGATGTCACGGAAACGGAGCGCGGCTGTGCGGCGCACACAGGGCCGTGTGCCTTGCTCTTCCAGAGCGAAATGGACCCATTCTGTAGTAAGTGATGCGAAAATGCGTAATGCGTGACGACAGTCTTGATTCAATTATATGTTTGGAATCAGATGCGTGCATAATTTATTTATTACTTGTATTAGTAAAATGTTTTACAATACACTTATTTAAGTGTTTTTGAATTATTCAATCATTGTGAGTTCTCCTTACAAGAAAACTGTTTTTCTTTGTTTACGTATGTTAATGGGTGTCCGATTGCTACGAAAATTCGGTTTCAGCTCGTCGACTTTAATATTTTTTACATACCTCAATAAATCCAATGGCATTACTAAAAAAATATTTTGCGATTTTGGGTAATCCGAGGTCGCTAAGGCTGAAAGACTGTAGCTGCGTCGTGCCTGAAGGAACGCGGGTTCGAAGATTGCCCAGGGCATGGATGTATGTGAGAGTCCGTGTACACTATGAGAGTTCCTCTACCGTTACCCCCGAAGTTGTAAAAGCAATGGTGATTACAGTGGTCGCTGTTCGACCTAGTAATTGAAAAGCAACCTTTAAAAAAAGTGATGCAAAACTGCCTTTGTGCATGCGAAGTCGTGGCTCTCTTATCCTTCACGCCATTTCTGCAAAACATTATTTTAGAAAACGTCAAGGTTCTTTAAATTATCAAAGGAAGTTTATAATGACTACATGAAGAGTGCAAGGAGTTTGAAAAAGTATGTTATTGTATGTAAATGAAATTTACGTATATGAAATAATGGTAATTATCATGGCTAATGTCTAAATCTGGCTCATCGCAAATTCACCTTTTAATGTCACCGAGGGGCTTGTCATTATGCTTTATTTAAGAAATGCATATAGTTTTGCAAGAACAGGATAGCACATACGTTTTACCGTTATAGTAACTCATCCGACTGAATTCCGTAGGGAATTTCTAATCACGTATAGTAGAGACTGCAGTACAGGGACGGATCTAGCTGCTCATTTTTTTGTGGGATCATAGATTTTTGTTAGAAATAAAAGGGGCAGGGGGGGCTGCCTCCCTGCACGCTGTGCCCCTGTAAAGCTTGGGCGTTCGTCAACGCGCACGCGGGCAAGCGGCTGACGAGGAAGAGCTGACGAGAGGCGGTTGGCGTAGCTTATTACGTCTGGCAGATCGAAGGTCGAAGGAGAAAGCACGCTTTCTATTTTCGCTTTGCTACACAATGACTGGCATCCGATGTCGCATCACTTGTAAGAAATAGAGACGCCACGCTTCGCATTCTCAATTAAAATACCGCATTAATTTGAATTGAACAGGTTTGGTAAACCTGGGGGTTTCTTTCAGAATTACCACCAACGCCCCAACCAAAGCATTCTGAGCTTCTAACGCCGACAATTGACAACTTGCGGTCTAAAAGGTTTGCTTCCTAGATTGTTCCCTGTTTCCAAGCACGTAAACAGCTGTCATTCACTAGTTCCGTAAGTGTAGTGCACTTTTCTGGCGGTTGTCTTCCCCCGCTGGATGGCGAGATCTGGCGCCGACCTAAATGTCAGCTAGTAGAATGTTCCCCAAGCACTTCCCTCCAGCGGTCACAGCCCCTGCCGGTGTGAGGTGTAAGTTCCCGACGGGTCTCCCAACGTCTGTAGTAGTGTAGGGCATGTAAATAAATGACTGTGTAAATAAGAAGAGAGACCAAGGCAAGGAAAATGAAGTAAGGATCGCACACTGTCCGTTACCGGTTTGTTAGCCTACTTCTCCGGCATTCGCCTGCATTTGATTCGAGAAACCACGGACAACTACGGAATTTGACCTATCTATGTAGCTAGTGTCGAAAAACTCCTTGGACCTCCCGGTCATTGGCACCGCAGCGACATTAGTTGATGCTCTGAAGCGTCTAATCCGGGGCGGCCTGCAAAGTGAGCTTCAAATGGGCTGGAAGTCGGCTGGAAGCGTTAGCACAAGAAGGGCAGGTGGGCCCATGTTCTCGCCAAGTCATCCACGTGAGGCCGACTCTCAGACGGCGGCGGCGGGGCACCGACAAGGGACCTTTCAACAAGTCCTGATTTTTTCTATGGAAATATATTCACTATTTATATGTTCCGGGAAGAAAGTATCAGTCGCGCAGTGGAAGTTACTAAAAAAATTGGTCAGTTTGGATCATGCGTGGTCATTATGATACTTTGTTGTCTGGGAACGCGCGTTTGTCCTTCTCGTGATTCGAATCCCTATTGTTTATACTTTTTCCCCCCACTAATATTTGATATGATATTCGGACTATTCTTATAGTCCGTGTTGTAGCTGAATTCACGTACTCAGTGCATCACTCCTTACCTCGTAGCGCATTATGAAAAAGCAACATTTTTGATGTTCTGAGTAGAATACAGAGAACTATTCCACTGTGTAAATACTGTACTATGTTATTGCAGAATTCATGAAGACCGTTTTTGTTGATATTTAACTCAATTTTCTTCGCGAGCGTATGATTTGTTGTTCTTGAGCAGTGTACGTGCTATTGTTTGGAAAACCATTTTACGTAGATTTGTGCAGCAGTATTTTTGCTGCTAATGGCCGCTAGTCTATTTTATTTTGGCTGTATCTCCAACATGTAATATACATCTGAGTGAATCATTTCAGATGAAAATAAAACATATCACTGTCTTCTCAATTAAATGAACAAATATTTCTTATGCCATTTTTCTGGAAAGCAAGAAACCTACTACAAGCAGTTACTCGGAGATTTAGCTGCTTCTATGTTGTCGAAAAAGTTGTGCTTAAAGTTGAAACGTCGACGATATTTCTAAGTAACTATTGATAAAAATATAATTTGTTCGAGACCTTTTAGAATGCGACGCATATTTTCACTGTATTTGGACAGGATTAAACATTTTGCAACACCAATCTGGTCTACTTTTTGTTCTAGCACTGAAAGTATAACAATTAGAGAACGAAATACGTACAAACCCCGATCGGAAAAGTACTTATTATGTTCTCTTTTTCTTCTTTTATGTATACTCCGATTGAAACAGAGTGTCACTTGAAGGTCACGAGCTCGTAGAAGGTTTGGATTGTGTATCAGAGTCCTCCTTCTTTACTTTAACTTTTGACATTAAAGGTAGACTGTTTTGACCGAAGTATAGGTTGTTAAAACGTCATACCTCATTCCCCGGATTAACTACATGTTAACTGCCGATCTTCTCTCGATCTTTTCTGCGACCTTTCAGGGTTTCTCTTTCCTAATAATATCATGGAAACATTCTCTTTCTTGCTCTGTAAATTATTATGTTGCAAAAACTAAAGGCCATTTCGTAAAATGACGAAATTGTCAAGAATATTACGACAGCTACATCACTCACAGACCTGTGATTATGCTCGACCTTGCCAACCGGAAATCGAAGTTTCGATTCACTTACAAATCGCAAATGAGCTCCAAAATACGTCTGCGCTTCCAGTCATAGAAATGAATCTACGTTCTGGTGATTCATAGGCTGCGACGAAATATAAAAATATACAAAAAGCTCTTTCTATTCTTAAGACTAAAGATAACTAAATAATTTGTCGATAATATGAAGAGCACGCTGGAGTTATTTTTTCCAGAAATACCACATATGAATGTGTTTTTCCCGATGCCACTTAACTTTCTCTAAGCATTTCAAATATTTCCATATTAGAGATAGTAAGGAAGAGAATTTATTGACTTTTTTCTTTACCTCCTCTGCCCAACCGAAGTTTGTTTTTCATCTCTTTAAAGCCGATTGTTGAAAAGATGTCTTTTAATAACCAGAATTCAGCCCATTTTTCATCCCCCCTCTGGACTTGATGCAATTCGTTTACTCCCTGCGTGCCACTGTCGTGCCGCGAAAACATGCATTTCGCTCGCAACGCAACACTCCGTTGGGCCCTAATAAAGATGATGTACGGTGGCATATGTTTTTTTTGCCGTGAACGTGGAGATAGCGCGCACTGGTCACCTGACTTGGTTTTCCCCGCGCTTCCCTTGCGCAAGTCTGGTTTTCCCCGCATTCAACTTGGCGAGCTATGGCATCGAGTGTATCCATCATACGCGATGTTACAAGTTAGCCGAACTGAATGGTCGAGGTGACTAAGAGCGACCCCGCTCTTTAGTCCAAAGGGTCGCGGGTTCGAGTCCCCGCCTTAGCCATGGTTTGTCCTTTGTTTGGTATGCATGTGTTGTCGCGGAGGGCCTCGCGTTCCGCTGACGGCAGATCAAAGGAGCTCGCAAGTGTCTAGTGAATTGTCCCATTCGGAACGTAAAGGGCAACCGGATGTCGACTGGAAAAAACCCTAGGAAAGAAAGTCAAAAGTCAAAAGTGAATGGGAATTAAACGATAAATTCCTGCGTCACGAAACAACGAGCAAATTTATCTGTAGGAATTTAAAAGGGCAACTGGAATTTCATAAGACGAATGAAAACATTACAAGGAAAGTACATACCGCAATAGATTTTCCTTTAGTATCATTTCAGCAAACCAAACCTGCAAATGTATATCCAGAATCCGTGTATTGTAAAGCACGCGTAAGAAACGAATGAATGTTAGTTACAGATACCTTTCAATTAAATCATAACTATAATTAAAATAAGTTTCTGGTTACTATTAAACATCATGTTCTTATCGAGCATTATTTTCATAAATTTTATTCGAGCATATTTTTCATGAGTATTTTTATGTGAAAGCTGTTTTTCAGTATTTTTCTGGATAAATTGTGCTCTTTGATTTCCATGGATTTTTCATATTTTTTGTTTTTTAATGTTTTCCTGCTTTCTCATAAATTGCTCATTGTGTGTAATTTGTAGTCAGCACTACTAGTGCATTTAGGCAATGGATTTTTATTAAAGAAACACACTTATGTTCAGCAAGGAAGTGATAAACTATAACGGTTCTTAAAACTCGCATATATCGACATGACCAATGCCGAATAATGTAATGCTTGCTGGGTAAATAAACAAATTCATACTCTGTAAACGGACTTTACTGAATCAATTGAATAATAATTTTTGGAACAAATCATATCTTTCAAACATCGATATCTAGAACGTTTATATCAAAATATTAATTATGAAACTTCAGTATGGATTACAATATGCTCTCGTCGTAAAATGATTAAAATAGAATGGCTATCATGGCACCCTTCTGAAGCAGCTTTTATGAGAAGAGACGGTATAAACTCGAAAACGAACAGACCGCTGGATTACTGATCTTTTTTTATTAAATACTTTTTTGATACAGCGTGCAAAGCTACTTTACAGAACTGATTACAATGTTTTATGTACTGATGTACAATACATAATAATAAAAAAGGAAGATGAAAGTCCCCACTGGGCTCCTCAATTGGAAGTCAGGGTGGAACGCCTAAGAGTTTCGGTTGGTCATTTGCGAAATATAGGCGAGAAAGGGGGCTTATGATGTGGAGATAGAATAGGAGTTACAGGAGACAGAATGAATCTTTGGGGAATATAGGCGGGATGTGGTTTGGAGGAGGAACAGTGTTTCTTCCTAGTGATGATGTCGATTGGAAGAGGGGGACATGTTTGTTGAAGAATCTTTCGGAGAGGCGGTCGCTGCGCTGGGTGGCTGGAGGTCCTTCTGAATTACCACTGATCAGGCAGTTTAGCTCCTCGAGCGAGAGACGCGACGCTCCCAGCGCCCGCGCCAGCGGTGTGACGTCACCGCGGGCTGTCCCGTTGGGCGCGCGCGCCGCCAGGCATCGAACCGCGACCGCGCGACGCCTTTCCCACGCGCCAAGGTGAAGGCACGGGCGGTGACGTCAGCGCCGGCGCTCGCGTCCGCGCGCTCCGACGCGGGAACCCGCGCTCGTTACGCGCACGCGGAAATAAGGACGTTGGGGAGACTAATACTTCGGCAGGACGAGGCTTCGAGCGCTTATGTTTTTCTTTTACATCTTTCTCTTTCCGGTCTAGAGACGCCCCTACAACGGAGGCCAGTTCCTCCACATGCAACACTCGTGGGATCTAGCAAGTGGTGGCAGGCTCTCCCATATTACATGCATCACCTTTCAAACCACAGGCTGGGCTTAGCTCGGAGCCAATGTCACCGCTGTCTCTGAAGTGATTCTGACAGGAAAGTACTATGGTTTGAGTCCTGGTAGTGGAAAATTTTCGTCAGTAGCTTTATTGCTAGTTCGAATTCAGCTGCCGGCTTGTCGGTGGTTCCCAATTTATTTTTCAAGTAGTTCTTTCGATCAATACTAGGCCAATGCCGGAGTAATAACCTTCGTCTAATGCTTCGAGCGTGTGCCGGCCGGAGCTCTGCCTCACTGAGGGAGACACCTGGATAGGGATGCCCCGGTAAGCCGAAGTGCATGTCGGCTCCCGATCTCACCACCACCCTTCCAGAATAAAACATTCACTACACAAACGGGGCCGAGAATGATCTTAGCAGTTGACTTGCCCCGAAACATCAAAAAATCAATATTATTATATTATATGCTACCAAACAATACCTTTCGGCGTTTAACGCATGAAGTGAAGACAATTCACATAATTCAAATAATTTTCAGTAAATTAAAACACGGTTTAGTTACTACTGTAACACTACATTTCAAGAAGGTAATTTGCCTGATTGCAGCAATAACCAAAGTTTTAGAAGTTATACTGTATATTTTAACTTTCTACATTTGCCCAGCAGTATTGACATCTCAACTTTTTAGTTTTTCATCGAGCTCGTAAATTGCATAATTTATTCGAGTTTCAGTGTTTCGCTCTTCATGATGGAACCGGGGATAAAATAAAGCATTGATTGATGTGTAATTACAAAATGTGAATATTAGTAATACGTTTCGAAATGAGATCTGTCGAAACATTTGAAAAATGTCAGGAGAAGCATCCAATTATTTTTGCTGCAAAGAGATAATGAGAAATATAACAATTTAATTAAATATAATAATTTCGCAATTTTGTTACATACAAAAAATAATTTAAATTTTAAGATCTATAAAATCATAAAGATAAAACATTTCACGTTAATTCAAGCGCAAAAACATTACCATTATTGTTTTAATAATTATTATAATAACAATAAATATTATTTCTTATCTAAATTTGGTTCTTAATTTTGCTTAATAGGATCTCTCATATTATGAACGTAATGACAAGGCTCACGAATCACGATCTCAAAATATAAAGAGTTTAATATTTAAAAGCTCGATATTTCCTTTAGAGTTTTTATCCAAAGGGCAGACGGTTACCCTTTACATCCCGATGGGACACATTCTCGTTCATACACTAGACATTGATGAGAGACAAGGGACAAGCAACTATGTTCAAGGCGGGACTCGAACCCGCGACCCTTCAGTCCGAAGCGCTGAGTCGACACCTCGGTCGTCCAAGTCGGTTCCAAGAAACTTAATAAACGAAAATAAAATGAACTGATCATACAGTACGCAAGTCTTGTCTTGTTCTTTAGATTAAGTGAAGTACATCGTTAAATGTATAGCTCAATTGTGTTTGCAGTGACCAGAATCTATAAAATATTATGTATTCTTTTAAAAGAATGTTTTCTAAAATTTCATTCTTAGAAATCTGAATATTATGTGCTATTTTACTGCACATTAGAAAACAGAGTTTGCAATGAAATGAACTGTCGAATCAATGTCTCGATAAAAGAAGTATAGAGTACACAGCACGTGATACACTGTCTTCTCCAATCGCATTATATCACGGTATTTCGCTTGCAAGGAGCTTGACCGCTAATTATTTACTTCCCTAAATAACTGACTTCATTTTCGGTGGTTGTCGTCGGAACAGAGAATCAGCCACTTCAGCGTATGAAAGAGAAGCTGGCTTGTTCCCGTCTCTTGAAACTACAACACCAAAGGCCGAGATTGTAATCACGAAGCGGCGTGTGCAGGGTCAACCATCCAGGAATTCTCCGTATTTGGCATCGAATTACTTTGTACGTTAACGTTAATGAAAGGGGTGCTTTTAAAGCTGTGTTCTTTCTGTTGTCGTGTTTCACTTACATATGAGTATAAGGCCTCTAAATATTTGTATTTGAGCACATTTGATCTATTTACCTTTCAGCATATCTCTTTTAGCACGAGTTCTTAAGAGTGCGAATTTCAAATATTTCTGGTTTACTTTTATATGTACAACCGTAGCAGTATACCAATATCAATTTAATTTAAGCACTTGAGTATATGAACTATTGCGTTTGAAAATTGCAATAGATATAAATAATTACTTTGAACGAATGTTCTATTGAAGTCTGTGTAAATTTCCCTTTTACATCTGATTCTCAATACGTTAATTCATTGTAACAATCACTTAAATAAAATGAGAAGGCGGTGGCGTTCTACCTAGTACATCGCCGTTCTCGTGGAAAGATATCTTTAAAAAATGTTTCTTTACAGTAGGTCCTAGATTAATAGTCGGACAAAAATAATTATGTTCATGTATAAATTTAAATTTAAAAAATTAACAGTTTTTAAAAACAAGAATGTGACTTTTTAAAGTTTTCCCACACTAAATCGTATTGGCAATAATAATACTTGGTACAAAGTACGCACTTTTCAATATCGTGAGAACCATTAATATAATATTACGTTACAAGGAATAAGATGGAATAGCTCTTCAAATTTAGGACTTTTTTCTGATAAGAAAAACGTATTGTAGGCAACATGAAAGATATACGTCATAAAATTCATGAAATCGAAGGGTGTGGGTAACCGTAAAGAAAACAAAATAGTTAGGTAATTTTTTTTTGCTAGAACTAACAATATCATATAAACCCATAAATTACTCCATTATTCAATTAACAGAATTAAAAATGTCAGCTTTCTACTAAAACTTTTGTTAAAACGTAATTTGATTAGTGAAAATTAGTATCAACTATACTTTTCTTTATAAAGTTAAGTTTTATAGGCATAAAACTGAGACAAAAAAGTTTGTAAATAATCTTAATTGGTTCGCTGTTCTAAGTTCGTCATATACGCCATAATCGCTATATCCGTCATAATAGCCAAAATCTGTAGCTGTTTTCCTTTTATATTTTTTATTAGTCGGACGCTGATATTTTCTTATCAATGTGTCAACCACTAATTTCCACCCGTATTCTAAATTCAACCTGTATATGAGTCATGGTAGAGATACCAGAATTCAAAAAAAACTTGTTCAGACTACACTTTTCAGTTTTTAACTTATATTGGCTTTCAGTAAATAAATAAGTAAATAAAGAATACATAAATAAATGAAACAGCCCATTAAGTAAATATTTACAGAAAAACTGTACTAATATTATTATAAAACTTTGGAGAGCCAGTATCTATTATGTTGAAGCATGAGATAGCCAGTGAATTTCATTACAAAAGTATAATATAAAAGTTAATTTGTGTGCAAATTTTCAACAATTAATTTTTTCTCGTGGTACCAATTCATGAAGATGCTTATTTTTTATCATTGCTAGGCAACTTGAAGTTATTGCTATTAGTTATATTCATTGCTTGATAATTTGAATGTCTTTGAAATAGTTAACACAAACTCTACTTTAAAATTCTCAGATTCTTTGAGACGCAAGACTCCATCCCGAACTGCCCTTTTCCGCTCTCGCGGCTGTACCTGCAAACGCCAAGCAATCTTTGCGTTGCGGCGGGGGCTACACTTCTTAATTAAAGGATCTGCCGTTGTGACAGAGAAGATGGTGCAGCAAGGCGGAATACGCTGCCGCCATCAAAAACGCGACTCTCGTGCTTAATAAGAAATACCAGCTCTCAGCCCTCCGGGCCTTCGCCGACCTCTAATGCGAGGCGCTGGTTTTCCAATACGCACGACGAAGCGGAAGAAATGTGAAAGCAAGGCAAGACGAGCAGATGGCGCAAAGACAAAAGCCGATAGGTAGAATGAGGCAGAAATGTGTATCAGAATTTTGAGACCTCGCTGAATATGCGGTTCCTCTAGTGGAAAGCGAAATCAGAATACTTTCTTCCAGAAAGTGAAACGAAACGAGAGGTAACAATAGGAACTCCAATAGCGGTATTTCGTTGCAGTTTTAATTGAAACGAAATAAAAAATAATTTCTTTCGTATCAAAACGTAATGAAATAGAAATTAATGTTTTCGTTTTGTTATTATTATTATTATTATTATTATTATTATTATTATTATTATTATTATTATTATTATTATTATTATTATTATTATTATTATTATTATTATTATTATTATTATTATTATTATTATTATTATTATTATTGTCGTAGTTGTTGATTGAAGTGATAGGTAGATGATGAGGGGTTAAAAGGCTATGATGATAATTGGAAGCGTTAGATGGAATAGAGGGAGGGGGAGATGTTCCTGGGATTTTTGGAACCACCCCAGCACTCGCCTTATGTCCGAGGGAAACCTCAAAAATCTCCGGTCCGGATGGCCGGCCCGGGTATCTAACACAGACCTCCCGATTGCGAATCCAGCTCGCTATATACTAAGCCACTTCGCTTGCTATTATTATTACTATTATTATTATTATTTACAAAAACTAATTAAATTATTAATCTAAACATTTGAGGAATGTGCGTTTAATAGGTGTAATTCGAAAAGTTGCACGAGTTTTGAGTTAAATTCGCTTAGCAAAAATGTCACTTATTTGATACGGCCAATTTGACACGCTTCTCTCTAGTACTTCCAAGTTTAGGGCGAGACTCCGGCTTCGACCTCCAAGATTAAAACGAAACATTGTGTTCAGCCATTTTGTATCAAAATGCAGATAGACTTTCCTTGAACCACTTCTCTCCTATTACAGTATCTTTGCTCAATAACTCGCGCATTCTGCACGTGTTTTATTAATCCAAATACTTTAGCTGTGTATTTAAAAAAAAGCGTTCGTCTTCAGGATACATCTCAATTTTACCCATATGCGCTTGCGCATCTCATATTCTTGCCTTAAAAATTGTTCTACCACAGGTCCCTCTGCTGTTGTCCTTTGACCTGGGAACCGCTTGTTGTTTCCTGTTTTGTAAAGGCTTACGAAATCTTCTCCGATCAGGTTTAACATGCACACATGTTAAGAGTATGGTCGGCAACTACCAACTTGTAACGTGAAGTAAATCAGTAGTCGAAGGTCTTGACAGTTATTCGACAAGAGTTCAGGCCACTGATCTTCGTATTTGCTCGCGTAGGTAAAGCGATACGGGTGAAAACGGACAGGTAAAGCGGGAACCGCAAAACGGTTCGGGTAAATAGTTGGACACTCATTACTAATAAACGTGGAGGGATTTTGTATTTCTCAATCGCATATCAAATGCCCGATAAAGGTTCTTGTGCTCATTTCACTCAAACGTACAATGACGCTGAGAATGCCTGAGATAGAGTACCCTTCCAAGGACTTCAAACAGACTCCAGGGTACTCATATTGTCCCGTGAGCAGAGATCTAATACAACAATAGTACGATTCCGAGTTGGAAACGAAGGAATTTCACAATGTGCGCGCAGCTCCTCTCATCTCTTCATTTGAGGTTTATTGTGTGTTGTCAAAACGTAGCACTCTTCTTCTTCTCCCTGTGTTCCGCCCCTGTGCACAATACATGCAGGTCAGTCTGCAAGGGCCTTCGAGAGAGATGCAAGGCCTGTGTGCGACTGGTAACTCGCTGGACTTTCATTCAACGGCCTGCGACGTCATAGGGATTAATAGTCAATTACTGACATGTTCACTTAATTTACAGCTTTTCCTCTAAACTGTAGGTTCGTAAATAAACTCACGCCAATGTTATAATTCAAAGCTTAATAAAATATCGCTTGTCAGAATCAAGTGGATGGCATTTAGTACATATTCATACCATTTTTATTCAATCTAAAATTCTGGGTATTCAAGGTTGTCTTCCCCTGAATGTTACGTCATATCCTACGGGGGAATGTGATGCATTTGCAAAAAGACACTCAATGAGTTGCAGAGAGGATGAATGAATTTGAAATGATTCTGAATGCGTACACAATGAACTGAAATTAGAGTTCAGAGTTTTTCCCAAAGCAGGTATCTCCCCCCAGCGAAGCACCGCCTCGGCCGGGACAATCGCTACAGGTAAACACCCGACCGGTCTCCCGGCATGTGTGGGAGAGTGTAGTGCATGTAAGTGTGAGTGCCTGCGAGTAGGTGGTGAGAATTGGACAAGGAAGAGGAAGGGAAGATCCTGCGCGGTTCGTGGCCCGTTTTATTCGGGTACTCCTCCGCCTGGTATTGATCAGATGAATCAACACACACGCCGCTGGAATAGTACTTCAGACGGTAACTGGATTCGACCTAGATGTGTAGCTAGTGTCAAACATCCTGCCACAGTCCGAACTCTAGCCTTGGACCACCCGGTCAGAGGCACAGCAGTGACAACAGTTAGTGTCCTGCTCCACCTCCCCCGGTGCGAGACTTGCGCTTAATGGCTGCGAGTGGGGCCAGGCGAGTGCTGCCAAAAAGCAGGCGAAGGTGCCGGAGCCACCCCACGTCACCGCCCGGCTGCCTCCCATGCCCACGCCCACGCCCGCGCCCGGGCACGCCCCGCTTCACCCGCGAATGCCTCGCGCGCCCTCCCCGCAACCCCTCGCTGGCCTCTCAGTGCTGCCAACCGGGCGGTGACGAACCACGAAGCAGGGACGCTCGTGGTGTGTAGGAAGCGCGTGTATTTTTAAGACGTACGGAAAGGATATCCTCTCCAGTGAATTACAGTCTGTTTGTAGCACATTTTTGGCATCATATAAAGTCAAACATATCCATACATATGTTTTTCAATAACAATTGATGGAAGATACCAACTTAATAATAATAATAATAATAATAATAATATTATTATTATTATTATTATTATTATTATTATTATTATTATTATGGAAGGAAATATGAAAATCCATCATTTTAGAAGGTACGGAGAACGAAATAATCTTTTACATTTTTAGAATTAAATTATATAATAATAATAATAATAACAATAACAATAATAATAATAATAACAACAATAACAATAATAATGTCGGCCCCAAGGCGTAGACGGTTGCGGCAGCCGTCGTCTGTGCCGAGGAGGCTGCAGGTTCGAGTCCTGCGTAGACATGGTCGTATTTGTGATTGTCCCTTCACCTATCATCATCCTATCATCTCATAAGTCACACTACAAGGCGTAACAACCTTGTTGTAATCCAAGGGTACATCTGAAATGCTGATCCTGGAAGAATTACACACGTTAATCGTGTAGCGTGGTCAGTAATGGCCTATACGCCAATAATAATAATAATAATAATAATAATAATAATAATAGTATTTAAGTTTAAAAATATACCAGAGCGTTGTAGAGATATTTACACATCATCATGGTTTTAAACTGTACACGAAGTAACCAGGCATAAATTATACATTTGTCAGTCGACCAGAATGACGTGATATTCTAAATATATAATTGTTGTTCCACGAAGATTGAGAACGATAAGTAGAAATGCTTCATGCTACCTCTCAAATGCAACATGCAAGAATGCTATCTACTGAATTCTTCATAGTACTGAACAACATAAACATTCATTCCTATTAAACGTCAAGAATGTGAATGAAAATTCAATGCAAATCTGTATTTCATTCCCTACATTTTAACAACTGAGAGTACTTCCAACTTCAGTTGTAGAGGGCTACTCTTAATTGACGGTATTCCACTTCTGATAATTTTCTTGAGCCAAAGCCGTGAGTAGTTTGACACGATAACAGAAACCAATTGTTACGCAACAAGCATAATAATGACAGAGATGTATTGTGAAATAAAGGAACGAAAAAGAAGAAAAAGAAGAGCGTTCCCAAGTCATTAAAATTTACCCTAATTTGAAACGAAATTGAAATTTAAAACACTTTTTGCAATGTTTCGTGGTCAGGTAATTTCAGTTTCACTTCTTTCAATTAATTCAATGCCATTTCCTGGAGGATATACTCTCCATTTTGCATAACGTTTATTTAAAACCATTCAATGAACTTAAAGTTTGTACAAAATAATCATAGTGAAAGTGTATATTCCGTCAATTATAATAAAAAGTATTATAATATTTCCATCTTGTTTTAAAGAGATAATGTAGAATATACTTTTTTGGAATTATTAACCATCGATAACCAGTTGAGATTGTTGGCAATATTGGGTTATAATTTATTGCCTGTCTATTTATATGAAGTATTTATTGTGTGGTATAATGTTTTAATAATATTTATGTCTTTTGAAATTTACAATCTAAGTGTTTGTGAACAAACAAAAAATAAAAAATCTAGCATTTAAACATGAAATAAATAAAAATTTACAGAGGCAATAGGTATATTTCCATAGAGAAATAATTAACTCCATAAATTAATTCATACTTCAATGTATTACAGTTTGTAACAGGTTTATTGCAATATTTCAGTTTACTTGTTTATATCATTATAATCATCAATAACCCCCAAGAAATCGCAGTCTTTGAAACGAGGAAGGGAGACGGCGGCAAATGTGCCACCGACGCGAGGGCGTGCGAGCTCCCAAGAACCGGAAGCTGCAGATTGAGGGAATGAGAAGCACTTCCACAAAGGGCGCCAAGGGAGGCTGAAAGCCTACTTTGTTCCTACAAGTCTTCCGGAACTTGTTCTTTTGTGTCGCGGATGTAACGAATGATTGTTTACACGAAAATGTTGCGAAATATTTCTAAAATGACGATGCAGATTCCATCTTGTAGCAAAAGTTCCGGATCTCGTTAGAGCAAGCACGTCAAGCAGAAATTCACGGAATCCGTCGACAAAAAACGTAAACTACCTGTCACGTTATTATGGTCTACGGGCATAAGTATACACTTGGCGTTTCTGTTGCTGACACAATCTGTGACATTATCACCGATGACGAACGCATTATTTCTTTCTTGATTGATTTACGTAGTGTCAGTATTAGTAAAGAAGAAATGTTACGTAATGAGAAAAAATAAATGGTTATATTAATCCTGCCAAGACAATGTAACTGAAAAATGTAAATTTTGTAGATGACAGGAGAAGAAAAAATCACTAAAATAGTTATTATTTTACATCTCTGCTTCTAGCAATTACTAGTACAATAGTAATCATCATTCATCCGAAGTTTTGGATGAACCCTTTCCATTCTGAACAGTATTGTAACACTACCGGTTACCTGGGGAACCGGATAGCGGCCCTGACGCTAGCTCAAGTCGGTGATGGAAGGAATTGTTACACAGTACGGTGGAAACACAAAATAAACACTTGTTCACTGGTAAAAATTCACATTTATTCCTGGGCAATATGATTAACATGCCCCAGGGAAGTTACACTCTTAAATTGAATAAAAAGAATAGTGGGAAAATTAGATGAAGAGAAAAAAAATTGAAAAGTTAGTTTTAGGAGTTAAGCTTAAAAACTAAGAAGAATTATAACTAACAATTACAATGGATGAAATTGCTACTGGTCAGTGTGTCAGAGCGTGACACCGCATTACTAAATTTTTATACAATAGGGGCGGTAGCCCTAAACAATACCGCTTGGAGAAGGGTCTTTGTGCAGCCGAGAATGGCCACGATGCGGTAGAGGGCGGCGGCTGGGCGTCCTTCAAAAAAAATGCAGCGGAGGTCAGTAACCCTCCGGGCTACAGCTGGCGGTCGGTTGTGACGTCACCCAAAGGCGGCGACGCGTGGCTCGGTGACAGCGCCCTTTGTAGTCTGGCTGATCTAGAAGTTCTGGAAGTGACTGGCAGTACTAGAAGTTCTGGTCGAAACTGGCAGTACTAGCTGAGCTGGCCGGATGATCTCAGGAACGGAGTTACCAACTATGCGTCTCTCTCTGATTTTTCTGATAATTATTGAACACAACTTCGGACAGTTTTAGAACTTGATCGGAGAAACATTCGCCTCTCTTTACGACGTAAAACCCACCCCAGAGAAAATTCTCTCTCCACTGCAGTCGGCTCACAGCTCAAAACTCGCAGTAAAATAACATAAGTCCCCACATAGGCATATTCGCCCGAATAATTCCCACCCCCACATAAGTTCCTCTCTCAACTGCCCTCGGTCTAATATTCAAGCTCGAAAAATAATAATTTTTCCAGAGACGCACTGGTCCTTTCCCCGATGCCTAATACTCTAGCCCCGTCTGATTGATGAAAAATTTTATAAGTCCGGCGAAGGCGAACTTTGCCTTTGACCGACGACTAGCTCCCCGAAAGAAGCTTCTGCCTAGCATTCAAATCCCTTCTGCCATCTGGCCCCGTCTGATGCCCCAGCTCTTCTGATTTTCTCTCCGTCGAAATCTTATAAGGTAAACTTTTCCCCCCACCCAATATTCTCGTATGTGCCCCAGATCCTTGTAATAGACGTGTAGCTATTGGCCAAAATTTGTGGCGCAGTGAACTATTTCCAGCCAATCGCCACGCATGAAGCCACAGAACTTTCCGCTCCCCGCGTCAGCTGCAAGCGTCCAGAATTTTCCAATTCCTTCTAGAACATCGCCCCATGTTTGCGTAAACGGGGGGGCGCGTTTGCGTGAAAGAAATTTATGAGTTTGGGATTCCCCGAAACGAGCGGGCGATGTCGAAATTGCGTAGCCGGCTCAGTGAACACGTGTGCCCATTGAATCTGTCAATGCCAGCCCTCTAAACGACTTCGTTAATGCGCCGGGGGCGTAAGGGACTCTCGCGATAAGTGGAGTCGCGCACGTGTGACCGTCTGCGTAATCTCTCGGCAGAAATCCTGGGTGGCCGAGTCTGTTTGTTTAAATTTTGATCCGGTGAATTTCGTTTATAAAATTATGATGAAATCGGTTTCGCTACAGTATGTTGCATTTAAGTAAGATATATTTTATTTTTATTAGTATCAAATAAATGTAACTCTCGCAATAAAGGCTAGAAGAAAACAAATATCATTGTTTATGCCATATTCAAAAGACCCGATTGTAGCGAAAGACATAAATCTAGATTTGTGAGACCAACGTAAATTATTAAAGTGACACTGATGATTAAGATGTTGCAGCTTTACGATTTATTACCATTGTTTTAATGTAATTAATTTCCTATTCGATATTTTTGATTCGATAAAAGCGTTTTGTAAATAACATGTCTTTCAGACTATTGTATCTAAGCGACGAAAACCCAAGTGTGGTATCTTTATGGAGTGGATATTCGAATGTAACTTAATGGTCATGTATAATGCTTTATTTTATTTTTGATAAAATTCAAAATCCAAAATAACCTTGTGTAAAGTAACGTCAGGATAAAACGTGTTCTATTCTTAACCATTTTTATCACAAATGTGTGATAAAATCTATTAACTATTAAAAACATATTTCTTCTCATTAAACATTAATTTTAAATACTATGTTCAGTCTGTGTATCTTCTACGCTAAAATAATTAATTTGGCCCTTCTATCATTAATTCGTGGATTAATTTAAAAGATTTTGAGAGGAAGAGACTCAAACATTCACTAAGAAACATTTATTTGGCGCCCTCTTCTCGCAGTCGGTTAAAAGAAGAATGAAGAATTGAAGTAAGTATAGCGCCACAAGAAAATCTCTCGACAGTAGCACCTTGCTGGTGAGATTGTTCAGCATCAACAATTATCTTGGTAGGACAAACTGCAGCTTGTAACAGAAGAAAACGTAAATTTCGTACTTAACGCGATCGTAATATATTCTGGAATTGTTCCTTTCACTTTTGTCCCAAGTGATCTGGTTGATACCAACATACATGCAGTATGTTGCAGTATACATGCTCAAAATAGAGGTCCCGATTCGTCTCAATGTGAAAAGACTTTCCTGGCGCACTATATTATACTCTGAGCATTCCGGCAAACGAAACAGTGAAGTACAAATTTTCTCCGCTGTGAATTAAAAGCGCTTCAAACGGATTGCCGGAGAAGGTGTGGCGAGACCGAGATTCGTCTTATTAGAAGAAAGAAATCGGAGACGAGGCGGGGAATTGGAGAATCCATTAAGATAATCGAAACGAATAGATTATTGTGGCGAAGACGCAAGATGGAGTGGAATTCACCGAGAGGGGGGGGCTTGTAAATTAGATGCTAGATCTATTGCGGGAGAAAAAAGGAAAGGCTTTCGAGAACGCGGATGCCCGAAAGCACAGCGTTAATAGACGAGGCGGCGGAGCGAGAAATATCCAGATTTGCAATTCTAATGGGTATTTTTTCTGGAATCGACTATTATAATATTTGATCCTCAAAAATATTCAAGGTAAGTAAAATCGAATGTTCCGTGTTTTCAACCAATCTGGTGGAGCAGGGTCTCCGAGCACATGAGTCCAGGTACGCGAGTACTACGGATGTTTGTACGAGTTCCATGCAAGAGATTGGTGTTTTCAGTTGATTTTGTCTTGGCAGGAGGTAAATTCCTAGTCTCTCGCCTGTCGTCACTTCTAAACCTTAATCCCCACCTAATTCCTTTCCCTTACCGAAATCTAGAGAGTGAAAGATCTGCGCTCTTAGAAAGGGATCTCTAATGATTAAAATAAAGATAAGTAACCAAGATGTGCCCGTGGCCTACCTCGGAGATAAATATCTTAAGACCAAAGACCCAAAGACCAAGAGGTAGACCCAAAGTTCATATGAGCGCGAGGTTTCGGAAGTTGTGGATTCTCCTTTGCAAGAATCGCCCCCACTCTGATAACTTGCTCAGAATCCAAAAGATGCCAGGTGAGTGAGAAATTGGCTTCGATTGGTAACGGTTAACATATCGGACTGATGTGCCAAGTTCGAAGGTTCCAATCCCAACGAAAATGTGAACTCTTAAGGACGAAAAATCCTTCGCACGCCTTGCTTGGGAGGGAAAGCCAGACAGCAAATGTCCTGTCGAAAGGAAAAGCCGGGTGTCCCTTGTAGTAGATGTACTGCATGTAAAAGATCAAGTCTAAAAGAAGCCTATAATTTAAATTTAAGTCGCATGTTTCATCGTCCGCGTGATATCTTCTTTCTCCGCCAGATAGGGAAAAGAACCTAACGAGCTTTGCGTGGACAGGAAGAAAAGCAGGTCAGATGGCCTTTGCCTCGCCGCGGAAAATAAGGCATCAATAAATTGAATTGAAATTGCACAAATAGAGAGGTAAAACCAATTCAAGACAATTGAAAAAGTATCACATCCACTTGCTGGAGGCGCTGAGGCTTGGAGAATCCTTGGAGTCGAAGATTGAGATCGAGTCTTGTTTAGAACGTGAGCTTCTTAGCCATGATATTGGCTTCATTATACAATTGTAGCATAATCCTACCAATTATGCATCTCGCATTTCATGAATGGTTTCCCCTGTTTCATGCAAGGCAAAGACACTCCACCACAGGGATTACATACCCAGGAAAAATTGCATAACAACAGATTATATCTTCGCCCAAGAGCAAGACACTCATTATAAAGGCCTTCCTACAATATACTCTTTACATTTTCTGTTTTACATTTTTATCACTCAACGCAATAGTTATCATGACATCTCATTTTCATTTTTAAAACCGTAAATGACACTATCAGAATGAATTTCTGTGATATATAGGTTAAAACGTTTCTAAGGTCAAAATAACGGCATAAAAATAAAAAACTGAAATTAATCAACTTATTTAATAATTTACGATTACAAACTTTTGACTATTTTAAATAGTATTTTTTAAATTAATATTTTCCATTTCAAAAGAAGATAGTTCTGTGTTTTATAGTATGTGTTGTTATTATTATATAATACAACAAAACAAGGTTCTTTAAATTTACAACTAATGATGTCCAGAAGAAAATTAAGGTGATTTAATAATGACACCCACAAATTTAAAATTTATTGACAGTTTTTCATCTGCAGTAGGTTCTTCTAAAAAAACAGTTACTAGCAATAGTCAAAAAAACAGTTATTACCAAGGAAGTCCAGAATTTTGAGTAAATTGGAGATTCGAAGGTCTCATCTCTCACTTGCAGCAAGTATTTGTTCTTCATTACAGTATTTACGCGTCCGTCCATTCAATCATCGTAAATTCTCCAGGCGCTCTAAAGGTCGTCGGAAAGAGGTATTCCCCTCGGGCAAAGACACACGCATTGCGAGTGGCGGGAGCGACGGCTCTGCAAACTCCGCCCCCCCCACTCCTGTCTCCACCGCAGCAAAACTTTCCTCGGCTCTCTCGGTTGGCTGCATTTCCGAGTTCCGCCTCAGCGTTGCCTGCATTTCCGTTATCGTTGCAGCGACTGTGACAGGGAAGTCCTAGGTTGCGAGTGCCGGTGGTGGTAAGTTTCCGACATTTGTCGGATGTAATTCAGCCGCTGTCTGGAGGAAAATTCTAGCTATTTTCTGGTTTGTAGTTTTCGTGTTTTTTTCGGTCAACCCCAGGCGAATACCGGAGCAGTGCTCTAACTGCGCACCATCTTCCCTTCGATTATCACCTTGACGCCTTACACGCACACACAATGACACTCGGATGCAGTACACTATCACAAACGTTGGGAGAGCAACCAGGTGCTTAGAGATTTTCCAGTCAGGGACGGTGCCACTCTGAGGGAGAATTCTGGAAGGAAGAAACCCCACAAGTTGCTAGGTAGGTCGACTCCAGATATCACATCCTAACGGAGTGAAACATAAGCACGTCACAAAACATAGCATGCGTATGGGACTGAACATAAGCGTTGACGTTCGCAGAAAAATCAATCAATCAATCTAGGTCAGCGGGTACGTCTCCACCTCAACAGCCACGAAACAATTCAGCCCCACCCCTCCGCGACCCCGTCTTCGACAGCCACCTGCTGTCACGGCAGTCGCGCGCCGGGGCAACCTTTGCCCTCTCGCCACTTCTCGCCATTTCCTCCCGGCGAGGACATTTCCTTATTACGGGCGCGCCCTGTCCTTCCGCCGCCTCCCCGCCGCCCGACCGGGCGCTGCCGACGCGACGTCATGAGGACGAGGGGGCGGGGAGAGCCCTGGCGATGGCGGGGAGTGGCCAAGGCGGGGTCGCCGCTGCGGAGAAGACGTAGGCGTGCAGTAGGGGAGGAGGGCGCCGAATAGAGTGTACGGGACGGTGTGACAGGGGCGGTCACAAAACAGGCGAGGGCGGGGACGGGGTGGACCCGGTGGCAACGGCAGCGGGGAGTGCGGTGGGGGTGGGGTAGAGTGAAGAGGCAAGTCTGTAGGATGGGGGCGTGAGAAGGACGCCCATGGGGGGAAGAGGCGGGAGGGCGGGTTGCAGGGACGGTGAGTGTGGCAGAGACAAAGCCGAAAAAAGGCAGCCGTGACGGGTGCGGAAGCTAGACGACTGGCGTTCCCGGGCCTGTCAGATCGAGGGGGCGGTGCTCCTCCCTCGCTCGATTGTGAGATCCGGCGCCGAATGACCTGTCGGGTTGCGCAAGATTTCCCCCTTTAAATACCTCCCTTCATGTGCAGTAGTGAAGTGCGTGGATCTGAAAGTATGGGTAAGCAAGGGGAAAGAATAGGTCAAGGAAGCGGAAGATCGCGCGCGGTCCTTGGCTCGTTTGTTACGGCACGACTCCTGCATTCGCCTGGAATTGATCGGAATAACCACGGAACTCTACCAATGAGAGCAGGCGGCCGCTAGAATTCTTCTCGAGAGCATTTGAATTCGACCTACCTATGTAGCTAGAGTCGAAAAATTCGCTACTATTGGGAAACAAACCAAAAGGCCTCGGCATCAGAGTCACTGCATGACAGCGTCAACGCTTGCTCTGAGCTAAACTCAACGGGTCAACAAAGGCGGAGTGTTGTGAGACTGGAGGTAGGGGCGTCGACACCTGGGCGGCGGTGAAGGGAAGTAGTGAGTCGGCTGCGAGTGTGGAGGGGCTTGTAGAGGCGCAGCGGCGGCAGAGTCGGGGTGGGTGGGGGTGGGGGTGGGGGTGGGCGTGGCGCGGCGGGAGCCGAGGCGGGTATCTCGATGATGAGATGCGGCGTGGGGGAAATTGGCGAGGGTTAGGGCGGGGCGGGGCCGAGGAAATGACGGTGGAAGCAGCGACAGCGGGGCTGGAGCGGCTCGGCTGGGGTGGAAGGGGAGGCGGGGTGGGGAGGAGGGGCGCTTCCCCGCCGGCTGTAGCCACTAAAGTGGACCTTTCCTTGCGCTCCGGCCGGGGATGGACGGATGCCGCCGCCGCCGCCGCCCACGGAATGGCCAGACCCATGCTCCAACACTCCCATCGCCTCTTTGTTCTAAATTTGTAACACGAATGGTCTCATTCTCTCTCGATGCCCTTCTCTCGATGTCCCTCTCTCGATGTCCCTCTCTCGATGTCCCTCTCTCGATGTCCCCCTCTTTGATGTCCCTCTGTCGATGTCCCTCTGTCGATGTCCCCCTCTGTGTGTGTGTCCGTCTCTCTCTCTCTCTCTTGATGTGTAATTGAAAGGGTGGGTGTGACGTAATCATAAGCCACACTAATGCAAATTAGAGATACAGCTCTTCTGATGTATTGGGAGTTACGAATTACGGAGATCTAGTAAATTAGTCAGATGTTATTTGGTCATTAATAAATAATGGGAATATGTAAGCTGCTTAAAATAATTACACCAAATATACGAAGTTCAGAGTTACTAAATGCTATTTAATTTTTTAAGAGTGGTGACCTAGGTATTTAGAGGGAAGTGTGAGTCCGTCAGACCCTGCAAAACGATTTTTCACTATTTGTTGTATTAACACAGTTAAGTATGCATGCTCTATTTCATAATTTGATGTGAAAAATATAATTTACAATACTTTTTGTTAGTAAAGCATTATTTTATATTGCTTTTCAACGCCAATGCACAGAATTTGATAAATATTTCACTCACCAGATCAACAATGAGAGTTCTCTGAAACGTAAGCTGCCTTATTGCGTCCCCTACCTGTAAGAAAACAAATACATATTAGTAATCTCATAGGTTGTGAGAAAAATGAGCAAACAACAAAGGTGTTTCAGTGAGCTCCTGTGTATGGAAATGTACTCTCAACAAAATAAATGCACTTAAATCTAAGAAAAAAATTAAATATTATTTTCCAGTTTTAGTTTGTAATGCATGTTTTAATCGACCGTTTTAAGTTAAAATGTAGGGTTGAAAATAATTACTATATTAGAAAAAAATATTAAAGTAATAAGATTCATTTATTATGTATCACACTGTTGTGTTTCGGAAATTAAGTTAAAATAATCTATTTCGAATGTAATAATTCGAGACAGAAAATATATTGTCTTATAACAATTATTGTGTTTTATTTTTCAAAATTCAGAAAAAGGAGGTTCTTCCATGTAATATCTAACCCATTGTGACAGCAATTGTGCAGGAATGTGACTGCCGATTGTGACTGCATTTGAATCTGTGTGTTGTCATCCAGCTCGTGTATGTTTGGCCATAATGAAACGGTAATCGCCGGTAAAAAAGAAAAATAAACTCTTTCAATTTCTGTTCTGGGTTCATCTTGGGAGTAAATCTCACTTAGTCTCACTCCATCTGTGTCTTCTATCGATAGGAAGGGCTTCCAGAATCCGACTCGCGAGGTGAAACTCGACTGGAGCGATGAATTTGTACAAGGCGGATATCATTCTTGCCATGCCAGACTTGAGGCATGGTATTTAGGAATAAGCAATCCACCGGGTGATATCCCTTCCCAGACAGATGACGCGATTCACCGGCGAACAAGATCCAAAATTATTATTGAGACCCAAATATGGTGAAGAAATTGAGCCACATACAGGAGCGGTAAGTACTTGCTCGGAAGATCTATTAGAACTGTACCTAGCGAAGGCTTTACAGAAAGTTGGCATCGAAACACAGGTGTGAAACATTACCAAATTAACATCAATTCTCTAAGAGTACCTGTGTAAAGAAATAAGCAGCGATGAGATATATATGAAATATTTCCAGTTACGAGGTGAGACAAATTTCATGCATATCGAGTTTCTACACATATGCGAATGAATCGCAAATACATTTTGTAAAAATAACGAATTTTTTACACATTCATATAAAATTTATTGATAATTTCAAAAGAGTTTTTGTATCAAAATAAATATTTTTTCGGGTCATTAGAAGTGTCAAACTTTCAATATTACTATCAGTGCATGAATTCAGAATAATGTACACACTTCAATGTTATTTTAAACAATGTAATAATTGTGAATATTTGAGTGGCTGCTGTTGAAATATTATAATATTATTTAACAATTTACCATAAGTTCAAAACCATCTTACAATTACGCCAGCAATAACTATTAGTAAACGATTATATTAGTATAGATCTTTTATAATTTCACACTTGCTTATAAGGTTCTTATTTTTAATTTAAATAATTTTTAATTTATTAATTTAAGTTTAATTCTAATTATTTATGACAAAAGCGATATGGTGCAAAATGTTTTTGTACTTTTTGTCACTGTAGTGACACCTTCCATACATAGCACACTCGAGCAGTGATCCTCCGAGCCATTTCTTGCATTTGAGTGCAGCTGCTCGTCCGCTTATTCCAATGAATCGATTCATTAATACTCCCACTCCACTCCGCTCCGCTCCTCTTCTGCCGGTCCGCGTTCATACGTTTATTCAAGAGCTCATCCATGCATTCCTATCGGCGCATGCGTTCGCTTGCTCGAGCTTCCTCGCGCAAACCGCCGAGTGCCTTTGGGACCGCGGGCGCTGCGCTATTCGCCCTCCACTCACTCATCCACTCGCTCATGCCCTCCGTCCACATGCACACGCTCTCATTAAAAACACATTGATGTGGAACGGGTCATAAATTTCCTCTCATCCAAATCCACACTCAATATTCTCGAATTTAGCGTGTTTTCTTTCGGGTCGGAAAAGGTATGATAATATTCTGATGTTGGTAGCAATGAAGAACCAGTTTTCTGTTTTTGTAAGTTTTTTACCTCAATAACTACATTAACTCACAGTTTTGCGTTTCGCTACTGTTTTTACATCTTGTCCCGTTTAAAGGCAAAAAGGCATAAGGAATAGTGTTCGTTTAAACTTCCAGAACAGTACCCGTTCATATCCAATCAAGTTTCTTTTTCTTACGTAATGGATTATTCAGAGATATTATTAAAGAAAATGTGACGCATTGATTCGGCTGGGTAACTATGGCGGATGCATTCACGATGACGAAGAAGGTGCACTGCAGCACTAGTGATGACGTGACGGCATGACGTAACGGTGACACCGTAAAGACGAGATAGTGATTGCAGTAATGCTGGGTGACACCGGATGTGCGAGAAACATTTGGGGCTCTCTCTAAAGTTAACATGGTCACACTAAACTGAAACCAAAACAAAATAAACAGAGGCCGAAATCAATATGGGAACCAAAACAGTTTAAAAGGATTTCAGTAGCGATAGGGGAACCGTAACAGAGACCATTACTTTCAATTAATTGCTGCAGTTCAAATGAAACGGTTCTGGTCCAGGTTTCCGTTTTTAAACCGTCTTAACAGTGGCGTACCTATGTCATTCCATGTACTCGGAGGACACCAAGGGAGGTGGGTACAGGGACACAGACAGACCTCACAGTACATTGTCTTACTACTGACTATTTTATGTATTTAAAAAATTAATCTGAATATGTTTTAAAATATTTCACAATAATTATTTGCTAATCTATATTAATTTTTTTCAGTTTTTATACTAAGGAAAGGGCGTACATATTTTGCTCGTTTTCTATTTTTGTAGTCCTTTCTTGAAAATATGTCAACGTTCTATTTTTGAAGAAACAATCTAATTCGTAACGTTGCTCAGATTGCCCAACTGATATCTCTATCTACAGAGTCTACAATACAATAATGACTACTTCACCCAAGTTTCCCGGTCGTAAGTAACCAATGCTAAACAAGAGTATATTCCAAATTAAACCAATCACAGATGTCTATGGCCATGTGATTATCAATATTGCACTTCGCTATAATCACTTTGTTTACATTTGTATTATCGATAGCAATTGTTTTATGTCCATAATAGCTTGTGAGCAACACTATTATATTAAAACACTCAGATTTGGTAATGTAGACTTGTAAACTTGAGACCTTTATTAAAGAATGAGTGCCGAAAAACAAGCAGCCGAAACAGAAAAAGCGTTTGAAAGCAATTCCAATAATTTCGTAAAGAAGGAAAATACAAATTGGCAGCACAAATAATAAATGAAGAAGTTGCAAACCTTTTCAATCCATTGCAACATTATTCATTCCAGTCATGTAAAGTGTTAATTCGTAAAATAGTCACAGTCAATATCACTCTAAGTGCTGTGATATTACTGATGATAATTTTCTGGGTTTGATATGTTCAGAAGACTCGTAATTATTTTTTATTTTCAATCACCGAAGATATTTCCTTGTAACAACAATAGGCTAAATAACAATATTTGCAGGATAGTGAATTGCAAGGTACAAAAATAAGAATTCGCGTTGGCGTACGCTCCACATTGGGTGTCGAATGTATTGGTTATCAGTTACCTAATTGACATCACAATATTTTCAGTTTTATAGGATCAAGATTTTTCATTTCTTTATCAATTACCGGCAGTTGTGGTTCAGTGCATCACTAATGTCACTGCACAGCATCTTACTGAAAGGTCCTAGGTTCAAGTCACAGCGGTGCCAGAAGTTTCTACAGTAGCTTGTCAGCAAGGTCTAATTCACTGGCTGTCTGGAGGAGAATTCTAGCGGACTCTAATCGGTAGTTTTCCGTGGTTTCTCCGATCAACACCAGGCGAATGCCGGAGCAGTTCCCTAACAAACGGGCAACGGACCGCGCAGGATTTTTCCTTTCCTCTTCCTTGTCCTATCCTCTCCCTTCACATACACACACACACACACACACACACACACACACTACACAAACACACATGCCGGAAGATTGGTCGGGAGCTTAGAGCTTGTGCTGGTGCTGTGCCGCGCTGGTAGGTGATACCTGGTTGCGGGAAACTCCGCTAGCCGACGGTAGGTCGGAGCCGGATCTCGCCATACAACGGGGAAAATACCATGGTCACTCCCCGATAAAAACATGCACTACACTACGGGACCAACGACCTCAGACGTTGTCGTCAGCGGAAGCACTAATCAATCAATAAATCAATCAAATTCACCAACTCAATGCCAGTAATGCCGTTGCCGTTGAAGGTCCTCGGAGGTGGCAACGGCGGCGGCTGCCCGTCGCTCACCCAGTGACCGGGCGACCAGGCGAGCGGAATGCAATCACCGGAGACGATGCGGCGCGGATGCCGCGGCGCGGCGGGGAAGCGCCACCGCCAGAGCGAGGGGGAGGGGGAGGGAGAAGGAGGGGGAGGGACGGCGCCCGGCTCCGTCCAGGGTCCCAGCGCTGGCGGCGAGCGGCGGGAAGCGGGCGCGGGCAAATGAGAGAAACCTCGAGATCAGGGCTGGCGTAATAACTGATGTTCAGAAGTATTTTGACCTTAGTACAAGACAGTTTTGCTTTGCTGTGTATTTTCATTTACGTGGGGAGATGATAGCATTATTTTTTTTTCCCGCTAGGACTTTTCTCCAGCCGGCAGCCGGTTACCCTTCACGTCCCGAAGGGACGCACTTTCCACTATACACTAGACACCACCAACAGTTAAGGTCTAGTTGTGAATAACATTTCGTTTAGTCCGGAATGCGTATCGTCTGGTCGTTTAGCTCCACCGTAAGCCGCTTTCAAATACAGCACGCAGTAACTTCCCTCTGGTGCTTTAATCTCGACATTTTCTCTTTACTTGGCGCACAGGATCACTCTCAAATAGAAGATAAGCTGCATTTATGACTTGCTACCAAGTGCACGCAGACCGTTGCCTTTGATCCGTAATCTTCTCCTCGGCTGCATAACAGGAACGCGAGTTGAGAGCCGGGAAGATTTTGTGGAAATGGTCTGTTATGTAGTGTAAGCGGATTCCAGCAGAACATATAGAAACTAACGCACGTTGTTCGTAACTAACAACATATTTGTTTAGTGATTTGATCTTAGGAAGAGGATTCTATCGCGCGTAAAATTTACTGCCTGGGTTACGAAAATCAGATCAACGGTGTTAAATAAATATCGTACGAACTGTATCGTAATGAATGAAAGGTATCGAGTGAATGGTATTGTATTGCAGTTTTGCAGTGTTGTTAACTTGTGGTAATAGATATATTACCAGATACATTCATACCAGATACCAGATACATTAGATACATACAATGTCAGTTAACACAAATTCTAGTAGGTGGCAGCTCAGTATGAGATGTCTTTCGCTCGCCTCGACGTATTTAGCGAAAATAGCTCGTGCGAGAAAAAAAGAGCGTGTGAGACTAGCTTTGGTGGCATGGCATAAACTGATGCCACTGCAGGACCTCCAACTGACAGGTCCTAGGGGTCAAGTACCGACGTGGCCGGATGGTCGGTACAAACTAAGTAGCTAGGCTGAATCCAGGCGCTGACAAGAGGAGAATTTGAGAGTCCTGCTCAGATCGGTTTTCCATGGATTATCTGATCAACACCAGTCGAATGCCAGAGCAGTACTCTAACGAACTGACCCCAAACCACACGTTCCTTTCTCATCCCTTTCTCCTTCTCTCCTCACACCTACATTTACACGTACTTCATACTAGCACACGTATAGAGAGACCAGTTAGAAGTTTAGGGCTTATCAAGAAATATACAAACAATTTGCCGACCATGTGACGCTTTGAACTAGTGATTTCGTTAGTTGAGCCATGATTTCTAGTGGCAAAAGAAAAGATGCCATGCCATGATGGCACAAAACCGGCGTGGTTATCCGTATTCTTTAACATCCCTCAGTACTGGCGCTGCTCCTTCCTTTGTCTCCCCCCGCCCCACAACACATTAGCACACCCGAATCCACCGTACCCTGTACATCCCACCCCAACCTCTCGCATCCCATCTTTTGCTACATGTTCCTACCTCTTACCACCTTACCCCACACTCCCCTACTCTTCCCTATTATGAACTCTAGCATGCCATATCCTGCTCTATCCCATCCTACACAATCTTCCGTATCCTACCTGTCCAATCTTTCCTATTCTTTTCTCTCCTCTTCCCATTATTTTTTACAAGCCTTCTCCTGCCCATCCTCACCCGCCCTGGCTTTTCCGCGCTTTCTCTCCGGGCCCCTCAACCTCTGCTCTCCTCTCCTCGCCCCTTCGCCAGCCTCCGTCTCGCGCGCCGCCATAACTCTCGCAGCGGGAGGGAGCGCGGCCCTCGCGCCAGGGCCCTCCCCGTGGCAGGCGGCCAGGGCGCGGGGCAGAGCGCGCTGCTGGGGCCGACGAACGCCCTCGCCCACCTTGGTAATAGTGGGGGGTTATTAGAAGTATCATTTAGACCGACTACTCTGAAATTTAAATTTATCTTACTTCATATTTATAATCTTTTTCTACGTTCTTTTTTTAATTTAAGGTCGAATCGACAGCTTGGTCATTAGCGACACAATAGATTAACGATTTGGTTATCAGATTCATGTAATATTATGATGGTTGAAAGGGCGAACACAAATACAACCATGCCCAAGGCTGGACTCGAACCCGCGATCATTCAGTGCGAAATCGCTCCGGCGTAACTTCCTTTACGATCTCGGCCATCCGGACGACCTTCTGTTCTTCTCTTTACTGTTAAGATATTTTCATATTTTTCCTTCTTTTTTCTTTTTTTTCTTCTCTATTTCCTTTTTGCTTGTTTCGTCTTTTCCCTCTCCATATCCTTTCCAACCTATATTTCCTCCACCTCTACTTTGAAGATCATCGCTAGTCTCACTCTTTGTCTTCCTCACTGTTCGTACGTCCTCCACTGTAGTCCATTTCCCTCTTTCTCGTAACGTCTGTATTTTGCTTTATCTACGAACAAAATTGAACCTTTCGGTAAACCTTTGGTGTTCTGAAATCGTAAGACTTTTCACAAATTTCTTACTTCAGGATTTAATAACGAAATTTTTTGTTTGTTTTTGAGTTACGTTAATTATTCGAAATTTATGTTTTTGAAAAAGGAAACTTCATCCAGTAGGGAACTCACGAAAGTAGAAGGCAATCCGAAAAATTGACTATTCAAGGCAATTGAAATTTCAAAACATTCGTTTTAAAGCAATTTCGCAACAGAGAGTGGGTTTGAGTTTACATTGTTGTCAACAAAATAAAAAGTTGTCATACCCAAAGACTTGACAAAATTTTTCTATATGTATACTGACGCGCTAAATCCCAATCTGAATCCAGAATTGCGCCACCACTCTCCAGTTTTTTTTGTTGCTAAAAGCACATACGAATACTAAATTTTGGAGTCTTGTAGCATAATGCTCTACAGAAGCCAAAAGTTGGCAGACCCAAGACTTGACATATGTTTATCTATGTATGTCGATGCGCCGAATCCGAAGCCACAATTCGCCGCCACCTTCCTTCTTATTAAAACATCGCGAGAAAACTGTGAAATTTACCATTTACAATTTCACGGATGTCTTTTCCCGATTTAAGAAAAAACTGGGAGGTGGTAGCGCAATTCTGGCTTTAGATTAGGATTCAGCACGTCGACATAAATGGGGAAACATGTGTCAAGTCTTTGAGCCTGAGAATTGTCACAATCAGATCACAATGCCAGATAAGACACGCCTTGAACTCCGGACTAGCGTTTTCGGCATGTATAGTAGTGTAGAGCAAATATGTATGAGTGTATGTAGGATAAATGGAAGAATATGGCATACTAAAGCGGAAGGAAATATTGCAATCGGTCCTTGGCTAATTGGATAGGTTTCTGCTCCGACATTTGCCTGGAATTGATCGAAGAAACCATGGAATACTCCTTATAAAAGCAGCCAGTGGTTTTAATTCGACAAAACCACGAAGCTAGAGTCAAAATTCGCCATCTTCGTGACTTACACCGTTAGGACCCAAAAAAGAATAAAGCCCCTTGACAAGGGCAATGCTGCCATTTAGCCAGCCCAGTAGCTTTGGATTAAAATCATTTATTAAAGTAGTAATAACAAAACTCGAGAAACATCTTTCTCTAATTTTTAATAAGAACTCAAAACACATTATTTGAAATATGACATTTAAAAACTGTTCCTGAACGTGAAGATTTTACATTGGTGATACAGGAACCAACGACCGACACTGCTACCAACCGTAATTTCAAAGGCGCCACGCAAATAGATCTGACACATCCATAACACCTCTCTTTAATATTCTGCCGACATCCCCAATACGGGTAAATCCGGTATGGTTTAATGCAGAACGTGAAGAGAATGGGATACCGAAGTACCAAATAATTCGGGGATGTGTCGCGCAAGCAGAGATCTGTGGCGACGGTACGCGGCAGCGCGCGAGGTGCAGCCCGAGCTACAGGGCGCAGCCGCGGACAGAAGCTTGATATTGGATTTGCGGTGGCGCCCCGTGATTGACAGGGAAAATCCGGCCTCCCCCCCCCCCGCCCTCCGACTGCCAGCGCGGGCTGTCGCGCGACGCCGCTTGCCGTCATGCGAGGAGGGCAGGGGAACATTGTTGGCCGAACGGCAGCTTTGATGGAATAACGGCTTGCGTATCGGACAGTTATACCCACGTTCGCGGGTTCAAAACCGATCGAAGCTGTGGATTTTTTTAAGAATCCTTCCTACGCTTTTCTTTAAAGGAGAAGTAAAACCCACAGTCCCACGTTGTAGATTTACTACACTGGAAAAGATCCTCAAACCTAAAAGAAGCCTCTGAGCTTAATTCAGATCGCGCATTTCGTCA
This sequence comes from Gryllus longicercus, assembly GCA_038098605.1. Classification (NCBI taxonomy): domain Eukaryota; kingdom Metazoa; phylum Arthropoda; class Insecta; order Orthoptera; family Gryllidae; genus Gryllus; species Gryllus longicercus. The sequence continues at coordinate 1,812,428 of JAZDUA010000162.1, forward strand.
TCTGTGTAGTACATTCATTTCTTTTCTAGATGGTGGAAGGAGTGTAATGAAATTGGCAAGGTCAGGTGGAAAAGCAGCTCTGCTGGCCTCACCAAGTAAAGTAAGGCATCATTAATTCACTGATTTGATTGAGCACGCGTCTGAGTACCACTGTTTCGAGTCCGTATTTTTGAATTTGTACTGCATTTTGGAAGTATGTTAAAATGCGTAGAGGAATGCCACGTCGAATAAGAAATGAACTAGGGATGTACATCTGGTTTTAGGGCAGTGCGTTGTTGTGTTGATTTTTATTTGGCGCCATGCTGGAAGCTACTCTTTGAAGGTATTTAAGAAGAAAAGATTATACATTTCAAACTTCCCGCGAATTCCCTCACAAGTAACAAAAAATTCATTTTGTATTAAACACTTTGAAATAAACCTTTGAACTGCTTCCAAAAGTGACCAGTTGATTGCACCACCTCTTGGCCTGCCGGCGGGAAAGTTTGCACATTGTAGAAATTTCGCGGAATACATTTTGTTCACTAAGACGCGACGAGATCCCATTGTTTGAAAATTTGGAGCAGTTTCTTAGCAATCGTGTAGAGAAGCTAAGTAATACGCGTATTGGGCGCATTGAAAGTTCGTGATTCGTTGGCATGCAACCCCGGTATGCAGTCTCTGTGAGCCGCACTCTGAGACGTGGTAAGAAGCAGAAAGCAATGAATGACGCATAGAATTCGTTAGGCGAACGTTTCTTTTCGTCCAGACAAAGGTAGCCATGACTATTTCTTCAATATTTAGTGATTCCTACTGTAAAGTGTTAATTTTGCCAATTATTTGTCGTCTTTTCAGAACCTTCGAATCTCACGAGAACACAGAAAGGCGATGCACAGAACGTTTCCGTCGCAGTTTTTGCAAATGTTCTCCCAATCATCTAAGCAATATTTCGCAGCCTCAACAAAGACCTTCATTTGGACTTGTCCCACTTGTACACTTCCAGCTGTTTGGCTTACTCTCGTGTTCGATAAAACAGAGACGAGTGATGTGAGCAATGATGTGTGATTGCGCGCTGGCCGGCCAGCCGGTCTTTAGAGAAGAACCACGTTGACCCACTCGGGCAGAAGTAGTTCAGCAAGATTTTTTCAGCGGTACGCACGCAATGTTCTAGCAGGAAGCTGGTCGTCGTCTTCGGATTTGTGTTGCGCCGTCTTTGCGTAGAAAGATGTGTTCTTTTGCCGTGGTCGTCGTGATTTTCTTCTTAGCCACAAAAGTTCTGAATCGTTCAACAAATTTAGATGATCGAGGAGCGAAACACAATTGTTGGTAGTATGGAAGTAAGAAAATCCAAGTTACTAGTAAATCAAAATGACTGTCACTAACATTTTGATATACATTATTCATACGTTTAAAGTCAGTGCAATTACATATTATATTTTAAGAATATCATTTAAATTATTGCGGTCGGGCGTTTTGTTTTTAATTGATCTATCAACATATTATTGCGAATACTACTTCGATCTTTGTGCGTCCGAAAAGTTTTAAATATTAATTCAGCCTTTTCTTGGCTGTGCTCTGCATCGAACTTAAAGATACAAATGATTTACTTTTAGTTTTTTCAACATGAAAATTTGCAGCAAACGTATATGTTGAAATAGAAAGGTGTATTTCGCGTAAAAAAATAATAAGAAAAGAAAGTTGAAATATTAAAAAAAGTAATTCATGTTTTAAACTTTACATTTCTATCTGCTTTATTTTTAATAATTCGTGTTCATAAATTTAATGAAACAGTCTGAAGTGAAATGAAGTACTATATATGTTATTTTGATAGCAATATATAAGGCCGAGTTAAGAAATGTACTCATATTTGCGCCTTTTGTGTGTCTATTTCAAGCACCTGAATGGCAATTTATAGCAAAAAAATCAAAAGTCTTCTAATAGCTTTAATAACTAATTTGGCGACTTCGTACGATCAAAATGTATGGGAAGAATAAGAATCTTATGGGTAAAAAATATTGAAGGATGACAATTAAAACCCATGTAATGTAACTCACTCGCATGGGAACTTGGTTTTGAAATGTTAATTGTTTCTATGTGAAAATAACAGAACTATATCTTATTATAAAATTAAAAATTGCCATATTTTCTTGTGAGGTTCGTAACATAAGAGCTACTCTCCCACTCGACCGGCGGGGCGCTGGCAAGGACAAGGGCAAGGGCGGGGGTGAGCAAGGGGAAGGGCAGGGAAGGGAAAGGAAGGCAAGGGCAAGGGCAAGGGCGGGGGTGAGCAAGGGGAAGGGAAGGGAAAGGAAGGCAAGGGCAAGGGCGGGGGTGAGCAAGGGGAAGGGAAGGGAAAGGAAGGCAAGGGCAAGGGCGGGGGTGAGCAAGGGGAAGGGCAGGGAAGGGAAAGGAAGGCAAGGGCAAGGGCGGGCGCTGAGGAGAGGAAAGGCGGCGAAGCAACGAAGACGGGAGGTCGATGCTGAGGTGCAGAAGCGGTGCGGAAGAGTGGCTTAGGGGGGGGGAGAGGCCTCTCTCCAGTGCAGTAGTCAATTAGTAGCCCGCCCCGCTGCTATTGATGTTGCAGTATAATTAGCGCCGGGCGCGCGCTGGCGTTTGACTAAGTCATTACCCGCCGCTTGTTAGGCGGCGCGCCGCCCGGGAAGAGCTCGGGGCGGGGAGCGAACAGAGGGCCTAGCGACTCGGAAGGAGCCTTCTTCTTCGCGGCGGCGCCACGCAGGCTCCCCGGGCGGTGCTGACTAGGCGCCGGCCGGCCCGGCGCGCTGATATGCCCGCTGGCACTTCAACTGCCAATTAACAAGACTGTTACATCGACACCCTTGAAAAATACACGTAGTTTTCCACCTCTCGCCCATATTTTTACTGCAGTGATTTGTATTCGGGATATATTTTTAATTTGTTTTAAATAATATACAATTTACAATGTGTTCGTGTACAATAAGATAGTGGGGAACATGAGAATATCAGATAATGTACTGAGTAATTGTGAAATCGTGAACACAGAAACTTGAATGTATCCTCGATGTGCACAATCTTGGAATATTCATACATATTTATTGTTCTTTATTAATTTCACATTATTTACCAAAAGAGATTAGAATGTAAATTTACAGATAATAAGTAAAAAACTTCATATAGTAGATTGTAAGAATAGTATAAGTTTAGGTTTAAGATCTAGGTCAGCGACCCCTTCCTCCACCCACATAACTGCACAAATAAGATGAATAAATGTCATTATAATCTAAGTAACGAAAGATACTCTTTCTGCGCGCATTCAAGCTTCCTACGGGAAATGGAATTTACAGCCTAATCTGAGAAAGAAGAATTACGCTAATTAACATGGATTTTATTCATCCATTTTCTTCTGTACTCTCCTGGCTCTTTTTCTGAAAGATCGTTCATGTCAATTGATATCTTTCCACACCAATGGTTTTCTTTTTGCATTTTAACTTTTATTTCAAAACAATTATCCTGACACTTTCGGGCTGTACTCACTTTAATTCGGTACAAGAGTCGATGCCTTTAGGTGCTGACGCGCCCTTGAAACTTAATTATCATCATCAGCATATTCCTTCTCATTCAGCTGCACGTGGCATGGCGAAGAGCATCCCTCACAAGGAAAATCACACAGGAAAATAATAGTTATAAAAGCCGATGATGGCAGATATCGAGTATGAAGAGGCAAGCAACCCATAGTGGATTGAAAAGGGTATTGATAATTATCATTTTCATCATATGAGGTGGACAACAAATCTGGAGGTTTGATTCTTTTTTCAACCACTCCGATTAGAAATATTTTAACTTTTTAAATTTTGTTATTCCCGCCGAAACTCACAGCTCTTACACAAATTTTATATCAGTATTTTATATTAGAGAAGAGATAGCATTGGCTTATTTTATGTGTGATTTTTCCTGTTCATCAAGTAATCCGCTAATTATCTTTTACACACAACATTATATTACTTCAATAAAGTTCCCCTAGGGGTTGGAATCCATAGGATAAATATTTTTGTTTTGATATTTTTCATATTCGCGCGCTTTCATTTTGTATATCATAGCCTCATTAAAAAATACTGATATACATATATGTGACTAGAAAACAGTGCTGTACATAAAAATTTCAGTACATAAAACCTATTTTTACTTATATAAAACTCTGGTATAATCTATATTTTAAATGCCTATTCTTAATTACACAGAATTTATGTGAGTCCTTATGAGCGCCTTTGCCTAGTTGATAGCTTCTAAACGCTGTATCCTCGCCGGAGGGTATTAGTGTTTCTTTGCCAGAGACTCTTTGAAAGAGCAATGTAAATATTGACGTCGCCTTTCAAACACTTGGTGGAAAAAAGCTGTATACAAGTTGTCACATCTTTCTTTTCCTTTCTTGTTTCGTCTCCACCTACACGTGAGGGAAGCGTTTAGCGGAGTTAAATCTATTTCAGTGTTTCTAAGATAATGTATTTGTTTTTGTATTGTATGTTAATGTTTATATTTAAAAAAGTACGCTGTTGAATCGGAGAATTAGTGGTGCAGACGAATAGGTACAGAGAACTAATCCTTAGATTTTTATCACCTAGTTATTTTATCACCTATTATTATTATTATTATTATTATTATTATTATGGTAGATATAAATAGATTCTTGGACACCTACCATCAAGGTCACAGATCACAGTCCCAAAGAGAAATCACCGATGCCTCACGTGGGCTCCGAACTCACAATCACGACCGTGAGCGAATCAGGACGCGGCTTTTCAGACCAGTCAAACACAATCAGCCGATAGGAAATTATTTTATGCGCTCATTACAAGACTACGCCCATCTCCAGCCGCCTGTCGTTGGTCGAGCTCTCAGTGGCTGCGAATCTCCGCTAGCCATTTCCACGCCGGAGATGCAAATTTCGCCGCGGCACCCGACTCGGCGGCGCCAGGGAGTCACCGGGTGAGCACGCCCGCTCGGCGTCGAGGGGATTGCCTGCGGCACGACGCGTGACTATCGCCCGCCCGCCCACCGCCCACCGCCCGCTCGCCCGCCCGCCCGCCCGCCCGCCCGCCGTTATGCCTTGCAGAACAGAACCCGTTTCTCTGCTTCCGCACTGGGGTCCCGCCAGTGCTCTGAGATAGTCTCTCCATTCATCCTCCCAACTGGCCAACTCCCCTCGCTGGTTGCAGTGTCTCGCTGACCCACTGACTCGCATTTCAAATTTCGAGTTGTAAATAGGCCTTCTACGAGGCGTCAACGGATGTCACTGCAGTCCCTCTCATCCGAAGGTCCTAGGTTCGCGTCCCGACGGTGGCAGGAAGCTTGTCACCTAGGTCGAATTCGCTCGCCGTCTTCAGGAGAATTCTAGCGGCAGGCTGCTCTGATCGGTATTTTCCATGGTTTCTGCTATCAACACCAGGCTAATGCTGGAGCAGTATCCTAACAAACGGGCAACGGATCGCGTGCGATCCGATTCCTACCTCTTTCTTGACCTATCCTCACCCCTTATACACACACACATACATACGAGACACACTGGACAGAAGTGTTAATGAAGCAACTTCTGCAATGAAAGAGAGAAATTTACAAACCTTAACAATGTCAAGATAGGTAAGCCACAACATGGGACCCCTGCTGTGTTGAGGTGTTGGGTCCTGAGGCCCCAACATGGGAGGCAAAATACTCGTAGATGGGAACGATGAAAGGGGAAGGATTAGGTTTTTTTATTAACGGAATTGAAGATGAGAATTTAATAACACACGAAGAGACAGGGCCACAGATTACGCCCAATATCTCCCTTCCCATCATTGGCTCATAGTGATTTGTCTTCAAATGGAAGATTTGCCCATGCTGCAGAAAGGCTTCGTCAGTTCTGCGAATGTCTTATACCCACGCATTAATGCTAAGTCTCATAATTTCATGACTTTTAGTAATAAAAGTTCTCTGGTGTTTCCATTGCATCATGTTGCATCATGTGAATGAAAAGTTTCTACTTTCATTTCTACTTGCACGGTGTCTAGCAATAATTAAAATTTATGTCTTCGAGGTATCAAGAATATAATTCCCTTATTTTTACTTCATTTTTCGTATCTGATCATTTCTTTATTCAATTGATTTTTTTTCTTCAAAATTAATTGTAATTAATAGAATGTTCAAAATAAAAATCGCGTAATTCATCCCTGCATCTCTGCGTTGGAACATTTCTCCTTCCAATTCCTGCAACTGATACATTGGTTTGAAGGTGCACATCTTTATATTTCACCATTTAAAATTTAGTTTCAATTTTTTTTTCCGTCTGCTATCTACAGAAATTATTTTTATAAAATGAAGCACGCAGTTTGTTTTGGAGCCTGAGGTAATTACCGTTGCAAAACGAATTCCTCTCTTTGAAACCCTGTCCTCTTGATATCGTTTCTCAGAGATAATTCGTCTTCAACCTTCGTGGAAGCAGTCGTTACATTTAAGCCGTTTTCTCATGTGTGAGGACCTTTGCGTGTATAAATGATGCTCAAGAGATTTCTCCGCCAAATTCCGATTGCCGCATCTCTTCTGAGGTGAATGACTTCACTGCTAATGCACGCGCTGGCCGGAGAGTAGCTGCGGCCGATGATGTCACGAGAGACCATGAACAAGGGAATGTCGAAGGTATCGGCGCTTGCAAAACACTAGAGATACCGCGCACCTTGAAATCCACGTCATGTCGTTAAGCGTATTTCCTGTTATCGAAAGGAGTTAGCAGTGCAAATGCCTCTGAACTACGCTGACATTTCAAATGGTAAGTAAGGCTAAGAGCGATTGCTGATGCCGCTTGCAATGAAATGGTACACAAATGCGATAAGATGGCAAAGTGGTGACGGAAGCAAACTGCAGCAGAGAAAATTCATGAATAATTTATTAATGTTCCAATTTAAATAGAAATCAGATGTAATGCAATGATATAGGCGAGAGTGTAACTGAAATTTTGTGGAATGGAAGGTCGTAGATTAAAATGCTGATCTCGGCAGTTTAGGCTTCAGCCGAAGAGTTGGTGCTGTGAAGATGACCATTTCACCGACTGCCCTGAATAATTGATCCCATGATTTCTTTCGATCATTGCTGGAGCTGCGCACTAAGCAATGGATCACCCTCCCAATCCTGAGGCCCATTGACACTTTGGGTTGAGCGGAATAGAGCACCTACATACAACAACAAGACACTTTTGACTTCAGGACCCCCCAGTACGAGTGTTTGTGACGTCCACTATCCACTATGCGTTACAAAACTTTCTCTTTACTACACGAGTACGAAGTAGTCGAGAAAAAGAAATTGAAGACATTCTTGAGAAAATTTCCAGAATGTCATAGAAGCTTAAAAGAAAATTTAATATAAACTACCGCTTAAAATTGAGGCTCGATAATGGATAATAATGGTAGATCCCAACCGACCTTACATTTTCAGTTAGAAGCATCTCGGAAAACTCCTGTCGTATACGTATCATATGCTCAATTATCAAATGAATTGTGATATTGCAAAATCCTCAAATTCCACCTTCAGGAATTGTTTGTACTGAAAATGAACGTGAACGAAAGCAGAAAAAGTCGTTTTTCTCGCACCGAACTTTGGTTGGGATATGCCGTTATTATTCTGAGCGTCTTTAGCTTGTCAATTTAATTTCTGAAGGTCTTAAGTACAGCTAGATCTTTCAGAAGATATTCACTTTGGAAAAGGCTCTGGGAATCATTGAGGCGCTAGTGTTGGCCGTAGATGGACAGACGGACTTAATGACTGATGGGCACTAATCGAGAAACGTGAATCAAAACTATTATTGCTTAGATTTCAATAATTTCACGAAGACTCGTATACATGTGGTGTAGTCATTTTAACAATCTTTCAGCATTTATGCGCACTCGTAAAAGTTCCAGCAACAACTGTTTCATCACTCCTCGCAATCTGGTATGTGCCAACTGAGCGTACATTAATGGTACATTATCTACATCGTTATTGAATATTGAAGCTTTTAAAGAAAATTGCACTTTCACAAACGGATCGTATTAAATTACGTAATAGTGTCTTGTAGGTAACGTGCAGGTTCTAATATCAAAAAGAATCTTTAAAATTGACATAATAAACCGCCGAGAATATGAGCATAGAAACATCATTAGAAATATATTACGTATTATGTAGTCTCATTATTTGAATTATTTCCAATAAACATATTTTGATTATGAAAATACTGTACATTGATTTAAAGAATAGCACTTAGTGCACAGCATCCGAATAACTTATTACATTCATTTAAATGAATAATTACAGTGATATAATTTGAAGGACAACATGTTCCAATTTTTGTCATCAAGATATGTTTCTAGTAATTGCAGTGATACAATTGTGTCCATCTTGCTCGGCAATGATATAAATCCGTAATATCAATTATTTACATTCATTTTATCCTCGGCCAGATAAGTGTACCATTTTATGAACTTAAGTTAATAAGCTCATCTCAGATATAAGAACTAAATTAACATTCCTTAATTATGAGTCGAGTGTGTTTCTGAACTTTATCAAACTCGTAACACAACCAGATTATATTTTTAGGAAAAGATGGAAAGGAAAATTCCCATTTTGAATATTAATTTCCAGATAACTTTTATTCTTATTTATTTTATTTTTTTTATGCAGAGGGAGCTTTCGAACTGAATTTGCCCCCTCCCTTTCCCCTTAAAAATGTATTTGAAACTTTCTCGATCTTCCCTAGTGAGGCAGCTGTGAGCGCCTCATGCTCTTCCTAAGATGAAGGTAACGACAGGAGAAACGCAAGACGCCATACGCAGTTTGGAGAATGGAATTGAAGCTTTGTAACCCGAGAGGTTCTAGCTTCCAATCTAGGCGGGTTTTAGACACCCACTAATTAGTTGAAAGAGAAAGAGATGGAGAAGCAGTGTCTCTGCGTGGGCGAAATGATTCCAGAGGTCGACATCTACTTCCCAGGTGGATGGAAGCTCGTAGATCACCCGATTTTATTTTCGAACCGCTCGCACTATTTCCAAATGTATATGTGAGTAAACTAATGTTTTAGTTCGGTTACCTTCTATAATAAAATCAAATCCTTGGCATCACTGCAATATTCATAACAACAGAATCATTGACTACTCTTTTGAAGCCTCGGTAGAGAAAGGAATAATGGAGCAAATTCCAAATATTAAATTTGGTTTGAAATTATGTAAAAGTAGGATGGAAGTTTGTAAATGATGGTAACTGTGAACTGCAGTATCGCAGGAAGTCGTTATACCATTTTTAAGTTAACATAAAAAAATATTGCTATTGTTATTATATAAGTATTATAATAATTATAAAACATAGTATAATAAAGTCAGCCGGCCTCATGCTGCAGAGGAGTGGGGATGGTGCTACCTTCAACGCCGTCTCTAAGGCTGTGGGTTCGAATTCTGCACTGAGGCATTCCCAGGCTCTTGTGTATCACCTCTACACTGTAATCGTTTCATAACCCTGGCCCCTGCCCAGGCCGGTAGTTGAGGTCTATGTGCACTGGGTTTTTAAACTGTGCTCATTCTGATGAAATGTTTTAAATAATTTTAAAAGAGTTCTATTCGGTAAAATTGAGTAAAACTTGAACTATTTTGCAGCTTTTTGTATACTTGAAATGAAATATAAATTTATACAGTAATGACAAGAGTTAAAAAGTTAACGTTCTCATTAACAAAGATATAATTTATTACTATGCACTACATTTTGAATTTTCTTATTACAAAGAAAACCATTCAAAATTAAACTCTTGAAATTTTATTGAATAAAAAGATATTCATCATTACTAGCATCTTGATCTCGATCAGGCATTGTCCCAGTTTCCCTGATGCATTGAGCAAATGCTAAGGTCGAACCTTGTTCTGATTTTGTACGTCAATGCAGCTTCACTATGCGCACGTTTTGTTGGACTCTCCTTATGCTTGCAGTGGTAGGAGTAGAGGTAAGGGCGAATTACTATTTTGTTATAAATGTAGAAAAATCAAATCTGCAGTTCCTTCACCCTTATAAATAAATTTTCTATAACCCGGGAACGAAAATTTCTAGTTTCTCAAATGTGGCTAAACTCGCGTTTTTTTAAATGTTATTTATTATCTTTAACTACTTATCTTTCAACTATTTATAGCTAAACTGATGGGAAGGGATTCTGGAACTCAAGAAAACGTGCAAAAATGTTCTTCTTCCCCATATGTCATGTACAGTTTTTACTGTTATTTTAGTAAATAAATATAAATCTTTTCCGTTTTGGTCATTGTGTACTTTCGTTGGATATTCAAATTCACGTTTCTGAGAGATTCAAACTATAATCTGTATTCTTTCTGACACGAAAAGGTTTGAAAGATTATTCTTTTTGCAAAAAATACGGTAAAATGCCTAATTTTGGAGCCTTTCCACTAATTGAACTTTAAAATTAATTTGTGGAGTAATGGCGAGATGTAGGAGATTTAAATATGCATTCAAAAACAATTCTTTGTTTATGAGTGAGCCAACTTTCACTTTTCTTACTTCCATACCAAGGAAAGGCAGGTATTTAGAGTTAAAATCACTCAAATGTTTCAACAAACATTTGTTGTGATTTCTCTCTCTTTAATAGGCAAAATTACTATGTGTTTCATTGAATAGAGCAGAAAGAGCTTGTAAAAACGAGTTCAATTTTATTTCGTTAACAATAGAAAAAGAATAATTGAATCCTTTATTTCCAAAATTTCATTTGTATTCGTCCTATCCATTGGCGCTGTGTGGGGCCAGACACCGTTCTATCTCATAAACTATGTTACCTATGAAACAAGTTCACGAAACGTCCTTTGAGACATGCTAGTGCTGGCGAAAAAAATTGTAATTGATTATCACGTAGGGTATTTGTCCGAAATTAGACCCCATAACATGCAATGACCCTATATGAAATATAAATATGAGATTAATACACGTTGACAAGATTTTCATTCCTTCTCTAAATTACTGCTTAGATACCATTAGGGTGAGAGCCGAGGTTTATGATATTTAGCATGTAGTTCAATACTTTTCGAAATACCACTTTCTCATGAGAAATAGTACAAAATACCTGTTCTTGGAATAGGAGAAGTCAAAAGCTATTTTTAGAGGTCGTCTGTCTTTAAACGTGGTTTTTCGTTTCTCTGTTCAGAGATTAAAATCATTATTTTCTTTTCAACAAATGACCTACATTCTAAATGCGTTCTAGTTGATAATATCAGCGTAATATTGATTGATTGATTGATAGATTGATTAGTGATTCCGGACGCATCAACCGCTAAGTTTATTAGTCCCATAAGTGTAGCGCAAGTTTTATTTTATCGCGGGAGGTGGCAGGGACCTTGCTCTGCTGACTGGCGAGATCCGCCACAACCTGGTATCCCCCTCCAGCGGGCGCTGCCCCAGCCGGGACAGCACAAAGACTGGTCTGCAGGCATGTTTGGTAGTATAGAACATTTAAGTGTGTGTGTAAAATAAAGGGTCAGGAAGTGACATGGAAGAGGAAGGAAAGATCGCGGGCTGCCTGTGGCCTGTTTTTTTAGGGTTCTGCTCCAACATTCGCCTGGTGTTGATCGGAGGAACCACGGAAAACTCTCGAGCAGAGAAACCTGCCGCTAGAATTCTCCTCTAGACGATCTGCATATCAAAAGAGACCTAAAATATGAATTTAATTATGCCTTATTTTCCGTGGGTATAAGTATATTATTACGATGATATTAAATCAAACAGTATTACGAAGTTACGTATTTACATTGTATATATTTTGTAATAAAGAAAATAACGATTTGAATCACGAGAGAGGAACTTGTGGCAAGATCTAATAATAAGAGAATTTCATTTCGGGAGTACAAAAGGAAATATGCTTCTGATATTACGCGTTCTGGCGCCATCGCATTTTCTGGTCACGCGCCTCACTGTCCCAGTTTGCAGCACCTAGTTTCCGCGCACTGTCCGGCACCGTGGGATGTCGCTCCTGCAAGTTGTCATCTCGCAGTTTTGCATCTATATTGCCTGCGCTCTTCTTACGCCAGTCACATCCCACGTCGACTCCAGCTGTTCACTTCGCTCCGCTCCTTCCGCCCCCCCTCCGCCCCCTCCCCCCCCCCGAGCTGCTTCCTGTGACGAGTCGGATGTACGCGCGTCGCGCCCTCCAAACTTCGAGAAGCAATTTTCCTCGCTACAAAGGACTTCCCGTCGAAGAGCAAGCAATAAAGTTATATTTTCTTCCAATTTGTTATTTATTCTACCTCATCACTTTACTGTGTGTATATTGGGATACGTTGTAATTATAAGTCACGATCAGATGTTTGTAATTACAGTAAACGTAGAAGTTCTTTTAGTCATAAATTAAAGGAAAAGGTGTGGACGAAAAAATAATCGTTACCCGTTTAGAAAACCATCCCTATAATTATCAGCAATACATTCTAATTTCAGTGTAATTTAACATGTTGAAAGTTTAAAAGTAAGAAATTTGTTAATACGAGTATGTTTTTAGTAACTTTTGTTTACCTTACCTATGTTATTTTCTTCCTACTTTCTTGAAAACGTTACATCAGATTTTAAGGGAGTAATTATATAATATATATAATTTAAATATTTTTTGAAGGAAGGTTTCGTACGTCTTATTAATATACTTTTCTAATCCATCAAATTTCTGAGAATTTTTTGTGCATTTTTGTAGCCACAATTTGGTGAAGTTTTATAAGTTTTCTAAAAATTATTTTTCATATAAATTAAGATTCTGTACCAACTTTTAAAATAAAATAAAAAAATGTGGTTTCCTTTTAGTACAAAATTTTAATTATTAACTTTAACAGTAGCGCTATAAAAGCACATACTTTCTTCCAATATTTCTATTTTTTTAATTCAGTAGGTTCAAGGAAAAGAAACCCCCCGTCCATTTTAAACATCATTTGCTCTATGTGTGGAAAAAATTTACAAACGTTGAGAATGTTTTTATAAACTAAATTCCGTTCAAGAAGAAATTACATGAAAACTTCAGTATTTTGTAAGAGTTGTACGGAACATTTTCAATATCTTATTTTTTAGAACAAATATAATTAATTGTTTCAATGATTATGTCTCTTAAAGTATTTCAAGTGTGACTCATCCACATTGACACATTCTAGTTTATAGACAGTGATTCTGCAAAATTATTTTTTTTTAAATCTTCAAAAACATTCCCACAAAATTATTTAAGATGCCCTGCGTGAAGATGATTTCAATTATAACATGTATTCATAATAGTGGAGCCTGGTTCAACTTAGAAAAAAAGCACGTCTGCTACGGTGAGTCCGTTTTACTTCTGTTTGGTTGTTGGCCGCCTTGTCTACTCTTATTAACTCGCATAATGTATCATGTATTTAAATTTGTATAGACCAATCACTAAGGAATTAGAAACATGTTCCAATATTCAAATTAGAATATTTATAGAAACCATACTTTTTAATGTCAGTCATATAGTATCAGTCCTCTATTTAACACTGAGTTTTAATATCATTGTATCAATTTTAGAGAGAATGCACCTGATGAAAAGACCTCACAGACTCGAAACGCGTAGTGCAACAAGTAGACTTTGTAAAATTAAATGTTGGGGACTACTATCGAAGAAAGTAGGGTAGAATTAAATTAAAGATATTTTAATGTGAATAAGCTTTTTGACGTGTTAATAACATTTGTATTTGTTTTTTAAATAACCTTGCAGAACTTCTGTGTGTAAACTAGAATGGGTCAACACGGAGGTGTGAAACTTTAGATATAATTTATAGTTTCATACAAAATTAGAGCCAAAATTAGAGAAAATTTTTGTGTTGACCTTTCATGTAATGAATCACCGTAAATCACAATATCCCTATCAAACTCGCAGGGCTTTGAGCTAGTTCAGATTGATGAGGAAGATCAGTTTTGGATAAAATCGTCCGAACGGTTTAGGCGTTCCGCAGTACGAGAAGTCCCTTACATCACAATCAGTCAATCAAACGATCAACCTCCCGCAAACCAAACTCGTTTAACCACCCTTTCCTTCCTACTGGCGAACAGCTCAAACCGTATGTTCTCAGGATGGGCGATATTTTACTTTCCTATTTCCTTCCTGTATGTTTCCTTTTCTTCCCTGGACGTCACTGACCAAAGAAGATGGAGTCACTTACATCACAATTGGCCAATCAAACAAACAATCTTACGCCAACAGAACTCTTTTAACCGCCCTTTCCTTCCTTCTGGCGAGCAGTTTAACCCTTACGTTCTCTGGCTGGGCGCTCGCCCAGCGCCCGTCAACTCGCGTGGGAAGGCGAAGGAGACGCCCCGACGCGCCGAGCAGCAGCGGCAACGGAGCCGGGGGTGGGGGCGGGGACATAGTGGGTTGGTAGCAGCAGAAGGGGCGGCGACGAACCCGAGAGCGAACGCAGAGACGGAGCCGAGGGCGAAAGCGGCTGCGGGGCCGGGGGCGGGGCCGGGGCCGGGGGCGGGGCCGGGGCCGGGGCTGGGGACGGGGGTGGGGCCGGGGGCGGGGCCGGGGGCGGGGCCGGGGGCGGGGCCGGGGGCGGGGCCGGGGGCGGGGCCGGGGGCGGGGCCGGGGGCGGGGGTGGAGGCGGTAACGGCTCCCTGGAGACCGCTGGTGCCGCCGCGGCGGGCGCGCGCGCTTCGAAGGCGACTGCCGTAAGCGGCCGAGGCGGACGTGTGGAGACGTTTTATTATCTGTTAGGGGAAGTACACTCTTTTGCGTTAGGGCCGCTCACGCCTCGTTCCTTCCCCGACAGAGCGAGCTCCAGCCGCCACACGAGGCGACGTCCTGCCCGAGCGGCGGAGCGAGGGCGGGGAGACGAACCACCGGGTGCTGTCCACCTCGGCGGAAATGGGCCAACTCGCGCTCTGGGAACGGGTCAGTTTTTCCCGTTCCTTTTCACCCGTCCAGAAAAACATGAGAGCCTCTGGTTGCAATCCGGCGGATATAACTGTCCTCAACGGAACTGGGCGACTTCTCATTTTCTTCGGAATACTCTGAGAAGTGTTATTGGCTAAGGTGCAGGTAGAATCAGCAACTCGTTAGGGGGAAATCGTCTACTATTTAGCCCTTGGGAAATTGGGGGATTGGATGCCTGGCATCCCTACTTTTTTAATTCTAATTCTAATTCATATTACTAACAATTAGTGTCGTTTTCAATGTATTCTTCGTGATATTCAATTTCCTTGAATCCTTTTCAGTTTGCTGACCGCTGATCAATGAGCCCGCATGTGTGTCTATTGCAACGGTTAATATATGCCCCCGTGAGGGGCATAGTGGGTATCCGACGTGGATAGTTGAAATCGGCATCCCTTGAAGCTGGAAAAATCCCACGAAGAAAAAAAAATCAATTTATTTGAATAAATGTTAATTTTTAAAATCTAAAATTTATAATGAATTATAATTGTTGAAAATGAAAATATCTAAAAGATGAACATAATGCTTTCTGTAAATACTACAGTATAAGTATTTTTTTAATTTATATATAAAAAACCTAAACATTAACACTAATACTAATTTTAAGAAATATTGATGCCACTAACCTCGTATTGTTTACAAGACCCACTAATAATTTAATTTTATGTAATATCACGGTCGAATCTGGACGCGGGGGGGGGGGGTAGAAGTTCCCCGTTACAAAAGAATCTTTTCTATTTTGAGCACATTAACACAGAGTTTCAACAGAGTTTCTTTTATTGGAGGAAGATAAACTAGCTGTTGAAAAGGCACTGTAAATTTCAGAAGAGTAGGGCAATGCTTTTGGCACTTATCACAAGTGGTCTGGTGACTCTTGTAGTCCCCAGAGTTAATGGGCTGGGAAGGGTTTTTCAGAGGCAAGATTTGTAATGCAGGGGGTGGGGTTCTCCTAAGGAGGAATGAGGGCACGTAGGGTAACAAGCGTTTCCGATTTTAAATTAAGTAAAAAATAAGGAATATCTTCATTCAAATCAAAAGGTTGTTATTAAATCAATTTTTTTTATGTACATGACGAATAATTTTCTTTGTTTAAATCTGTTTTATTTCTAATTTTCTTAATCTCTTTATGTTGAATGTGCGGTTCAGTAATAAGATATTGCTGGTGAAGTGTAATTATGACAAACGATACCTTAGATGTTAGTTTGTTGATAGTTTATAAGTAGTGAAAAAGAGTGCTTTAAAGAGTTGAGGGTCTGGAATATAAATATTGGGTTTAATGTTTAAAATTTAGGGCAATTTGTTAAGAAAGTCGTCGAAAGTTTACTTGAATCTGCCCCGTGTATGTCCCATGTACACAAACCGTACATTCCCCCTATAGAATGACTTACATCTAGAATGCGATTAGTGATTCTTTGAGCGTTTCATCAGGAATAAAGATGTACTATTTATACTGCTAAATTTTGCGTTGCCCTATTGTGCATGAAATGCATCAATAAATGCTGTGTTGTGCATGAAATGCATCAAAATATTGCGCAAAAAATGCTTGTATGAGATTGATCCTCCTAGGCTACAAGATGGTGTGTTCTAGTTTGTGAACGTCGAATAACGGTATAAGAAACTTTAGTGACATTGTTACATTAACATATACTTTTACATTTCATTATGAATGAGCCTCAACACGCGATTTCGATCGCATAAATAACATAGTTATATATAAATGAGGGCTTACTGAATCGAACTTCTTTATTGGACATTTTTATTGCGTTTTCTAGTATACTAAATTGATGGCCTCGTTCTGCATACAAGGCACGTAGTTGCCTGTGTGTTCAGCAAAAAGCATGCATCTATGAAGCTGAGTGAATTAAACATCAGCAAAAAAGTTATGGAGCAAGAGATATGAAATTAATTGTCCCAGTTCCACGTCATGCAACAAAAATATTGCAATGATGTCTCGGAAAATTGTAATAAATATTAATTTTTATTACACAAGTTTCTGGGTGTTTAAACGTAATAATAAAAATGTGAGACTTTTTTAAATTGCTGTTAATTTATTTTTAAAGGGATGACGCACAATTAAGCTGCGTTATATTTTTTGTCTTCACGTGGAGATGTTTGAAAATGTCGGAAAGAATGAGACACATGCGTACTCTGGTCACGTCAGCAATAATTGAGAGGGCAGTGGAATGAAGTTTCAACATAGTGTGTATTATCTGTGTATTTATTAATGTTATCGTCAATAATTACATTGTTGGTTGTTTTTTTAACGCAGAATATTTTCATGATTCGAGCTTCACCGAGACACAAATAATCTCGATCTTTTCAGGTTATTCAAAACATATTACTCCTTTGCGATAGAACGGGAGAATTTGCTCGAAAAAGCACGGGAAGAGTACATGTTAGCTCATGTCTGCTTCTTGACAGCGAAACACGAAATAAAAGAACATGGAAAAAGAAAAGGAACAAAAATGAAAAAAATAAACATGAAGTACCTACAGAAAACGAACACAGCGACAAGCCCGGCGAACAAGAAAGGAAACTACAAGAGACGGCAAACAGCGGTACTAGAAAAACGACCCCGGTGCCTGCGCCTGCAGGGGCCTTGACCCCGACCGCGGACAGCCACCCGCGCGATCTTCCGGAAAGTCAAAGGTGCACGCTCCACTAGATCCGAATGGCTTACCGAGGGATTTACATGCGGCTGCATGTGTATCTCGTATTTCCAAAGGATCCATTTTCGATTTCGATGCTGCTTCATCCCCCGATCCATCCACCGCGGTGGCTCTGGAAAAGAGGAGCTGGGGGCGGGGGCGTTGGGTTGGCGCGTTTTCACGCAGGCGTGGTCTGGTGATACTGAACACCAATACAGGTAGGGAGCAGCATTTTAGGCAGGCATTTTGCATTTTTTAATGTTGTAACTGCGTATTTCACTACCTGACGTCGTAACAAGGGTTAAAACATATGAGTATTGTGTTGCACTTTGTATTGAGAAGGGAAGTAAAAGTATTTAACGCATTTTCGTAGGTATGGGTTTTATAAATTGATCTCAAATTGAAATAACTAGAAACTCTTTTAAAACCGTTTGCAGTCCCATTAATTCCTTCGAATGTGTGCTTGTCCTTGCGTGTCGGTTCGTCCTACTGTTACTTCATTGTAAACAATCAAAGTGGTCACTTCTTTTTGAGAAAAATCCGAAGAATTCAAGCATACAAAATATTTCAAATATTTTGGCTCGTGGTCTTCCCCAATTGTTGGGAAAATGCGCTTAATTTACAATATTTTTTTAGTCAGTATAAATGCCAGTCATCAACTACGTTTCCTAGATACATTCTAGGATACCTACTTAGAGATGCTTCAAAATTATGTGGTGTAAAGATGTGTATTTTCTATTGGAATTTATAAATAAAATCTCTTTCATAACCTCTCCCTCTTCTCTATTTTTTGTCGTAATTTTCATGTTCTTAATGAATGTTTCTACTCTCACAATTTTCAACCAAAAACTCTCTCCCCTAGACCTATAAAAGGATTTCTGAAAAGATATTTGAATATATACCCTTTCTTCACAGTTTACGTAGATCATAGATAACACTTTTTTTAAATATACCTAATCCTTACAATAATGATAACAAATAACTCACATACTCCTAAATGTGTCGATACTCATGATGTGTCGATACCAAAACGGCGTTTTTGCTTTGAAGTGGAAGCAAATGATATGAAAACTAACACAAAACTTAAAAAGAACAATCTGGCTCGGTACGGTACTGGGGCATAACCATTTCTTAACGATTCCTACCTCAAAAACAAATAGTTGCTTCAGTGAGAATGCATTGATGGAATCTCCTTACTGCAATGTATCTCTTTTAAACCCTCTTGTTAGCATTCATGGGATACAATTCCTCATAACTGGCTCTGTGTGATAACTGAGATAGGTCCACAGGGCGTCTTTCTTGACACAGACCTGAGCAATATATTCCAAAAGTCTCCAAAACCAGAAAAGTATGTGAGATATACATATATGTCAGCTAAAAACAAAAGATGACTACTAAAATAACAAAAATATTTTAATAATGAAATCTTCTAAACAACTGAAATTTAATCGAGCTTTTTTTTCATTTGAAAGAGGCGTATCTCGGGCACGTGGCTTCACCTTAATCCATCGTGAATATAAATCTTTCATAAACCCTAAATCCTAAACATTAAATCCTAAAATTTAAATTAATTGTGTCTTAAATCATTTGTAAGCCTAATATAAATATCTTCTATAAACCCCGCATAAGAATGATTCAAATGAGAAAACCGCGACGTGTACAAGCTCGAAACTTACATCCCCGCAGTTACGTAATCTCGAAACGTTTCAAGGCTTGCAGGGGGCTTTGGAATGCACGGGGCTGCGACAGGCCGCCCGTGAGTTGCGTGAGGCGGAGTCCCCATCCGCCGGGTGAAAGGGCAGGCCCTTCCCGTGGAGCGGGTGAAAGGGCAGGCGGCGAAGCGCAGCTACTCCACGCGCAGATTGGAACTGCGCGCGCGACGCGACGCGACGCCACCTCACGGCCCTCACGCTCGATCTGCGCGGCGCCCGCCCCACGCTGCCCCCCCCCCCCCCTGCTCTCTCGCCATTTCTCTGACTCTCTCTCCGACTCTCTCTCTTCTCTGTACGACTCTCTCTCTGAACGACTCTCTCTCTGTACGACTCTCTCTCTCTGTACGACTCTCTCTCTCTCTGTACGACTCTCTCTCTCTCCGACTCTCTCTCTCTCTCTGACACACTCTGAGTGTTTGTCTCTCTTTCTCTCTCTCTCTCTGAATCACTCGTTGCTTTTGCAGCTCTCTATCTTTCTCTCTCGAACTCGTTGTGTCTGCAGCTCCCTTTGTCTCTCTGACACACTCTTAATCTGTGTCTCTCTGTTTAGATCTCTGTCTCTGCAGCTTCCATTCTCTCCGCAATGTTTCTATGACACTCTCTGTCTCTCCCTCGGTCTGTATTCCTGTTTCTCTCTGTCCTCCCATGTCTCTCTGATGATTCGACATTTTTGTAAGTCCGGTCTAGCCTACGTATGTGCAACTGTCAGAATCAGTCACAATTCCATGTTTTATTATAAACGTATATAAAGCTCAAGTAGTAGCCATTGAAGAGATTCTAATCTCGAATTATTAAGATTCATTAAAAATTAAAACACATAGTGATATTTACCTTTTTCAACGTTGAATTCATTGCTTATAATAATAATAATAATAATAATAATAATAATAATAATAATAATAATAATAATAATAATAATAATAATAATCCTCACCACATCTACAATTATTGCAAACAGAAAAAAAAAGTTAAGTTTAAGTTTCCATTTCGTCAACGACAATAATTCGTTGTATCGTTACTTGTACTGCGTGTGACATGGGATGTGATTAGAAAGGCAGCGTGTTACGTCGGGAGCGGAGGCACGAGAGCGTCCCTGGCCCTGGGCTGGCAGCCGTCCCTTGTCCCACGCCCTCACGTCGCGTGGCGTCGTCCGGCGACACGGCGCTCCCGGGGCGCCGCCGCCGGCCCCAGCGCACGACAGCCCCGGCGCTGAGAGCGTCCGGCGGTGAAAGGGACTGCCCGGAGCAGGCAGCTCGTGGCAACGCGAGCCCCTCCCGCCCCACCCACGCCATACGCGCCTGCCCATTCGCCCGCTGCGCCCCAACCCGCCCCGCCCTGCCCCGCACACACCGCCACCTACCACAAGATTCTGGCCTTACTAACGCCTAGACCTACTAAGAAACTAAAGCCGCGACATGCTCCACCCGGCCCCAACCCGCCCCGCTCCGTCTCGCCAATACCCGTCCCGTTCCGCGATTTTCCGCCCTTCCCCGCCCCTTGCTCCCTCACCGCCCCGCCCCACCCGGCCCCGCTTCGCCTCGCATCCCCGGCCACCTACCTGCGAAGTAGGTTCCACCAGATTCTGGCCTTACTAACGTCTATTTTTATTACAAGACACTAAATTACTTATCTTTTCAGCTTACCCCTCAAACGGATACATGTAGTAAATATAAAAAGCACAAATTCAAAAACTGACGTGTCCATTTGTCAAAACCTGAGTTCTTCTCATGTTTTTTCCTATAATTGTATTTCCAGAAAGAAAACGTGAGATGTCTTCCAATACAGTAAGTAGTACTTTATTCGTTGCGTTAAAGACAATGATGAAAAGTGTAAACATTGTGGTACATTTTTTATTTTCATTGGAAAAGAGTGAAGTGGATATGTGACGTTACTCCACGTCTTCATTTTTCGTTTGGGGTCTCCGCGAATAAAAGTTTGCGAAATGGAAATTTTGTGATTTCGCCTTTGAATGGTGGCGATTTGAGACTCCAGGTAGATGAATAATTTATCCGCGTTCAGGAGCAGATCTATTTGAAGGTTTTTCTTGATTTCTTCTGTCAATATTTAGCAAATACCTGAGAAGTAGGCCGTAGACTCCGCATTGGATTTCCTTCCCCATAATTGCCCCCTTTCTCTCGCCTTCTACGCACACACCCACATTTGTTCATGCACTTAAGTACAACAAATGCCTGGACACTCGTACAAGTGGACGGCTTCCCGGCTGGGGCGGTGGGGGCTTGTCGCTAGAATTCTATCACGGGGGAGGGAGAACCCGCGTACGCCGACATGTACATTGGCACCGTATTTCGCATTCTAGAATAACACCACTACCTCTCGGTTTACATCGTGCCCCCGATACTAAACGACATTGCAGTTGCCGCGTCCGAATTCAAAATAATCAATCGCCCTTTGATCGCTGACAACACCGGTCCGGTTCAGACAGTGCTGACGCTGACTTTGCTGCGACTCCGGCCGGGAGGAAGGTCGAGCCCCGACGGGGCGATTTTCGCACTAGATTCACAGCTAAGTCGAATTCAGCAGCTCTCTGGACGGAAATGATTGTGACCGGCTACTCTTATCGGTAGTTTTTTGTAGTTTCTACGACTAATACCAGCTGAATCCTAGAGCAGAACCCTAAGAAACGAACCACGAATTGCAAGCAATATTTCTTTTCTCTTGTTTGTCCTATTCTCTCCCCATATTTACTCACTCCCACACACAATCACTACATTACGACACATGCGGTGATCATCTGATTGAAGGTTACAACGTCTCCCGACTGGGACGGTCGCTGGTAGGGGAGATACCTAGAGGAATAAAAACGCCGTAAGCCGATGCGAAGGTCGACACCAGATCTCGCAGCCGCCACCTCCCGAAATAAAACGTTCACTTCATTAACGGGAAAAATGGCATTAGCAGCACACGTGATTGGAAACAAGAATCAACCACTTGATCACAACGCGTTCACCACCGCGAAGATCTCTGGAGCTCCGTTCTCCGCCTCGCCGCTCGCAGCTTATCAGCCCGCCGCCCTCCGCCCTCCGCCCTCCGCCCGCCCGACAGAATCCGCCCCACTGACACACCGCCTCGCAAAACTATTCGTGTGGCCCCTGCGACCGGCGGGCCGCCATCGCCACCACCACCACTTCCCCGAACGCCTTCGCCGCCGCCGCAGCAGCAGCCGGTTCCATCATAGCCGCCGGCAATTGTTCCCGTGTCGCCCCGTTAATAGGGCGCCCTCTCAGAGAAGCGGCGGCGGCGGCGGCGGCGGCGGCGGCGGCGGGCGAGAGAGTGCACGGGACGGGCGGGCGGGCGGGCGGGCGGGCGGGCGTACTAAGGCGCTGGGCGAAATGATGGGGTCGAGGCCCGCTGGATGAACGCGGGCGGGCGCACGGGCACCTACAAAGCACGCATTGTGCGCGCACAACAGCGTTTTCCTAGTGGCTCCCGCCGCCGCACAATGCGCGCGGGGCGGGGTGGGGCGGGGGCAGGGGCGGGGGCCGGGGCGGGAGCGGGGGCGGGGTGGAAAGCGTGAATTGAGCTCCGCCGGTGGATGTCAAAGTCGACAAAGGACTTCGGGAGGCTGCGCAATCGCAGCTTCGGGGAGGAGCGAGCCCTGGCGAGGTGCCGCCGCAGTCATTAGCGAGGCGATAAGCGGTGCAATGAGTGCGCTTTCTGGCTCCATAAGCCCCGAATCTGCTAATGCCTCAGTGCCGCGTTTCAGTGCACGCTCTTCGGACGAGGTGCAGCCCGCCGGCCTCGCGGGGGCCGTGCACGGGCGGGAAGTGGGTTTCAGCCGGTCGCGTCTGGCTCTGAGCCAGTGAGGGCGGACGCCCTGCGCGCTAATTCGCTGACGACGTTGGACGTTTTTCACAATACACATTTAACATACTAATTTTAATATCCTAAGTTCAGTATTTTTTTTTTAATTTTTTTTGCTTTAAATTTATGTTTTAATCATTTTATATAATAATCTTAAATAATGGAAATAACTAAAAATTGCCTTCAACTCCATTTGAATATAGTGTATGTTTATAGTGCTCAGGTTGACTGGGAGTTGTGGAACTGAGGTTGATGGTTCCACATAATTTTCACAGGATTACTCAGTTTGTTGTGACCTGGAGGGTCGAGGTTGCTCTTAGAGCGTGTACCGGCACTTAGCTTCGGTCGGAAGAGTCGTAGGTTCCGCTTTTGTCTTGAGTTCTCGGGTTGTTCGTCCCTTGTCTCTCATGTCGTGGAGGGCCTCCTGTTCTGCTGAGGAACCCAGGTCAGAGGAGCATGCAAGTGTGTTGGAGTTAAGTGTATGGTAGAATATGCGTCCCATTGGGACGTAAAGGGAAAACTCAGAGTGTGTGATTTCGAATAAGAATTTGGAAATATTCGATTTGATTCGTCTGCTAAAATATGGACAGGCTCAAGAATGTGTATGGTGACAGGCATGTAAATTTTTTAGTGCACAATTTTCACATATAAGCAATATTTGTTTAGGCAATTGACACTGGGTCACCAGGCATCTTACAAAATGTGGCATTCCGCTAGTAAATAGCCTTGACATTTATAATTTTTACAGGATTGCATTTTATATCGAAGTAAATAAACAAAACACCTAAGCGTACCTTCCTCTGAGACTATTGGAGTAATGGCAAAGTAGACAGAACGTACAATTATTAAGAATAATGTTAAATAACACAAGAATTGTGACCTTTTACCGTCAATGCAAGAAGATCGAAGAAGGGAGCAGGATGTACAAGAATCACACAATCTTCGCATCAATTGCAAGAAACCTATTGTATTCTGATTAATTTGCCCGCTACTCTACGAGAACAACACGTGTATGGTATGCGATTAATGGTCAGGAATTCTCGTTTCATAGGAGTGAGACAATTGTTTTCTGAGATAACATCCTGCTTTCGCATTCCGACGTACGGAATGCGCGTCGATTACAGTGAATGAAACAACAGAAACTGTTGATGTGTTCCGGTATGCGGAGGGCATCAATGGTCAATTGCGTTGTTCGTCAGCCGCAGTCGTACGTGTTGTAATGCTGGCCTGGATAAATGAGTGCAGATGTTGAAGGCAACTGTTGCATCAGCGCTGTAGAGGCCACTGCCTTAGGTGTCAAGGTTGCGCTCAGGGGCATGGTTGCAGTCGCAGGTGATCATGGTTAGCATTAACGAGACGCGTTGTGGAAATAGTGGTAATCACTAACGGAAGAAGACGGCGCTAATGTTAATGGATAGACACCGAGCTCATTGAAAGCAACGATCTCAGCAGCAAAAAATGCATAATCAAGCTTAGCACTTAACATTTTTCCACGAAGAATAATATTATGTCACTACGTATCAGATCCCGCAATCAAATGATGTTCTGGAGTTAGACATCAATGGAATAAAAATAAATCGAAAAAGAAAATAAGATCTCACGTCCACCTTCATTATTTATGTTTTAATTGCTCGAAAAAATATGATCACGGAGGAAAATATGCTATTGTTTTGCTAATTTGTTTTTGTCCAAAATTTTATAATATTGTGTCTAATTTAGTTGATTATGTCTAATAATTCAAATTATTGTATTTTTATTATTAAAGGATGATTTAATGTCGAAATAATATATCTTTACTCATTTATGAAACTTTTTTCACAAAGTTGTGAGAAATAACACTACTCTAATATTGAATGAAATTGTCATAATCAATGCCTATGAAATAAACTGAACTGAATCATAATAAAAATATTCAATAATAACTTATTTACAATTGTTACACACAATTCTTGTAGAGTGTTTAATACATTAATACATACATAAGTGTTTGAAATGTATGCAAATAATAAAAACAAACATTTCTTGAAAAACCGTTTTAAAATTTTTCTCCACGTTTTCACAGATAGTACAAGACGCGCTTTAAAGAATACAATAGAATTCACTTTTATTGAACGCTCTGAAATTTGCCTAAAAAAAGTTAACGAGAAAGTATGTGCTTTTGAATCATCACTAGTTTAAATATTGACATTCTAATGGCAACAAGTCAATCGATCTGTACGTTATTTCGAAATAATATGAGAAAGAATGTGATGTTGAAGCACCACTATTTTAAATAGAGAGACATTCTACTTGTAACAAGTCGATCGATCTGTCCGTGATTTGTAAACACTGCGAGAAAGTATACGCTGTTGCAGCACCACTAGTCGATTTACAGTCTTTCTAATGGCAACAAGTCGATCGATGTGTCCGTAATTTCGAAATAATGCGATAAAGTAGTGATGCTGAAGCCCCACTAGTTGCAGTATAGAGACATTCTAATCGCAACACGTCGATCGATCTGTCCGTAACCTGGCACGTGGGGATGAGCGGGGCGCGAGCGGCGACAGCGCCGGTGGCGGTGGTGTGGCGGTGGCGGTGGCGGTGCAGGCGCCAGCGCGGCCGCGCGCTCTGCGGTTACGCCCCTCGGGGGGGGGGGGGCGACTCAAGAGGCGCGCCGCCGCCGGCGATTGTTGTGCAGCCGCAGAGCTAATTGCGCCTCACTCGTCAGCGGAGCGCGGGCGCGGGGGCGGCGGGGGCGGCGGGGGTGGTGGTGGCGGCGGCGGAGGCGGGATGGGCTGGAAGCGGTGGCGGCGATGGATCCGTGGCTGTTTCGGTGGCACCAGTTCCGGGTGGAGGGGGCGGGGGCGGGGGCGGGAGTGATAGCGGAAGCGGTAGTGAGGAGAGCGTGGGGTGGGAGCGCGGGCGGGGACGTGGGCGGGGGCGGAGACGGGGGTGGCGGGGCAGTGGAGACAGTGGAGTGAACAGCGACGTGGGGTGAAGGTCGTAAATCCACTCGCCCTGTCGACAGCCGACAGCTCTGCAGAACCGGGGACAGACAGGTCTCGAGTCACTATTGCGGTCATCGAGTCGAGTTTAATAGGAATTTAGTTTAAAATTTAGAATTTAATTAGAATTGATAGGCTCACACATTTTGACGGCAACGAAAATAAGAGTATTATATTAATATTTTACAAATCAACGAAGAAAGAATCACTGGGGATCCATTCATTTCTGACTGCAGAAAACCAAAGCTTCCGATCGTAACTCGTGTTTTCTCTCATTCATTACATTTCTCAAACCTTTCGGCTCCCCTCTTCAGGTTCAATAGTGCAGTTACATTGAACATATTGTTTGGATTGACTTATCATTGTCTTGGTCCAACCTATAATTTCTTTAGGTTTTAAAACACACATTTCTTTAGGTTTTACAATGTTTGTGTTTTGAAGTCATATTTTTACTGCCTACTAAATCTCTTTGTGAACGATCGTCCGTTAACGTTCTGAATTAAACATGATAAGCCAAAAATGGCACATTTGGGTTTTCTAGGTACAACAAAATTATAATAAATAGCAAGTGATCCAGATCTGAATATTTGATGTAATTTCTATCCTTCACTAAATTTTGTGTCCATAAAATTCAAACTTCACGGAATAAAAACTCAGTATAAGAATGAAAATGAATATCTCAAATTGGCATGAGGGGTAAGTGTTGATGTTAAGATATTTTTAGAAGGAACAGAACGCAATTATTCGATTTACGACAAGTGCATTCATTTCTGAAATGATAAAGTTCAATGATTTCTCCTATACTAAACAATTGGAGACGTATAATTAACGTGTTTTTTATTGGGCACTCTTATATGGTACACTCGTTTTTTAATTTTACGTTCTTAGCTGCAGGTTCAATTTTTAAACTATACATTATTTTCATTCATATCCTCAATGAATTCCATTCATTCCTAGAAATTCTCACATTAATCCATTCTTTATTTTAAAAGTCATGAATTAGTCGGTAACTTTTTCGCGATTCGGCTATCATGAGGCGAAGCGATACGTTCATGCCACCGCGGCTGAGCCTTGATAATCGGGGTAGCTGCGCGTTGCTCTCCTTCTTTTCTACTTCATTTAGCTTAAACCCTTTATATCTTGGTTAAAACATTACGGTTGATTCCCTGGGGGCTGGGATGAAATGATGACGATGATGATGATGATGATGAGTGATGAAATAGAGACACATAAACATACAGAGACACACAACCGAACCATGGCCGAGCTGGGACTCAAACCCGCTAACTTGTGGTTCGAGACCGCTAGGAAACTATTGCCTTAGCGATCTCGGCCATCGGATCGGCTATTATTATTAATTGCACTTTGCAGACATAAATGTTGAACGCGAGTCCAGATTCGGAATTCGAGTTCGGAATTTATCGTCAACCTTTATCGCTAATGTCTAAAGCACTCGCGGCATTACCTTTGACATTCAGTTAGCTATTAGCATCATGTATCAGATACTAATCATTCATTCTTTTAAGCGGCGAGCCTCTTTCGGACCGCAGTTAAACACCTGCTACAACTCTCTTAGCCATAAACGGCAGAGGACACGTGAGGGAGCGTCGGAGTAGCGAAGGCTGCTCATAAAGCCGCATCGGGGCCTTCGTGAGGCTATCGCAACGCCAGCAGACGCTAAGATAATTGAAATAAAGCAATTATCATTCTCCAATAACAAAACGCCTACAAAACATGTTTCATAATTATACACCTTCAGTGCTAGGTATACAACCAAACAAAGGGAAGAAAATATTTTGAGCTTGAAGCAAAGAAATGCAACATAAATTTAAAATGTAAAACAACACATCTGAGAGTGGGGGATACAACCTGAACGTAGCGAAAATAAGATAGGAAGAAAATGAAATAAAAATTCCAAAACATGTGTTCTTTATTTTTTAATCCTCCTTTAATTATCGATATTTGTTTCTTTACTTCATTTATCTCATCATGGAATTGCAAAACACTTTCGTCTGAAACTATCCAATTCAAACGAGGTCACAATAGCATCGATTTCATGTGAGTTCATCTTAACTTCCTTCATGAATTGGCGTTACTATGGTAGATGTAAGCAACAAAAATGTAGTGATATGGTTTTCTGGTCATTGGCTATAGATTTTGTTTACTAAATTATAGTTAAAGTTGTTGAACATAAAATGCTAAGCCAGCAAGCTAGCCATCTGCATTAATACAATAATGTTGAGCTTTAATATAAATCAATTCGTGAAACATAAAAATATGTAAAATTTTGAAATCCAAAATGGTTAAATATGCAATTTAACAAATATACTGAATATTTGAATGAAATTATGAAGGAATATATGAATAATATACAACATAAAAATATTATTTCTCTTGAATGAACTAACTTCAAAATATATTTTTTATTGTCATTGTATTTTAGTGTTGAGTGAGGATTCTTGCAGAGACGAGCTAAAAGAGAAAAAAATTATGTAATTTAATTTTTCAATAATAGAATCATGTCTTGAAATCTACATTATTAACTGATACTTAAAAACGAACCTTTTTAGAAAATTGTAATACATATGAAGATGAGATAAAAATTATTCGTTTCAACTGATTTCTGAAATGGACGAAATGGACGAATCATTCGTCGGAGATTAAAACCTTGAGGGACCCCGAAGTGCTTGAGCCCGTTTCGAGCAGCGACGCAGACGCGGGCGGACGCGCCCCTCCTCTGTGTATGTGAGCAGTGGGGGGGGGGGGCGGAGGAGAAGGGACGCGTGCGTGCATGCGTGCGTGCGCATGCTGATCGCAGCAAACAGCCCATTAGCACGGCCGTCCCGCCCGCGCCTCTCCCTCGCGCTCCGCTGCGCCGCCGCCACGCGCGCGCGCCACGCTTCCTGATGAGGCGCCCCCTCCCACCCCCTCCCCCGCCCACAGTCCCCGGGGCCTCGCTGCATCGCGCCCCTCCACGCCGCGCCGCGCCTCGCCCTGCGCCAGCGCGCGCTGACCCGCTCGCCACGCTGCACCGTGGTCCTCACCACCCCTCCGCCACTCGCCCACTTCGTCTCACCTGGCCTCGTGCCCAAATCGTCCCCGTTCAAGACTCGCCTCGCTCCCTCGACTACTGCGCATGGCCAGGCCAGGAGAGATGGCTCCAGGCGTCCACTGATGCCACTGCTGTGCCTCTGACAGAGAGGTCCTAGGGTTACACTCCCAAAGGGGGCTGGATTTTCGATACTACCTTGACAGCTATGTCCAATTCTGTCGCTGTCTAGAAGAGAATTCTAGCGGACGGCTGATCTGATTGATAGTTTTTCATGGTTTCTCCGATCAATCACTAAGCGAATGCCGGAGCAGTAACTTAACAAACGGGCCATGAGCGGCGCGCGATCTTTTCCTCCTCTCCCCTTGTCGTATCTACGTGCACTACACTACCACATATGCCGGGAGACCGGCCGGGAGTTTAGAGATTGTCCCGGCTGTGGCGGTACCCCGCTGGTAGGAGATACGTGCTTGGGGGAAACCCCGCTAGCCAACGGTAGGTCAGCGCCGGATCTTGCCATCCAGCAGGGGATGGCACCGAGGGGGGGGATCACTACACTGACGCGACTAAAGACCTCATTAGTTGGCACGCCCGAAATCCCTACCAGCCAATCACCCCCCGCCACTCTTCCTCCTCGTTTCACTTTGCTCTCGTTCCCTAATCAACCCTACTTAAGTACCCTCCACCTTTCTCGAGCCCCTACATCGCCTTCGCTCACTAACACGCCCCTTGCCTCTTCGCTGCCTGTCACCTACTCACTTTCGTGTCCCCCGCGTCTCTTGGTCGCTAAACGCCAAGGAAGCTAGAGTTTGCATCAGTGATACTCAGAGTTTGCATCAGTGAACATTAGTATTTGTTAACTATCTCGGAGAGAAACGCAGTTTAGTTATGCGTAATTCAGAGCGTAAACATACATTTTTCTTGTATGCTGGTGTCTGAATTAAGTACACTGTGAAAATGACATTATAATGTTACGATCTGGGAAAGTGCTTGTTGGGATATCATTGGTTTTGACGTGACTAACCTTAAACATGTCTAACTATCAGAATCAGTAATTGTTACAGAAAAATGTAAGAATTTATTAAGAAAATGAAATGTTTACCATAAACTATGCTTTTACAACTGAAGAAAGATAATCCTTTTCTGACATGATGATTTACTACTATTTCTGGTGATAGTTTGCGGCACGTTGCAAGGTCCACATAACGTTTCCAGACTTATCGCCCAGATAAAACGCGCACTGACACACCTCGAACGCATCATCTAGCCTGCTGGTTGAGCATTCTAAAACATTCTTACCTATCTTCTCTGATATTTATTAAACTAAATGTTTTGTGTGCATTTCTTATTATCGCGATGTAAACAAAACTAATGTATTTTTTTTCTTTTTTGATATATCAATGATTTTTAATTCTTGTAAATACTCAGGTTCATCGAAGAAAAACAGCCATTTACCATGAATACACACTACTCATGTGACATTACAAATCAGGCCGGGCACAATGTAAACACGTGACACATTCAAATAATTCAAACAACGACATTTTAGTCACCTCGGTTTTATTAGGTCTTGTCTTTCACTTCTACTTCATTTTTGTAAACGTTACTCATTACCACACACAGTAAATTTCACACATACATGAATGTTACAAAAAAGAGTCACTATTGAGTAATCATTCTTCTTTGTATGTTTTCTAAAACGTATATTAGTCATTTAATTGATTGAGTTTGCTAAATATTGCCAGTGTATTTCTCGCTCAGAGTCCATAATAGGCAGAACAAGCAGTCAAATGTATTTTTTATTTCATGTCAATACAATATTACCGTTCCATTACAACCCAAAACCTTACTGCATCGTAGTCTCGCACAGGCTCGTAGACTCGCATCGGAATCTAAACGTTCTGCTTTGTGCATTAAATCTAATTCCGCTTTCAAGTATACATTATTTTGTTTATTATCATGTCAACGAAATAAATGTAGTAGAAGTGAACAGGCTTTGAAACTAATTGAGCATTGTGACTTCGGTGAGTGTGTCAAAGAATTTTCGTGTATGCAATTTCATGATTAAAGTCGTCAAACAGTTCTGGCACGTCCTTCCACCATTTTATGTAGATATTTTTTTTTTTTTGAAATTGAATAGTGAAATAAGATGAAGATTACCGTCAGTAAAATGTTTCAACCATAAAGATTCATAGTATACCAGAAATCCTGTTTATTAATTGACAGCGCTTTAAACACTGATGTGTCTTAAAACCTCCATCGAAAAGATTTTTTTTCTTTTTCTACAATCCGCTTCCTTAGAATGTTAAGGAAGGATCTGAAAACAAATTATGGTTCCCACTAATACGTCGAGAGCCGATGAATAGCATTTCATTTGTTTCGAATGGTGAACCGGGAGAGATATAATTGATAGGAGCGGCCGAAAACATGCACACATAGACACGCGCAGATTACCCCATTACAGTATTGACGATATTGCACAACACGCTCAAAGGGAACACGCTGTGCAATGTTTCGGTGAGAATGATGGCAAAGAGGCCGTCAACCTATTTTCTCTTTCATATTGGAACTCAATTGTGTTAGCAATAATTCAGATTGCTTAGTAGTTATCACAATTATCTAACCTGTGCAACCTGTTGTAAAGTTATGTAAACTGCGAACACCTGGACGATTGTGAATATTAGCAAGAAGAAAGGGAATTTAAATAACGGTTTGAATTTATGCGAGTTTCTTTATTTCACTCCACATCCCAAACAGATCGATTGATTTCTATAAGTGAAGTAATGTTGCATTGGCCGTGATCTCCAATACTACATAACTCATAATGACGTAAATCAACTGCAAGTGTCAGATATCCCGCAGGTTCACTTTTGACGGCGAATATTTCTTTTACACTTCCTTCGTTTTTTGCTGCGTGCATAAAAATCGGTTGTTCATTCCGTTTTCTTTCCTCTCTGTCAGTTATGTCACTCTCAAAACAACAATAATCCCACTGAATTTTTGAAATCGTGTCTTTCGCATGCTTATGTTTTCATCGAACAAAACCATCAAGATTTTGGCTGCGAACGTCTGCGAACTGCACAGAACTGATTTTGAAGAGTCTCCATTAGAACAAGCTGCCCGTGCCCTAGTTGCGCCGAGAAAAAAAGCTAAGAAAGTCTCTTTGGACTGGAAAGATGTGCTACGGAAGCGAGTTCTGTCCTCGAGCTGCAAGCAGATTCAAGTTCGTCGCCACATCCTTCGTTATTTGGCGTTGTCGAGAGCGTCTGCGAGTTTCCATCAACCCCCGCACTCAAGGAGAGCGCTTCGGGAATTGACCTCGGGAAGTGGGAGTTGTAGAAGTTAGACGAAGCTAAATGCAAGCCGCGAACTCGAGCACAACTCCGCAGGTTATATGATATTATTAACAGAGCATTCCCTTGGCATTTCTTAGCGGAACACCCGAGAGGTAGAAGTTTCAAAAAGATTATCCAGTGTGATGTAATACATTCATGTTTCTCCTATTCTTTTGTCTTCTTTTAGTTATCTTTTTAACTACTAGAAGTTACTTGAGAATATTTTGCACGAAGTTTAATGTATTTTTCAACTCATAGTACATAATCACGAATATCCATCGTTCTCCATTACATTGACTCTATGAATTGTTCATTCTATCCTAGAATGAAATATACCAGTAGTTATTTGCTGGTATCGTAACTTTGGCAATAACTAGTTAAGCTCACTGGCATTATAACTTTAGTGTTCTTTGTTAGTAGGTACCAGAAGATTTCCACAATCTCTTTTTTGCACAACGCGTACTGTTATTTTTACACATCTTAACTGTATATCACCTATTAATAATAAAATGACGAAACTTATTAAAATGGCATAAATACTGACGTATCGGCTTTCAAATGACTGACCTTGACTAGAAGAATCCTGCGGTTATTTAGATTTCATATCCCCATTTTCCTGCGTTTTTAATACGACGTATTTTGTTACATCGGAGATATTATTAAATACATAAGCGAGATGTTATTTTTTGTATTATTATGTTACTAGTGCAAAAACAACAGTGAAGAGGTAGTCAACATTTCTTTAGGCCATCCACTGAAGCCCATGGGAAGTGTTCTATATTTTCCATTATACGTCCTTTTATACGTTTCGTAAGTACTCTTCGTCCGCAATTCCATTGTAGCCGCACAATTTCTTCTTTTTTACTCCTTGGATCCAAGCGTGTTGAATAGCGCAAAGTACATGTTTGCAGAGTGGCTTCTATACAGTTTAACCTCGAGTGGTAGCTCTGTTTTTAATAAGAACGAAATTCTAACCATTCTTTAGAATATGTCTGAACGGCGAGTTTGCACATTGCTTCGAACTTTTGTTTTCGTTACCTGTTTCTCACGCTCTCTCTCTCTCTCTCTCTCTCTCTCTCTCTCTCTCTCTCTCTCTCTCTCTCTCTCACACACACACACACACACTCACACACACTCTCTCTCACACACACACACTCACACACACACACACACACTCACACACAACACACTCACACACTCACTCACACACTCACACACACACACACATACTCACTTCTCTTCGTTTATCTCGCTTCATTTTTACTATTTCCATTGACGCTACAATCCACTTCGAGTCTCAGCCTGCCATCCACGAACAGCAGTACTTCAAGATATTTTTCCTTTATTATGAACGTATGCCACATGAGGGTGAGGAATGTTCGTCTATGGATAACTGTGGACACAATTGGGAGGGTTCACCCTTGTATAAATTATTGTCTTGAATTGGAATTAGCCTCAGAAATTGTCAATAAAAGCGACAGGCCTCTTTAATTCTTATCCAGGATATGGACAATTTCGTCACAATTTCTCAACCTACAGAAATTTGTCCACTGTGAGGCCACGTATGTAGGATCTCCCGATTAACGTACATATAAATGCAGACTCGATAACGCATGAATTCCCAAACGCAACTATTTTCACTTTTGCACAAGGATCTTCCGCTACTCTTCCCTCTCTCCCTCTTCCATCTATCTCCTCTGAGTCCCTCCCATCTCTCTCTTGTTCCTCTCTCATGTTCCCTTCCCCCACCCACCTCCCTCCTCCCCTGCCTCGCGCCGACCTCCTCCCTTCCCCCTGCGCCCCCCTGTTATGAAGAAGGCACGTGCCGCAACGTGCGAGGCGCGGCGGCGCCGGCGCCGGCGGTGGCCCGGGCGGGCGGGTGAAGTGTTATCTTGGAGTAAACATTCCGAACGAGGCCGAGGTGCCGACGGCCCGGCTCGGGCGGGCGGGCGGTCGTTCGCTTGAGGAGATAGCAAGCACCTCCGCGCGCCGTCACCCCGGTTATCTGGATCAATGTGGCTGCTCGCGACCGCTTCATAGCGCCGGCGGCACGCGGCTCCGCGGAAGAGCAGGCGCGAAAGGAGCGCGTTTGTACCCCAACGAAGCGGAGGTTGCTCTCAGTTTTGCAAGCAAGCTTTTTTTAAGGTCGCTTTTCAACTACTAGGCCATACATTCACCACTGCATTTACCATCGGTTTTTGAACTTTGGGGTAACGGAAGAGGAACTCGCATACTCAATACGATCACACACATCCTACCCCGAGTGGGATTCGTGAAGCTTCTGGCATGCGGCAGCTACGGCCCTTTAGCCTTAGTGAATTCGTCTACCCGGCTGGCTAAGTCCGTTTTTCAAGAAACAGCAAAGCAGGGATTCCTAACGGGCTTGGTAAAGACCCTCTGGAGCAATGAAATTTTGATGGGAATCAATGATTGTCAAGGGATCCATTAGACGTTATTAGCCGAATATGAGCGGTGATTGACCTGTACAATCAAGATGCCATTGATTGTGCAAAAAGTAATGAACTTTGTTTTCTGACAAAAAACGCAAAAACACCTATAATAATAAATTACTTAATAAGCTCCTCTTCTTTCGTATCCGGCGTTGGACAGAGAACTCAAGAAAATATAACTATGTATTCACAACGATTCTGGATCGCGTACCAATGTATCTTTCGCAATAAACACCCTGAGAAATGTTTTGGTCAGTTCTTAAGAACACTACGTTTTATAACCATTACATTAAAATGAAGATGAGAAAATCAGCTTCTCAAAAGCAGAAGTCTCTTCGATTATTGAAAATTAAGATACTTACAAAATTTTGGTATAAGAAATTATCTATAAAGCATGTATGTGCCATTCTCTGTCTGAATGCTGTATATTATAGAGAAAACGTAAGGAGGATGATATTCTCCTAAAAGAGGTTGATTACAGAAGTTTCAGTATCCTTGAGCTATAGAATATTGTAGATAAATCGAATACGTGTGGAACTCCCCACTTCCTGGACGTTTATTCAAAATGTCATACGTGCGTATCTGTTAGCGTAGACGGGTTAAATATAGCATCAAGAAAATAACCATTTTGTTACGACCAATTTGACTTGCTTTTCTCCACAATAAGATGTGCATTGTGTGTTTGTGAGTGGTTTTACTCAGGGTTTACTACTTTTTTATTCTTATGTCACGAATAAAAATTCAAAACATTTCCAGTTTCATTCGTTTAAATGATAAATTCGATTTTAACCTACCAAATATTTGAAATTTAAACGAGAAATAGTTACTGCAGGTTAAATTCTAGTAGCGTGTTTTGTATTACGTACGAAGGTATTGACAAGAAAATAATGGCACCGAAGCCCTTCAGCTGTTTGTATCTTTATTCCCCACGGCCCGAGGCTCCCGTTGTGCACGAGACATCCGTCGAGCTGTAATGTTGCAGCCCTGACGACGGTGATCGATCACTTTCTCGGAAGTAGAGGAGAACGCAATTTCCTGGGCGTTTTTTTCCATCATCAGTGCTTCGTCGCGTGCATTTCACGTTCTTTATGTATTGTTTTTGCTATTATTCTTCCATTTCAAGAGACTGCACTGCAT
Organism: Gryllus longicercus; assembly: GCA_038098605.1. Lineage (NCBI taxonomy): Eukaryota > Metazoa > Arthropoda > Insecta > Orthoptera > Gryllidae > Gryllus > Gryllus longicercus. Next base: position 1,848,476 of record JAZDUA010000162.1, read on the forward strand.
CTTGCTATCAATATTTCATCGTATTTCTTTCCAATTTTCTTACTTTGATTTCAGTATGATTTGAGTTAGTGATTTATGAGCCTTACATGAAATTCTACACTATAGTAATATTTGGTTAGATATTATTTTATTTATTTTGCACCGAAAACTAGTGGAAACTGTGTGTGAAGAAGTATTATCTGATCACCTTTCACAGAATATCTTCTCACCCGTTTACTATATACATTCGAATCACATACTAAAAGTACCTACAAAGCGTAGTTAGCAACATTTAAAAACTAGAAATTTATGTTGCGAAGTTAAAGGAAACTTATTTATTTTCCACTGACACGTTACAGCTTGTTATTGCCGTCGACACGGAGATCCTCATACACTGCACAGCATATCTGGATCAAAAGGATCGTAGTTGTGAGGGAAATATGAAAACAGTTAAACGATGCTACATGTTTTCTTCAGGACAAAATTGTTAGTGGGAATTATGGGAGGGAAATATGAAAAGTCAAACAGAGCCGAGCTAACATCTTGTTAAGTAGTAAATAAGTAAATATGAGTCAATAAAATTGGTAAAAAAATAGTATATATGCACCAAGGGCGTTAACTGTTTCTAATGATCTCGGGCGGCAAACTGTCCTTGAGCCAAAAATTACCTCACGCCACCACTCCTCTGATTTCGTAACATATTCCTTTGCAAACTGAAGTCACTTAGCTCTATTTTCAGCACCGATAAAAGGTTTCTTCTTCCCGGCCGATCTGCCGTGATTATCCGGCATCCCTAATTCCTCCGCGCACTGTTTCGGGGTGCGAAGTTGTCCCTGACTATTCGCGCAGTTCCGCTGCCAGCTGGACGGCCCTCACCTTCGGATTTTCTCCTACTTTCCTCCAAATTGCACGTTGCTCTCTTTCGCGGATCTTCTTGCGTTGTCCCGGATGCGATTTAGATTATTCCGTCGTCTTCCTCAAATCTGTTAATGATATCGGGCACCGTGCTCTCGCTCATGAGTAAAAGATTTGCGATCTCCCTGCAGGAGCGTCCCTCTGCGTGCTGGAAGACCACAAGCTGCCTCTGCTCGAACGCCGAGTTCTTTCCCTTACACCCCATGCAAGAGGTGTTTCCAGACGGAGATATTTACAGCGACTGACTGCATAGTTTTGTTTGTTCTAGGTAGCAGATGCTGCGCTATCTATGAAGTGGCGAGAGGGTAACAGGACAATTTAAAATTGGTTTGTGTACGCCTTGACGAGAGCATACAGCCTTGCTGTCTTTATGCATGTGAGTAATGGTTCTCAATTGGCATTCACTTCATTGTTTACGATCGCGAATTTAGCCGCTTTTTACTGCATTTAGTTTAATACTTTAATGTGACTTTACATATGAAGACCCAGCACGTTACGAATTGTAAGAATTCCGTTATGAGACGAAGCAAGGAAATGTTAGATTGTGTTGTCGTGTTACAGGTAGCTTTCCTAACACGAGCATAACAAGGTGATGAGTTTTCCTCAGCCTTCTGCAGTATATTTAACGTTATTAGCCCAGCTGAGGCCACTTTGAATTATTTTCCCTAGATAACTACAGCTACATACCTCAGGAATTCTTTTTCTATTTATTGTCAACTGAAGTGTTTCCTTGTACGAATGTTTGTAAAACTAATTATTTTGCTTTTATCAGAATTTTATTTTCATTCGGCAATGTTCTAACGTTTTACATAATACCGAAAGTAAGCTAATTGTTGGATAATTAGAATTAATGAACGATCTTCTCCTTTGAAATAGAAACCACGGTGCTTTTTTTGGTCATTAGGGACATTACTATTATTAATAGTAAATTGGGGAATTTATGCAAGGTACGGAATCCCTTTCTAATGGTGGAATTTATCTAGGATTTCCATCGCAACTCACGGATTATTTTCTCCCATTAGGGCGATTCGCTTCCATTGCAAGCTAATACTTGTTGTAAGAAGGTTATTCGTGCCTGATTTTCTGAGCAAATGGTAACTACAGTCATTTTTTCGAGGGGTGAAAACGGACGCATGTCTGTTATTAAGTGCGTTTGCTTTCTCCGTAGCGTTGAAAATGGATACATCACCATGTTTTAAATATAGTTGTGTTTTTTGTTTTCCCGTCGTCTTAGTGCCCACTTGTAAAATTCCACCCAGTTCTTCTTATTATGTGTATTCTTCGCCTCTAATTGCATTTTTGCCAAAACGCAAATATTTTATTGATTATGTGTTCCCGCCTTTCTCATATTATATGCTATTCGCACTTTTTTCTAGTTGTCTAATATGTTCTTTTCAATATTTGGGTTCTGGAATATTTTAATGGTTTGTGCGGATAAAAACGCTCGATACACTTTAGATGAAGGTATTCCATATTTCCTTTACACTCTTGCCAGTTTACGTCGAATAAACGAATATTTCAAAAACAGAACTATAATTTGGGTTGGTTTTCAAGAAATTATGTTCAAAATAATATAAAAAATATTTGATTTCATTGGCGTTTGTTAAGCATTTAATTGCTTGCGTTAATATTACTCTATGCTTCCATCGAAGTTTTGTTCACAGAAAAGAAGCAAACCCTGACAAATGTTTACGAACAACAGAATTGAAATGACAAGGACAAATAAAGCGTATTTCGAATTCGTTTCTTGCCCATACGTGACCTTGCAGTTTTTGTGGCGAGTCCATTACGTCCCTCGTAACGATGCCATGTTTTATTCAGAACGTGTAGTATAGATGTAAATGTAGTGCCTTTATTAGTCTGAATCTTTTGGGAGACGCATTACTTCGGCACATACTCCCTGGTCTCTTACACAAAGGTTCAAGAATAAAAGAAATATCCAGTCTTCCGTGGCCGTGTTATTTTCTCTGGCTATTTAAAGAATTACCGTTATATCTTCTTAGAAATTCAGTCAATGACTTGGCCCAACGAGGTAAAGCAAGTTCTTTTTTATGGTATCTGATATGGCTCTTAGCCATGGTGTGAACCAAATTGAAGTATAAAGAAACCATAGTGTCGTGCATAGTCCAACATGTGTCGTGCATTACTATGAGAAAAACAGTATTTTTATCAGTATTCAATTATTAGCTCATAAAGCAAAAGCTTTTAATATAATTCGTATGGGTTTCAACAGACGTACGTGACGAAATGAGCAAAATTTTTCTTATTCTTATTCATGCACTTGTTTAGCATGTTTTTGAAGGTAACAGAATATATTTACATTCATGGAATGTGTACTTTCATCACTATTCTGTTAAATCCTTTCTATCATTCTCAGGGAAATTCGAACAATAAGAAATCGCAGTACCTACGTTTTAGCTTTTTAGTACACACAAGGTAATACTCAAATGGTGTACATATGATCTTTCATCGCACCTTAAGTTAAACATAATTGAAAACATTGTATGATTTTTTTTCAATCGCCAAGCACAACACACATATATCTAATGAAGCTACAACAACACAAAAAGTTTCGCATTATTACTTTAAAAAAACCCTTGCAAATTTTCAAAAATGCAAAGTGTTAAACGAAAATGAGACTTACACCATTCTTTTAAGCCTATTCGTTGTTAAAATTAAGAAAATTGTAGCATTTTTGAGAATAACTTTTATAATTTGAATTAATTCCAAGCAGAAATTATGCAAAAAACATTCTTTAAAAAAATTAAATCACCTTTTCTTAAATCTGATTTTTTAGAATAGATTTCATTTAAACCAACCGTATTTAATATTGTACTTTTGCAATGATAACTTTTTGCAATTTTCAAAAATACAAAGAGTTTGCAAAAAATGGGAACGTTACCAATTTTTGATATCGCCCTTTAATACTCACGAGGAGAAAATTTGAAGAAAAAATTTGGATCCGTTTCAGAGGATTTTTTAAAAATTCAAAGTAAAACAACTCCACCACCACTAGTGATTTTGCATGTATTGCATAACACGAAGTACCTGCACTGTAGTGGCAGTGAAATGGAACATAGATTTATTGAAAGTTGTTCGATTTATCTGTACTCTGAAAAATAAAAACGAAAAAAAACGAACACTGTTTTAATTTTTTTTGTTAAATATAATTGCATTTTGATCAATGAATACGAGAATGAACATGAATATGCAACATTTAGGCATTTAAGCACAAAATAAGTATTTATGAGTGAAATAGACATTTATATGCACTATGAAATTCTCATAAAAAGCACCTAATACCTCGAAATAAGTAACACAAAATATTTCGTTTTCCATTGACGGAAAAAATTAAGAAATAGGAAAAAATATTCAGCTTAATAATACTTGTAACTAGACAAAAAACCGTAAGTAAAATCAAGGTTAAAACACGTTTGAAATTATACCCTTAAAGCGATATTTTGAGCTCAATTTTTCTATACTTAAAGAGTACTGCAACGAAAACTAATATAAACCAATATAAACATAGTGTAATGAAATTCCGGTCAAGACATTTAAAATTTCGAATTTTTTATATATACCTCTCCAGATGCTGGTAACACAGACCTAGCGCCAGAAATCACACTTCGTGGAAATTGCCTGGCGTTACGCGGATGTGAATGTTTCAGAATCATACTAAGCAACCTCGCATTTCCCGCAGCGACTATCCAGCCCGTACGCTCTATTCCTCATATTTTTGTGAGTTACAGAACAAATTACTCGTAATAGAGCATGAGTTCATTAGTACTTGTCATGAGCAACAGTCTACTTAATATGCTTCAGGAATAACGAATTTGTTTAAAATGCTAAGAGTAACATGTTTTTAAATAATTTATTACTAGTTGAATTACATATGCTTTTTCAGACGTTTTAGAAAATTAACATAAAACATGGTAGAAAGATGCCAGAGCATTAACTTGGCATATTTGTATTAATAATTATTGTTATTTCTCAATTACAAATTGTACTTACCAATTTTGAAAGTAAATAAAGTAAGTAAATAGTAAAATATAATAAAAGTTTTGGACATGTAGAGTTATTATTAAAGAAAATGTTTTGTACACATTCCACTACAACGCTTTGAATTTAACGTATTGAATTTACCGTGATGTGTAATGCCAATGAGTGGGAGGGAGCTTAAAGCTGAAATGTTCGTCGTAGGAGGAGCAGGAGGCAGTCCTGTGCGCAGGCGAGGCAGAAGGGGCGTGGCATTTCGCGCCCGACGCCCCCCCCCCCCCAGCGCCCCCCTCTCGCCGCCACGTGCCGCTGGCGCTGGCATTTGGCGCCTCCAACCCCTCCGCCGAGCCTACCCCTCCCCCCGCTCCGCCCGCCGTCTTCTCACCCCACTCTCTGCACCTCGCCCATCTCTCCTCCGCCCTCCCAGCGCCCTCTCGCCTCTTAACCCTCCGCACCTTGCTTCTCAGGCCTCTCACTATCCGCCCACTCACCACTCCACTTCCTCACCCATCCACACCCTCGTCCATCCGTTCCCTCTCCCATCCATCCCGTCGCACATCCGCATCTTCACCCATACGCCCCCTCGTCCATCCTCCCTTCACCCATCCACCCCTTCTCCCCCACCCGCCCCATACCCATTCCTCTCCTCACCCACTTACTCTTCGCCCCTCCACCTCTCTCCGACCCCGTCCCCTCCGCCACCGCGGGAGAGGGATCCGGTGTCTGCGCCGGGGCGGGCCTACACGGCAGCTCCCTCCCCCGGGGTTACAGCCAAGCCCCGCCCGCAGCCGCCCCGCTGCCTCCGCTAAATGCTCCGTGGATCCCTTGGGCGTCGGAAGAAGACTGCGGGCGAGGCCTAATGTGCATTCGGGATTTCTCATTTGTTTCACCCGACCCTTGTAACCGCTCACGTAAATACGTAGTGTATTCCCACGCCCCAATGACTGAAAATATTCTCTTAATACTGATCTGTTGTATCGATTCAATGCAGTGAAATAGGGAAATAAAGTCATGCTTAATGACGGAATCCATTTAGATTTTTTCCATTAAGAATGTAACTGATCAAGAAGCAAAGAGTGGTATAACAGTACTCTTATTGAAAGAAAATATTTTCTATATGACGTTTTCCCTACAGAAAAAAGCATTACAGAAATAGTTGAACGACACACAGTCTATAACTCAAATGATGGAATCGGCGGACGCCTCGGCTTACAAACTTCAACCATCCAAACTACAACCGTACCTCGATATTCCCAGTAGATCGTAAAAAAAGTGTTCGAAAGTACATTGAATAGTCATAAACATTTCTTTAACAATCATCACATAAACAATCATATATAGTCATAAACATTTGTGTTACCAATCACATAACACGATGCTTTCTACGTAGGACCAACTGCTCTTCTGATTTCCGCGAACTTGCAAAGTTGCGTATGACGCCATTTTCCCCCTTTCCATTTCAAACAACGCCAGTTTTGTAGCTTTTTATTTGCAAAAGAATGCTGCAATCTATTCAATGTAGAGTGACCTTCACCCCTAGTTTTTTCTCTTTTCTTGGCACTTCAGTTCTTTCAAACCGTTCACTGGGAGCCGATTTGGAGGGAACACATCTCGTTTGGTCTCGTTATTTCTTTAATATCCGATATATATATATATATATATATATATATATATATATATATATATATATATAATTTATAAATTTAATAATTTATAAAATTTATATATATATATATATATATATATATATATATATATATAATTTTGTGGGGAGTGTGTGGAGACGACGACTGGCGGTAGCAGGCAGTGGAGAAAGCGAGAGAACAAGGGGGTGGGATGGGGCGGGGTAGGGCAGGGTAGGGTGGGGCAGGGAAGGACCGGGCGAGGATTGTGGCGTGGCGTGGTGCGGGCTGTGGCGGGGCGAGGGCGGGGGCGAGGGCGAGGGCGAGGGCGATGGCGAGGGCGAGGGCGAGGGCGAGGGCGAGGGCGAGGGCGAGGGCGAGGGCGAGGGCGAGGGCGCCGGCGAGGCTGGGCGAGGGCGAGGGCGAGGGCGCCGGCGAGGCTGGGCGAGGGCGAGGCGAGGGCGAGGCGAGGATTAGCAAGGTAATTGGTTCGGCGCCGGGCGCTGCGGCAGCGCTTCGCATCGCGAGAACCTTTCGGGTGCTGCGTTAAAGAGCTCTTCTTCGCCACGCACTCACCCCCCCCCCACTCCACCCCGCCCCTGTTGCTGTTCTTTAATCTCCCGCGACCTGTTGATCTGCACCGAGGTTCTTGCTCCAATTCACGCACTTTGGGGGAAATTTCCCAATTTCTAACATTATTTGCAATATAAATTAAATTAATAGTTCCATTTAGTTTTCTATAATGTTATGAACATTTTAAATTATTTCAAGATTTGCTTATGTCACACTGGTGTGTGTTGTTTATTATTTTGATCCTACATTAATACTATTCAACGTTAGAAGCTTTTCCAGTTTGTGCGGGAAGAGCGCAAATCTTTGTGAAATACCATTAGCATATTTTTTTCTTCTAATTTTTTTCGTTAGAAAATTCTGACTTTCCAGATTTATATTTATTGAAACTGGAAATATATAGGCTACAAGAGGATGATATTTTATTCTCTCATCATCTTGGAAAGCGCGTTCTCGTCACTTCTAGGCCTACTCACATAAGATTTTTCTGGCGTATTTCCTATTTATATAATAGTCTTATTCATATAATATTGATACTACTGCTCTCCTTTAAAAAAATTCAATTACACATTCCTTGAATTTTGCCTACCCCTTTTGGCTAAAAGTTGACGAAATCTAATACGAAAAATATTGAAACCATTAAAAAAAGAATTCATACGATCTATAATTAAATACCATTACTGAACATCTAATAAAAATGTGTGAATAAGGTTTGAAGTAAAAATTCGTAGTATTACTGATTTTATAAAAATCCAAGCTCAATATTTTTCTTTTGTGTTTTCTTTACCGTATTCGAATCTTTTGAAAGTTCGCAAAACGAGTGATCACTTTCTCCGAATGAAGTCGAGATATCCGAAGCTATCCTGTTAAGTATAAAAGGGTATTGTATACTATACATGAAGGCATAAAGATGTATTTTCATGCACAAGAACATGGGTTATTTAAAAAACTTGTAGAAAAGTCAGTATTGTTTAAGTATTCTAATATTAGTTTAAAACCCCTTTTGATCTATATACTTGTACGTCATGAGAATTGAATGAGAAAGAAAGAAAAAATAAAAACAATACAAAACAAAATTTTTGAATATTCAGATTATTGTACTATCACAAACAAAAGCAAAACCCTCATGTAGAAATTACCCTGCAACATTTCCAGCCTCATTCACAGAGCATTTGTAACCCTTAAGACACGGGTGACATTCCTTTGATGTGGCGTCATGCGCGAGTATAAAGGAGCTTATAAAAGACACCAATGCTCGCAAGCAGAGAGCTCTCCACCAGATGCACTCCACCTGCACTTCGCACGCGTCGTGTTGCAAGTGCGGGTTTACAGCCGCAGACCTCAGCCACAAGGGAACCTCCGCGCAGTTTTACGTCCACTTGAGAGGGCCCTCGCGCACGCGCCGCCCGGCGGCCGCCTCGGCGCTTCGCTCCGCAGGCCGAAAGGAACTTCAACCACCGCCTGGGGGAGACAGTTAGGGGCTGGCTGCTCAAATCGATAGTTATCCGTGGTTCCTCCGATCATCATAAGGCGAGTGCCGGAGTGGTACCCTTACAAACGGGCCACGAACCTCGCGCAACCTTTCCTTCCCCTTTCTTGCCTTATCATCTCCTCTATCACATACTTGGACTAACGTGCACTACACCACCATACGTAAGGAGACCAGTCGGGAGTTTAGAGGTTGTCCAGGTTGGAGCGGTGTCCCGTTAGTGGGAGAAACCTGGTTTGGGAAAACCCCGCCACCCGACGTCACCGCCGGATCTCATCATCGTTCGGAAACATTGACCTTAGTAGTTGATGCGCTTCGAATCCCTAATAAATGAACCAAAAGGATACCCAAAGCGCGCATAGCATGTCGTTCTAATGTTGTCAGATAATCATTACATCCAACAAAAATAAATTAAAATGGACATGTGTAAATAAAAACCACATAAGCATGTGAAAATAAAGCTTGGGCAGTGCCAATACATACGCAATATGGATTAGACGACCTTAGATTTTGGAAGAGCAATCAAGTACATGGATCCTTCAGAATCCACTTTGGAAATTACACAGGATACTCGTAAAAGAATGTACTCCCTAAACCGAACTGATGAAGGCCTCTAAACATTCAAAATTAGGAAGACCTTAAAGACTATAGCGTGTCGTAAGAACTGTGACTGACTCACGATTAAGTTGCAAACGGAAAGTGAGATACCAAGAACTGATCACTGGAAGACTGATCAGTACAAATGGAAGTGTTATTTTTTGTTGGAAGATGCAGACGAAAATGGAACTAGTTGATTTAATTCTGTCTGAGAAGAACAATATCTAACTTAAAGATGTATGGTAACATAGACTAAGATCAACAATGAATAAACGACTAAATGATCCGATTTCAATTAATATTTTCTAGTGTTTGAGTTTCTGACGTCTATTTTTTCGTGGAAGTAAGTGATTTGTAGCAATTAAAAACATAAAGGCAATACAAAGTGCTTCTTCTCATTTTCTCCAGAACTTTTCAAGGGAATGCTGAAAAGTTAGTTGGGCAGAAATTGCCATATTATATTACGTACCCCTTCCCAATAATGTGAGAAAAAATGAACTAATGTAGCACCTGTACTTTTGTGCAACATTCGTGGCACGTTACTCAATGTAGATAGCTGTGTTTGGTGAAATTTAAATTCTGTACATGAGCGTTTTCTGCTATTACATACTTAAGTTGTTACTAGAATATAACGGACGGATAACCGTAGTTTCTCAAAACGACATAAAACAATTCTTGTTATAGTCATGTTACCACATTTTTTGCAAATCAGAGAAAATCATTTAACTATGCACAACAAATACAACTCTCGGTTTTCATTTATGTACTTATTTTATGTGTTATCAAGAAAACGGCATACGATTAGTCAAACTATTGTTACAGCAATTATTAAATGGCGTCCCTGATATCAGTGAAAAAATTCTGATGAAATAATGTGAGTAAAAACTAAGACTTTCCTAATACTTCGACATTACAAATATACAGAGAGTTTTAAATAAAACTCGGAAACTTTCAGTTTGCGTATTTTACCGGTGGCGCGTGGGAAGCTCTTGGGACTGTCCCCAGGAAACGGTAGTCTTAACTTATGGTAATGACGAAAGAATTGCATGTAGTGAAAATATCATAATTCCTCTCTAAAGATATTTTTACATAATACGTTTTTACGACTCAAATACGATATTTGACGGGATTTGCTTCATTAATTCTTATATATGTTCAAGCCTGATAGATTGTATATTTATATTTTTTCTATTTTTCCTCTCTCGCTACAGTGTAGGGAGAAAGTTACGTAATGCTGAGTGAAAAAACAGTAAATTTTCGGCAGAAAAACTCTGATTACAGAGCCTTGATACCAAAAAATTGGATAAATTCAGTTGCTAAATTTAGAAGAAAAATCCTCTAACACGAAGTGCACCCAGAATATGTTTTCTGGGTTATTGATTCCGAAAAATGAAATAACGGCAAAACGTCTGTGTATCGGTCGGTCCGTCCGTCCGTCTCTTTGTCTGTCTGTGAACAACGCTAGCGTCTCAACCGTTCCGCCGATTTTTCCTAAAATGAACGTTCTCCAATTAATCTGATTGATGTCGCGGGTCCTTGAATTTGAAACCGCTATTTTATGAAAAAGGGGTATTTTACATAAAACCCTTGGTACATTTTTCCAATTTAAAAAAAATAGCTCCATTGTTTTTTATTAAACTTTGTTATTAGTGTGAAGGACGTTAAAGATAAAGGAGCACGCCTTATGATCGTTGAAAACCCTAATTTTTCGAAAATTGCAAAAGTTCAATTTTTTGGGTCTTCTTACACACTACAATTATGAAGGTATATATTTTTTCCTTAAAAATAAACCTGTTCTTTAAAGATAAACTTTGTAATAAGGTCATGTAGAGTTTTTGGAAAATTTGAGTACTTCTCGCGACATTTGTCGGGAAAGTGTGGACGAGAAAATACGTGCTGTTTTAGCACCACTAGTTTTTGTTTGGTCCATTGGCTGGGAGTTCGCAGCCGAGCGGTGTGCGTATGAGGCTGGCGCGACGCGGGAGGCCTGCTCAGCCACGTGGGTGGCGGGAGAGGGGAGGACGTAATGACAGAGAAGACGTAAACGCCTGTGGGAGGGGCTGAAGGTGTGCTAACCACTGCGGAGCATTACGCACTTCCATAGTTACTTCGTGTGAGGCGGCGACAGTTGTAATTATGTAAATGATTTGGAGATGTGCAGAAAGCAGCGAACGTGGGAGTCAGAACCATAAGTTCGGTGGTGGCTGTGGATAGGTGAAAGGCGATGCAGTGGTATGTTTTCCACCGCTACGCCTGGAGCGCAAATCCCTGTTTTACTCTCTCGCTACGGAGTAGCGAGAAAGTTAGGTAATGTGGCGTGAAAAAACGGCCAATTTTCAGCAGAAAACTCTTTAAAGGGCCCTAAAACGAAAAAGTAGATAAATCCAGATGCTAAATTAAAAGAAATATATCCTCTATCACATGGTGTATCAATGTATCACAATCCCTTTTTTGTGCGCCCTTGCTACTGAAAATGCGAATGACGGAAAAAGCGTCCGTCCGCCTGTCTGTCCCATCCGTCCGATCGTCTGTCTGTCTGTCTGTCTGTCTGTCTATCCGTCGTCTGTGAACAACGCTAGGGGCTAAACCTTCAAGTCGATTTTCTCCAAAATTGACATCTCCAAAACGATCAGGCTAAAGTTGCGACCCTTGAATTCAGTTCTATGAAGTTCTTCAGTTCATGAATACTATTCATGTAGTTTTCCGAGAAAATATGTAGAAAGTACGTTCTGATTGAGAAACACTAGGTTTTGTAAGTGGGTATTGCAATGGACAAAGGGGTTTTGCGGCAGGTTTTCTCGGGGTTCACGTCTTTTGCCTCTCAATCTATCATTGATCAATCATCATTCATATTCGTATCTTCATAATCAAAGTTCCATCTCTATCATACTTTCTAGGTATGGCCATAAATCTTAAGTACTGGCATCATAGTAAAGAATATTGCGGATATAGGTTGGCGGTAAATGAGGCAACGAGGAAGAGGAGTAGAGAGAAGTATTGTTACTCAAGGTGACGATTTCCCCTTCAAGATGATTTAGTGGGCTCTAACGGTTCAACAATCAGAAACCTGGTTTGAAATTCTGAATTATTTTTATTTCATTACGATGGGTCTGTATTACTGAGCCGGGGTTAATTTGAGTAATTGGACAATTAAACTAGTGGAAATCCGCGGCATATGGTTCTAGTTATTACTTAACATCTACTCAGTTCTTTTTAAAACTTTGATGACATCATTTTATCACGCTGTTAGTTTTTCGCAGTGATAAGAAATTTCAGTGAATTTCACCGAATTCAACTTTCTGTGTACTTTAATTTTGTCATAATAAAGTCAAAATTAGTCGAACACATGCGTTTTGCTGCCAATCACTTTAATTCTGTAGTTTAATGAACAAGAGGTCATATGCTCATTTACTCTGCGCATATTTCATTCATACGAATAATTGTTTATAACGACCAAGTCTGTAACGTGTTAATTATTTTTTTCAGTTTTAAGGGTCCTTCATGAAAAAAATGGTTATTTACTTAGAAGTCCTACTCTAAAGAAAATGTCATGCATATAAATATGTAACTGTATTTATTAAATTGTGCATAAGGTGGTGTATGCATTTTGTTGTACGTATAATTTATTATAATACACAAAAACGAACGTTTATTCAATCCAAGTATATTTTTCATGATTACAAGCTAATGTTTTGATGTATTCATAATACAACAAAATTGAAAAATAATATTATGTGTATACTATGTAAATATGCATGTTCGATGTGCTGAAACTTCTACAGATAAAATTCGTCAAGACGAACTCTTATTGAACCTACTTTGAATTAATTTTTGCTATAAAAAGTGAAAAACAATATTTCAATGTTTCAGTATTTTCCTCGGTAATGTATTTTAATTTTGTCTGATTATACGCCCATTCACTTCCCCCACCCCCACCCCACACCCGCTGTCCCTCCGCTTCGCACCCGGGTCTTTCCCCCGTTCGCTCACTCGCTCCTAAACACTCGCTTAGCTCGCACGTGCGCGTCACAGCTGCCTCCGCCGCCTCTTCGATAAAATTAAAATCAACCACGTACGTTATATGTTATGTTGCAAGCTACGTCCTTAAAGAACATTGAAACTGAAACCCTTGGCTAAACACTTTGTGAGAGCGATTCTGCAGACGGTTCGAGAAATGGTGCATGCAAGAGTTCTGCGAACGTCGCAGAGGACATCCGCTGCCTTCAGTTTTTTGCGAAAGTATTTGCCACGTTGGCACCCGTTTTTACGCTGCATCTGGTCTGCGCAGTCACTCCAGTTCTGAGAGAAGAATCTCCCCCCCCCCCCGAGTTTTAAATCAGAGAAATTAAAAGAGAGGGGGAGTGAAATAAAGAGTATTATAAAGTGTAAAAAAATAAAATCTCAAACCCCAAAAATTATTCTGATTTGTACTTCAGTTGAATTAAATATTCTGTAGAAAAATACAGCTGCTTTATTGTAGGAGAAGTTTATAACAAACGTATTTCTCAAGACTGAAACTATTTTTTGCTAGTTTCCTGGTTTATTTGAAAATCGCAGTAAAACTTCTTAGAAACCTTGCTGGTTTATGTCATTTAAATACATGTGGTTTTAATGAATTCATATTTTAAATAAATATGAAAGTTACAAAACAGCTTTTAAATTTATACTAGAGTAACTTTAATGACATGATTTACGTAAGGAAGTAATTTATATTACATTATACTTTATCATTGTTTCACTTACAATATTTTTATTATTAATATATTAATTTAAAACTTATATGTGCCAAATTAAAAAAAATATTATGCCTTCAAGCCACTATCGGTCATGATACTTGCTTAATCTTAATACAACATTTATTTTTTAGAATTATTGATTTAAAAATATCAAAATAAAAACAAACATTAATGGCAAATTAATTTAAAATTGGAAATTGTGCATTTCAGGAGGTCATGCAATATTAAAATGTTAATGACATTAACGGATAAATTATAATTCAAAGAAACTAGAGTGACATTTCGAAGATACTCTCTTCCCAATTGCGAAAAAATAAAAAAAAAATCCTATCTAAAGGCTGCTACACCGCACTCTAAATATGGCATACAAACTGGTTGTTAAAAAATAGTGATCAAACACTTACTAGTTCGTATTACTTTGGTCTCCAAGTTAATTTTAATCTGACCCACATTTAATCACAAAAGCCGACGACCCCCAAAGGATCAACAACAGGACAGACTTCGATGCTTTAGGTTATAGAGTTGGCGTATTTTTGATCCTCGCTCATACAATGGTTCTCAAAGGGTGTTAAGTTTTGCCCAATGAGTTCACAAATTGCGTGGCTGTACAACCAAATTAACTTAATAAAAGAAAAACAAACGCACTGAAACACTCAAATTACATACAAATTTAATTGTATGTAATTTAATAAGGTTTATGTCGACGTGGATGGCTGAGGCGGCTAGAGCGTGTGCCGATTCAGCGCTTTGGTCGGGAGAGTCGCGGGTTCGAGTTCCACCGTGGACATGGTTGTTTGACCCTTGTCTTTCATTTACGTGTGTTGTCTAGGAAGGCCCGCATTGTATCTGTGTCCAGCGTAAAGGTTAATACGATTCTTCATGACAGACATAGTGGGTACCCGGTGCAGATAGTCAAAACTGGGATCCCCTGAAACTAGAAAAAGAACTTGAAAAAAAATTAAGTGTCGACTTCAATGAATACACAAATGGATTGTGGACTGACCAATTAATAATTCAGTATAAGCAGTTACTTCTTCCATCTTTCAAATACTAGTGCTCAGAGGCACCTAGAAGACACAAGGCACCTGAGGTATTATACCAATGGGAACTCGTGTTTCAAACAAAAGTACCCCTCCCCATAAATTAAGAGAATTGTTTTCTTGTGTGAAAGAAAGAACTTAGGACAATTAATTAGAATTATAAATAGAATATATCTTTTTGTTTTGAATGTAAAACAAGCTTGGCCCTAATTACGTCGGAGCCAGGGACATCTTGCCCCCCACCCACATATCGCCCGTGTTCTGGGCGCTTCTGCTAATTCAGACAGATTTTATTCTATTTTGCGGTGGACCGCAATAATACCCAAAGTCGAAATAGTGTCTCCAGAGCCAAAGACTCATGAGAAGAATTTGAGAACCTCTACGCCATGTATGTCAAGGGAGCGGCAAGGTAACCCGCTTGTTAAAGTTCTCGGGCACTGTGTCCAGAGCAACTACCGCGAGATTTATAAGTAAGGGTTGCACAAATTTCCGCGTGTTTCACTGGATATCTGTCCCAACACAGTCTGTTGGAGAAGTCGTTGGAAATGTTACTTGACAGTTTTTGCCTCAAAAGCGATATTAATTACAAGTTCTTCTACTAAATCTAAGAAATGATTGATTAAAATGAAATATTATATCAGTGAGATTTCTAATTTTCAATTCAGAGTAAAAATAAACATTTTTTAAGGAAAGTAACTTTATTAGGTAATCTGATTACTTAAGAGTGCAAATTTTCATTAACACAGAACATTTGTACATACAACCAGGTTAGGAAGTTTAAAAGCCAAAACAGGCTTCTCCCTTAAAAGAGTACTCCGCCTGTAAGAAACATGTTACTTCATCTCACATCATTGTTATATACAACAAATATCTGAATAATATAATAAATTTAACACAAAACAAAAACAAGGAAAGAATTTTCCATTCAAACATTCCTGCCACTTGCCAAATTCTTTTCTCTAGGGCTAAAAATGTTTATGTCCCGTCCTTTGGCTCGACAGCTCGATACAGGCTTCGGCAGACCACAGTGGCCCAGCCTTTCGGCCGTGGGATAAGGGGTTCGTGTGTTTAGCATAACGACATCCCCCCGCCGTATATTCTGGTCTTCATATCCTTAGGGTGAGCTTTCTTATCGTCACACAGCAATAGATACTGGGACATGTATAAGGCAAGCACACCGTTTTAATTTGCTTCGAATCGCTGGGAATGGAACCCGGCTTTGCGCCATGGAGAGTGAGCACGCTGACCAACAAGGGCTACAAAATGCTTATATAAGGTAGAATTTAAAAATAAGCATGACAGTAATAAGTAGAAAATTATAAAAATAAATAAGTAGAAAAATATCGGTTGTTTGATAGACCAAATCTACCACATCCAAATTCCCCGCCTCACGCTCTCCAACTCACGCGTAACCCTTTCCAACTTTACCCTTCCGGATTTGGAGGGGAAATCAGAGCCGATCCAGGGGAAGTGACCCGTGCTCGCCGAAGCGCCGGGATTCCCGGGCTGGCAAGTAGCTCGCGCGGGCGCGGTTTGACGAGCCTGCTCGACGCTATCGGATAGCTTCAAAGCGCCCTAAAGCACCGAGAACGAGAGCCGCCTTCTTCATCCCCCACCCCCACCCCCACCCCCACGCCCTTAACGAGCGTGATGATCCATGCGCGCCCCCGCCGTCGCCCGCCGACGTAAAAACTAGACTGATGGGATAAAAGTTTTGCTCGGGGCCTTTAAGCGGGCGAATCTAGTTTCAGTGCGGCGCTGATGGAAAAGGTCAGCGGATGCGACGGACCAAAGTGGCCCGCCGGCGACCCGCCCCCGCCGGAAGAGCGAGGTGATTGAGTGGGGGAGACACGGGGGCGAGGAATATGTAGGAGCGCCGGGAGAACGGATGGAAAGCAAACTGAGAGGCCGGGGGAGGCCGAGATGTCAGGAAGGAAACGTAAATGAGCAACGAAGAGTTGCTGAGGGACATTAAAAAACACAAATATTTACATTCCGTATTCGAAAATGATTTATCACTATTTTTTTAAATGTCTCTCTTTTTAATTTTTATTGCATTTATTTTGCTTTTATGGCTTATTTTATTTAATTCCTATAATAGTGACATCTAGTTTTTAGCGATGAAACTGTTCGAAAAAGTCTGACAGCAATAGAATATTCGAAGCAACATTTCTCGTAAGAAGTAAATTCAATTAATCCTTTCCAGTCACTCAAAAATACCGATTAAAAATAAACTCCGACTACATATATTTAATTCCAGCATGTGTCTTCACTTCTTTATCAAAGCGCTAGTGAACTTCCTTTGTTCAATTGTAGTTTATTTAGCAATCAGAAACAGTAAACTAATAGTAAAATGTAATGTATTCCATGTAGAGTATTTACTCCATCCTTTGAAAATTGTGTAAACATTCTTGCACTACGGTCTTACGAAGGAATGAAATGTATTAAAAAAAAATTCGACTAGAAAATTATATAATAAAGCAAATCTAAATTAAATGAACACCAATTTGTGTGAAGCATGCATAGAAAATGGCATATATGAAGTTTTGAAACAATGTGACGTCAAAAGGATCCCTTTAATTCCCATTTATTCCCATTTATTTTTAAATGAAATGCACACAGGAAATCAGGAATTTGCGTGGTGTTAATATATTGGGGAACAATTAAGAATGTAGACGAGATAAAATACTATACTTAAAGATGTAAAATAATTTGGCGTAAAATAAATCTTTCAGGCATGCGCTCCGACTGAATGGACCGAAGAGAGGTGGCTCAGTGCATCAAGTCCCGACGTGGCAAGAATTTCGTCCCTAGCTTGTCAGCTAAGTCAAATTCAGCCGCCGCACAGTGTGTAATTTTGGCTATCTAGGCGGACGTAAGTCCATTTTCCAAAGTATTAATATTGGTTAGTTTGGGTATTTGTTTGATTATAGAAGGTCCAAAGTATACAAAATGGGTAGTGTTCTTATTCTGCGTCGCATGAAGCGGCAGTAGAACAAGTTCAAACATGCACAATCTTGTGCTAGCACCGCACGTCTGTATCAGTTGCATTTCAGTACAGCTCCTGTTGGAGATCAGTGTGCATCCCCTGGAACGCATATCAAGGCAGTGATTAAACATTTGTGTTTTTGAGTATATTGCCTTTTTATTAGTGCTTAAGAATAAGCAAAAAGTGCCTGTGATTGTTCGTGGGTGGCTTTTGAAAAAGTAAGTAATTTTAGTTTTACTTTCGCGCCATTTTACAAATATCTGTAGATTTTTAAATTGAGTTTACGATAGTTGACGTTTGTGACTACATTGTCGTTAAACCTTGTTCTTTTGGCTATTTAAATTACAAAAGATCAGCTGCGCATATCTGCGCACTTATGAGCTTTTCATTTTTTTTCACAGTGGAGCGCTCAATTTCTCGAAAGACGCTATTTGATGTATGGTGTGTAAGCTCACCGGAGTCAAGGTATGACGCTGTATTTTCGTACGTGTTACACGAATTAGGTGAAGAAACTATTACTCACATTTCAATAAGGTCCATAAAAACTCAAATTAAAAATTTTTGTCAGTTCATTATCAAAAAATGGAAAAAAATGTGGGAGGCATAAACAGAGATTTATAGATAATTACACATCGTGGCTGCAGGAAGACATTAAATTTTCTATAAATTTAATGAAAATTGATCCAAGCTCTTCAAAATCTGATGATGCTAGTAAAGGAATTGGTCGTCCACTTAAGCCTTTTGGTTCATGTGGCCCTAAAGCTAAAGACAGAGAGTAAAACAGCTGTTACGTTCATCCACAGAAGAATTAGGAACAGCTACTGAAATAAAATTAAGGAAAGAAGGAAAAAGAGATTCAGCGAATATAGTAAAGGAACTTACACTTGCTTCTCCTAATAGAGGCACAACAATTAAGAAAGTTCGCATCAAATCGTTGCATCAAGAACCATCTTTACTCTCTCCAGATCAAGCACTCGCATTAATGGTGGGTACGCATTTGTCTACTCGGCAATATTTACGAATCCGAGAACAAGCCGAGAAAATAAATTGTAAATTATATCCACCATTCTACAGAGTTAAAGAGGCAAAAACTATGTGTTATCCAAGAGATGTGAAAGTGACAGAAATATCGGCTGAAATACTTTTACAGTCAGTTATTGACCACACAATTCGTCGTTTGTGCCAAATTGAAGATGTCAAAAAGAAATTTCAACTTCAATTAATACTGTTTTTGAAATTATTATAAAATGGAGTTGCGATGGATCAGAACAAAACAAATACAAACAAAAGTTCACTGAAGAAAATTACACAGACGAAAATTTGTTTAGTGTGTCTATGGTGCCAATTCAAATGCATTGTATAGGGAGTCAAAATGATATTTGGAAAAATTCCACACCGTCTTCAACTAAACACTGTCGCCCTATAAAATTTATTTTTGCAAAAGAAACGTCAAGTTTGATAAATACTAATGTAAGCAAAATAAAATGCCAGATAGAATTACTAACTCCCACCAATATACGATTTCTAGATTCAGAAATATCCATTACACCAAGAATGATCTTTTGTATGGTGGACGGTAAAGTCATCAATGCCATTTCATCGTGTTCTTCCACTCAGAATTGCTACCTATGTGGAGCGAAACCGACTGAAATGAACAATTTTGAAGTTCTAAGCACAAAAAATGTGAAGGAAGAATATCTTTGCTTTGGAATATCTCCTCTTCATGCCTGGATAAGGCTATTTGAGTGTCTTCTGCACATTTCGTATCGACTGGAAATTCGTACAACTCAGATAAGAGGAGCTGTAAATAAAGAAAAAATGTCTCAAAGGAAGAAAAGCCCTAGCAGAAGTTAGGGCTGCTAGTTGATATGCCTAAAGCGCAAAGTGGCAATACTAATGATGGAAGTACTGCTCGAAAGTTCTTCAGAAACCCTGAGATATCTTCAGAAATAACTGGAATAAATCTAGATATAATAAAGCGTTTTGGGGTCATATTAAAATGCCTAAACAGTGGGGAAAAATCAATTTACATAATTTTGAAAAATTTATTAATTGCACACGAGACTTGTACCTCCAACATTACTACTGGTATCGCATGCCTGTAACTCTACATAAGATTCTCTTTCATGGAAGGGACATAATTGAAAGTTGCATTCTGCCTATTGGACAATTTTCCGAGGAAGCTCAAGAAGCTAGAAATAAGGACAACAGAAAGTTCAGGGAATTATTTACAAGGAAAACGTCAAGAGTAGACACCAACACTGATCTCATGAACAGGCTTCTCATAACATCTGATCCATACATTGCAAGTTTACAGCGATCTTTGAAACCTAAAAAGAAGAAATACAATGAAGAAATGATCAATTTGTTGGACATTGATCAACAAGACATTGAAGAAGTAGATGTCATCACCTCATCTGAGGATTCATCGGATGAAGACTGATTATATAGTGCTTCGTAATAATTCTTTTCCTCTCTAATCATTAAATTTGTTTTCATTTTAGTTTATCTATATTATTATTCATTTGTTAGTAATTCACAATTATAATATAAGAATTAGCTACTTTTATTTATTATATATACACTTTATTTTATTTTCTATTGGCGTTTTTCAATCTCAATTCGTATGATTACAGTAGTTGCCCGATTATTTTATTATTTAAAAAATAGTTTCCTTTAAAATATTTCAACGAATCTTGTTCCATGTATGAGATTTATCATGTATTTTCAATATGTGTTTTGTAGAAAAATAAAAAAATTCATAGTTTTGTAGATTCTGAATTTATTCCACCTAGATTGCCAAAATTACACACTGTGCGCCGTCTGGAGAAGAATTCTACAAACCAGCTTCTCTTATCGCTGATCAGTAGTTTTTTGTGGTCTCTCCGATCAACACCATGCTAATGGCAGAGCAGTGCCCTTACAAACAGGCCACGGACCGCGATCTTCCCTTCTTCTTCCTTGTCATATCCTCATCCCTTACATCCACACACTTACAATACATGGAATACACTACCGCACATGCCGGGAGACCGGTCGCAAGCTTAGAGTTTGCCTCGGCTGGGGCGGTGCCCCACTGGTGGGAGATACCTGATTGCAGGAATCCCCGCTAGTCGAAGGTTTGTCGGCGTGGTTCTTGCCATCTATTGGAGGAAGATCACTGCCACCTCACGAGGGAAGACATGCACTACATTTGTGGGACGATTTAACTTAGTACACACACCCTAAATCACTACTATTGGGCGAGTATAACTTCGGTACGGAATGCACAGGAAGCAATGCTCAAACTTTATCTAACACATAAAAACTATTCCAGTTCTTCCAACCCACCAAGAAAACAAGACCCCATCCGAAAATGTTGCTGCAAGGACACCACCACTACCACTAAAATATCTACCATCAACATCACAAGCAGCTACTTCTATTTGAAGTCCTGAAGATCAAATAATTAAGAAAACTCGCAGCAGTCAAAAGTGAATATATTAGAAAGCTAAGAAAGCTAGACACAATCCTAAGTACATCCTGCAATATCCTATTAAAATTAATACCAATCGTTAATTGTCAGTCACATTCTCCTGGATCTTATAGGGCGGCATCAATAGGCAAAAAGCATAACTATCAGAATTTATAAGGTACTATTCACCACGCATTATACCACTACAGAAAACGACCTTTCAACTTCAAAATAACTTTGCACTGCCCTATTACATCATTAGCAGAAAGGACAGACTATTTCCAGCATGCCGGTGATGGAATGGAAATAGCAGTTTGACCTACTACCATCCATACTTCTATTATCCAACCTGTACTAAACTCTACTCAAACGTAAGTAATAGAGAATCCATCATTATAAATACGAGTATTGGCATATAAGCATTTGTTACTTGGCGTATACTTCGACGCTCGTCCAAAGAAAAACTTTAGCACAAACTTATACACAAAGGTTCAAAAACTACAAAAAATATAGACCAAGTCATGAACTACGTAAAACATAAAATATTCTTTGCTGATAAAGGTCCTGTAGATTCTCACAATCACGGCATCGGTAGATTTTATAAATTTATTATAGTTATGCCGCCGCGTCCAACACCACTTTGTCTGACTAGAGATCCAGCAGTCAAGACGGAATGCGAACAAATGTGAGTTCTTGGACTCCCCCAAAAATTAAAATAAAAAATTCCAGAATTTCATAATGAAAACTGACACGTACACTATGTGATCAAAAGTATCCGGACACGTAGAAAAT
The DNA here is from genome assembly GCA_038098605.1 of Gryllus longicercus. Classification (NCBI taxonomy): domain Eukaryota; kingdom Metazoa; phylum Arthropoda; class Insecta; order Orthoptera; family Gryllidae; genus Gryllus; species Gryllus longicercus. The sequence continues at coordinate 1,870,655 of JAZDUA010000162.1, forward strand.
GGTGTTATGCTATGGTCGTGTTTGTAATGGAGGGGGCTTGTACCCCTTGTTTTGTGTGGCACTATCACGGCACAGGCCTTCTCGATAGATGCTCATTGAAGCCAACGTACTCGTTGGCCAATTAGCTATGGCTTGTGGTTCTGGTGCTATAATTTCCCAGACGGTTTCCTTCTTAGATTCGAACAATATGTAATGGCTGAAGAAATGGAAGAACCTGGCCACACACTTGGAACTTGTGATATAAAGAGATTGCTCTGCGGATTTCTGCCAGAAAATATCATTATTTACATAGACAATTTTAATAGCATTACTCTCATTGAAAATTTGAACGGGAAACAGTAGTAAGTTATTGGTACCAATCAGACAGAATAGAAAAGCACCACTGAATGATTTGAAGACTGAACGATTTTCTCACCACTCACTCCTGGACTAAGAATCTGCCATAACGCGTGTCCAATGGCATGACAACAAATTTGGAGACCCACAGAGTATACGACTGTTTGCAGACTATGTACAGGAGGAAAGAAGGGGAGGCTTTCACTAAATTTGATTTCAATAAATCAAAGGGCGGTGTCGATATGTTCGAAAGACTCCAAAATCTGTACACAATTCGTATCAGAAACAAGAGGTGATACTACCCTATACTTCGCTTCTGTCTCAATGGCGCACTTGTGAAGTCATAGTTTTCATACAGACGCATTAATAAAGACATGCATCTTCTTGACATTACTCGAAACCATTCTTTCAACATCGGAAATATAGAAACCTCGAGGAGTGCGACCTAAAACCTATTAGTAGATAAAGGAGAAAATTCGTTATGAGAAGTTAGGACACATGATAGACACATGTAGAGAAATTGTGATAATGGTAAGATTTGCACAAGTCGTCATTACAGAAAGTGCAATGTTGGAGTGTATTTCAACGGATGCTTTGAAAAATATCAACTTAGGGGCTAATTTTGGATTTTCTAATTTACTTTTTTCTATGTATTTTTTCTAAAAATTGCATAATATTGTACGTATTATGTTCATAAGAAACATAAAGCTCAATCACTTCAAACATACATCAAATCATTCTTGTCCCATTTGGTTATGCTATGAAATATATACCACGAAAAAACAAAAAAGCAATAGAATATTATTATCATATCAACGCTTTGCAAGAAACCGACCACTTTTTTAATTACTGCCACCTTTGGATTACTGTACGTTACTTACGACTGCAGACGTGTGTTAATCTGAATCACGTGCATCATCACCTTTTACCGCCTTTCGTGCTTGTCAAAGTCGAGAACTAAGTCTACTACTGGTTGTATTCAAAATGTACTGCAATAAATTACTGCATCTGTTCCTTCGCAACCTTTTACCCCGTGTCCTGGCTGCACACCCTCGCACTAGTCATCATCGTAATTTCCGCGACTTGACAGTTCTCTGCGTCGTGAACCCCACACACGCTGTTAGATATTTAGTTGCCCTTCATGAATATTTCTACTACGTTCGGTGTGTGTCTGTTTGCCGCCATCATTAACGTTCGGTTCATTGCGTCTATGTCAGACTCGTCGATCGTCTATGTTCTACTCGTCTGCAAGTTTGACTCCTACGTCAGTATGCCATCTCCCACAGTACCGCTACTGCTGTCTTTGGTTCCTTGACGACTGCAACGGCCGGACCAATATTTGGTAACAACGCGTCCAAAATCTTTGCAAATGACACAGACAACTCCAATGACTTTCACTCTGGGATAAAATTTATGGATACTATTGTTTAGATATTTTTATCCTATGACAGAGATGTGCCTGGTGTTGGCCAACTACAATTATTTACAAAATTACGACACAACATTTTACCTCTAACACATAACATAACTATAATGAATCTTCACAAAGTATTATGCATGCATGATCAATTTTAATATTACATTATTTTGATTTTTTAAATTCTTTAAATTTTTTTTTTTAAATTCGTGTAATAATTTTCTTCATTAAATCAAAAGAAATATTTTTCAATTTTGAAAAAATATTTTTGAAACTTTTATAATATATAATTTCGAGAACGAGAAAGAAATTCGACTTTTTCACAAGACAGTCATTCACAAAGAAATGAAACCATCCTCAAAATCAATTCGCATTATTCATAAAGGAACTAACTACACAGCATATGCTGCAATATAGGAGAATAAAGAAAGATGACGAAAAAAAGAGTTAAAAGAAGAAGGAAGAGAAGGAAGAAGAAGCGGGAAAAGAAGAAAGAAGAAGAATAGGGAAAAGAAGAAGGAAGAAGAAGAGGGTAGATAAGAAGGAAGAAGAAGATGAGACAAGGAAGAGGGAGAAGAAGAAGAATAAAGAGGATAAGGAGAAGACGAAGAATAGGGAAGAAGAGAAAAAGAATAATAAAAGAAGAAGAGGAAAATGGAGCAGATGATGAGGAAGAAGAAAAGAAGAAGAGGGAAAAGAGAAGAAGAAGAAGAAGAAGAAGAAGAAGAAGAAGAAACGGAGGAAGAGGGAAGAGAAGAAGGAGAAGAGCGAAAGGAGGAAAGAATAACATGGAGGATGAGGAGGAGCTGACTCAGAATCTCTCGTCGACGTTCACGACTCCACACCTGCCTCGCCGCCCCGACGCGGCGCCGCCATCGCCTTCACCTCTGCCTCCGCCCCCGCCTCCCGTCTAGGAGCGGGAGGTGAGGGGGAGTGGGGAGGGGGAGCGCTGCGGCGGCCGCCGAGGAAGCGACGCGGGCTTGAGGGTTCGCGAAATAAATTACGTTAGGTGTGAGGGGAATGTAATTATTGTGTAATTATTCCGCGCTCGCCGGCGGAGCTGAGAGGAGCGGAGCGGAGCGAGGTGTGGTTGCGAGCGCGGGTGCGGGGCCGTGGCAGCAGCAGCACCCGCCGCCTCCGTGGGCTCCGCCGCCTACGCAACCCTTCCAGCCTGCGTCACCTGCGCCCCCGCCCCCGCCCCCGCATTCCTCTCCGACTGACAACCCGGCAGCTTACAGCGAGTCCTGCCTGGGGCCGTGCCCCGCCGGGGGAGATACCTGGATGATGGAAACCCTGCTAGTGGACATACAGATCGGAGTCGCATCATCCAGTGGAGCAAGGCCAGCGCCGCCTTCTGAGGAAACATGCATTTCACGACCACACATGCCGGGAGAGCAGGCGGGAGCTTAGAGCGTGTCCCAGCTCGTGGCCTGCTCGTGAGATACCTGGTTGAGAGAAACTAGACGACGCTAGACAACGGAGGTCGGCGCCGGATCTCACTGTACAGCGGGGCAAGATCACAGCTATCTCCGTTGATAAAAATCCGCACACTATACTTACGGGACTAATTATCTTAGCAGTTGACGCGCCAGGAATAACTAATCAATCCATTTATTAATCTCTTCGCCTGTTCGTTCGCTGTCGCCACCGGAGTCGCATTGATTCCTCACTGGGACTTGTCATCGTCTCTCTCTTTGCAAGCACTTGCGAGTTGTCAACAACTTCGTCTTTGTCTTCTCCCTCTTCCGCGAACACACTGCATCTTTTCCTCCTAATTTAGACTGCCGGCTTCTCCTCGAATCCCATTTTTCCCATTGCTGCTTTTCCTCTACACTTCCGTCTGCATATTCCTTCAGCCCGCCCTCCCAGGATCACCCTCCCCCCTCCTTCACCCCCGCCGCCTCCTTTGCGCTTTCCTGCGCCCCGCACCTGATCATTGTCCATTGTCATCTTCTACAGCGCCCCTCCCTTCCTCTCCAATCTCTCTTTCTACATTTCTTGCTTCTTTGCTCCCCAGAGCTTTTGCTTTCACCTTCTTCATATCCACAGAGTCCATCACCAAGACAATCACTCCCCACTCTCCACCGTAGCTCCATCAGCTCAACTACCTCAAACTCTACCGCCTTTCTTGTGTATCATACAACATTCTCACCCAAAAGAGTAGGTGGTACCAACAGAGTAACCATACATGGTAGCATTAATGTCAAATATAGATAGAAACTTTATTCTTCAATGTTGCCCGGCACCGGGCCCTTATACGTTGCCCGGTGGCAGAATATGTATTTTGAAACATTATTTCAATATGATGTTTCATTGTAATTAATGATTAAGAACAGAGCCAATTTTGAAACTTGAATTATTACATTACTTAAGTATATGTTAGAGTACGAATAATGTTGAGCAAACGACACATTTTAAAAATTATATAATTGAGTTAAGTGAGGAAATATTGAGATATTCCCTCTTTCTACTTAATTATTTCTTATCGGTATATATTCACTTTCTATTCACTTATATTAATCTTCTAATTTTATCATTTACGTTGTCCGACTGCTTTTACATTTATCACTCTTTTTATTACTTTAAAATAATATATGCCATGCACTTCTTTAGTACGTCATTCTTCAATAGTAATTGACCACAATTTACATTGATTATGCAAATATGGGTTCGACATATAAATGCATTAACTCTTTAATTTACTCTACATGTGGACGTGCAACCCTGCATAGAGCTGCGATTCCTGGAAGTTCTGCTGTCTTAAACCTCTTATTGGAAATTTGATGGCTCTACTGCTACACATTTTCAGCGTTTTACTTGGTTTTGACCATGAAACTTCAATATTTATCCTAGAGAAATTACAATATTTAAACTTGAGCTCATTCATTGTCTGAATCCTACTTCCTCTATACATTAACAGTTCCGTGCGGTATTTCTTTCAGAAAAAAGGTCATAAGCTTAAGGAGGTATCTTCGGTGATCTTCAGGATGCCTTCTTCCTGGATTTCGTCCGGGTGATGTTCTCGTTGCACTCATCTCGATCGCAGCAAATTCTACAGCGGATAAATTTCCTAATATTTTCCGAGTGTTTTAACTGCTTATTAATATTATTTGGTCTAATTCATTAAATTCATGGAGCTCATCTCGCGCGGGTACGGTTCCAATGTACTATAATCCTTCACGTACGGAGCCTATTTCATGTTAATTATAACTCATAAATGACAACACATGACAAAAAAACAGAATTCTCACATTCACATTCACAAAATATTAATATTATTTCCAGCCTAATGAATATAAGTTCCCGCAAACTAATATCATTATTGTTACGCCACCTAAATTTGCAATATTAGTGTCCAGTTGTTCATTGAAAAGAGAGAGATCCATTCTAAATAAATACGGAACCTCGATTTCCAACTATGTCTTGTCATTTATTCTAAATTTTGTCCCGGGGCCATGAATCGCACAAGAATATTGAGCCCTCGCGCATGGAATACTCCTCTTGTTGACTAGCCCTGCCAACGTATTCCTGTATTCTTTGGTCTAGAATATTTTGTAATTATCGAATTCTATAGTAATTACACGTTCGATGTTTATTTTTCTGCCTTAAATTCCGTGGGGGATTTCTGGTATAGCACAATACATTTACAAAATATTATATTTTAAACAATAAAATATCCATGGAGTTTTATCTCACATAAAAGACGAGATGTGGAGTACAACACGTTGCATTTGACTGCATAGTAAACGTTACTTCTGAGATAAACACAATAATTTATTGGGATGTGTCACTATTGTTGTTCCTACGACCTCGGCCTTCGCCTCACGCGTCACCGCCTCCACCTCCGCCTCCGCATCCGCCTCCACCACAGCCTCCGTCTGTCTCCACCACAGCCTCCACATCCGTCTCCACCTCTACCACCGCCTCCGCCCCCACCTCCATCACAGCCTTCGCCTTCACCTGCGCCTCCGCCTCCACCGCCGCCGCCTCCGCCTATGCCCCCGCCTCCGCCCCAGCCCCCACCTCTGCACCCGCCTCCGCACCCGCCTCCGCATCCGCCTCCGCATCCGCCTCCGCACCCGCTCCGCACCCGCTCCGCACCCGCTCCGCACCCGCTCCGCAGCCGCCTCCGCACCCGCTCCGCACCCGCCTCCGCCTCCGCCTCCGTCTCCGCCTCCGTCTCCGCCTCCGTCTCCGCCTCCGTCTCCGCCTCCGTCTCCGCCTCCGTCTCCGCCTCCGTCTCCGCCTCCGTCTCCGCCTCCGTCTCCGCCTCCGTCTCCGCCTCCGTCTCCGCCTCCGTCTCCGCCTCCGTCTCCGCCTCCGTCTCCGCCTCCGTCTCCGCCTCCGTCTCCGCCTCCGTCTCCGCCTCCGTCTCCGCCTCCGTCTCCGCCTCCGTCTCCGCCTCCGTCTCCGCCTCCGTCTCCGCCTCCGTCTCCGCCTCCGTCTCCGCCTCCGTCTCCGCCTCCGTCTCCGCCTCCGTCTCCGCCTCCGTCTCCGCCTCCGTCTCCGCCTCCGTCTCCGCCTCCGTCTCCGCCTCCGTCTCCGCCTCCGTCTCCGCCTCCGTCTCCGCCTCCGTCTCCGCCTCCGTCTCCGCCTCCGTCTCCGCCTCCGTCTCCGCCTCCGCCTCCGCCTCCGTCTCCGCCTCCGTCTCCGCCTCCGTCTCCGCCTCCGTCTCCGCCTCCGTCTCCGCCTCCGTCTCCGCCTCCGTCTCCGCCTCCGTCTCCGCCTCCGTCTCCGCCTCCGTCTCCGCCTCCGTCTCCGCCTCCGTCTCCGCCTCCGTCTCCGCCTCCGTCTCCGCCTCCGTCTCCGCCTCCGTCTCCGCCTCCGTCTCCGCCTCCGTCTCCGCCTCCGTCTCCGCCTCCGTCTCCGCCTCCGTCTCCGCCTCCGTCTCCGCCTCCGTCTCCGTCTCCGCCTCCGTCTCCGCCTCCGTCTCCGCCTCCGTCTCCGCCTCCGTCTCCGCCTCCGTCTCCGCCTCCGTCTCCGCCTCCGTCTCCGCCTCCGTCTCCGCCTCCGTCTCCGCCTCCGTCTCCGCCTCCGTCTCCGCCTCCGTCTCCGCCTCCGTCTCCGCCTCCGTCTCCGCCTCCGTCTCCGCCTCCGTCTCCGCCTCCGTCTCCGCCTCCGTCTCCACCTCCACCTCCGTCTCCGCCTCTGCCTCCACCACAGTCTCCGCCTGTGTCTCAGCCTCCATCCGTCGCAGGCGGCGTGGGGCCAACATGGCGCGAGCACGCGGAGGCACGGAGCTTCCTGCGGCTGAGCCGCTTCGATTTCCTATCGCGCGCTGCAAATTAAACCGCAGCCCAGCGGGAGGGGGCGGGGCGGGGCGGCGCGCGGAGACACGGCCGGCGCAGGAGGCTTTGAGCGCGGGAGGGGAGGGGAAGGGCGGGGGGGGCGGGGAACCTATTCACAGGGGGCGTTGGCGCGCGGCGGCGCGGATGAATGCTGTAAGCGACCTCAACCGCGGCCACGCAGCGCTCCACGGCCGAGCGCCGAATTCGCAGCGGACATTCAAAAGGAGTTGCTTGGAGCGAGCGATTGGCTGATTATTTTCAGTTTCAAATGCTACGTCTTTAGTTTTGATTAATTGATTGGTGATTCCGGGCGCGTCAACTGCTAAGGTCATTATTCCCATAAGTGTAGTGCATGTTTTCTCTCGTGATACCTACCGTCGGATAGCGTGGTTTTCCACAACCATGGCACCAGCGTGGCACCGACCCAACCGGAATAAGCTCCAGGCTCTAAGCTCCCGACCGATCTCACAGCATGTGTGGTAGTGTACTGCATGTACGTGCTTGCATGCTTGTATGTAAGAGGTGAGGATAGGACAAAGAAGCGTAAGGAAAGACAGCGCGAGGTCCGTGGCCCGTTTGTTAGAGAACTGCTCCAGCATTCGTGTGGTACTGATCGGAGAAACTACTGAAAACTACCGATCAGAGCAGTCGGTCGCTAGAATTCTCCCTCGGACTGGGATACAGTCTTTAGTCTCGAACGTATCCCCGGAAGAGGCTGTTTTCCTCACCCTCTAGAACGTGAAACCCCGAGGCGACCTAAACGTCGGCTTCCAGCTTTTCTCCATTTTGGTGTCTCTGTCAACGGAGCACGGCCCCAGCTTTAGACATAATATAAGTAAGGTCTGATAACAGTGGATGTTGCATGATGCATAAAACTGTGAATTACTCTGTAATGCTGATATATTGTTGAGATCCTTGTAAATATTCCACGTAAGTAATTATTAGGAATATACAATTATCTGATGTGTTTTTAAGAGGTGAATTATTAGCATTTTAACCTCTCCTGAACTCATCTCCCACTTCCAAAGAAATTCTTTGGTGCATTTGTACGATGCTTTCAAATAATACAAAAGTCTATTATGTTATGCTTCACCGACCGTTTGAATTGCAAAACAACTAAGAGAGAAACAATAGAAATCGCCTTTAACGGGTGAATACTTCTTAGACGATCTTTGCTAAACTTGGACTGTATGGAAAATATTTTCTTCAATATCTTAACTCTCTCTCATCGGCTTTCTTTTCCGGCAGTCATCCGTACGTACGCTTCGTCAAGAAGCTGCAAGAAAATTAAAAAGAAGCCTTCAGAATTTAATCGGTTTAACATGTTTCCCAAATAAGACGGCGTACTAATTACAACTTTCTTGAGTAACTCATTAGGAACGGATAAGAAAGATAAAACAAATCGTCCACGCAAAATTTTTAAATGTCAGAATACGCTTCTCTTCGTTAAATTAATGGACTAATGAAGCTTTCGACCTCACGAACTCTCTTTTTTTCTTTCCTTTCTCTTCTTTTCTTAGATGTGGCGGGTAGGTGTAGAGTGAGAGCGAAGTTCACCCTTACTTTTAGACCCTCTCTGGCGGTCAGTGTCTGCAACATCTCCTGTGAGTCACGTGGTAGGGTCATGTTGTCCTCACAATCCTCACAACATCCAGTGACATATATACGTAGTACATTCAAATTGTATTGAAAATACATCTAAATATAATAATCATAATCATAGTCATAATAATAATAATAATAATAATAATAATAATAATAATAATAATAATAAAGAAAGAAGTTCATCTGATTGCCATTGCCATTCCACTCTCCCACATCATTGACAATAACAACAAAGGAAGATCAGCAAATACAAGGACCTGCCAGATGACGCTAAGAAAATGTTGAAAGTCAAGAAAGTTTATATTATACCCATCATCATTTCGGCCACAGAACTAATTTCTAAAACCACGAAGAAGCACGTAGAAATGCTTCAATTAGAAAGACACTTATCACAAATTCAGAAGTCTGCAATACTAGGCATTTGACATTTTGTGAGAAAGATCTTGGGAGACGAGCTTGACTGAATTCAACTCAATTCCCGTTTAACCAATCATGCAGGGCAAATGAATGCCATGTATGTGTGTCAGGGAATAGTGAAAGTGACACTATAGCGGATGGTTTATAAGAATGTGTTATCTGTATTATTTATTTCAATTCAATTTGACTTGTGTACTTATAGGTAAATTTGATTTCATTTATGTTCAGATGAAGCAAAGTAATTTATCAACTGTAATACGTCTTGAATCTGAATTACGGTGTATTATTCAATGTCCAACATTGTTGATAAACTTAATAAATAATAATAATAATAATAATAATAATAATAATAATAATAATAATAATAATAATAATAATAATAATAATAATAGAGTTTTAACAAGCAGACGATTATTTTTCACATAATGTCACAGTAATTTATAATTAATTACAACCTCTGATACGTGATTGAACATGAACCAATGAAGTATTGCTATTCAACTTGGAAAAGAATGTAAAAAATTGCAAACTGCACGACATTCACTAGTTTGTAATATAACAGCCGTGTAAATCTTACTAGTAACAATGCGAGAACAAAAGTAAATACATCAGTAAAGACTGTCTAAACTGGCTTAAATGCCATTCGTAATGAAGTACGACACAAACCGTGAATTCACAGGAACAAATGATTAAGACTGAAAAATTATTAGTTCTCTGATTTACCGACGTAATATTCTGACTACGTGTTTAACCGAAGGCGTTAGTTTATGGTTCATTAATGTGATGTTTATTGTTACCCCCTCCATCTTTCGCCAAAGCCTACCTCGGTGGCGCCAATCTGCGTCACGGATATATCCGAAATTAAACGCGAGATACGACTCTAGCGTGTAGCCGTCAGCTGCTAACTCGAGCAGAAGGTGGAGATCTCATTCGAGAAACGGTTAACGCTTTATACGACCCAAGGAATTCCAATCGTTTGCCTTGGCTCCTCAGATTTAATTTGAATGGGAAAACGAGCAATAGTGACATGAATGAAAAGGGCTTAGAGGGAACTTTAAACTTTTATTTTGGAGGTTTTTCTGTAGGGCTGAAAAGTAATCACAACTTTACTTTCTCGAACTTTCACCTTCATTCAATGCATTTTTGCTTGATTCCTGAAGACGTATTTTGAAAATTTGACTTTAAAAGTCAGTAAAAACGCTAAGAGCGCGATTCTCTTAATTGTAATTTTCTGTGTACTTGCGAGGAATGTTATATCGTTCATGAACGTTCGGTTTATTTGACAGGAAGTAGTGTGGTGTTGACAACATTGGCATTTTTACAAAAGTAAATATGAAGCGTTGGTTTGTCGTCAATCTTTAGAGTTGCATACAGCATTTTCGGGTGCATTGCGATTATCTTCAATGCTACAAAAACAAGATATCTAAACTACAATTTGTGCTTTTTAAAATATAATTTATGAACTTTATTAAAAATATAATCTAAGAACAAGTTTTTTAAACTTGTTATATGTTCTATTTCATGTATTATTTCATGTCTTTTAGTAAATGATACTGTGATGGAGGAAGGGAGTTAAAAGGCCGTGCATCGGATGATCCCGCAACAAAAAACTTTTGAATGATTGGTTAGTGATTTGGGCGTATCATCTGCTATGGTAATTAGTCCCGTACGATTAGTGTCTATTTTTCTCGAAAGATGGCGGTGATCTTTTCTTGCTGGATTGAGATCCGCCACCGCTAGTAAGAAACCGTTGGCTAGCGTGGGTTTCCCCAAATTGGTATCTCCCACCAGCGGGATAGTGCCGTCAGCCGGGACAAGCTCGCAGCTCCTGACGGGTCTCCCGACATGTGTGGTAGTGTAGCGCATGTAAGTGAAAGGGTGTGTGTAAGAGGTAACGGTAGGACAAGGAAGAGAAGGGAAAGATCGCGCGCGGTCCGTGGCCCGTTTGTTACGGAACTGCTCGGGCATTCGCCTGGTGTTGATCGGAGAAACCACGGAAAACTACCGATCAGAGCAGCCGGTCATTAGAATTCTCCTCCAGACAGTGACTGAATTCGCCCGAGTTGTCTACTGAGCCACCTCTTCCTGGGCGACTGAGAGGGTTTAGAGAGGATCGATATCACTGACTCCCCCTCACCCCCACCCCCACCCACCCCCTCCCACCGCCTCCCTCTGCGCAATTCCGCCCCCGCCCCGCGGCGCCTTCATAACCTGCAGAACCGGCCGACCGAAAAGAGCGGAACGCCTTTCTCGTCTTCTTGCCGCCGCCGCCGCCGCCGCCGCCGCCGAACTCCCTTCGACCTCCCCGTGGCGCCGCGGCTGCCTCTGGCTGACTTGGGACGTTCAGAGGGAAACTGTGCTCTTCGGAATTCGAGTTTGGGAAAACACGCTATTCTACTGGTCTCACTATCATTGACACATTGGCCCAATATCTTTAAGAAAATAGTGAATATTGAGAGAATAGTGAGAGTTTGTTATAAATGCCGCTATCTAATTACGTCAATTAGATGCATTTATTTCAATCAGTGTACTGAATTGATGAATACTGGATATTCAATGAATTCGAATAATTATTGAAGTTCGCCGGGTGGTTCAAGTAAAGTGTCACAGGAGTTACACCAAGGTTAGGAACGGCTGAGGTCCCTCAGGGTATCAAATGATGTCAATGCAGCGCCCCTAGCGGAGTGGTCCTGGGGTTCGAGTCCGGGCGGTTGCAGAATTATCCATCTTAGGTATCTAGTTCTGATTCAGCCGTAGCTAATTCTATCGGCTGGCTGCTCTGAACGGTAGTTTTCGTGTTTTTTTTCTGATCAACGCTAGGCGAATGCCGGAGCAATACTCTAACAAACAAACCACGGACTGCACACGATGTTTTCTTCCTCTTCCTTGCTCTAGTTTCGCCCGTTACTTACATACACTACCACACATGCGTGCACTACACTATCATATATCGGGGGAATAGTCAGGAACTTAAAGATTGTCAATAAATACTCAGAAATTCTCAATATAAAAGATTGTCAAAATACTCAGAAACAGATTCAGAGAGTTGTCAATAAAATATATTTTTGTGGTTACTGTACTAGTAGTTCCGTAAGTTTCCGGCCTGACAATCAAAAATCGCGCCAATTGTTATAAGCTTATTATGACAGACAGTACAATGGACCGTGTAGAGTATCACGTAAAGCGTGGTCAGAAGAATAAAAGTGTGTTTGTGGGACCTAATGCATAAATTACAATCCGATTACTTATACTATACGATCATTGTTTTAAGGTCAGTTAATTATTCCCTTTCGCGATTTCTTTCGTGCGGTAAGCTCCGCACTCGCTCACAGCACCGGCTCGTTCCCTCGTGGGCGAGAATAAATTATTATCTAGGCCGTACGTATGGAGGCCATAGTGTAAATCTGTTAAATAAAAAGAGTAAAAGAAAGACAATCGTAAATCAAACTCTCATTAAAGATATACGATAGCCAGGAAGGTGAGAATTGTTTAAGATTATGAACATTAATTTTCATTTTAAAAACTTTTATGATGCAAGGGAGTAGAAATATCTTACTTAAACGATCACAGAATGATTTAGATATTCAAAATGGTTAGGACTTTCATAAATGCTGCAAAATACTGTGAGGGAATAACTTTATCCCCTCAAACACCTAATTCTCACAGATTTTTGACTTACTTGTCCTTAATAATACGAAGTGGGTGGAATATATTACCATAATAAAGTTTGTTTCGTAATACTGTACTATTATCTCTATATTCACCCAACCAAAGAGAGAATCATTCTTAAGGATTTCAACAGTCCACCGTCTGGATAGTGCAATCTAAACAAACACGCTGTAACTAAATATGGCGTATGATTACTCCTATTGAAAGAAGAGGTGTATTAAACGATTACTTTTTTATCAATAAGAAAGTGGTATTACGAACAGTATTGAACGAACCACGGCCGATATCACAAACAACGGACTAAATTGATTGCAAACTTCGGCTATCTCCAGAGTTTCCAAATTTCAACCGCGACTGTAATTTGTTTCACGTTGGCCTAATGACATTTCATAGTTGTAGCATACCTTGATAGCTTTTCTTTTGCAAAACAATAACATCTAATTCTCGTTACTTCGTTATTCTCACATCAGCTACGATCATCTTTTTCTTTCTCGTTTGCAACTAATGTAGTACAGATAAAGTGTTGTAATGTTGCAGAAAAAGACAATTTTCTGTCAAATTATTTATTCATAATAAGGTGTAAAAGTCATATTTTGTTGTGAGAATAGAGTTCGTTTCAACAGGATGCCTGTGGGTTAAGACGCAAAGTCATACGAGCAAAAAAAAAAAAAAAAAAAAAAAAACATGGTGTCATACACAACTTTTTAGACATCCTCACTGATTTTCCTTTCATATTAATTCAGATATAAATATATTTTGATTTGTTACTTTGTTACATCAGTGGTATCTAGCGCGTAAGACGGGATCTTTTTGCATTCAGCATTTGATCTGAACATTTGAGCTTTATTTCACACATAGAACAAAAGCAACAAATTCAACTTTGAGCACGCTCTAAATGCCCGAAAAGTAATCTCATTTACTAATGGCTGCGTAAAAAATATGTTTCGACGAAAAAAAAACCATTTTTTGGGCCCGTGATAACGAAAAATGGATAATTCTTGCTTCTACCATAAGTAAGTTATTGCTTCTTATGCTTTGTGTGGCCAACTTTTTGTGAGTGCTTGAAACTGAGGAATTAATTTACGGTAAAACGTGTGTTCGTGAACGTTAGTGGTAAAGTCTAGGCAGGAGTTTCACTAAAATTGATATTACCTGACCGATCAGGTTGACATCGGGTTCCCTTGATTTGGAACGGATTTTAGGACACTACACAAAGTCCGAATGACATTTTCCAAATATTCTAAATATTGATACAATATTCTTGGATTATATTTTTTCTTGTGTAGAGCAAAGTAGGCTTATAAATAGGCATAGGCCCATTTTACTTGAACTTAAAATTTTTAAAATTGAGAAACTTCCAATTTTTTCAGCGAATATAACTTAGTATAATAATGTTGTAGACTCTTTCCACGAGTTCTTTAAAGACAAATCTTTAAGTAATGATTATTCTGCACTATGCCAACGATGAGTACCGAAAGCTCTAGACTCACTAAATTACAATATTCCATAATTGTGCCCAATACTAGGAGAAAGTATGTGTTGTAACACCACGATTTACCGATCTTACCTGATCAGGATATGGAAATTCTGGACTCACCTGAAACCAAAAAATATTTGTATTAATGGTATATAAATATTAGTGAAACAATATATTACTATGTGAAATTATCACTATTTTGCAGAATTTTTTGCAATTTGAAACAAACCAATCTTGAGGCAGGAATGGCCAAGTCCTAAACATCCTAAACGATCTTTATGATAACGCACCTTTAAGTTATCAAAATATAAAATTATCGAACGGGATGCAATAAAATTTTTAAAAAGTATCGTTTTATTGCTACCAAAACCCTTTCATCCCCACGTATATAAAACATGAAATTCGAGATAAGCAACATAAGCTATTTACAACTTCCTATTACAAGGGATTGTAACTGCGCAAATATCGATCTTAAATAAATTCTTATTTGTTATACTTGTTTCAAAAAATTATTTAAAAACTACCTCCGACATAATTACTTTCCCAAATATCTATAATATTTGCGATCTCCCGCAATTTAAGACTGCAATTTGGTATAAGCATTTTATTTTAAGGAATTCTTCACAAAAATTCGTTTCATGTTATTTTGTATTAACACCATCTTTCTTAAACGTACGAAAGATATTATGATATTGACAATGCACATCTTTCAGTTCAATGAGTATTTCACGTACAAAACTGAATATGATAAAATATGATGTAGCAACATTAATTTGCTTTGGAATCACTTAATAATATCAAATAAGGAATAAACAAATTTTAATTATTCATGTTTTGACTTTAAACCGGCATAAAAGAGATATATTAAGTTTAATTTACTCTCTGTAAATTATGAAACCATACAAAACTAGAATGATAGTGACAACTGGAGGAATATAGCTTGGTGATTAGGGCGCATTGTAAAGAATCTCAACAAGATTGAAAAAAATTCAAATTAGAAGAGTAGAGATATTACTGAACTAGATTCAAAGGTTAGCTATAGCTTACGAGCAAAGTTAAGCATTAATGTAAATGTAGGTCTGATGACCAGGATAGGTCCAATTCTTGCTGCTCTGCAGAGAATGAACGGAATATCCCCCGGGTTGAGTCCCGATGGAGGAGGCAGATTCTAGCTAAAGAGCTAGGTGGAATGCAGCCTCTGTCGGCAGACGAGTTCTAGCAGAAAATTGCCTTGGTCGATAGTTTTCTGTGGTTTCTCAGGTCAATACCTCGCGAATGTCGGAGCGGTACTAAAACAACCACGGAACATGCGCGATCTTTCATTCCTCTTCCTACCCTTGTTGACTATCCTCTACCCTTGTACACACATGCGTTACACAGCTACATGCGTCACCCAGGAGCTTAGTACTCATTGCGGGTGAGACGGTGCCAGGTAGGGAGATAGCTGGAGGAAGAAATAATTGGTTTCCCCTATCCAGAGGGGAAGTAACAACGCGGCTTACCGCACTTAAACATTCACTACACAACCGAAAATATTGACATCTGTTGAAACGGTAAAACATCAATCGATGTGTCAGTATTAGTTCAGGAAACAGAAATGAAGATGTGGGCTTAGCAAATAGCGGCTCTGTCCTTAGCAAACATAAAATAACGTATCCCCTCTCTCTCGGAAGTCGCTGAATACCGAATGTGAGGGCCACCTTAAGATTCAAAGGATTTAATTCATTGTGAACACGTTTTTGCTTCTCACGGAACTAGAAATGTTGACTGTTACGTCAGAAAGGTCACCGGCTATGTGATTACTGGCCATTGCGGAACAAAGCCACATGCCATTAGTCACAGCCCTGAACGAGAAGATTGACGCAATTGCCATTTTACGAGTAACATAATATATAGTCCAAAACCATGGAAGGTCGAATGAAGGACGAGGAGCATTAGTTAATTATTCAGAGGATGATACACGGTGATCCAAACCAAAAGGAGGAGAATCACAAAAAACTTAATATGTTTCAAAGTTATTAGTTTGTGCATCTGCCTGTCCAGGTACAGGTGATCAAGTCTCGCAGACGCTGTTCAAGTGGTGAACTTGAATGTACTCCACAGCCCTCCACTCCTTGCCCTTTTCTCTTTCTTCTACCCTGTCTGTCTCCCCCTCCGTTTCCTTCCTCCTCCAAAGGGATTGTATCCCAGGGTGGCGTTACGTCCTAATACTAATAGAATTGCTGCTCTTTGGCAGGTGGCTGATTACCCGGCGTCGGTTGGGCATTTCGTCAGCCAAGGAGCCTCGCTCCACACGTTTCCACACGTCTTCTCCGCGCGCCCTTTCCGGGCTGGCATGGGTATCCTGTCCATGGATCTCCTGCCTCGGCCATTCCATTCCTCCCACACTATCTATTCCTCCTTATCATCACGCTCCAGGCGAATATTCCATCTTTCCGCCACCGCTTTATCCGCTCTTCCCACTCATTCTGACCCTCAGATTCTTGCTCTCCGTCAACTCACTCACCTGGCCACTCCCGGATCCGCCCGCTCTCCCCGCTTCTTCCTCTTCTTTCACTTCTTTCGTTCCTACAGCTCCTCACGCCCCGTCATTACCTTTCGTTTCTTCCAATCTTCCCTCCTTCCACTGCCATCTCGAGACAGAATATGTGCCTGCTGCTGCCATCTCGAGGCAGAAAATATATCTAATCTCCACCCCCTCCCCATTTTATGGATGGTACACGGTGTATTTGCATGGTGTGTTTTGAATATTATTTGTGCACTTTGAATATCTACGGTTTTTTCTATTTTCATTGCACGTTTCTCTTATTAGATGACAGGAGCACGTTATAGAAATTGATACAGTTTTCATTACATTAGTGGCATTTTACCAATCACAGTGAAGTTCACAAACTAAGCATTAAGCATTATCTTTGGTTATCGTTGTTGTAAACGTTTTGTTCAAATATCTACAATAGAATTGCATGTAAATTTTGAATTTGGTTGGTTGGCAATCTTCTTCGGCCAGGCCCCTTCGGGACCCACCAATTACTTCACCTCCACAGGGAAACATGTTTCTACTCTCATGGCCGAGGTTCCATCCGGTCCCACTACGCTCCACCCCCGATGTCGCCCAGACACGTTGGGAATTGTAGAAATAAAGGCACGTTTTGGGGTAACATATTGTATCGTAACTACACAACTTGTTATTGTTGGCCACTCAGAGGTATTTGTACATTAGTTGAGAGCAATTACTCCAGTTGTTCTAAAGCTTTTCTGGCACGAGGACACATACATACTCTCACTTTTATATAATGCATTGTTTGTGTTTTGAATAATTTTATATAATGCATTAGTTTTTAAAAGGTTTCAACTGTTATTCCCTTTTCACCCAAGTAAGGAAAGAGAAGGGAGGAGAACAGAAAGAGCAGACCGCACATTCGGGGTTCGTTTTTTGTTCGCTGCTCCAGCCAGCGCCTGGAAGCGATAAGAGGAACCACTGATCAAATCAGTCAGTCTACAAATTATATTTTGGCAGGTACAATAATCTCACTAATGTTAAACACACTAATTGAATTTCTTTGCTGAATGAAACAACTGACCTCCCAATCACCAGCGCGCTCGATCGTGGGGTGTTCTTAATTCTCACTCCTTTAAATGTAGTGATTTTATAAACATTGGAGAACTGAAATGCGAGGCTTGCTGATTGATATTTGATTGGATTGGTATTGGTACAATTTACAGGAAAAGAAATAAAGAAATCTTCAACTGTTTGCAATTATCATCGAAAGATTAAACTGGCAATACGAAAAGAGTATTGTTCATGTGAACATACTGAAAATGAATATGGTAAAGGAAATAATCTCCACAAAAGGTTTAAGAGATTATTTCCTTTACCATATTATGAAATACCACAAGATATCTGCTACCATCACGGAATACTGAAAATTTGTAGTTGCATGGTAATGTATGAATGAGGTACATTGGGTGGCGCTGAAGATGACTAAGTTCGAATGCGTTTGGAATTATGAAACAGTAAATGTCGCAATACGGATATTAACACGATTTCGAATCAGTATGATTTCGCAAGAACAGAATATCACGCAAGACATATCATCACATCGCTGATTTTGAGAGGTTCGAAAGATATTTTGAATTGTCCTGCAAATGCGAATGAAGTTAAGTTATAAAGGGATGAAGGATTAGCGCTTGTTCGACACTAGGGATAGGTCTGGTTATAGGATGGAGAAGGAAGGATCACTTAATATGTGACAAACATGACTGTTTTTTTCGGTTTTCTACTTAAGTTGATCTCGTAGACACTTTCGATCCGAGCACTTTATCTCAAAAATTATCATTCAATAGCATAGTCTGACTTCTACTATATAAAAAGTGAGAGTAGTTTGTAGATGTTTACATATCCCACAAAAACGCTGAGACCATTGGTGGGTTAACTCCCGTATTTCACACGAATAATTTTGAAAAATCAAAAAGAACGCTGTTGAGAATGAGAATTTGTTCAAAATGTTAATTCCATTCCGGATAAAGATCAACTCTCACCTGTCGACAAGGACATAAAGAATTAACGCTCACCTGCGTAACGACAATGAAAATGACGTGGACAATGTCAGAGACCGGAAAGAGGTACCGGAAATGCGCCTTGGGGAACACCAGCTCCGCAACGCGCCGCGGGCGGCCGGTGGTTTCCACGGCTGCGCGTAATGGGCGGAGGAGGGAGGGGCGGGGCGGGGCGGGGCGAGTCTGCCGGGAAGCCTTCATTCACAAGCGAAACGACAGAAGGCGGGCAGAGTTACGGCCTCGACGCCTGCGCCGCCTGCGTCGCTCAGCGCCGATTCAGGGCCGCGGCAGCCGCGGCGCCCGGTTTCTAATTAAAGCCGCGGCGCGGCGCTCCGTTTGCGCGTAGAGCAATTGGTACGCGGGCGTAGAGCAAAAGCTTGAACATGGGGCTGCAAAGGAACGACCTGCTATGTAGTCTTGAAATCGAATCCTCACTGTTCTCGAATTCTCAACTTAACCGAATTAGAATTCTCAAAATTATTTTATTAGAATCCTCAAAATTAGTATATCCGAATCCTTAATATAATGAAATCCAAATGCTCAATATTGTTAAATCCGAATTCTCAATATTATTAATTTCGTACCCTCAATATTATTAAATACGAGTTCTTAAAATAATTAAATACGAATCCTTATTATTATTAACTACGAATCCTTATTATTGAATACAAATTCTCAAGAGTCTTGAATTCGAATCCTCAATTATCTCAAATGTAAACCCTAAATTTTCGCGAATGCGAGTTCTATGTTCTAGAATCTGAACCCTAAATAGGAGCAACTCACAGTTATAAATGTCAACAACTTATTTCATCAATGCGTTAGAACGTGTTCTTAAATATGGTCTAGTTAGAGGTGTTCCTGAATTAAAATACTACGTTCCTCAATTTGGAAACTGACCGTGCAACTTGCGTCGCTCATAGTTCATGCACAGCTGTCGGCCTCCTCTACGCTCTACAATTAGACAAATGGGGTACAATTACTGAGACAAGTCTTTTGCCGTACGAGGTGAGAATTGCTCGGAATGAGAACTGTTGTCACAGAATGGGAGAAACATTGACAAGATTTATAATACGTTTTGACCATAATTCCTAACAAAACATTACTATTATTGAAAATATAATGTCAGAAAGAGTAAATATATTATCTCACCAGAACTCGAGAACGAGACCTTTTATTATTCATATAGAAGTTCTACCAGAAATATAGAACTAAATATTCCATTTGTAAAAATTGTACGATCTTGTGTGAGATTAAAGATTTTATAGCAATACAAATTAGGATAAATGGTCAAGATGAAACGAAATGATGAACTACTATTTGTCGGCGTGTGAAGCTTAAAGTAAATTGTCAACGCGCAAGTATTGTTGTGCTAACCTCTTTTTAAAATTTTATTTCTCTTTGCTCCGTATTTCTTCCTTTCAAGGGTGTTGATATGAGTGATCTACGCGAAAAGAACCGTACCCTACGTCTACGCGTAAAAAACGAGTAGAAAACGTACACTGCATAGACGAAGACAATCTACGTAAACGAAGCTAATCGATCTTTTTTGTGGGGCAGGCGCGTATCCAAAAGGGCCAGGCTCCCCCTCCAAAGCAAACATTTAGTGAATATTAATTAATTATTAATAAATTGGGCATAATTATTATTCTCGATTTATCAAAAATAATACTACATATTGATTGAAATACAACCAAAGGAGTTCTACCATTATCAATAATCATTTTTTAAATTTCAACTTAACATTGTTTTTGACTTCTAGGCTGTCCGGGTGACGCCGCGTCGTTGGCAGATAGAAAGCGTACGTGTATATTAACATTGTTTTACTTCAAAAATATTTATGGCGTGAGTGACAGGCATGACTGGAATTGCCTTCCTTCTCTGTGAAATACTTAATAATAATAATAATAATAATAATAATAATAATAATAATAATAATAATAATAATAATAATAATAATAATAATAATAATAATAATAATAATAATAATAATGCCTTTATTAATGGAGAAGCTCAGGCCATAGGGCCTGCTCTTCCGCCTAACCACTGAATTTACATGCATATACAGTAGTATCATTTTATGAGCGGAGGACAAGCTGTACATTTACATCTGGAAGTACAAAATTAGGAACCATCCCGACATACGCCTTAAGGGATTGAGTAAATCCAGAAAACGTCAATCAGGATAGTGACTTAGGGCCGAACATTATCAATTCAAATTCAGTTACTTTCAGAGTCCATCTCTCTCTTGCGGGGGCGAATAGGTTGGCGACTTGATTAGGAATCTGCACAATATTTCTGCGCATCGAGTTGGTGACACTGCACTGGGAGGGAAAGAGTCGGTTGCAGAGTGGTCTGACGAGCAAGTTGAAACAAGTTTCTACTGGTTTCTTGAGAAAGATATGGAGGTTGACATTTCTTCATCAAAAGTAGTATATTTTGACTTTTTGAATCGGAAATAAAATGTTGAAAGTTGCATTTCAACGTACTTCTACTATTATATTTTACTATATACTTTTTTGCGTTATTGATGAGGAAAAATAAATAGTGTATCCAGATTACATTGTCTACGTAGTATACATGTAAAATGCGTCTGTACACTACACGTAGATTCAGTCTAGAAACCACGCGCAGAAGCAACATTATAGTCTACAGCACACCTATGGTTGATATAAAATTTTTACATCATTATAGGACTAACCATCCTCAGGTCTAAGAGCCAATATACTTCTGGCGTAAGTATGTTGTTAGATTGACAGGAAAAATTAGCTTGGCAAGCAATATTTTGTACAGTTGTGTGTGTTGTGCTTTCTCTTGCTAGTTGTGGTACTAGGTGTGGAGCTGGCGATGTAAGTTTCTATTAGCGATTCTACATAATGAAACATGTCGTTTTTTTTTAGGCAAATAATGTTTCTAGTGTTCGATGTTAAAAATTTCTATTTTTCAAATGTTGCGTATCTTGCTAAGTTGGTACCTACTTTTATTCATCATTCGACTACACACAGTAAATTAGTGGGTTAATCGTTTTGGAACTTAAGAAAGCCCGCACGGATTATACGTCCTTCTCATACATCACATGCAATTTTAACATTTTTTACAAAAATAAAGGAAATCAAAACAATGTATCAGACGGAGTTTGCCATAAAACATTGTTACTAAGAAGGTGTAAACATGATAAGCCTCATTATGTACAACGGACAATGCATTGTCATGAAGAGTACATTTTTTATTCCATCGGAATTTGAACCCGGAATCTTCTGTTACTAGAAAGGTTTTATAACCAACCAAGCTTACGAGATGTTCTTGGAGTACTGCAAACTTACACACGTGGTATTAATTAATTTAATAATTGCAGCAAGTCAAAATCATACTGTTTTTAACTTCTTGCTATGGGCTCCATTTTTAATGTACATGAGGGGCTATATTCTTAAGTAAATGTCTGTTTCTCTCTCTTTACTCCACAAAGAGTGATGGTTGCAACTATGATTTTAATGTTTTTAAATAATAACATTTATGGGAAATTAGAATTTGTGTGAAAAGCAACATTGTTGAAAATTATAATGGCAGTTAGCTGCAAGAGTTTACCATTGAGTACTTGAATGTGAAGAGAATATATAGCAGAATTTAGGATATATTGCCTCCACTCTTTGTACTAATTGTATTGCATTCCTATTATTTAGCGATGTGTTTGTTAATTAAAGTTAACTTCCTCCTTATTAATATATTTGAAACTGCTGTACATGCGATTCAACTATGTAATTCAATTATGTAATAATAACCTACTAATCACTGAGCAAGCTTTGTTTGCCTAGAATTATTATAATATAATGAATATTATTCATACAAAACATAGAGATGATTTTTATTTGGAGTCTTAGCAAAGAGGGGAGATAAAATGAAAGTAGAGCGAGACTCTTTGACGAATGCATTGCTGAATGGCTCGCCGAATCATGCCAGCATCTGATGAACTCTGCCCTCTTTGGAAGAGCGCTGTTTCGGACAGACCTTTATGGAAGCCGTCTTTTGTTCCTTTGATGCCTCTCTCTCCTGTATTTCTCTTTACTTAACATACTTTCGTCCTTCCCGTGCTACAGAGGGCAGACTGAAAGAGATTACATTTAAGACGAAGGTACCATTATTTGATGTAATTGCTTCATTTAATGTCAAAGAACTTAACGAGCTCTTTCGTCTTTGCGTTCTCTATCCAGTCCCTTCAAATGCAACATGCAAGAGCAGAAGAGAATAACACTAACTTTACAAGACCTTGTTTCTTAATTTAGTTGTGCTTGTTCAAGGTTCTCTCTCTAGTTAAGTGTTATTGACTATGATTTACATCGTTTCAGTGATCTATAAGTAGAAAAATCATGATGCTGAAAAGTAAACATTTGTCACACTAATTTCATGATATTTTTATCACTACTTGTTAGTATTGGAAAGTCTGACTCTGAATATTTAATGAGTCCCTTAGTAGATATCTCACTATGTGTATTTAACCCTACAATGCGTAACGAAAAGGAAACCAGCTTTCGGCAACAAACTCTGGCTTTTAGTTTCATTTAATCGAAACTACGTACACGTGAAATAATAATTTATGTCAGTGATTGACTTATTGATTGATTAGTGATTCTGGCTGCATCAACTGATCAGGTGCAATTTTCAGTCGAAGAGGTGGCGATGCCCTTCCCCCGCTGTTTGGAGAGATTCGGCGCCGACCTACGTCTACTCGGTGGGTTTTCCTCAACCAGGTATCTCCCATCGCAGTAGCCGGGAGAAGCCAGAAGCGCGCGACTGGTACTCCGACCTTGTGGTAGTGTAGCGCATGGGAGAGTAAGAGGGTAGAAGTAAGGGGCAAGGACATGACCAGAAAGAGGAAGGATACATCACGCGCGGTCCGTGACCCGTTGGTTAGGATACTTTTCCCGCATTCGACTGGAGTTGATAGGAGAAAAACCGGATTGCTACCGATCAGAGCAGCCGGCCTGAAGAATTCTCCTCCGAACAGCGGCTGAACTTGATCCAGCTGACAAGATAGTGTCATAATAACTGCTATCGTCGGGATTCGAACCCTAGGACCTCCTGGGCAGAGGTACTGGAATTTATGTCAGCTAAAATTACTTCGAAGAGTCGCATTGAATCACTTCTAAAATGTCCCTGGAACTCATGTGAGTGTTTTATTTTCCTCAAATAAGCGAACATTTATATATTTATTTCTTTTTAGACATTACAAAATTTTCAGGTGTTTTGAAAATTTTTATTTCATACATATCATATTTTCCGTTTACCCACTTTTCATGGTGATTCGGCATCACCGATTACTACATTGCCATAACGATCATTCAATTTTTCCTTATACACTAGTTTTTTAATCCATAAGATATTCTTAAAAACTTTGTTGATGTATGTAACCTTCTTCATTGAGGAACAGGTCATTTTACTTCTGCTAATAATAATAATAATAATAATAATAATAATAATAATAAGGGAGTAAGACTAAACAAGACCGTGCGTTCACTCACAACCACAAGTCGACTCTTGTAACGCATTATTCACCTTCTGCCTCGCAAGCCATGTTTCCCGTTGATGGTAAATGAGAGGAAAATATTAATTCACGTATAACCAATGCAAAACATTATATTTGAGTAAACCGGAGAATTTCTTGGAATTATTAACTTAAGGAAATACACTTAGCATACTGAAAATGGTGGCAAATATTAACTTGGAATTCTATTCCAATTACATATATGCCAGTCATGTATACGTAATTAAAGCAGCCATTTGTGACGTGGAATAACATGCTTCTAACTGACCTCGTGATGAATTCGAGAAAAAAGTGGCTCAAATTATGATGTCCAGTAACTGATACATTTTGTTACATTTTTTGCAAATTAAAACACAAATTGATTCTAGGTATTAAAAATTTCAATGAATTATGTAATAGAAAATAAAGAGAAGTAAATTTCAATCCAAAACATATTAGCATTGCTTTTAAGTCTTTCTTTTTGTCATCAGTTATTTCCCAAGACTTCAGTAATATCTTGTTGTGAACCTGTTCCTGTATCTCTTGATTTTCTTCTAGACTCCAAATAACGTAAATTAACAGTATCTGCTTTTTGATGTGTATCGTGAGTTAACTTATATTGTACTCCTTGCAGTATCTGAGTAAATCTTACAACTGCAATTTTTGTGAAGGGCACATTCTTGAAATTTAGGAGTTAAGCAATGCTAAGAAAATCTTTTCAGTGTAACTCGTAACTGAATCACTCTAAAAGACTTTCCGTTTATTTGTTTCAATAATTTCACTAGACCCAAGGGTGAAAACAAAATACACTATTTCTGTGCTCAGCTATGAATACCGTCAACTTCACGGCAGTAGGAATGGCCTGGTGCAGAATATTTCATCGTCGCATCATTAATTCTTGGAGCACTGCATTTGAGAGGAGTTGATTCCTGTTTTGGGGAACACAGGAGTCACTCCAGGTAATCAAATCAGTGAATTATTTTTCTGAAGCAACTGTGTCTAGCAGTTTTTTAGGCAATGGTAGGATCTATCTCTATTTTCCCTCATTGTCCTTCATTTCTTAAAGAGTAATAGATAGTTTTTGTTGTTGTAAAATAGCCAGTTAAGATTGTAAACATTTAGTTTTCTTATGCAATAAAATTACCTCATATTAGTTCTTGTTTTTTAAAAACTGATGATTTTAATAAAAAATAAACATTTTGAGGATAATTTATTTCTCATCGTTAATTTGTCACTTAAAATGTGTTGAGATTGAAGTTGAAAGTGTAAAGAGAAGAAAACCAATAAATGTAGAAGAGAAGAAAGAAAGGAAGCATACATTCAAATACCACTTAATGGTCGAAGAACAACGATTAAAAGTATGTCTGTCAGAATTTCTTGCGATATTGTCAGCAGGTATGAAGAGAATTAAAGATGAAGAGCACTTAAGGTAGCAGGAAAAAAACCAGTAGATATGCGTGGTAAACATATAATATATTCTCTTTCATCTGACAGTAAAATTAAAGTTCATGATCATATAGAGACCTTTCTATTAAAAGATAGTCATTATAGTGGGAAGAAAATTCAGTCTCTTAATGCAGATTTGAATACGAAAATAATGTACAATACGTACAAAAACAAATATCCTGACATTAAAGTTAGCTAGATTCTATTATACATATTTCAAAGAAAATTTCTATTAATTGTCTGGACAGCCACAAGTAGATTTTGTGTTATCTGTGAAAAATTAAAGGTAACACTCTCAAATCACCTCTTCTTGAAGATGCCGCAAATAGGACAGCAGCTGCAGAGCAAGCTATTCTCTTGCGAAGAAGCAAACCTTTTATAATGCTCTACAGAAGGACCCATCTGATGCAAATCATGAAAAAAACAACGTATTATCTATTGGCAATGATTATATGCAGAACATATACTCCCAAAAATATCTCTTCAATAACTATTTTGCATTTACAATATAAACACGAACAAATATATGATATACATCTACCATGAGGACCGGAAAAGAAAAGGTCCTGATGAGGTATGTTCTTTCCTCCTACACTATTTGCCCAGTGTTCCATTATTCAGTGTTAACAAGCTGCACTGAACATATTAAATATACAGTAATAAATATGTACAATTATAAGTACATAGAACACAAAATTTCGACAATGAACCACTTATAGTCGATGTGCAGGGTCTAAAGTAAGATGTCGTTGAAGTCGTCTGGAGGTGTTACTATTGTCTAGTACGTTGATGGTTAGAATATTGGAATAGTTATGTAGTCGTAGATAATTGGCACTTCTTCTTTTGATAAATAAATAAAGATGTAGTCTGGTATCAATACTTTTTATTCAGCCTTTTATTAAGATGAATAAAAAGTATTGATACCAGACAACATCTTTATTTATTTATCATAATAAAAAGGTATCTACCTCACCAGCGATCTAATTAACTTCTTCTTTTATTGTTAAGATCTGTAAGCCGTTGTGTATTGCATTCGTTACTTATCGCAAGGCATTTGTACTTTTTCTTAAGACTAGTTGTAGAACGCTGTCACTTCAACGATCTTCAGTTTTCTTCAGATAGAACAATGTCCTTTTGAAATCTCTCAATTTAATTTAATGTTTGCCAGATGATTCTGATCAATGAAAGGAATGAAATGTTATTCATGTTGCGCAAATTATATTTATATAAAGTATTTGCCATATTATATTTGTTTATTGCTTTCAGTTTCAGACAAAACTATTTTCCCTATTATTGTAAATTTTATTTCAAGGATTAACCAAAAAGTACTTCATTTTTATTTGCAAATATTTGTTTGGTATCTCTTGTTTCTTTGTATCTTCTTCTTATTCATTATGTCATTTGTTTTCTTTATTTTCATAATTGTCATGTACTTTTACATTTTATTTTATCAATGTGTGTTTTTACTTTGTAAACATAATTTAATGAAAATACAGATGATGTAATCAAGTTATCAGTGCATCCATTATCACATTTTGTGTAAATTTGTTAGTTAGAACATTGTCATTCCAATAGACTTCTCATTGTTCGGCAATGTAGAACCGGATTCAATATGACTTTTTATTTAAGAGTGTGATAAACGGTGGTATGGTTGCCAAGAAATTCTATAACATACTAAGAACATTCGATTAAAGAACTGTAAAGAGAGAAGGCAGTTTACATATAAGTTTTAAACAGTTTACATATAGTTTAGAAACGCATTGAGCTCTTACAATTGAAAACTGGTGGAAGCTAAAGATACGCTGATAGGGAAATTACTGAATAATACTTGACCAATTCAAATTGTCATGTATTTAAAATGCATTTTACTACACTTTTAAAATTTAATATAATTTGAATATTTTTCAATGTATTCTTACATTTCGAAATCAATATACCATTAAATCGTTTTGGTAAAATGTCGGCATTTTGAAAAAAAATGTGTATTTTAGCTCAACTTTTATATTGTGCGAATTATGGAGGGTTTGACCTGCTAGATCATATTTGTATTTATAACAGATAGGTCCAAGGTTTGGCAATTCAAACATTTTGATGGGCGATTGCCTGCCGTCAATTGTAGACTCCACTGTCATCTTGAAATGCTTCGAGATGCAAAAAGGAGAAGGTATTTTAAGAGTCAGTGTAAATGTTTGGTATCTGGTAGCTAGGCTGTGATTCAAGTGTTTGCTGAAATCCATGAGATGGTTTCTTGACAACGGACTGTGCTCCGAGCTGTTGCTGATCGCCCATTTCGACCCGCGTTCATAGCTTTGCGAATTGGGCTCCGCAGCCGCTGAAAGACAGCAACAGCGCTTCACAAGCTTCCTCAGGGCAACGTGGCTCTCTTGCTGCGGACATATGGCCTGCGAGAAGGTCGCACGCAAGGCCGGTGGCGATGGCGGGGGCGGGGGCGGGGGCGGTCGAGGCCGCCGTAACCGGGCGCGGATTATGAAAACGTTGACGGTGGCGGTGAAAATGAAGCCCATAGTGACGGTGATGGTGAAGAGGAAGACCTGATGATGATGATGACTCTGATGGGGATGGTGAAGACGGAAGACCTGATGATGATGATGACTCTGATGGGGATGGTGAAGAAGAAGAACGCAATGACTGTGACGACAAAGATAAAGGAACTGGTGACAGTGGCCAAGAAAAGGAAAGACGCGATGATGGTGACCATGAAGATGAAGGATGCAATGACATTTTAGATGAAGATGAAATATGCAATGCCTGTTTAGATGAAGATGAGGTATGCAATTACGGTGACTATGAATATGAAGGACGCTGTGACAGAGACTATGAAGAAGAAGGACACGGTGACAATGGCGGTGATGACGAAGGACCCAATGACGGAGTCAGTGAGGATGGAGGAGCGATGACGGTGGCGGAGGCAACTGCTATACCGCGCGTTCCACACGCGGTCCTCGCGCTCTGTGGCTCACGTAATTCGTTCACGCGGGTGGGCGCGCAGGACGGGAACAGGAACCGGCACCGCGCCGGCTTTTTGTTCTTTCGGCGACGGCGGTGGCGGCGGCGGTGGCGGTGGCGGTGGCGGCGGCGGTGGCGGTGGCGGCGGCGGTGGCGGTGGCGGTGGCGGCGGCGGTGGCGGTGGCGGTGGCGGTGGCGGTGGCGGTGGCGGTGGCGGTGGCGGCGGCGGTGGCGGTGGCGGTGGCGGCGGCGGTGGCGGTGGCGGTGGCGGTGGCGGTGGCGGCGGCGGTGGCGGTGGCGGCGGCGGTGGCGGTGGCGGTGGCGGCGGCGGTGGCGGTGGCGGTGGCGGTGGCGGTGGCGGTGGCGGTGGCGGTGGCGGTGGCGGCGGCGGTGGCGGTGGCGGTGGCGGTGGCGGTGGCGGTGGCGGTGGCGGTGGCGGTGGCGGCGGCGGTGGCGGTGGCGGTGGCGGTGGCGGTGGCGGCGGCGGTGGCGGTGGCGGTGGCGGTGGCGGCGGCGGTGGCGGTGGCGGTGGCGGTGGCGGTGGCGGTGGCGGCGGCGGTGGCGGTGGCGGTGGCGGTGGCGGTGGCGGCGGCGGTGGCGGTGGCGGTGGCGGTGGCGGTGGCGGTGGCGGCGGCGGTGGCGGTGGCGGTGGCGGCGGCGGTGGCGGTGGCGGCGGCGGTGGCGGTGGCGGTGGCGGCGGCGGTGGCGGTGGCGGTGGCGGTGGCGGTGGCGGTGGCGGTGGCGGTGGCGGTGGCGGCGGCGGTGGCGGTGGCGGTGGCGGTGGCGGTGGCGGTGGCGGTGGCGGTGGCGGCGGCGGTGGCGGTGGCGGTGGCGGCGGCGGTGGCGGTGGCGGTGGCGGTGGCGGTGGCGGCGGCGGTGGCGGTGGCGGTGGCGGTGGCGGTGGCGGTGGCGGCGGCGGTGGCGGTGGCGGCGGCGGTGGCGGTGGCGGTGGCGGCGGCGGTGGCGGTGGCGGTGGCGGCGGCGGTGGCGGTGGCGGTGGCGGTGGCGGTGGCGGTGGCGGTGGCGGCGGCGGTGGCGGTGGCGGTGGCGGTGGCGGTGGCGGTGGCGGTGGCGGTGGCGGTGGCGGTGGCGGTGGCGGTGGCGGTGGCGGTGGCGGTGGCAGCGAATCCAAGGAGGTGGGAGAGACGGTTGGAGCTGGTTCGGTGGCAGCTAAGACTGATTCTCAGGGAAGGTTCTGCAATACTTTGGAGGTTCGCGAACTCTCCCTAGAGATACAGTGAGGGGTAAAAAATAAAAATTAAATTATTGAACACTGCGCTTTGGAAGACGATTGGTTATCTTAAAAATTTCATTTTTTTTCAAAAATCTCCATATTATTGTATTTTTCTCGGATAGAGTTAACGCTTATTAAAAAGGCACATCTATTTTCATTGAATTTTCGAAAACTGCAAAAGTTCAAAATTCACGCCCCTCAGCCGGAATCACACTCGTACACTAGGAGCTCAAAAGCCAGTAAGAAAACCCCAATATAGTGGTTGTAGAATTGAAATATGTAAGATTTCACAAAAAAAAAAGAATTAGACATTTTATACTATAAACGACTCGAATGCCTTAACTAGTACATGTAATAGTGATTTGCGACATCTGGAAAAACAAGTGAACTTGACCAGTTGGCACCATTAGTTCACCCCCCTCTCTTTCCAACTACTAAAACATGTTTTTCATAAGTTCCACACTTGTTTTCTTCTTGCTAGACATAGTGAACTACTGTATTATGACGAATATATAAGTTGCACATTATCTTGTGGATATGTGTTGTGAATTGGGAGTTTTACTTGTATTAAGGAATGGTACATTTGTACCCTCCATTATTACATGTCAAACAGCTTAACTTATTTTATCACAACCCTTTTTTAAATTATTATGGTAAATTCAAAAATTTAATTGCACCTGCTTTTAGTTACTTCAAGTACATTTTTATGTAATACAGTTTATACCTGATGTTGGAGCCACAATGTGCTCTGAAACATAAATGAAGTTATGTGATTGTTAACAATGTAAATGTATTTCTAAAATAATGAGGTGTAACAGATGAATTGAGGTGAACAGACAAATGAAACAGATACAGACTCATAAAAAACCAAAGCAAATCATTCTCCCCCAGAGGTGTGCAGGTATTCTGTGCGTGTACTATTGAGGTATAGTTACGCTCTCTTGTGCGCGCTCTAGCCTCATCACCTAGTGCCGGACTGAGTCTCCAAACCCATCTCGAAAGCGTTTCGGAGAAATTTTAATGCGTAAATATTTCTCTTTCCGGCAATTAACAGAGCGTTTTGAGTCCGTCTCCAGTCTGGCTGGCTTCTTTACGATTTCCTTGGGTTGTTATTACTGCAAGGTCGCACTTACGTTGTCAACAAAGCGATGTCATAAAGGTTGTCATCTCTTGTAGTCGCTCAAAGGCACGTCTTGTCATGGGTCGTGACTGGCGGAAACTTTCAAGAACGAAAGTAAAAATAAGTTTGTAAGGTTGCAGTGACATTCAAAACCAGTGACATAACTACGACATCAAAAACATTCTCCCACTCAGCTTAAAAAATACAATAGTTTCTATTAAACAGTAGTTATATTTTCAATTGTGTAGTAAGAATTTTAATATATTTTCTATAAACATGGTATATTAAATTTCATATTTTATATAGTTTACGCTAGCTAAGATACTGGATCCCACTGGTGTCATTAAAAAAAGCTACTTTCATTTTAAAACTAACTGATTTATTTAAAAGAAATTATCATTTCGTTCCTGGTTACATTTTAAAAATATAACGAAATTCAAATTGACACCACAATATACATTTTTTCTCCTTCAAATACCTAAATTTTGTTGACATTAAAAGAATTCATTGTTTTTACAAGCTAAATTTTCCCTCTGAAGTTCTTCAATATTCCATAATACAACTTGATCATCTGCAAAGACTAGTATCATTGGTATCAAAGGCATTGAAATCAAAAGCGAAAAGACACAAACATACCCTAGGCTATATTTTTGAAGAAAGATTGATGAATTGTTACTGATTGGTTGCTCTAAAGCACGATTTTATGTCTCGAAGGTAAGGGACATCATGTCATTTTTTTTTCGAAAATTGTATATTTTTACAATCTAGTTCCAATTTATTTGCTTTTCATCGAGGTATTGAGATAGATTCTCAAAATTGAACATTAAAAGCAGTCAAAGCTAAACTATGACCATTTCTTGCCTTACTATTAAACATGTTAACGTTTAAAATTGTGACCAAGTGCTCTTTAGTTGATAAAATATTTGAAGAACAAGAGATTTTAATAACAAAACGTTGGTACTCGTAAAATTTAATTACCATTGGAAAATAACTTTTCAGTGAAATTTTGTTCGTATCTACTAAAATAAAGTGCTAACACATTTTTCTGTAGCGTATGTAACACGTGAACAATTTTCATTCGCTAATTCCTATCAAATTCCTGTACAATATTAAACAATAAATGCACTCGCAAAGCACTGAAACGATTTAAAGAACGCAAGATTTTAAATTCAAAACACATTGTTTAAATTTTGTAACAAGTCGTAAAATGTGAAATGCAACGTAAGGATCGGGATTTTTAAATTTTAGTCTCCAAAGATTATAAACTACCGACCTGGTGGACCAACGAACAGAAGACAATGGCTTTTTTAATATGCCAATCACACGCTTATTTTAATCTTAACATAATACGATATATCCTTTCCCACTATCGAACTCAGTATTATAACTGTTTGAAACCTGATATAGAAAGAGAGTTCTTCCTCTGGAACCAAATCGATGCAGCAAGGAAGGTACGTGGGGCAGCATAGTTAATGGTTTTGGAATAAAAACCGTAAGATACAATACTCTCGTCAACTCAGAAACAATCTGAGCTACGCGTGCGTGAATTCGAGTGCGGATAAATACCCCTCTAGGGGCGCAACTTCCTACCTGAAGAGCCTTAGTATTAGCCTTAGTTACAGCCTTAGTATAAGTGCCAGTTCGCATGCGCTGACGAAGAACCTTCAGAGAGAGGAAGACTCGCCTTAGTTGCCTGCACAGTGCAACAAAAGAAGCTCATTTCCTCTCACATCCACCAGATTCACATTTCTCAAAACAGAAGTCTCTGCATTGCAACCGAAACCCTGTGGTTTGTAAGGAACGCGACACATAACTCCGATTTCAGCTTAAAATCGATAAATGATCAAATCATTTACCCCTCCCACATTTTTTTCTTCTGTACACCTAACATAACAGGACCATCTTTCTACAACTTCGATGCTGATAATATTCTCTTCCTGTGAATAAAAAACAGAAATACGCTTCATTCATTCGTAAAACGCTCTCTATCTTTGACTAACAAGACATCACTTGAGCTCCATATCACCTCCCTCTGATTCTGTGGCGGGGCTCAATGAGTTTTCCCAATCACTTTTTATGCTTAGAATAAGTCATCAATCATCTGTAGAGATGCAAGGCTTATCGATGTATATTCAGATAATAAATAAATGAATTGAAACAAAGGTTATTTTGGATCTAGAGAGAGAACTGAGGGGAACCGCAGACTTCTGAGATGTTTAGAGAAAGTGCACTTTGTTCGACGGTAGGTATTATCTGATTTAAAAGTTGATCCATTGCCAATTGTCGTAGCGGGAATTAATAATAGAAAATGCTTACAGCTTGAAAAAGGTCACGCTGGCTTCTGCTTTGATCTTTATTAGAGGAAGTATGGCGCAATCTGTTTCCCGTCGACAAGTTTCGCTTTCGAGAAACTTCGGCTCCTTTACTCACATCTGGCGTAATGCAAATATTCTGCGTTCCGCCGTAACACGAGCTGCAGATTCAATGAACTGCGTTCAGTGGGTTAGCCGAAGAGTGACGTCAGCAGCTGCAAGTCCGGCGAAGCAGCGGCTCCAATTTCTTCCTTGGGACGGACTTAGGTGGCTCAGGGCATGAGTTGCTGTCTCTGCAATGCCTATGACGACACTACGACACATTCCGTGAGATCTCCCGGGAGCTTAGAGCTTGTCCTGGCTGGCGCGTGCCCCACTGGGGGAAGAATCTGGTTGGAGCAAGCCCGCAAGCCAACGTTGAACCCCGCAAGCCGACGGATAGGCACCGGGCCACATCAACTACACATACGGGACTTAGCACGCCCGGAATCATCAATCAATCAAATCCTACTTGGAGCAGCGCAGGTTCGCCTCTTCCTATGTGTGTCGCGAGCAGCGCCCGAGACGTGTTCGTTTCCAACATAACCACCCTCACCTTCAACGCCTCGCAGCTGCAAAATGTGCCCCTGCAACGTGCCAGATACTGAAATTACCGCCCCATTAATCAACAAACAAGCTTAGTTTTCAAGGAGACAACAATGTTATATGAGAATCACACAACACTATTTTTCCATAAATGATAGGAATCTATATATTTTTATTATCGATATAATTAAGAGCCATCCGATTTAATTAAAGACATTATGTAGTTGTTTGAGTCTTTCAATGAAACTTGTACTTTAAAACTTACTATTATTACTATATCTGCCAGAGTGAGAATCTGATGTAATCTATTTTTTTGTCTCGCCTTTTTTGAGAAGAGACTACCAACGAGGAACTCAAATCAGTGAATGATAGATAGTTTTCAGTGAACGGAGGTAAATGATGTTACCAGGTTCCAACCACATACGAAAATACGCTACCTCGTCGCAAAAATCACAACTTAAAAATACAAGGAAATAAAAATATCACATTGTTTGATAGAAAGCAGCTCATTTTGAAACGATCTCTCGTTTCATTATGTTTCGAAATCACGACGTCGAATTCGCTTATACTAACTTAAATGGTAAATACATTGCTAATTTCAGATTGTGACATGCAATTGTGGGCATTCGCCCACGTCTTGGCTTCGAGAGACGTGGCTCTCATTATGTAATAGATAAGAAGTCATCACGAAAGGATAGGTCGTAAATATGGACTATCACTGTCGGGAACACGATAAAAACTATACACTTGCACTTTAAAACATAACCCATAACACAATTTACTACAACATAGAACAGAATGAGTGCACAACCGAACGCGAGCGACAGAAGCAAGGGTTCGCTGAGCGTTGTTCATTTGTTTTCTATTATTTTCGTTTGTTTTCTATTTGTTTCTTTAAAACCTAACCTTTAACACAATTTGCTACAACATAAAACGGTGTGAGTGAACGACAGAACGCGAGTGACAGAACGAAAGGTTCGTCTGTTTCCACTTTGCTACTGGCAGCTCAGCAGCAACCCCAACATTTTCACGTTCAGATCGGCAGATTGTGTGACCCAACCAGAGGCCAACCACCACCACCACCTTTCAACGGGCTCTAGGCGCCACGGAGCCAGCGGTTCCAGCGGGCTGGGGCTGGGCGTAGTTCCTCTCCGGCCGTACGCAGCAGCGCCTCGCCGCCCGCTCCTAGAATAGCAACACGGCCTGTCGCGGGCTGCGCGCGCCCCTCGCCTTTGTTTGCAGCCACAATGATAGCTATTGTGCTAGAGTGCAGTGCTGTGCGCCGCAGTCATGCGTAATTATTTCGCATTAAATAAACACATTTGCGTGTCAATGGAAGGAATTTATGTTCACGGTTGGAAAAAGGTTTGTAGTTCATACTACATTAAGAATTAAATGCGATCGCAGTTCTGGTCAGATGTACAAAATTGTTCGTTTCATTATATCAATGTGTTCCGTCATCTTAATTATGCAGAAAGCAAATTGGGAAACGTACTTTCTAGAATTCTTCCGTATTGTTCCAGAGAACCGGTTAAGAATCGTGACAAGTAATTTGTCTTGCGAGAGAAATCTAATGAACTAATGATAATATTCTGAACAGGTATACAAAAAGATGTAAATATAAGTAAAATAAATTGATAAGTAAAATACAACCACCTGATTGTTCGCTGAAATTAATGTAAGCTCCTCCTGAAAGAGATTAAAACGACCAGCGTGTAATTGTCATAGATAGCAGTCGCTGTGATAATGGTAAACAAACAGTCGCAGGAGATATTGGGGCCTGCTGCTCTGTTGAGAGATCAAACGCGGGGCGCGCGCGGGCGGGGGCGGGGGCGGGGGCATGGGGCGGTCGCTCATTTGCTGCTTGTTCTACAAAGCATATGCCGTGTACGTCCAGTAACGACAGGAGCTATTGCCACGCGTCAGTCGTGCGTAATACACGTGTCAACACGGGCGTCCCTTTGCCTGTCAGCCCGCGCCAACCGCGGCTTCCGATGATGTCCGGAGCTTCTAGACAGTCCGCAGCCGTTGCGACGGTTATTTCACGAAAACTCGCTACACAAGAACTCGTAGCAAGTTTTTGATCGATAAGCACCACTTGTGCACATGAGTTATGTTATATTTCCTTTATATAGAATGTACAATGTATAACAATGTCTCTACTACATTTTTATTTTTACTGTTCATTGACCAAAAAATCAAATAAGAGTCTAAAAGTTCAAAAAAACTACTACACTCGTACAATTCTATCATGAAGTCAGTTCTAACTATCAGCCTCAGAGTCCTTGACACTCAAAAGGAAAAAAGTTTGTCTTCTACGAAAAAAAATCAGAAATATTTTTAATCAAAAATTAACGAATGATATAGAAAAAAAGAACAAAGTATGTCATAATCTGTTAATTTTGTATGGGAGTATTATTAAAGTTGTAAACTACAAAATTACGTGTATTGAGAATGAGTTTTAATAGTCACCATAAGTATAATGACCCAATTCTTTATCATCGCGCAAAAGAAGAAGAAGAACAACGAGTATTTTATGAAAGATGAGTACCGTAATTTCAAATTTATCGTAAATTGGAATTGAAAGAAATGGGAAACACACACAGAAGAGAAGAAAAGCGTTTCAGCAGGCAAAGATCGTTTTCGGTTGGTAGCGCTGAATGTTGAAGAAATGTATGTAAAGCAGTATGTAAAATAAAAGCAGGGAGATCATTGATTGCAAAGAAAATTCTTTTGATATGGAATGCGTTTTTATTCCTCAAAGGATTGAAGAGAGAAACCGAGAGGTAAGCTGAGTTTCGAAATGACAAAAATAAATGATCATAAATTGTCATGACTACTATCAATTGGTTGTTCTCTCAATTTGGTCCTTTGAACTTTCCATCTTCTATCGCACACAGAATTTCGACATATTTCTTTGTAACATAGTTCTTTGTAATGCCAGTCAATAATTAGGATAATCCATTTATGTTTCCATGTTTTTTCCTATACTTCTAGGCAGATGCCAGAACAATACATCATACTACGGTTCATGAACTATGCACAATTCTATTTTCCACATACTACCCCACTATCATCCTTCGAGCCAAACTATGAGATGATATTATCTCGAAACCACTTGATATAGGAAATATCTGACATGCGTCGTAGATCTAGGATGAAGCTGCCGAGCTGCCAGTGGCCACACACTCCATGTATCTTGCGGTGGGATAGCAAAATTAAGATGAAGAAAAATAGTAATCTCCTCTGCAATAAGCTAAAGAAATGTGATGGTTTTATACTGTTTACCGACAACAAAAGCCTTAACTGTGAAATTGGTATACTCCCATGCCTACCTACGTGAAACATCCAGGGCTCTTGAAAGAATGTCAGTTCTTTTAAGGTTTGTTACACTTTCCTAAATATTTTCACCACTCCCGCACTTGTGTTAAATAAATTGGTTTCACATAACACTTACGGATAGAAAAAAAATTGAATACTTCATAGGTAAAATATGATTAATATAATTTTCATACACAATGACATCTGTAGTATTTGTTACTACGTAGTTTATATACTTTACATACATGATATACGAGGTTAGGGCTGAATTTTCATCTAGTTGCGAAAAAAATTAATTATTAATCGTTCATTAATTAATTGGTGCTCATTGTGTATTAACTTATTAAAAAAAATTAGCTCTGAACATATCAAGCATGTTTCACAAAACGTAAGCAGTACGGGAAAATAAATATATATTTTAATATATTTTAATAATAAAATAAATATTTTTAAGTTGAATATCTTTAATTTCATCCACAAGGTCATTCTTACTTAATGAAAATAATAATATGTTATGAAAAACAAATAGGTTTTGAGTTTTTGTTCTTTGTCAAATTAACATTTTGTTGAACGATTTGTTTTCGAAAGAAAATTGTAAGATTTGCGTGAAGTCGGCAATAATATTGGATGAAACAATGCACAGGCAACCTGCGTAACATCAGTGTGCAGCGACTGAGTAAGTAACATATTTCCCCCTGATGATCGTGACTGAAATTTTCGGCAGCATATTCACTGCATCTGAGTATTTTGATGCTATAACGTGGTTTTTAAGCTGAAAATGATTCTGAGACTGGCGCTGTAACATAAAATATGAAACGCATTATAGCGGGTCGTGTCTATCAAGTACAAACAAATCTATGAATGCTTATTTGTAGGTAAATATAAAAAAACACATCCACGATGCAATTGCCCAAGAGAGAAATGTTATATTACTTTGTCACCCCTTATTAATTGCTTTTTTTCGGCTTAGGTAGCAGAGGACACCAACTGATGTATTTGCAGTGCCTCTAACCCGGAGGTCGTAGGTCTCGAGTTGCAATTGCGGCAGGATTTTCAACATTGGTTAAATAGCTAAACCGAATTCCGCCACTATCTGGAGGTGAAGTCTAGCAACCGCGTGCGTGAGTGGTTTCAAGTGGTTTCCCCGATCACAACCAGGCGAATGACGGAGGAGTTCCGTAGCGAACGGGCCCCGAACCGCGAGCGATTTTTCCTTCCTCATTCCTTACACACACTAGCATGCACTACACTACGTCACATGCCTGGAGACCGGGCGGAAGGTGAAAGTGTCCCGGCCGAGGTGGTGCTCCGCTGGTGGGTGATACCTGTTTGGGAAACCCTCGCAAGTCGTCGTTTAGGGCGACGCCGTATCTCGCGATCCAGTGGGGAACGACCACCGCCCCCACGCGCGGTAGAAACATGTACTACTCTTACGGGACTAACGACCTAACGTGTCTTCGCGTCCAAAAACACTAACCATTCATTTAATCAATCAATAGTAGCTTGCTCATCTTTATTTCCCACGCCCATGAGGTACAACAGTGCGTGTTGTGAAAGTGGCACCGCAGTGGCACCTGCGTGCTGCATCCGCTCGGGCGCGCGTGTGTGATGGAGTGGGCTCTGCCAGGGCCTTCAACGTCGCTGGCTGCGCGTAGGGAAAGTCAATGATGTCGCCTCGCGAAAGACGTCCCCGTCTGTTATGGGCGCTGGTCGCTTTGAATTCGTTCGTTGTGTCGACGCGTGCTCGCGCATTCTCTTGCGGCTGAGACAGGCATACGATACCCATCATGGGTGATTTTATGAAGATATTACTTTGATTAAACGCATTTCGAGTTGCTGCAATCCTGCGGAGAAAAACAAGTAAAAATTCAGGCCTGTTTCCGATGATAAGTAGAATTTTGAGATATAAGTATCAAATAAAAAAAAAGATTATTATCAAATATGGGTAAATATGGATGTGTAGGTTATGTAAATGCATACGTAGAATATTATGCTGGAAACAATATCAGATATCAAAAAAAATGGTTGAGGGATGACCTGATGAAAGGTACACGTAAAAACGTTTCATTCAAATGCCTAGGACCCATTCAAATGCAACTTGCTTACCAACGTTTGTTTCCGGCGTTTATTTCTTTTTGATCTATTATTCATATCCAATGACAGATTGAAACTGAATTTTTCAGTTCTATTCCATAATGTCTCGACTCACATCTCTTTATAAAATTTCTTCTGTAAAATTTGTATTTTATTTTAGTGTTCTTTAACCGGAGTAGCCTTTATTGCGGAGTTGCAGCAGTATTTGTCAGTCATAAATTTGATTGCGCTCTTTCACAATAGTACATGTAAATATCCAGTCTGATATGCAGCGGGGCCAATATTATAATGCTACATATTAACAATCGTAGAATTTGTAAGTTTAATTTAAGGATACTTCATGTATTATTTGTTCAAAAAATACTACTGAAATAATTTAGGGTGACATTGACTGAGAAAAATATTGTATACTTAATTTTCTTCAAAATAATACACTACAATCGTAACGACCGTGCACGAAATAGTATAAATGAAAGAGAACGTATAATACATATTTATATGTTCATCGATTTTATTTTAAATTAAATTTAAACATTTTCGAATTTAGCAGTAGTTAAACATTGTGAATATCTGTACATATATTTAAGTAAAACCTCTTCATTACATCAGAAATTCTAAAATTTATTTTCAATTCACTAATTTAATGGCCTTTTCACTGTTTTAATGTATGGTTTTGAATGGTATATGAATGATTTTACAATTAAACTACGTTTCGTCTCTGACTCTTGAGGTTCTTTTACATTCCACAAATCTGTGACGTGGGGCAGTTACCTTTAATTCCCTACATACTTATGTACTATTTTTCCCTCCCCCACAACACTTTTTCTACAACCTTCATAATTGCAAACCACGTTGTGCGTGCTCAGCCAGCAAGAACAACATTATATTAACTCACGCGGCAAGGACCGGATCATCCTCGGCTTAACGTCACCGTCTTGCTGCATTCAGCCAAGTGCCTGCTCAAAGGGGTCGAAAACAGGCTTTATTGCCCGAATCGTTACGACATCGCCGTCAGGTTTCGGCACGGACTTGGCAGCTGACAAAGCGGCGCATCAGGCGCTCCGGGTCAAACGCTCCACTTCAAACGGAGCGGCTTCGACAGCAGGGCTCGAGACGGAATCCGGGCTCGCAGCGCCACACGCGGCCGCGCGACGCACGCGACTCGAAGTGAAGGCGCGGGTTCGGCAAAACGACGTTTTATTACACACGCACAAAGAGAAGTTTTCAGGCTCAAAGACTTGACACATGTTTCTCTATGTATGTCGACGCGTTGAATCCGAATCTGAAGCCAGAGTTGCGCCACCGCCCTCTAGTTCTTTTTAAATCGCAGAAAACCACCGTGACATTGAAAATTGTAAATTTCGTGGTGTTTTATCGCGGTTAAAAAAAGCTGAAATGTGGTGGTGGCTTTGGATTCGGAATCAGCGCGACGACATAATTAGGGAAACATGTGTCTCGTCTGGGGCTTGACAACCTTGGACCCTGTATAGTATAATGCTACAAGACACCAAAATCCAGAATTTGCATGAGCTTTTCTTGATATAAAGAACTGGAGGTTGGTGGAGCAATTGTGGTTTAAGATTCGGATTCAGCGAGTCTACATACGTAGAGAAATATGAATGTCAAGCCTTTAAGTCTAACAATTTTTAAAATTTTTATTTTGTGTGCGCCTCCTGTGTTGTTAACTATTGTAGATGCATATCTAGGAAATAGAAATGGGAAATGTAGATCATGGGATTTGGTCGGAGTTAATGCTCATCCCACCCAATTTCACCACAAGTCAAGGCATTACAGCAAGTTGTTTCTCTATCAAGTATCAGTAGGAAGCTGCATCATCAGTATCATCAGCAGGCCCGGCAGATAATGGTATGGTGGGTCTCTACACCCATCAGAAAAATTCAGAGTGGATAAAATAGCGCTAGAGATATGATCGACAAAATCGCTTTCCAAAAAACGTTAAATCAGTTTATATAAAAAAGCAAAGGGCAGCGTTATTTTTGAATTGTAAAAATAAACTTCTGAAGTTTCATAATAAAAATTCATTCATGATAAAAATTTAATGATAAATAAGACAATTTAAAAAATCAAGTGACAAAAATGTGAATTCTAACTACACAACGTGATAGGGGAAGTAATTTTCCCATAAAGAAATAATAATTATTCACCTTTTCATAGTCAGGTCTTGGCAATGCAAATTTTTCTGACGAAAACTTGCTTACAATGCTTTCTTTTCCTACGAAATTTGTGGGTGCATTTATAACAACTGTCACGAAATAAAATTGTGAAAAAGCTGTAACAAATGAAAGGTTATGAAATTACGAGAAAAACCTCGGGAAAGCAATCAATGTCATGCTCTAATCAAACGAAGATTTCATATCTCATATAAAATAATTAAACTATGTAGAAACATCACAGAGTAATATCACCATATAATAAAGGAACAATGATTCAATACGTTTCGTTTCAATTTCAGATTGATGCGATAGGCGCGATACTTAAAATAATGGATTACTGACCACCCCGATCATCCCTTGTTTCATATCTCTTCCGTAGCCCATTTTTAGGGTCAAATGATGGAAAATTCTCTGTTCCCATGACTTTCTCTCATCACATAGACCCCAGCGGTACTGCAAAATGATGGCTAGGGACACACACATCTACAGCGCTATCGAAAAAAAAAATCAAAACCATTGTAACTAGTATTTGTGCCCGCGAATCGATGACAAGCTTTTGCGTTCGCTGCTTCACACTATTTGGCGGAAAAGGACATTTCTTGTTTTCGAAACGCTATCTTTATTCATCACTGAACGATGTGAAGTAAAGAGGTTCGGAAGGGCAAGAGAACGGGCGCCGCTCCTGCCCCGGCCTCCTGCCCCTGGCTGCGTGCGCACGCATGCGCGCGTGAGTCGGTGCGGCACCTGTCAGCGCTGCTCCCCTCACCCTCCGCCGGCGCTGGCGCGGGGCCAACCGCTGCGCCCACTCCCACCCACCCACCCACCCACCCACGCGGCTAAGTTTACGCGATCGACCCCGCGGCCCCGCCCCCGGCTCGCTCCACCACCTCAGGTATCGCCACCGACCCCAGTCTCCGCCCTCCGACTCCGGCCTCCCCGCCTCCGTCCTCCCCGCCTCCGTCCTCCCCGCCTCCGTCCTCCCCGCCTCCGTCCTCCCCGCCTCCGTCCTCCCCGCCTCCGTCCTCCCCGCCTCCGTCCTCCCCGCCTCCGTCCTCCCCGCCTCCGTCCTCCCCGCCTCCGCCCTCCCCGCCTCCGCCCTCCCCGCCACCGCCCTCCCCGCCACCGCCCTCCCCGCCTCCGCCCTCCCCGCCTCCGCCCTCCCCGCCTCCGCCCTCCCCGCCTCCGCCCTCCCCGCCTCCGCCCTCCCCGCCTCCGCCCTCCCCGC
This sequence comes from Gryllus longicercus, assembly GCA_038098605.1. Classification (NCBI taxonomy): domain Eukaryota; kingdom Metazoa; phylum Arthropoda; class Insecta; order Orthoptera; family Gryllidae; genus Gryllus; species Gryllus longicercus. The sequence goes on from JAZDUA010000162.1 coordinate 1,913,414, forward strand.
CTCCGCCCTCCCCGCCTCCGCCCTCCCCGCCTCCGCCCTCCCCGCCTCCGCCCTCCCCGCCTCCGTTCTCCTTCCCTCAGTCCTCACACTTTCAGGTGGCTCAGTCAAGCCACTTTTCAGGTGGCTTAAACAGATAATTACCAACGATGAAGTGTGATTCCAACGATGACAAAAACGTGTTTTATAAATTATTTCTGATGACATTATCGCCAGTGTTATGATTGGCTCCTGTGGTGGTGAATTTTCGAATTCAGTTCAATAGCTAAGTCTGATGATACAACCGCTTGCATGAGGAACTTAATCGGCTTCTCTGGTAATTTTCACCCGATTAATTCGAAGCCGATGTCGCAATATTATTTTAATGAGCCAAAAAGCGCACGCTATCAATCTTCTCCCCTTCTGTATTCACTCTCTCTTGAACCCTTCTGTTTGGGAGAAAAAAGGCAGAATCGCAAATCGTGGGTGAAAAAGAAAATGCCAATTATATACTAATATGTTATGTAAAGTCCTTGCCACTTGTAAGGCACATTCAAAAGAACTATCAAAGACATTAAATGTTACTGCCCGCCACAGAGCATAACTAAAATTACCAATAATTATAATTATATCAGTGATCCTGTGTCTCATTAACAAATTTTAAATGTCTTAGCTGACAAAAAACAACAATCGATTATACGACAGCAAAAACATTACAGGATACCGAGAATATAGATAGTAATGAAGCGATCAACAATGAAAGCGGATAATCCGTATCCTAATATAAATTCGAACTCGTAGCGGGAGAGTAATTTCGTGACACAAATTAGGAAATTATCGTAAGGTAATGACTAGCAGTGTTTTACATTTTCACGCTAGTACAGAAATGTATTCAATACAATGAACTCAAACCCTAAAAAGGAAGAGAGAAAAACGTAAGCCCTATGAACAATCAAAGGTTTTCCTAAGGAGATTACGTAGCTGGAATGTGGTATTTTTAATAAACCACGAAATGGTGTCATTTATTGGGGTAGATGCTGGAACGTTGCTCTTGCAGTGGTTGTTGTTAAATCCCAGAAAAACTAATTCGATTAATATTAACTAATTGCCAAATTGTCAGCACGTTGCTAAGACAAAACAAATACAGCTACCAAGAGGAAATATGAATGAGAGCTTTCGCAAAGCTAGATCAGATAATCATGCTTAGGACGTGGTTATTAAGATAATTAAGGAAACCAAATTAAATTTTGTAACTTGGAATATATTAGAAGTCGGGAATATTGAGGAAGTTGATCCACGATTCTTGGTTCAACTTCTTTTTGCTTCAATGAAAGTGTCTCCCCGACCATATCTCTTATTAAGGAATAAATACTCCACACTTCAAATTAAGATACTCTCTCATATCTCTCTCCTCTCTATCTCCTCTCTATCTCTTTCTCTGTCTCCTCTTTATCTCTCTCTCTCTCTCTCTCTCTCTCTCTCTCTCAAAATTAATATAAATTGTCTCTCCTGTCTCACCTCTGGCTTTCAATGAATAGACATTCCCGCTTTGGTTGGTATTGAAGGTAAACAAAGACAAAAAACAAAAACAAAAACAAAGGTAGTAGTAGAGAGTGGCAAAACTGTTTCAATATATATAATGGTTAGGGAGGAAACAACAAAACTTTGAAAATAAGTTCTTAAGTCAATTTTAATAAGGTGACCAATCGTTCTCCTTTGGGAATAATAGTTATCCTTTTGTTGGTTTTGGCTTTCCTCGAAACGTGTCCTCTTATATGTCCTCCTTTTCGATATTTTAAAACTACCGCGTTAATCTAGTGTTAATATGTTAATCTAGTTATTCAAGTGAGAGTCATTGAAAGAAATTGATACTTAAGCCTAATTCTGTCTAATAAACTCCTTCAACATTTCGATTGGTTGAGCCGCAATAAGCATTCAAAAGTTAGTTTGAAAAATATTTTCTGTGCCAAATTTGCATTTCAGAAACAAACGCTCCAGAAATATGTAAATTGTTTATCATTTACAAAACAAATAAATATATTTGTTTACAAAGAAACACTAACACATGAAATAAAAATTGCTAACTTTTAATTAAATTAATTTTTTAAATTAATTAAATTTTAACTAAATGAATTGCACGAATTCAGAAATAATAAACAATTTACAAGTTTGTGGAGTGTTTATATGTTTCTGAAATGGAATTTTTTTTCATAGAAACCCTTTTTTCAAATCACATTTTGAGTACTTATTGTAACTCAGCCATTCGAAATCACGGAGGTATTTATTGAACAAACTGTGGTTAAAATTGACATAAGAGCTACTTTTCGAAGTTTGGTAGTTTCCTCCCTGGACATTCTATATTTACATAAGTCCCTGCAAAGAAAATATTACGTGAATGATTATTTTGTTTTCTTTACGCACCATCTGTTAAAGACATTGGAGCTGTACTTTTAGGGTTTGTTGACACCCTGAAGGTGGAGATAAGCTTTCTCTCTTCGAACGAGAGATCCAGCGCCAATGTACGTGATAAATTGGACTCCAGGTATTTCCCACCCTGGTCCCCCGAGATGTCTGGGAGTGTAATCGATATGCATGCGCCTTGATGGCGTCCGCTTGCGATCTTTAATAATTTTTGAAAGAATCGATTATATAGATTTATGATGTAATATAACAAAGTCATTTTAACAGAATATGATTTAATCAATGCGTATGATGTTTCTGAAAGTAGTTTATTGCTTATACAAATTCAAGCCAGAATGCAGTCAACGCCTTGGTACGTGATGTAAACGTATTACCAGAATCTTATCGCGCCTTTAACACAAGTGTCTAGCAGTGTAGATTTACGTCATCACAAGACGCTGTGTTACAGCTCACAGCTCAACGGTACAACGTACGAACTGTTACGAGTCATCCCCAAAATAGACAACATATCTCAACCCCCCCCCTTGTTATGGGGACAATGCATTCTGTCGCAAGGCAGCGTTGCATGTGCCTACAACTATTCATATAGTCAGAATAATATATTATTGATAATTTGAAAACTATTCTTTGTTGGGAAAAGTCAATTTGTTGTTGTTTAAATAATATTCTTGTGAATAACAGGACCACCACCTCTGAGGTATGAAAACCATTTTGAATCACCCATAAAAGGGTTAACAATTTTGATTGTACCGAAGTCACTTCGTCACGCTGAAACTATGCCTAGAATGCAACGTGTTTATTTGAGCAGGGCCCTTGAGAATTTTGAATTGGGAGGAAAATGTCATTCCTGAGTCGGAGCAGGAGAGAAAGCAGTCACGGTGGTATTAAATACAGGGTGAGGAGAATGAACATAATCATCAGATGACGCATTTTGTATTGATAGAAATTGGCTTCTTAAATGTGAATTAGTAAAGTATGATTGGCAAAGCGTAAAACTACAGAAATTCTCCTCAATGCCAGGTCAAATACAGGAGAACATTTGTATTTGCTCTAGTTGTACAAACAAGAACGTAGGACTTTATTGTACGGAAGTGTTTACTTAATGCAACAATGTTCTATTGAGTTTTCCGGGGAGCAACTATTTATTGACCCTAGTTTCGAAAGAGAATGATTGCTAATCGAAATATACTGCTACAGAGGTTGGAACTCATATACGTAAACACACAGATATATTCATATTGTATAATTCAAGACCACAATAAACTGTTATTTGTTGAACATTTCGTTCAACCATTGATTTCATCAAAACTTATGTAGGTTTGGACAAACTTTCAATAGAATGTATGTGTTTTCTGGACAAAACATAATGGCCTCAAGATAACCTCTGTTCTTGGAAGGCGTTCAGATAGAGCGAAAATATCAAAATTAGTAGTTCCAAGCCAGAGTGGAAATTGAACCATTCCAAACGCAATTGCATTGTGGCTTCCGCATCAGAGTCAGACACTTCGACCTCCGAATTTCTGCTAGTGCAGTAGCCACTGAACGTTTTGAGATCGTCACTGCGATAGATAAATGACATGGAGATGTTCTACTGTATCTTGTCGGAATCTTCCTATACAGTGCTAATTGGTGATCACATTCGGTTCAAATGAAACGTTTTAGTAAGTGAAAAAAACTGGGTTATTCAATTAATTAAATTAATTACGCAATAAAAAAACCTACCTTTAAAGTGATGCATCTGCTTTTCCGTTCTTTTACCATTCCGTTACAATGAGGGTATATGTGAAAAACATTTTCTAAAATTTGTCTTTTATGGAGGTTCGTCGATTTGGAAATAAAACTGCAATTTACAACGTTGTATTGGTACATGAAGTTCTCGTTTGTACATCCCTATCCTGTTGTTAGGGAAAAAGAACAAGTTTGCATAGATAAGTAGTAAGCCGGGAATATTTTCTTTAGGCAGTCCAATTTCTCACGGGAGACATCACACAAAATAATTCCGATATCAATAATTTTTAGAGAAAAATATTCAGTTCGTTTCTGCAGCTAAAAGTTTGCTTATTTGAAATACCACTGAAAAATGTTTTCTTCGACATGAATCGCTAGAGACTATTCTTTTGTGGCTGAAAAGCTCAACGTAGCCATTGAATTAGATGATTCATGGCATCAAATGTCATTGAAGGGCATCTGTTAGGGAGGTTTCAGGGCTCCAGTCCAGTCGTGGCAGGATTTTTGACACTATCTGGATAGCAAGGGAGAGCTCAGTCGCTGTGTGAAGAAGAATTCAAGCGGCCGGCTGCTCTTATCGGTAGTTTTCCTTGGTTTTTCTTACCAACACTGGGAGAATTCAGGAGCAGTACCGTAACAAACAGGCCAAGGACCATCAGCGGTCTTTCCTTCCTCATCCTCGTCCTGTCCTCAACCCTATTTACACACTTCCTCTTACATTCTCTGCCCTACCACACAAGTCGCGAGACCAGTCGAGGGCTTAACGTCTGTCAGTCATCGGAAGATCTCCGCCACTTCCCTTGATAAAAGCGTTCAGTGCACATACGGGACTATCGACCTTAGCAGTTGACACATCGGGCATCTCTAATCGATCAGTCACGCTAGCCGCGGCGTGCCGAGGAGGGAAAACGCGGTGGCTCCTGCAGCAGAGGAAGAAAGACTTGGAGCGAGGACTGCCGCCCACGTGAGCGCGGGGGCGGCGCGGGGGCGGCGCGGGGGCGGCGCGGGGGCGGCGCGGGGCGGCGCGGGGCGGCGCGGGGGCGGCGCGGGGGCGGCGCGGGGCGGCGCGGGGGCGGCGCGGGGGCGGCGCGGGGGCGGCGCGGGGGCGGCGCGGGGGCGGCGCGGGGGCGGCGCGGGGGCGGCGCGGGGGCGGCGCGGGGGCGGCGCGGGGGCGGCGCGGGGGCGGCGCGGGGGCGGCGCGGGGGCGGCGCGGGGGCGGCGCGGGGGCGGCGCGGGGGCGGCGCGGGGGCGGCGCGGGGGCGGCGCGGGGGCGGCGCGGGGGCGTGTATGTTGATGGAGCGCTGGGACGACACGGCGCACCAATCATAAACAAGCGCTGTTTGGAAAGGCGGGGCAGCGAGGGGCGGGGCGCGTCGTAAACGCGAGGGCCAGCAGCTGTCTTCTCGGAGGTGCAGCATTGAATCGCAGCCCCGGGCCGTGTGGCTGTCAGCTGTTTTCTCGCCGGTCTGAGATCTCTAGCGAAGTCGCAGTGAGTCTTCGTGACCAGTCTCTCTAATGAAGGATTGAGATGTTCTTAGCGTGATTAATTGACTTATTGATCATGTAGTGTCTCCGGGAGCATCAACTGCTTCGATAATTATTCCCGTTAGTGTAGTATTATTCCCGCCGATTCGTGCTACAACTCAGCTTGCGTTTTTTTTTCAATCAGATATTCCCCACCAGTGGGATATTTCCCCAGACGGCGGAACCTCTAAGCTCTTGACTGGGCTCCCGATGTTTTAGTGAGAGTGACCATTGAACAAACAAGAGGAAAGAAAGATAGCGTGAGGTCTGGGGCTCGTTTTTAGGGCACTGCCTGGTGTTCATCGGAAAAAACACGAAAACCATCGATCGTCCACTAGAATTCTCCTCCTCACCACGACTGAAGTCGACTAGCTATGTACCTAGTGTCGAAATTTCTGCCACTGTCGGGACTCGAACCCTAGAATCTCCCGGTAATTCGAAATATGACCGATTTTAGGTTATCTCATGACCTAATGACCTCAAAACAAGGTAGGTACTACTGAATAGAAAGCAACTAATATTTTTTCATTTCAAACAACGAATCTGAATTACTACACGTAGGGATAGCTAAATAGAAATGTTCTACGAAATTTAAAAAAAATATAATGTCCAAAAGTCAGGTATTTGTGTCTTAATAGTATTATCTATTTAACATTTAAGAAAAACTGTCTCTTACTAAATTTCAGTTTAATTTTTTCCAAATTAGCTACGAAATGCTCTGGAATTTTGAAAAAAATTATAACTGGGGAAATCAATAACCGAAAAAACTGTGACACCCCCAAAAAATGTTCGCGGTTATAATTGGTAGATAAATTTCCAAACATTTTTCTTAATATCTTCGGTTGCCATCACATTGTCGCTGTGTAATGCATGGACAGAATTATGAATTTTGTGATTCGGATTCACGATATTGTTTAGTTAGCTTTTATTGCTGAAACATTTTGTAGGTTTCATCGTTCTAGAATGGTGAACCGAGATACGGATACGATAACCTCACATTCACGTGCAACATGGAATGCAATGTTCCCTTAAATATATTCAAATCGCACATAAAACGCGTATTTCAAGAAAAAGTAATTGCAGCAAGGCCTTTGAAAAGCAGTACCCATAAGAAATACAAATTTACATAACAAATAAAGGCTGTTAAAAACAGTTCATTGAATACTTAAATACTAATCTAATAATAAATGTGAGATAGTTATCATTGACAAAGTTAATTGTGAGTATTTTACATTATCCCATTTCAATTAAATTATCTCATTGGCATAACCAAACGAAAATTTCCTCATGGTAATGTTGTTGTTATTATTATTATTATTATTATTATTATTATTATTATTATTATTATTATTTTGACCAATATATTTAATTCAAAATAACATCTGGTTTCAAATAAATGAAGTTATTTTCCGCCAAGTACGTCTTTTGCTATTCGTTATCTGATTCATTTTCTTATGGAACAAGTTTTGGACCATGCCTCATGTATTCAGACTAACATACCTATGCATCAGTTTCAAGTGCCATTCAAGGATATCAACTTTATGATAACTATTTATGATAACGATTTTCTTTGTCAGGTTTTTGGTATTATAAAATAATTTATATATCGCAAATTTTTTACTAGAAAAAATGCTTTCTTTAAAAAAAATAGTTACATCGTATTAGTCGTTTTCTCAAAAACTATAATGAAATGCGAACGCTTCAATTATTCTCCAAAGTGAAAACCCGCTCCCTACGCAATATTTTTTCGCGTACTGCGACGCAATTCAATTTATAAAACAACGCTATTTCCATTGCAGGCATTTTCGCCTGAAGCAAAATACCGACAATTTTGACGGACAGAAGTACTTTTCATTAAAAAATATTAACAACATGCGTAAAAAAGAGAAACATAATGTCTTTCCTACTCTTTCGTGGATTTCAACAATTGCGTCACCGCTACCACTAAACGTACTCGTGAAGTTACATCTTAAGTTTCAAAAATCATTTCTATTTCATGTCTTCTATCATTCCCGCCTATATGCTGTATGGAACGACTCATCTGACGCCAGTGGAGTGGAGGGGAGGTGAGTGGAGTGGGGTAATGGACACCAGTTTAAACCTCACATATATTCAAATTCAATGATATTTCGACCAATTTGAGGGAATTAGTTGTAACATTTCCAGTCAATTGTTTTGATACTGATTTAAATGAAAAGTACCTGTATGATAAATCGCATTAGTTACTCCACAACTACAATAAGTTGTCGTAATTCACTCGTCTAGTATAATCTTCTAATTACGAACAGGCTAGAAGTACTATCAGAATTAATCACCGACTTTATTGTTCATTTCGCAGAACTAGCCTTTTCCACAATACTATTGCTTTACTCTCCAGATTTCTGGGTTTGAACGCAGAGAAGTGTATTCTGACATACATTCTCGCAGAAAATCAATGTTTCTCTTTTGAACCTAAGGACATTTATTAGATCTTACATTGGTTTACTACTTGTTGGAACCTAAAGAACTTGATTTGGTAAAATTGCTATTTTAATGTTGAAATGGCTACTAAAATTTACAGAAAAACATTGTTGTCTTTGTGCGAGTCATTGTAGCGGTCAGTAATGAAACTGAATCCTTAGTATAAATAAAATTGCAGACATAAAGTGCACTACTTCTATATCGTATTATGTTAGTCGCGGTGTTTCTACATATAAACGGATTTTAAAAATGAAATTAGCCAACAAACTTTAACTTAATATTAAATATCAGAAACCTACAACTCCGGGGCTTAGCTATTATTTAATGACTAAATACTACGTGACATAATATATTTGAATTGTTTTATGGCTGCTTGACTTTCTTATTGATAAAATATTTAACGTAATATTTAATTTATCAATAATACAGCTCCTTTATACGAAATTATTTCTCCGAGAAATGATAATATGGCGTATTACAAATAAGTAAAGTAAATTTCAAAAACCCAAATGCCAATATTTTTTTAAGTATGAACAGTTTCATGAGTCGAGAATCCATTTTATTGATTGACATTGGATAGTGATTATGAAGTTATTGTTGACTAAATATATGCACTAGAAATTTACATTGTGAATAATTTTGAACCGGGTTGCATCAGTCTAAGGGTCTTCGTAATAATTTACCTATCTCCCCCAAAAGACATAGCCTGACTGCAACCCTTTCCGTTTTCCTCCTTAGTAGGAGGGTCGATTTATGTGTTTGTCGGGTGTGCTGAATATTATATTGATCGAGTATAATTGATACTCTTTTTCTAGAGATATCTACACGTTCTTTTAGGACACTCCCAACATTTGAACAAACATACTTGAGAGTTTGTAGAAACAAAACTTGGAATTTGCAATCAAATGCATCTTCTTACCTCGCTGAACATACACAACTCCGAAGATCCCGCCATGTTCCCGTGTGTTCAAGTGTTGTAATAGATCTATTTGCGCAACTTATGAGGGATAACTTAAAAATGTTTGCACCTTCCAAAACACTGGCAAAACCTAAACAACGAACGAAACGGGATTCAGTTGGGCTATGCTTTCTCAACTAACTAAAAGTGAAAGGGGATTCGCTGGGAATCGGGAGTGAAGGTAAACTGACAGCGAGATGCAGTCAGGTGATTCCATCTGAAATGTATGTTTTCCTAGTCTCCCCTGGCGGTGACGCCCATGTTCGACAACACAACTATTTCCATATTTCATAGTGTTATTGAAATACTTCTGCGCTTCGTAGAATGGACAATATGAATTCCTCTTTCAGTACATTACTTACAAAATGTCAATTTCATTCTTGCAGTGAAATGCGCAGAACAGTCGGCCAGACGGCTCCGACATCCCCCTCTGCCATTTGGCTGCCATTGCTCACGACGAAGTTGTTTGAAGTGATCCGTAGAGCACGAAAAAGGCGACCGGGGCAGAGATGGTCCTCTTCGTCTGGCATTTAGTTCTGGTTACAGAGGGAAATGAAAGGCTTACATTTAAATGCGTGAGTGGGCTCTACAAAGCAAACACTGCCTCGTCAGGCGGAACCGACCACGTCCCCGATCCACCTCACCCCTCTCCACCCCGCCCTTTCCGCCCTTCCCCCTCCATTCCATTAGTCCAGTCCCTCTCCACCACATTCCGTCACACCCCGCCCCACCTCGCCCCAACTGCCCTGTCCCTCTCTACCAAATCCCGCACCGTCCCGCCCTGTTCCTCACCGCTCTATCTGTCGTGACCCTCTCCACCGCATCCCGCCCCGCCCCGCTCTATCTGCCCTGCCCTCTCCCCCACACCTCCTCACCCCACCCTTTCCTCCTCTTTCCTGCCCCACTCCCTCCAGTTCAGACAAGTCCCTCTCCACCACATCCCGCCCCGTCCCACCCCGCCCGCCCCATTCCATCTAGCATGTCTCTCTCCACCACACCCCGTCCCAACCGACTTGTCATGATTTGTGCTGACTTCCTTCCCCGCCCCCAGCGTTCCCGACGTCCCTTCAATCCCCGCCTGTCCCCGACCCGCTATAGCCCGTTCCGGCCTCCGCCTCCTCGTCCACCCCGCTCTTCTAATACCACACCCCTGCCATCCCGGCTCTCCTCTTTACTCCCTCTCCACCTCCACCCCTCTCTACCCTCCCCGTCCTCCTGACGTCCCTTCCCGTCCACCACCCTGCAGCCTCACCCTCCCCGTACTCCCCTCTCTCCCCGCTGCCGTCTTTCATATCAGCGAGAGCTTTAATTCCCAAATTACAGGGCTTGGTTATGCGTTAAAATTGTGCTTTAGTGCAGTAATTGCGTCCTAACGCAAATACACGCGAATGTTTGAGCGTCCTCGTTTGAGAAATAATTGAATACGTAATACTGTGTACTGGAACACTTGGTTTAATAACGGAACTGCAGGGCGAGTTCCGGCCGGAAATGGGAAGTATTTGAATGTGCTCTTCCGGGTGTGGAGGGCAGGGGGACGAATGGAAAAGCGGGGGTCATATGGCGATGGATGGATGACACTGTGTGGTTGCGCCACCATCCATGGTTATTCACTAATAGAACACGCACGATGTACCAAACAATGCTTCCCGGTACAGCCAAATAATATAACTATCTCGCTGAAGTAACGATGCGCTCCAAACTCTGAACCGACGTAGATGGCTCAGGGCATCAAGCGATGTCACTGCAGTGTCTCTGATGAGGAGGTCCTAGGGTTCGAGGTCTGACGGTGGCACAATTTTCGACATCACCGAGATTACTAGGTCGAAGTCAGTCGTTGTCTGAAGGAGCATTCTAGAGGTCAACTGCTGTGACAGGTAGTTTCCCGTGGTCCCAATGTCCCGATAATTTCCAAGCTATTATCGTGGAAATCCCTTAGCAAAAGGGTGACGGACCGCGCGTGATTTTTCCTTCCCTTTTCTTGTCGAATCATCACCCCTTAAAGATTCTTCAGCACATTTGTGGGTGTTACTTTAATGGTAAGTTTGAGCTGTAGTCGTGGTAGAAATGTTTCAACTTACACGTACTCTCAAATTGTAATTAATAATATATCCTCTGTAAAAGAATAGATTGATTTGGGCATCAAAACAAGAAAAGTTTAATTTTAATTAAAACGTTTTAATCTTTGAAAATTAAAAATAATTAATTTGAGAGCTGAATCTTTACTTATATTTTAAATCTTGTTTCAATTTATTCATAGCTTTAATAAATATATGAATTTTAAAACATGTTTAAACTTTAACTTTGTAATATTCATTATATTAATACTCCGCTAAACAATTAAGCAGAAATGGCGGTGTTTAATCATTCGGGGGGCGGGGCGGTTAAGAAGAAAATCCTTCTACCTTATGCGTGGAAGTATTTTTATAGTACGGCAGCTTATTCGTCTGAACACAATATTTCGTGTTATTTAGCCCGCTTGATCACTCAAATCTAATAGCAAAGAAATCTAACCCAAACACGCATCATCCCTCGAATTCGTACGTGAATGAACCAACTACCACATCCGCCGTCTTTTATCGGATCTGCGCAAATGAAGGAGGCGATGAATTCACTCGTGGAAATGGTTAGTCTCAAATTATCTATTTTCTCCTGTGGTTAAATTGTGTTTATAATTCGTATTCCGGCAGTAATTGTTTTGATAGTTATTCTTCTAAATTCTCTGAAACACTTAATTTTCACAATAAAAATAAAATTGAATAAGGATAGGGGGCCAAAATAAAACTTAAACATATCCGGAACATGAACTAATTAAACAGTGCCTCAATTTTAATGCATGTCTTTGAAAGCACCCAAATCACTACCATCCTGGTCTTGTTTCTCTGTAATTTTTTTGCTATTTTCTATATTTCTTACGTGTATATTTTATATAACAATTTTATCACTTTTCGTTAATTATTGTTCATTGCTCACAGGATTTGATTTCTCTCTCTCTCTCTCTCTCTCTCTCTCTCTCTCTCTCTCTCTCTCTCTCTCTCAATCACGTTTGTGTAAGTGTCTATCTCATTTTCTTTCCTTTACGGCCTCACACCCAACGCTCCATGAAGTTTGTGATTCAACCAGTTTTCTTTCATCCTATATTCTCGGTGTTCGTCGTTCACTTTGCATTTATATTGTCTTTAATGCTTCATTTAACTTTTATTCCGTGCTTTCTTCCGGCCTCCGTTTTATGGAGCTAACTTCCTTCTTTCTCGTGACTTTTAATCCCTGCTTCACCTATTTTGTGTGTCCTTGCGCCATGCCTTCGCGTACGACGTGACCCGATGGATCGAGGACGAGGGCCGGAATATTAGTACATTCGCGAGAGGACAGAAGCGACTCCCGGGGAAAATGTAGACGGAAGAATCTCGAAGCGAAATAATCTGTACGCGAGGAATTTAATTTAGGCTTCAATTTTATTATGAGTTCTGTGTGGCATCCGAGGAATACGCAGCGAGTCCCCACCCCAGCTAAAATGACCACGCACAGCTTTTATGAAGACGACCCACCCGAGCTCCCAGAGCACTCCCACGCGCCCTGTCCTTCACGCCAATTCAATTATCCTCAAACGCCTCGCCGCACGGGGCGGCTCCATCCCACCTCCCCACATCCCACCCCACCATCTCCCGCCTGACTCCCACCATTCCATCACAGGAGAGGTCGCTCAGTGCATCAACTGATGTCATTGCAGGGCCTCTGAAGGAGTCCTAGAGTACGAGATGTTCGACGGTGAAAGAATTTTCGACACCAGCGGATGGGAATCAGCCTCTGTCAGGAGGAGAATTGTAGCAGCCGGTGCGCTGATTGGTAGTTTTTCGTGGTCTGTACGATCAACACCGGGCGAATGCCGGAGCAGTGCCCTAATAAACGGGTCACGGACTGCGCGCAATCTTTACTCTCTCTTCCTTGTCGTATCCTCACCTCTAATTTACACACTTACACCTATATGCATTACACATACCGGGAGATCGGCACTAAGAGCTTGTCCTGACTGCGGCGGTGCCCCACTGATGGGAGATGTCCGTTGAGAAAAACTCCACTAACTGACGGTAGGTCGGCGCTGGGTCTCACCAGCGAGCAGGAAAAGACCTCCGCCACCCACAGGGGGGATATGCACAACAGTTACGGGACTAACAACCTTAGCAGTTGACGCTAATTAATACGCCAATCATTTCCACAGCATGCGTGAGATTGGTCGCCTCTCCCCTCTGCTCGTCCTGCCCCAGCCAGTCTCATCATGTCACGCTACGTCACGTCGCAATATTTCCTGTCACGACACATCACGACCTTCTCTTCGCTTCATATTCCATTCCACGCGTTCCTAATACGTAGTTTTCTGTCATTTTTTCGCCCGTCGCGCCAAGTCCCTTCTCCTCACGCCCCGTTCTTTCCCTTCCATTCTCCTCCAGACAGCGGCTGTTTTCGACCTCCCGGACAGAGGCAGTGACATCAGTTGAAGCCCTCAGTCATCTTTGTCTCAAAAAGTCAGAATTCATTCTATTTAAATGGAAGTACATATTTTGTATTTATTAAAGAAATTGTGTGTAAAGAAGATTCGTGAAGAAATATTTTCACTCCTGTTAGCTTTAAATAAGTTAATATAGTTAATTTATTTTGGTGTTTGTAAAGCATGCCTTCAAAACGCTCGTCATTGAACCCTATGCAATTACGAAACTTGGGAGGTCATCCACGGTTAATTCGGAATCGCCCGAATCTCTTCCCCAATGAAGACCACATTGCGGGCGACGGGAAACGGAGCCCGCCCCCGCTGGAAGTCCTTCCTGCTTAGCACGCTCCTCCGTGGGCGCAGAGGACGGCAGCAATTGCCCTCCGGAAGCCCACCCGCTCGACCCCTGGACGCGGCGGAACTCAGCTGGCTGAGGTGGCTCAGAGCCACAACCGCTGCTGCTGCTGCAGCGTCTCTCTTCGGGAACACCTAGGGGTCAGTCTCGGTGGCGGATTTTAGATATTGGGTTTAGAGAAGTCAGCCGAAGACTGGGCCAGTTTGATAGATCGGAAAACGAAACAAAGTCAAGTAGGGCGTCGGCATTTCAAGAAGCATTCACAAGTTAGCTGACTGTGAACGGACGCAAGTACTAAATTATCACATGGACATAACCTGATGTTATGCTACCGGAAGTAGCCAAGCAGTAGCTGTCAAAGCGAACCTCCCTTCGTCTGCAGACATTTAGTGAAACACATTCAACAGCTTGCGTTCCTTTTCGTGGTCATAATGAACGTACTTAGAATACAACTGACAAATCTTTTAACCTTCATTTTCAGATTTGTTCATAGTGCACACTGTTGAAGTACGTTATTGTGAAGAAGTTGATACATTTTATAATGTCATTGTACTATAACATATGATTTATAAGTGTCCTTTCCGAATTTAAAGGCCCACTTGCCAAGATCACAGACGTGTTTTAATTTAACATTAAATCTAGTACAGTTGTAGATGTCCGAGCTATCACTGGTTGGTGCTCAAAATGTTTTTAATTTATTGTTTTTATAATATACTGATGTAATAAAATTATGTTACCGATAGTCATTCCTGAAAATGTGACCATTTCATTAATGCCGAAGAAAATATAACGAAGACGCGCTGACTTCACATTCGGGAATCCTGAGTTCAATTTCCGTGACGACCATCTTGACTGGGGTTTTCGTGGTTTCCCTGGGCCTTCCAGACACACACAGGGATGGTTCTACTGAAAGACCACGACCGTGAAACCAGCGTCGCTAGCCGAATTCGTTAACTACGTGAAATCACGAAGGTTAAGTGTATTCGAGACTTTGCGGGTTCCTGGTTGGGTGACCGACTGGAAACCTGGGATCTAACGGCACCGAGGTCAATTGCCATTTCCAGAACATAATAGTTAACTACAAATGCAAAATAACGATGAGAGGGAAAACCCTGAAATAGAAAACGCAGGCTGTCGTTCAGGAATAATGGCTAGCTGAGACATCTCCTAGCGTTCTAACATTAGTACAATGACAATTTTCTTTACATACTACTTATAAAAAATGCATTGTTTCGTACCTTGGATGAAAACGACAATGAATAAAAATATAATAGCTGAATAAAAAGGATATCATTATTTCTTGACGAACTGAATTGTTTGGATATAGAGTTCAATAATCTATTTTTCAATTTTTGTGATAAAGTACTTTTAAATCTAAATAGGTATTTGAACAATAAACGAGATATTTTAACTATAAACGTGGAAGTCTCGTGAAAACCATTAAATACCATCACAGAAAAAATGGATATTACTATGTTGTGAAGAGAATACATTGTCGTGTTTTAAATTTAGTTGAGCTAATATAACACCTAAAGTTGTACGTTAATGAATTTTCAGCTATCGCGATGCTAATTGCCAGTAATTTTTATATGTACCCTAGTAAATTAAAAAGTGTTACAATTTAAACTAAAATACCTGACGTTGGTTATCAGTAATTTTCGAAAAGTGTTGACGCAATATTGTTGATTATGTCTCGTGAAATACAAAACAATATCCGGCACCTCATCACACAACCGACCGCAAACTCACTTTGTGCACCATCACTGTGCTCGGATAAACCGAGCATTAAATCAAAGCACTAACCTTTGACGGCAAGCGGTCAGAAGACCTGTACGTTACAAGTTACTCCGAATTACTTGTTACGGTAATTTAAAAGAAGAGCGCGACAAAAAATTCAAATTAGGTAATTTTAAAACTATCTGCTTATTGAATTTCTTGGAAAGCAGTCTTTGACTCACTCAGAGAGTATGGGCTCACTCTGAGTTTCCCAGGAAACGTACCAGACAGTCGACAGCGAAGTGGTCGTACGATTCGCATTTGACCATCACTCGGCCAGAAAAATAAGTTCTATTTATTTTTTGTGTGTTTAAATGCAATGAGTTCTAAGAAATTTCAACGGTTTAGCGTGGGTTTTCACTGCCATGGATACGGAACTGTTCTGTTGAAAGAAACAAATTCTATCGCCGGTCAGAAAAATAAGTTCCTTAATTTTTGTGTGTTTAACTGCAAATTCATCAATTAATCATTTATGACCTTCATCAAAATCATCAATTCATATTTTCGATACGATGCTAAAACAACTTGAGTGGGGTACGAAGAAAACTCCCAAAACTCCCAAATGATAGAATGCTCAAGCAACAATTGCAGAGTATTATTTATTATTACTATTATTACTATTATTATTATTATGTGCTATTATAAATATATCAAAATACACTCATCTGATGTGTTCATGCAGAAAATCATTCTCTGACTTCTTATAGAATACCAAATGTTTCAAGGCCAGAGGGGCTCATGGGACTAATATTATTGGCCCTGACGCTGTTGGAAAGAATATTTCTTAATACCGGTAGAGACGATAAAAATGTACTTGAAGGAATAACAACGTTCTATGAAATAAAATTCAAATTCTATCTTAAACTTTCAAACCGACACAATCACTATGTTTTGTTATGTAGCAACGTTTTAAAAGATAACTCTTTTGTAATTAGTGATCTGTACAGCTGTAGTAGGAGAAAACTTTGCAGCTGCTAGGGGGGTGAGATAAAGCTTTCTGAACTTTAGAATCACTAAATACCAATGCAAGTAAAAATAAACAAGCACTTATCTCCTTTTATATACACTAATTCACTCTCTCTGGTAATTTACGATATTGTAAAACTTAATGGAATTCCATTCCTGACGTAAACGGCAATACATTACCTTCTGTAAACGGAGAAATTTCACTCACCTGAAAAAAGAAAAACGCATTAGTGTGCATGGCTAAAAAAAGTAAATATCACATTCATTTTTCAACATGAAATGCAACGACATGTCTTCAAAAAATGTATTTAAAGTAAATCATTTATTTAAAAATATAAAGTGGTGATGGAGGGGTTTAGAAAAGTGAGACGCAGAGGTGGCAAATGTTGCCCAGAAAAATCACTAAATAATACGATCTGCTGTGCTGCGCTGAACGTGGCGAAATATAGGTTGATAGCTATCGTTTGTAGAACATTTCACAAAAACGGACTGCTTGTGAATCCACAACGCATCCTCCTTCCAGACTTGGTAGCCTTCCAAACCGGAGAGCAGACATATAGCTTACCGCACGATCAGACAGTAAAAAGATTTATGAAGTTTACGTTACACCTCTCGCTTGGGAGGTTTGGGACTTCTTCCCGCAGTAACCCAATCATGTCATTTCAACCAAATGATTTAAGTAGATTCACCCCTGAGAGTAATATTCTTTTTACGACAGTGCTAAACACGTCTTATAGTCGTCGAATGTCTTTCTGATTTTACGACGAACAGTGTATAGATACACAAGGCAGCGTGAAATTCGTTCGGCTGAGCTGACGTCACTTGCGGTCTTGCGGTATCGGGATGATATTACATCTGAGGTTTATGGGGGAGATATCTGTGCAGTTTAGTTGGGTTCCGTCCCCCTTCGCTTCTTCCTGTTCGCGTCCCGGTGGGACAAACCACAGCGACGTAGGTACAAAAGGCCCGTCATGGGCTCCCGTCGAACATATACGCACCTGTGAATTAAAATTTATAAGCAAGCCTTCATTTCATTTCTAGCAATTTCAATTCAGTGTAATTACCTATGTCTTGTATGTAATTAAGTATTATTATTATTATTATTATTATTATTATTATTATTATTATTATTATGTGCAGTGCAGTGGCGTGAAGTGCAGTGACGTTCTGAAACTGAGAGAAACGAGTGTGTAAGAAAGACATTACACCTCGCTGTTTTGCAGTGCGGTGAAGTGAAGTGTGGTGAAGTGGAGTTCTATGAAAGATTGCGTGGTGAAATGTTCACGTGAATTTGTAAAGTTTGTAGATTTTGTAAAGTTGTTAAATTCTTTGATGTTAAGTTAGTGAATTCTGCCACCAAGTTCTCACTCTTAATTACATAATTATTAATAAATCTAACTATTCTGAGATGAATTACATGTAGAATTGTTAAGGATTTTATTTTTTTATTTTTAAGATGTCAATGAATAAAGTACTACGAGTTTTTAAACACAATACATTATGAAATATAGTTTATAATGGGAAAATTCATTTTAAACCAAACGACGTAGGAACGAGTTAATTTTTTTTATATTTTTAAACGAAATGAAAATTGCGGGGAGAGACGCGCTGCCGAGTTCGAACTTTTGCCTTCCAGGTGACATGAGGGAACTGTGCCGAGCTCCGATAACATC
Source organism: Gryllus longicercus (assembly GCA_038098605.1). NCBI lineage: Eukaryota > Metazoa > Arthropoda > Insecta > Orthoptera > Gryllidae > Gryllus > Gryllus longicercus. The sequence continues at coordinate 1,931,734 of JAZDUA010000162.1, forward strand.
CAAGGCAGTCGTTTTCTTTCTCCTTCACTGTCATCTGTTTACACTTGCACATTTTTCATCCTTCGTATTCCTTCAAAGACTATTTTATTATCGATGGTTTTATAAGCATCATTACTACAAGTACAAGTTCCTAATCGTTTTGAAATATTCAGCGACAACTTTCTGTACAGTTAGATTGCATAAATAAAAAACAAGACATATGTATGTTTTCCTTGTGGCATGTACCAAAACAATTTGCAAAATTACATCCTTCAGCAGTTTCCGTCCGTCCTAATAAAATTCAAATTCCATATTTATTTCGCCGGGAACACCTCAGTTTAAGAATATATGTTTCTGAGGCGGCGCTTGAGGAATTACCTGGCGGTAAATATAGGAGTCAAATTATACTGCAACTTAGAAGTGTCTTAAAGTAATTGTAGTGAAAATATACTTTACAAAATATCTATTTATTTAACGGTCCCTAATTATTATCACAAAAAATCCTTTTTAGTTTAATTGTTTATTTTACAACTTCGTTTGGCGCATGACAGAATAAATTTTAGCGTAAAGTATTATTCAAACTTATTGTATTTTACATAACGTTTTGTCTCTTCTATTTCCTCTCATTTGTTTGTTATTATGGCTGCGATATTCAAATACCCCGCGCGAGTAACCGCGTTCCACTGATTACACGAGCAACAGAGTGTTAATCATTGAACAATGTAAATAATACATTGGTCACATTTGTTTTGGAGCACGGTGAAGTGAAACTAGAACACCGACGCGATGTAACAGAGCAAGAGGGCGTTTCGTTCTTTTTATCCAGAAAGCCAAAAATTCTCAGTTATCATTGGGCCGTAGCGCCTAGGGCAATTGACAAAATGTCAAATGAATACAGGTATTTAGTTGCAAATTTTATATATTTAAATTTGGTCTATGGCGGTTATTGTTATAAAGCATATAAATATCCATATAAAAATGAAAACATTTAAAAAGGGCGATTAGTTTTTTTGCAGTTTTCTTTTTGAAGTCGACGTTTCTCGAGATGATACACTTCAATTTCAAATTAAGCTCCTGGAAAACATTTGGAATTTACAGAAAAAACTTCCAGAATGTTTTCATAGATCATATTCCTAGTGACTGAATTATTATCTATTAAGAGGCTTTTGTAATAGTATACCACTATTAAATATCGGAAATAATATATCTAATGAGGATTACCACAAACAGATAGACCTACAAAATTACAATATGGGACTCAAGGACTGGCAAGAGAAAAATAGGAAGACAGAGAAGACGGTGGTCAGACGACATAGTAAGACGATTGAAAAGTGGACCAGAACAGCACGAGACGGTACAAAATGGAGAGAAGTCATTCAAACCCTACACGAAGTTGATAGAGAAAAAAGATACACAAATAAAGAGAACAACGAAAAGCGACCTATTAGAGAAGTGATTGTGGAAAGAGGCAGTGAAAAATGGTAGTGAAGTGATAATTATACTTGAACAAAAAGATGGGACTAGTGATAAATGAACAGAAAATAAAAGAAAAAATAGTGACTAAAAAAGCTATTTACCTTATTTAGAACACCTTACAATGTAAGAGGCATTTGTCTTACTAAAGGATGCTAATAATAATATATAAGAAGCACTAACCATTTCAATATTAATATCAATTATAGTCTTACGTAGATTAATTTCTCAGATGAAATAATTTATGTTATATGAATTGAGATATTGAATTTATTATTTTGCCCCAGAACTTGAATTTATAAAGAATGAGACATTTTGCAGCCTTGCAGATGCTTTGCAAGGCTTTCGCCATGAATCATGGGATACCTCATAATGTCGCGTCCTTTTATCCAGGGAAGGGCAGCAATTCGACGTGGCACGGACTCAGCAAGTCGTTGGAAGTCCCCTGCAGAAATAATTGAACAACGCTTGCTATGTAGCCGTCCGTAATTGGGAAAGAGATGCTGGAGCGGGATTTTGTGCATTAACTAACCTTTGTCTCATAAATGTCTCATAAACGTTCGATAGGTTTCATGACGGGTGATTTGGGTGGCCAAATAATTTGCTCGAATTGTCCAGAATGTTTATTGAACTAATCGCGAACAATTGTGGCCCGGTGACACGGCGCTTTGCTATCCATAAAAAATCCATCGTTGTTTGGGAACATGAAGTCCATGAATTGCTTGCAAATGTAGCTGAACATAAATATTTACTGTCAATGATCGGTTCAGTTGGATGAGGAGGCCCAGTCCATTTCATGTAAAAACAACCCACACCTCTATGAAGCTGCCACCAGCTTGCACAGTGCCTTATTGACAGCTTGGCTCCATTGCTTCGTAGGGTCTGCGCCTCACTCGCACCCTACCATCAGCGCTCACCAGCTGACTCTTCTGGCTAACCCAACCTTTTCACGTGAATCACTTGAGTACAAATGAAAGCTCTGCCAATGAACTGCCGTTCTATTTCTTCTGAACGCGAAGCTACTGCCATCTGTGTATTTTCATATTGTTATTCCATGACTTTTGCAACCTTAGCATAGTTATTGCAAACTTGTACTCCACTACTGGCATTATCCCATACATTCTAGTACATAAACATAAATATACTATACTACGTATACATAAATATCAACAGGATTATTATATTTTGTTTTTTTCTGACACATCCTGTGTATATTTTAACTGTTAGGTTGGTGCATGCGCTGTGCGAACACAACGCAAGACAAAGAATCCCATGGAGTGGGAGTAAGGTGTGAAGATGTCTCGTGGTGCGTTTACTTCCGGCCGGGGGGAGGGGCGTGGGAGCGCTCCTGCCGGCTGATGCCTGAAATTCCCGCGAGCAGCACGGCGCGCTCTGAGAGACTGGTTCCGCTGGCTGCAAGGTGCTCGCGCGTAAACATGACCGCACCTCCGAGCATAAACACACTAGCAATGGGCAACTCCACAAAAGAACAGAACGGAATAATCGAAAAGATTAAATTCAGTTGTTTATCTCTTTTTTTACCAATGTATAAGTTCAGATAATTCAACTTTTTTTATTACAGGTATTTTAATATTAATTTTTTTTTCAAGTGTTCAATTGTTAATTATCAAAATTAGTTGAATAAAATGTAAAAACAAAATATTAGAAACGTTCACAAATATTGCAATTACCAATTCGAAAATTAAAAATTAAATGCCTAAAATTACGTTAAATTATTTCCTGATTTATATTTACTGTAGCATTAGAAACAATTATTCAAAGTGCCAAAGTAAACCAACTTACTTAATGTAATTTTATTTTACAGATACAATACCTTATCCAAATTTCTCAAAATTGAAATGCGTCAATATTTCTCAAAATTCCAGCGATTTCGTAGATCTCAGTGTACAGCTTGTGTAACAAAATTTAAGAGTGTACTCGTAGGAGCAGGGCTAAGTCTCGTCTCCTGTTTTCCTCTCTTTATAGCAGACACGTGCTGAGCGTGGAGACCGCTACAGCTTTTATGCTGCTGCCTTTGTCTTGCGCTCCCCAGGAAGCGTTTACAGCGACTAAGGAAGCCACCCTTACCTGCAAGCAAAGCAAGCTTATAAACGCTTTCGGGCTTCGAGGCACACGGCTTGTATTTTACGAAAGAGGGGCAGAGTTTCTTCAAAGAAATTGATATAGAAGAAGAAAAAAAACAACGAAAATTCCAGAACGTATGCGGAACTATTCGACGAACTCTTAAAGATTAAACACTCGGAGATATCTTGATGAATGTGTATACAATAATGGTTATCCCTTATATATCGGTGTCAGTATATGTTCAACTTAGATAGAAAGAAATACGCACTCCAAAAATGAAAGTTTGGAGATCTGTAAACAGAAGTACCAGACTAGACAGAACACAAAACCTGGACATAAGAAAAGGATTAAACATTAAATTAATCAATGACATAGTGCAATTCTGTAGACAAGAATTTAAATAAAGTTGAAATAATGCAATATACACTCATTTGAAAACAGGAGTTTTAGTATATACCTCAAGTTAGATGAGACCTAGGGAGACCCCTGAAAACATACAATTTTTAGAGGTCGCAACAGATCATAGACTTACACTCAAAGAAGAGAAGATTAAGAATATGTAAAGTACTTTTCTGAATTGCAAATTATATTATTTAAAGTTTGGAGTTGCATTGTAAGAAAGACTGGTACTTCTCCATTTCCAGTATTATTGCACACAGTTTGTAACCTGCGTAGAATATTTGTTAGTGCCTTAGTAATTCGCAAACGCGATGAACAATTATTTTACACTCTCTTAATACTTATTTTATTTTCGGATATATACATTAATAAATTATGTGTACTGTGGATGATGTAATACGCTCGTAACTGAAAAAAATGACCATAACAATGGAAGTGATAGTAATTTTACAGTTGCAGGTGTTGTCACAAATGAGAGTAATACGATTTTATTCGCCAATTATTGTCTCTTCCCACTCTCAGAAGGCGTTCGCAGCTAAAAAGAAGAGCACTCTCATCTAAAAGTAAAATAAGCAGTTCCATGTTTCTGGATTGGGTAAATTATTTACTTCACTGCATTTAACATTTTTCACCATTTTTTGAAATTATTCACGTATGTATTCGTTCCTTGTACAATATTTACCCACTTATGTAGCTACTCATATTATTGCCAGAAAGTTTTGCATTTCGGACGGAATTTACGGTTATGTGCTAAATGCATCTACAAATTAAATACGAGTGTTGACACAAGTGGAAAGAATACTAACGTTAACATCGGTAAAGCGTCCGAAAAAAATTGTTATTAAGATTAAATATCTATGAAAATGAGAATGACTTATTCTCAAGATTATACCACGAGTTCGGATTAATTAGGATCAGAAAACTAGATTAAATAGAGGTTATCAATCGACTAGAATACGCATACGAGTTTTTCATATACTGTAGATAATCGAACTTTTACAAACATCATAGAAACGTCCAGGCTACAACGTTAAAAATAAATTGAAATAAGACAAAAATGAATAGTGTACGTACAAAGAGATATTTCTCAATGTGGCTTAACTGGGCAAATCTGAATTACAAACTTGTTATCGTATACGTAACTTATATCCGTTAGATCAAACGTGTAAGTTAAAGAGGTATTGAAGCAAGTGCAAGAGATATTGAAAATGTTAGAGGGATTGTAATAGATACAGTAGATACACGTATTTTCTTTCTTTTACATAAACTGTCTTTTGGTAATGAAGCAACAGCCAACATGTAATGCGAATATCTTAAATCTAGACTGCACAGTAAAAAGAAACATGTTAAAAACTTGCATAAAGGAATTTTCTTTCTTCTCCATAAAATGTCTTATAATGTGGTACAGACCTAGAAACAGTTTTGGGATAGGAAACATAACAAACGAAGTTTAGCCCACAAAGCATCATCTCTCGAATCTAACTGGTCGCTGCGAGGAACAACATTTCAAGCTCTATGACGCTCCGACATTGGAGACGTAATAAAAGCAGTTGCCTCTAGCAAGAGGCAGGAAACTAGACGCTGTGCTCTAGCGCTTGCTCTACGGTCAACCTCACAGACGACATTGTCCCCAGTAACATGCACTTCACTTTGATTTCACTTGGCGCACGTTCTGTGATATGTGTCGCGGTAGCTAACGGAATAATCGCGTCTTGTGATCTGTAATTATTTTGCATCCCACGCAGACTCAAAATGAAAATACGAATGCTCTATTAATATACACACATATATATATATATATATATATATATATATATATATATATATATATATTCACATTTAATATTAAATGTACTGTTAACTAGTACATTTATGAATTACATAATTACATTTATATTTTTACGTATTAAAATTTAGTTTTTTTTAAATCACAAAGAAATATTATTACTAAACAAAATATCTAATCATTTATTTGTTTACATATACATCATAATACGCATTTACACTTTTTGCATTAAGATTTACGGATTGTACGAATATACATTTTGTACCCTTCTCAAAATATTCTTCTACACATTTTTTTCTATGTCACAGTTGAAGAAAAATGCTTTTATTCATTGTTAATGTTTGGCGTGGTAAATCGCAAATTAAAACCCGATATTGAGGTACACTGAGAAACTATAAAAATTGTCATGAAGAAAGAAAGAGAGAAAGAGAGGAATAGAAAAAGGGGAAGGGGAAAAAGCGAAAAAGAGAAAAAGAAGAAGAGAGCGAAAAAGAAAGAAAGGAAGAGAAAAAGAAAGAAAGAGAGAGAAAGGCTGTGAGAGAGTGAGAAAGTGTGAGAGAGCGTGTGAGAGTGTGAGTGTGTGAGAGTGAATTTCGAACTGTAAAATAACAAATGTGTGGTAATTAGATTATTTTTATTTTTAATTTGGAATTTGCTTGTTTACGTATTCCAATTAACAATGATTTCGAGGTTTGTTTATATTATAAATTAAAATTTCGAAATCTACATTAAGATATTATCAGCCCTATCTTAAATTAAAATATTGACTAAGTTATTTCATTTGAAATTTGTAAATCGGAAATATAAAGATCGTTAATCCAACAATAATCGATAGCGTAATTTTTATTTCTGGAGAGACGTGAGCCCTTTGTACCCTCCCCTGGCTTAGTGCCCAAACGCAAAAGGAAACAAAAGAACACGCGCACACAGGAGAAAATACTCTGTGAGCGCCAAACAGACTGAGAACGCCCACGCAAGAGCACAGAGGGCGCCATAAACCGCATTTACTGCCTGCCGCAAGAGGTCAAGGCCATTGAGCACGCGAGGTCGCGCTTCTTTGCCACCCCAGCCGTTCTGAAACCAATTTTATGGAAAAGAATCATTTAAATGTCTCTTGCACATGGAACATCCACACAAATTCTTCACGCTCAAATTAAGATTCACATCATGGTTATTTTCATACTTTCTATCAATATTGCGATGTTGGAGAAATTTTAAATATCCGTCTTCACGAAACAAACTTCAAACAAAGGCACGAAATTCAAAGAGGACATCGTCACTTACCAATTTAAGGTTATGACCCCCAAAATCTTGCAGAGAAAGTCAACTTTTTTTATAATAACAGGAAAAATGCATTATAATAAAAAACGTTGGTGATGTTCACCCGAAAAAAATTCTGTCCTGTGGGGCAAGCAGAAATGTTTATGGGAGGACAACAGTTAATAGCTGACTATGTTTTTTAACAGTTGCTCACTAGTGTTTGTGTTAGTGTTTAGCAGTTACGGAGACAAAACAGTTTTAATATAGGTATTTTTTCAAAATTCAGGGTAACAGTGAAAACAGGGCCTTGTTATTTTTACAAGAGTATGCCAACCTGTTCTGACTTGAAATTTAATGGAAAAAATCTGGAGCAATTTCTTAGAAAATTTTGAAAATATCCCAGGGGATTCATATAAAGTACCCGAAAATTCAAAGAATTTGTTTCAAATTCCTAGGGCTTTCAGCCCAAATTGATCGTGAAATTTCCATGCTGGCAAAATTCCTATGAGTAGTTTAGCCTCAAGTTTTATTAACACACGATGGAGAGACAGACACACGTTTGACCGTAAACCACTTTCTTGGTATCAAGATCACGCAAATCGTGGACACAAATTATTAGAAAAAAGTAATTTATTTCCTATTGGAACAAGATTGATACACTTTGTTTTTACCAGGGCGTCGCAATACAAGTTTCTATGTCGACAAATCGACAGCATGTTTTCTTCTTTGTTAATTTCCCTGTACTTCGTAAATTACTTTGTCTTTTTTTCAAATACGAATACGAGAAAGTAAAAATGATTCCGCGGTAGAAGCAGATATATTGTTGTAATTCATTTTGATTATTAATTAGGGATCGAGGCGTTATCTACCACGACAAAGTACATTACAATTTAAATTTAATATCAAGAATAAATGGCCATAAACGTGTTTCAAGACAATTTTATCGCATCTTCATTGTCTCCAAGTATCTTGGATTAAACACGTGGGACTTAAGTTGGCACCATCTTGTATGTCATGCAGAATACTGAGACGGTATTCTGTACTTTGACATTACTGTGACTATGGCACAATATGTCACAATATGTAACAGTAATGTCAGTTATGTCACAGTTATGTCACAGTAATGTTACAGTAATGTCACAGTAATGTTACAGTAATGTTACAGTAATGTCACAGTAATGTTACAGTAATGTTACAGTAATGTTACAGTAATGTTACAGTAATGCCACAGTAATATCCCTGTATGTGTCAGTATTCTGCCGAAACACAAAATGACTCCGACTCAAGTCCCACGTGTTTAATTCACGACTCTTGGAGGCACTGAAGATACGATAAATTAGTCCCGAAACACGTGTTTGGTTGTTTATTCATAATATTAGATTTAAATTGTAATATACCTTGTGATTGTGATTTCCTCCATCATGAATGAAGTAAAAACCAGTTGCAATCGCGTTTCATCGGCTTCTGACGCCTCCTGATCTCCCTTCCCTGGCTCTTCGTGGCATGCTCCATTGCTGCGGCGAAAACCCTGCTCGTGCGGCCCGCGGCGGCGCTATCAGCTGGCGATACGCGCGACTCTGCCGCCGCCAGGCCGCGCCGCACCCGCTGTTGTTGGGCTGTCGAGTTTCCTGCCACCGGAACAACGGCTATCAATATTGACACAAAAATATCGCAGCCGCCGAATTCTGTGTGCAGATGCCATGCTCCGTTTCCCACTACCTCTCTGTAGCGGATGAGTTGATTAAATTTTGATTTCAACAGTGTAGAGATATTTCAAAGCGATTGGGCGTCGTTATTTGTCTGCCACTCATTACGCTGTTGGGAGCAGTCATATTTAGCGGTGTATTTGAACTGATGTTTTCAGAAAACAGTAACTTCATGTCGGATAGTTATGAAGTTTACTGCAGAGTAATTTAGAGTTCGTTTTTCAACTTGTGTTGATGTGTAAATATTGCACTTAAAGTTTTTCGTTCATAAAATGAAAGAGGTATTTCGACTATACGAAGTTCAATTCTAAGAAACTTATTTGCTGTATTGAACGTTTATACGATTGTTGTGTATGACGAAAAATGAAACGTTTCTATAATTAAGAACGTTTGTTATTAAAACGACAGACGAAAACACCAGTAGAGAGGAAAGATGGATGTAGCTATATTTAAAATTATTATATTTTCATTCCAATTTAATAAACACAGATTGGACATAATTGCAATTTACGAGCGTGTATTTACAAAGCCCCTTGGGTGGTTAATAGTCGGCGTGTTAGCATTGTGTGAAGCGGTCTCGGCCTTGATTGCGGGCCAGGGCGAAAATGAAGCTGTAGCTTTCCAATGAAAATCGATTTTGTTTCTATGGCTATACGACGAGAAAAATAGCTCAGGAAGGCAGTGTAAGTTAGGAACGGAGAACGACTAGGAACGTCGTGTTCCCCTTGTGTCTCCCTAATGTGTGGATACTAACTTAAAAAACAGTACCCAGCTCTTGGAACATTGCTAGCAGGCAAAAGTCTGATAAATGCATAATAAAAACATCACATTCACACACAATACATTACAAAAGTTTAGGAATCAAGTTTTTGACTGGTAAAGTGATCTTATAAAATAAATCTATCTACTAAAACTGCATGTAGATTAGCTGTAGTAGAAGCTGATGCAATCATAGGAAAGTATTTTGTTTTATTTGTTGTATTCGCACGTTATGCACGCCCTAAGAGAACCGCTTTTACTAGTGGCTGACTAAAAGACTCTTATTGCTAATATGGACAGAAATTGTGAAATTTTAATTTTAAGTAACCGTCACTGAAAAGAAAAAGAGCATGCTGTTTTATTACAAGTTTTAAAGTAATAGACTACTTTGTGTATATCCCCGATAATGCATATCTTCTTGGTTCTTGTACAGTATTTCACCTTCTTTCTCCCCAACTCTTCTTTAAACTTCCTTTATTTTTGTTTGCTACTTTCCATTCGTTACGAAAATTCTTTTGTCTTTCGACTACTAGTCTTTGCTTTCTCAAAGAATAAATTTCTTTTTCATCATTATAAACACGAAATGTTATAAATATTACATATTTGATTTGCCTACAACTTGAAATATCCTAATTTTACTTAGTCTAGAAATATTAATCACTATTTGTTTTTAAGATCACGAGGTATGGATTAACTCAATATCCATTGCTAGCAACAGAAGTTTCATTAACAATTAAAAATTGGGATATGTAAATTGCAAAAGTGATTTGGTAAAAGCTAAAATATTACTTAATTACGAAATGAAATGTTTATGACAGTAGTTTGATCTAATCCTCTACTCAGATTTAAACATAGTGGCAGCATCGCTACGGTTACAATTTTTGGTAATGACGCTCCCGATTGAACGATAATGTATCCCTCTCCTTGCAGCTCGTGACCTTGAAGTGCCACTATTTAAATCTGAGTATAGTTCTCGTCAATACTCAACACTCTGACTCCTCCGTTTCGTTGAGCGTCGCAGTCCGTCTCTTTGGCGTGGAGCTTTTACAAAGGACCCGTAAATGTGCGGCAGAACCCATCAAGACAAAGGCTGCATCAACATTTACAGTTTTCTTTTACGTCGTTCTAGTTTCAGTAGTTAGCGCGCGTATGGCGTTGCAACCGGCTGCTGGTGCTGCTATCGCGTCGCCGCCATAACGAACTACGACGACCTTCAACTTTTAATTACCAAACCTCCCCGCCGCCTTCCCTCAGGGTCCCACCTAGTCTCCCCCGCCCCGCCCCGCTCCGCCCCGCCTCGCCCCACCTCGCCCCGCCCCTCCTCGCCCCGCCCCGCTCTCTCTCTCTCTGACTCCATCATGCCCCCGCCCGGTCTCGTCCCTGCCTTTCCCTTCCGTCCCCACCTCTGTCGCTGTCGTACCCTCTGGCCCCTTGCTACCCTGATTCGCAGGTCTGGCACCGCCCTTTCTTGGACCGTTCCCTCCCATCTGCCGACTGAGTAAGCTCAGAACCAGCTTGGCCGCGGGATGCTAGGCTTCGAGCCCAGTCGATGGCAGGATTTTCGTCACTGGCTAAATAGTTGTGACAAAATCAGCCGCTGGCTGGAGGAAACTTCTAGCGGATGGTTGCTCTGATCGTGAGGGATCCATGGTTTCTTCGATCACCACTAGCCAAATGACGGATCAGTGCCAAAAAGAACGGGCTCCGGGCCGCGCGCGATCTCTCATTCCTCTTCCCTGTTATATTCTCACACCTTACTTACACTCACACAAACATACTCTATGCTACCACACATGACGGAAGTCCAGTCGAGAGCTTAGAGCCCGTCCCGGCTGGGGCTGGATTCCTAATGTGGGCACAAGTCCACAACAAGTTTTTATTGGGGAGCACAAGTCCCCGGGGAGGGTACCTGAGCTTTTTGCTTTTATCCGCACCCCCCCCCCCCCGCCGCACATGTACGATAACGGGCCGATATCCGGAGCCGGCCGAAATCCAATTTGCCCTCACGGCAACCTACCATATCACTGCACGGGTCGGGCCGCCTTGCCAGCTCAGAGCTCCTAGCTATCCAAGCTAGTACCGGGGCCAATGGTGCTGTATGACAACGCACCACTCACATGCGCAGGGAAACCAAATGTCTCCTTGAGGCACAAAGTATTGGGCCACTACCACAACGTAGCCACGAGCCCAACATCCCGGCGCCCCAAGAGCCCAACAGCCCGGCTGGGCCTGGAGGAGACACGTAGAGAGGGATTCCTCGAAAGCTGATGTGGAGTTGGGTACCGGATGACATGTGCAAGCATGTGTGGAATCCCGCCTCTTTCCGCAAAAAACATTCACTACACCAACGGGACAAATGACCATTGTAGTGGACGTACCCGGAAACCAATCAGCCCCGTTCCGCCCCCGTGACACTCATTCACATCCGCTTCACTCTGTCCCACTGCATCTCCCCACCCTTCAACCTCCCCACCCTTCACTGTCCCGTGACGTTCACTGTCTCACTCCCCTGGTCTTCGCCTGCTCAACCCGCTCCGCCTTGCTGTCTAGATTTGGTTTTCACCTCCTTGTATCGATGCTGACAGTCACCCTTCCTCGCCTCTCCTCGCTTCCTTAGCCTTCTCTCCTCGCTCCACCCTGACGCGCCGCTTCCGTCAGTCTCTGCAGCTTACTCTTTGTGTTGGGCGTCTTCTCACAACGCAAATTTTCAAGAAGTTACTTTCTGTTCAATATGTTTCTTCTTCATTCAAGGCATATCCTAGACGATTACATTATGATAAACTTCGAAGCAAACTTCTTCAAACAAGCGGCTTTCAATAGAAGATAATCGAACATTGAACTGTTGCAATGTGCCCCTCAGCTGACGAGACACTCCCTGTAAGGTTGGGCACGACGATGTATGCCACTCACCAGAATATTTTCCGCGGACCGCGGATATCTCATGTACAATAATATTTGAACTCCCTTTGGAAATTGCAGACGACCTTTTGAGTTTTAGATAACAGGAAACAAATGAGAAAGTCCAACGCGGCAATGCGGCTGAAACGCCTACTAAGGGGGCCGCTCAGTAAGATGTCTTATTAATTAGGGACCACTGGCGTAAGGGAGAATCGCATGTTTTTTAATATGCACGGCAAAGGAAAAAACAGCAATCTCATTTAGCTATATTTTAGGTGAGGCCAAAAGATTGCTCTGAAAAGCAAGAGGACCTACGTCCTGGGAAAAGCGAGTTTAGTGATGTTTTCGAAGTTGTAATGCGAGTAACCTCGTAGTTATTTGGTATTCGTGGCAGAGTTGGACGCTACATCTGAACGCAAAATGTCTCTTGAGATGCGCGACTACTTTCAGGAGAAATGGCCTGAAATAAAAAAAAAAATTATGTATTTTCTACGAAAATAAAATTGTTTAGCTTTCAGGATGGTAGTTCCTCAAAATTCGTGAAAATTCTATGTGGTAAAGTACTTTATGTAGCCTCGTGGATTGCTCTTGGTCAGCATGCTGGCTTTCCACTACGCGACCCCGGGTTCGATTTCCGGTCAGACCGGATTATAGTGTGTGTAGAGAGAGAAGTGTTCACGTGCAAGAACGGAGGCAGCAGCGGACGGGAGAGGGAACGGGAGAGGGAACGAGAGAGGGAACGGGAGAGGGAACGGGAGAGGGAACGGGAGAGGGAACGGGAGAGGGAACGGGAGAGGGAACGGGAGAGGGAACGGGAGAGGGAACGGGAGAGGGAACGGGAGAGGGAACGGGAGAGGGAACGGGAGAGGGAACGGGAGAGGGAACGGGAGAGGGAACGGGAGAGGGAACGGGAGAGGGAACGGGAGAGGGAACGGGAGAGGGAACGGGAGAGGGAACGGGAGAGGGAACGGGAGAGGGAACGGGAGAGGGAACGGGAGAGGGAACGGGAGAGGGAACGGGAGAGGGAACGAGAGAGGGAACGGGAGAGGGAACGAGAGAGGGAACGAGACAGGGGACGGGAGGACTGACGGGATGAGAGGACGGGAGAGCAGGCGTGGAGGCGGCACAGAACAAAAGTGTGCAAGAACGCGAGAAAACGGAGCAAGGTACGGAGGAGGCAAAAAGCGCGTGAACGGGCTGGGGACAAGGCTGAAGGCAGGGAGTGGGGCGAGAGGGTAATGGGATTCTGGTCGTAATCCCCGTAATCCCGAACCCCCTCTCTCGCTCCCTGGGGCTCTCGAGATAAAAAATCGCCGACAGCAGTGACTGCGGGGAGGATTCTGCGCGTATTACGCCTAGAAATGTCGGCCTGATTAATGTCGCTGGTGGAATGCGGAACGAAATTCCAAATTTCCAGAAGTTCCGGAGTTTCGATAATGAATATAGAGAGCGTTCCACGCGGTGGAATTTGCTTCGTTTTTCGAGAACGAGGGCTTTGTGTGTCCATTGAATTTTGTATGTCATGATTAATGTACATCGTTTTTTTAGATGTTTTATTAATTCTGAAGTAATTTATTCGAATCAGCGGTCACCAACCAAAAGCTTGCACGAGTAAACTTTATATATGAAGTTTGCAGCTGGTTGACAAAATAATAGTAGTTATTTCAATTTGGAATGGAAAAGGAAATTTTTTAATAAGAAAGTAGGTTGGAAGTAACGCATTCATATGTTTTAAAAATTATTTTATTCGAAAATTGTTCGTAACGAGTATGTACGGAGCTTGGAGGTTTTGCTTCCCAGGTTTTTTATGAAGTACATCCGTTCTCTTCCCTATTTCAGAGATGTTCGTAGGAGAATGATGAAAATTTTACATATAACATTTATACATTTTTGGTATATTTGTAAAAAATAATAATTTACGAGATAATTAACGTTTTTTAATATAACATTTTAAGTCAATATTTCATTGTAATCAGAATTATTAGTGCATGGTTCGTTAAATTGATGACAATATTGTATTGATATGTGCATAGATACATTTTTCTCGTTACATAAGTAATGATTTTAATTTAATTGACGTAAAGTGAAAATACTATAATTAATCGAAACTATTAGATGATCTCCGAACTGCAAGATTGAAGATTATGAGTTACGAAGACTTAGAATATCGAAATGAATGTAGTTCTTTGAGTATCCATGGACTGTCGACACTTGCATTTACGTTTAATGAATAGTTACTAGAAAATATATGAAAATGAAATATTTGGATGTATTAATTGCAGTGTTAAATACTTTCTTCTTTTCTATTAATGAGTGTATAATGTTATTTAACTATATGTCCGAAAAAATTAAGTTTGAATACCTTGACCTTCCATGGTTTTTCTTATTGTTTTGGAAACAAACTTTGAATCTTTTATGCGAGACTGAATAAATAATGTGTTATAACAATGTTAATTATATACTATTACTGTCATTATTATTTTCCGTTGTAATAGCTCATACCTAGACGGAGCGACACGTCTCCTCGAGTCCCAGTAGTTACAGTTCGCATTCTGCCTTGGGCTGGAGGGTTGTGCGTGTCCCTGCGTATGTGCGCGCGCTACGGCTCGTAACCGGCAGAAAAACGGCAACGGCAATCCGTCGCATAAACAATTGTAGTGACAAAGGCCTAAAACAATGACACCGCGGCAGGAATGTTTGCTTGTGTTTTTTCTTGGTCCGAAATAATCTAATTAAAAAAACAAATATTTGTTTTACTTCCCTTGGCTAAACACCAAGAATTAATCACAAAGATAAAATAATTATAGCACTTATCATTCAAAAAGTGGTAAAATGCAGTGCATATGGGCATGAAATACTAGCAGGAAAGTAGTCGAGGCAGAAGAACAGAGGCGGCACCGGCGGGCGAGCGCAGCGCAGCATAGAGATCTCAGCGCTTCCGTCATTCGCAGGGCTTCCGGCGCCGGCCCGGCCCCGAGCACCGCAGCTCAGCCCAGCCCAGCGCAGCCACGCCACGCAACACGCTCAGCCGCGGAGAGCGACACAATGGCGCGGAACAGCCTCCTCTCTCGCATCCGGCCGCCACTGACCTCCACGCGAGCCCCGCGCTGCGAGAGGGTTCACGAACTTCGGCCTCGCCTGCCCGCCCCCGTGCCCCGCCCCCAGCCCGCGCTCTCACGCCCGCCTGTTCGCTCACCCACTCGTTCACCAACGGACTTGTTCGCCCGGCCACCGGTTCACTCGTTTGCCTCCCTGTTTACTCGCCCACATGTTCAATCGCCCATCTTTCGTTCGAACGCCCTTCTGTTTAGATGCACACATGTCATCCGTTCACATGTTGGTCCGCCGCCTAAACGTCTCCCTACCTCGCCTATTCGCCCACCCGTTCACCTGCTTGTTAATCCTCTCACCTATTTCTCCGCCCGCCTGTACCTCCGCCCGCCTGTACTTCCGCCCGCCTGTTCCTCTGCCCGCCTGTTCCTCTGCCCGCCTGTTCCTCTGCCCGCCTGTTCCTCTGCCCGCCTGTTCCTCTGCCCGCCTGTTCCTCTGCCCGCCTGTTCCTCTGCCCGCCTGTTCCTCTGCCCGCCTGTTCCTCTGCCCGCCTGTTCCTCTGCCCGCCTGTTCCTCTGCCCGCCTGTTCCTCTGCCCGCCTGTTCCTCTGCCCGCCTGTTCCTCTGCCCGCCTGTTCCTCTGCCCGCCTGTTCCTCTGCCCGCCTGTTCCTCTGCCCGCCTGTTCCTCTGCCCGCCTGTTCCTCTGCCCGCCTGTTCCTCTGCCCGCCTGTTCCTCTGCCCGCCTGTTCCTCTGCCCGCCTGTTCCTCTGCCCGCCTGTTCCTCTGCCCGCCTGTTCCTCTGCCCGCCTGTTCCTCTGCCCGCCTGTTCCTCTGCCCGCCTGTTCCTCTGCCCGCCTGTTCCTCTGCCCGCCTGTTCCTCTGCCCGCCTGTTCCTCTGCCCGCCTGTTCCTCTGCCCGCCTGTTCCTCTGCCCGTCCGTTGGTCCGCCTGGACGTCTGGTCGCCACTTCGCTTGCCCACTTGTTTGCTCGCCAGCCTGTTAGACTGACAGCCACTCAGTTCCGCGGCGTGCCCACTCATCACTTGGGAACTACTGGGAAACACGTGATCAAGACTGAGTTGGGTTTACACGGTCAAATGACGCGATGCTATCGCGGGGATCAAAGGTTTACCAATTAGAGTTAACAACCACCTCTGGTCAGCACTTCGGTCTTGGTGCAACAGTCTGCGGGTGATATAATGGATATTTGACACAACTAGTTTGTATGTCTCTTATGGTCGTTCCCATTTACTTGTGTGATTTAATAGCCCAGGAGTTGTATCCTCAGAGGTGGTATCGCCTACATCAAGGGTATTTCTAAATTTGAAAGATATTTTTCAATACCTAGTAAAATTAATATAACAGTTAAAAAATAGTTAATATAAAAAGGTGGGGGGTGTAAAATACCTTGGTTGAGGTTCATATAAATATTTTCGGCGCTTAAGGATCCGAGAACTTTCATATGATGTTTTAAAATATTTAAAAAACCTAATTAAGACGTAAACTCAAACAGTACCAATATTTATGTGGTTCGGTGTAAAATGCCAGAGTATCCTAGTGGTGGTTATGCACAAAGTCACATATTTACTCAGCAATGACTAAATTTGGAAATATCGTATTCATATTGAATTTACATTTAATAGTTCCACAATAATGGAAATATGTATCATAATAAAATATTGTGACACTTTGCGAATTATTAGAACATTTGAATTCTCAATGTTATTTTGAACCTGCTCTCAATTTTGTGAAGGTTTCAGATAAACAAAGATAATAAAGCGTATTTAGGGCAGTGACTTAGCATCGAAGAACGTCAGCTCTGTTTTAATGAAATTAAAATACAAACAAATTGAAGTTATGAAACCATGAAGAGAGGTTTTAATGAACTGATAATTAAAATAAAAATAACTTAACCAAATTACACGCATAATGGAATACGTAGAAAGACTTTAAATAAATTCATAATTTATATTTAATCAATCTCCTTTGTCTGGCCTGATCGCCACTCCCAATAAACGCGCACAATATCTCACTCAAATGTCAATGAACATTTTTTCTGTACTTTTAGCGTCGTGTTTAACGTTCTGTGTAGCTTCTTAGATGATATGTGACATTTTCTGCGCGATCACTGTATCGATATATTTGTCCAGTTATTGTCAATAATATCCGAAGGAGTTTTAACTCTAGAGGAAATGAAATGTACGAAATGGAAAATAATCTAATTTGTCTTTGTGATTAAAGTTTATCCACTTCACGTTTATCAACGCATTCTATGGAAAATGTACGTCATACACTACCGAAATAAGTCTACTCATGTCAAGAGATAAATCAAGTCAATTTTAACAAGTTTTTACTTTCTCGAATACCGACAAATTTAAGGAGTTCCTGAAGTTGAAATATTTTGAACAGCCTCGAACACTTAAATTATTGAACATATAGATTTTTTCTGAAGACTAAATTTGTTCCTCTCAACTAACTTTTAATTATGTAATTTAATTGTTCTAAAATGATACGTAGATATCGCTCAATTTTGAATCATGTCTCGCATTATTTAAAATATAAAAAAACGGTATTATTTAAAATTCCTCAAAAACGGCTTCAAATTTTCGTCTCAAAACTTTTTCTAGAAATAATGATAAATTTACTCTCGAATATAATATCAACGACATTTTGATGTTTTATTTGATTTTTTCAAAAATTAAACAAATGTAAGATTTGGAAATATCTCTCACATATCTAGAATTTACATTACGGGTGTTTGTAATTACGTAATATTTACATTACATCGTTGCGTTTGTGAGTACAAGTTCTTCAAATAATTTCTAATGAAGTTTCTCGAACACTACAAAAATATTTCTATGAAAATGTGTTCAAAATTATGCATTATTAAGAAAGGTTAACCGACCTTTTCACAAAAATGGCTCCAAATTTTTCAGTGAAAAATTACATATTGCCTCATATTTTACTATTTTGTAATATCTTTAAACTTGTATTTCAATTTTACTATTAAGAAACCGAAAACTTGAGAAAATGTGAAAAATATCGCTTTGGGGGCAAATAACTGGCAGCTTGGAAGAGAGTGAAGCAAACCCGAAGAGGTATCCCAGACTAAAAACATTAGGAAGCGACTTGTTCGATAAAATGTTCCATTCTGTAGCTCAACTAGTTTACGTATGTAGCACTTTAAAGAATTCCTATTTGTGAGAAAATACCCGTTTCACTGTTCCACTTGTTTGCTGACAAAGAAAGTTTTTCCTGCCAACGCCTACCAACAACCAGTGTCTTAAATACGTGCTCGTTACATATATTTGACATTGGAAACGAAAGAATTCTTTACAAGGATTATTCGGATATAATAACAGCTATTTGGGCTAATACTTCTAAATGGTCATCGTGTTAGTCATTACGACCGTAAATCTAACACGGGTATGTTTGTTTATGCTGACCTCCTCTTGCTACGAAGTTTGCGAGGCAGAAAATATTTCCAATATTTTCTTGGAACCGAATATTACACGTGAATTTGATGATGACGATCATTCTTTTGCATTTGTTTGTGGAACTAATGTGTGTCACTGCTCTAATTTGATAACCGACACCTTTTCAGCCAAACGCGTGCACGTAACGCGCAGTGAACACGTTCGCGTCTTACTTACCGCGAGTCGACGCCGCTCACAGCGGTTCTCGTTTGTTTCGAGGTCCACGGAATCGGACGTGCGTCCCCCGTTGGGTGGCGCTGTGGCCTGCTGAATCGCGCAACACAAAGCTTTCGGCTCCAGCGGGCCGCACGGGATCCATCGGGGCCCGGGGCTGCCGTGCTGCGGGAGGGAGGGCGGTGGACGACTGGGCGAATGGACGGGTGCACGGGGAGCGACTGGCGCGAGAGGGTGGCGACAAACTGGACGTAACGAAGCGCGCGCTGCGGTACACTGAAGACAACGCTCAAGCGTCCACGGTCCGTGTACGAACGCATTCTAATAAATCACGTCAATATCTGGGCTGCATTTGGGCGGCCTTGGTGTAGCTTCAATTGGAGGTAGAAAAACAAAGCGAGTGGGCTGAACTACGCATCCAGAAGGCTCCGGAAGGCAGAATTCTCGATTCGACAACCCAGTTCGGCAATGCGGTGCCTTAGGCTTTAAATTGTAATAGTTTTATAAAGATTTTAATGGAGGATGTTGCGATATCACGTAAACGAATTTATAAATATAATACGTGTACATGACCTCAATCGGCTCGAAATATCTTTAAACTGTAGAATAAGGCATTTGAAAACTGAGCCATTTCGTTTAGGCACATCTATCTCATTGCAAATATAACTTAATCCTAATTACTGAAGTCCAGAGCACAATATAGTCCTTATTACTTTCTATTATTATTCATTTATTTATTCAAATTAAATAATGAAACATTAAGCGTAGTAAACATTCATAAAATGAAAATATGAAGTGTTATTCTATTATTGTAATTCGTCTTCTTCCCTGCGATCTGTAATAAAGTTGAATTTTGCCGATTATTTACGGCACAACTTTTTGTGCATGCTGCAAAGGGTGTATGGGCACTAGTGTACAGAAATGCCCGATACTAAATACAGAATGTGCATTTCTTCACGCACTGCCCACTTTCCACACCCTGCTTGCTTAGCCTTCGTTCCACCTGGAGGGAGCTTCCGGTGAAGGGCAGTTTCATTTTCCTCGCGGACTCGCTTCCTTCGCCCTCTCGCTTTGATTTGTGCAGCAACATCACGCACGAGGTGCGTGAAGGTAGTTGAGTTGCCTCGTCCGTTGTGCAACAACGCTGCCATCTATACAAGACACACACGCGTCATTATTCGTTGGATTTTTACCTCCACACAGCGATAGAAAAGTAAGAGATAGAATAGGAAGAGATAGAATAGTAAGATGCCCGAGTAGTACCGTTGCTACAAAATAAGGAATTTTGGAATTAAATGTTTTCATTAAATGCTGATTTTAGCAAAGGAGCCCCCTCCCCCAGCCACAACATGAGCAGATGACACAAAATGTGCACTTATTTGATCGAATTAAATTGAATATTTAATATTCTGTTCTATTTAATCTCACGTCTCTAGACCTTCCTCTTGGTAAACGATTAGCAATGTGGAATGTTAACCTACGCGTATTACGGACTCTGTTATGTTGTAGTGCCCAGGATAGGGAACGACGTTCAGTATGAAGATATTTTAATTATTATATTTATAATTTACTTAGACCAACATTTTTGCAAGGGTCCAACTACTAACACTTATCAGGAACACTACTTCAATAAAAAACTCTATCCATCAAACGTTTGATAGCCCTTTTAGCCGTTTGATAGCTGCTTTTAGAATTTCATAATCTGATTTCATAGTATGAAATTCTTTGCATGTAACGTTCCTATTTATTGATATCATCACAAGTTCATTTTTTACTAATGACACTGAACACCTACTTTCAATATAAGCGAATTTCATGAGACTTCATGTCGAACGCATCGATAACGTAAATCTAGGATGAACGAGATTAGAATACCGAGACAATGAATCTTGAAACGTCATAACTGTCTATACCTTTTGAGAACAATTGGCTTATGAGATAGGACGCAAATTTTTTTTTACTAAAAGTTAGCGGTAGAGGGCGTTCCCGCCGTTGTAGGCGCCCGGTGGCCGGGAACCGTCGGGGTGCTCCCAGGGGGAGGGGGAGGGGGAGGGGGAGAGGGTGGCGGTGGCGGAGGGGCGCGCTAATTACGAGACGCCTTGGGCGTCAGGGCGAGCGCAGCTGGGGGGGGGGGGGCAGGGAAACGCGCCCTTGCGACCGGCCACGCCCACGCGTCCCAAACGTAGGTGACGGGCTGTTGTTTTGTTAGCAATATTTAAATATAAATTGAATGAAGTTTCTTTACCAATACACATTAGCAGGGCTTGGATTTTTAGGAGCTAAAATATCGGATAATATTTATTTTTATATGCTTCTTCTGTTACTGCTATACCCTTAATAATGCATAGACTAGTCTCGAAAAGTCCCTACCGCCTTAAATATGTGAATGTTACTGGGCAAGTATACCTAGGTTAGTTTGCCATAGCTTTTCCTAGGGACGCCAGTGAACCAATTTTGAAGTTTCATTCGAATACCAGATAGTGCAGGTCTAGATACAATACCTGCAATCTTATCCAGTAATTCAAATCACAACTTTGATTGGTGCTAAATTGCTAGAGTATTTAAATTTGCCGTGATTGGCCAAGTGCCTTTCCTGGGATCTGCTGTACATGCCGACAAGCTTCCGCATGCATGCAGTCGCTTTTGGCTCTGTCTGGGGGATGCCGCAACCTTCTTTTCCGGCAGCGTATAAGCGACAGTGCAATGCGCTGTTGACACGCATTACTACGAACATGGGTACCACGGACGTGAGAGATAAGTGAAATTTCAAAACATTCACACTTACTGACAGGCGACGACTCGTAATGATGAGATGTTCATAACTTTAGCCAAAGCCGAATCTTATCATCTCCGTGACTTCGTGTGAATCAGCTGAGCAGCAACGCGGAACGCTGGCTGTGCGAAAGTAAACAAATCTTCGCAAGCTGATTGCTTCAGAGCGGGTCACACGAAGTACCACAGCATATGGCAAGAGAGAACTGTCAGAGTCGCTGGCACGCTGCCAGTTCTGTGGGTACCGATGCCAACGTTTCCGCCGCTACGCTGTGACCTTCGAGGTGAAATGCATTTCGCCCTGAGGAAGGTCGCAGTATGCCGGCCGAAACGTTGGTATCCCTGCCTAGTCCGCAGCGTCTCCCGGACAGCGAAGAAGAAAAGCACTGCAGTAGACGGCGCCAAACATTCTTCCTCACAATAATTATGTTACGTTCCTCATTTACCTAGAATAAACTGAACCTCCGTGAGTTTACATTTCCTACTCCAGATTTAAATTGCATACTGATACTCCTTGTCACATTATATCTAAATAAAATTCAATAAAACTCGCTTTCCTAGTAACTTTCGATCATATTCTATTTCATTCAATTTTAATTAATTGCGAACACTTTTTTACTTGTTTCGATGCACTATTACGTTTCAACCACAAACTCAGTTTAATCAGGTGACCTAATTGGACTCTAAGTCACCCTCCTTAACAAGAACTACCACGCAATTTCTCACAAAATAATGTGCGGTTCAGAAAATTCAAACGGTCGTTTATATTCCGCACAATCACGACCTCATATGCAGAAGAGAACTACGAAAAGAGCCTTGTAAGAGGCGTATTTACACAAGTAGAAAAATATTGAAAAGAACAGGTCATTTTGTTAGCACAGAAAGAATTATTTAATGCGTTTTTACTGAACATATGAAATGTAATGTTGCACGTAATGGCATGTTAGATCATTAGAAGGAAACACACTGAAGTACACAAAAGAAATTAACTAAATATTGCATTTCTTAAATTAAACCAAAATCGTTTTATTCAATAAATAATAAACACAAATTTAATTTCTAGCATTAAAAACACTGGCAAAAAAATCACCTTGAATATTCCTGGCACGTGTTCGATATCTTCACTGCGTCTTAATCAATGTTTTTGCTGCCGTACAATTCTGAATTCGCAATAATGAATACAATTATCTTCCTTATCCCGTAGTGGGTTTCTGGTCGCGTAGCTCTTCAAGTGTTTGAAAAGTGGTTGTGTCGACAGCGTGGGAGATAAATGTGAACTGAAGCTTTACATCAGGAAAATCTGCCGACAGGCAACTTTCCTTTGAGTTAGTGACGGCGGCGTACGTTTCTTAGAAATCAGGTTCTAGTGCAATTTTAAAAATATATTCGTATTAGAGTTAAAAGATAGTCAAAAATACTTGCCAAACTAAAACATCTTCACATTCTTAAACATTTAAATGACAAAATATCAAATTTCAGAAAATAGTGAAAACTCTCTGCACAGCGTATCTACGTAATGTTTAACTAGTGGTGCTAAATCAGCACGTTCGGCTTTTTTCGCGCAGCATTATATAGCTTTCCCTCTACTGTGTAAGCGGTGGTGAGAATGTAAAGAGGAAGGGAAGACACATGAGTCATGGTTCCCGAGAAGACCGAGCTCTTAGTTTCTGACGTATTAGATTATGATTCAGCTTTGGACGCTAAGTGATGCCAAAATCAAACGGGAAAGTTGATAAATAATATAAATTTATAAAGAGCCCAAATATATTAGTCAAATAACTAGATGAATATGTTTGAGATCATTATTAATTTATTTTGGCGCAAAGTCGCATAAATCTATCTCATAACTCGTTAAACTTAGCGGCGCCCGAAGCTGAATCATTCTCTACTATTCATCAGCCACCAAGAATTGGCTTTCTTAGGAACCTTTTCCTATTATCTTCACTACCGAATTAACATTTGACTGATTAGTGTCTGTTATGCTAACGTCAAATATACAAGATGATAAACTGTTGTTTCTCAGGGCTATTGAGCTCTCCTTTAGTACATTGCAAAGAAGAGGTGCAAAAGGATGTGGCAAACTTGTAATTTAGCTTCGGCATACACTCTCACGAGAAGAAATTTCATCCATTGCTTCTAAAGACGAAAACGTTGTGTAGAAAGCTTTTAACTCATCAACCGCTAAACGGCCACATGGTGCGCGTCATGTCCGTTAACGATAGCTATCACAAAACAATCAAATCAAAGTAGAAATCTTTTCGATGTAATCGGGTAGAAATCCCTTCGGGCACGGTATGTACTGCACTCCCAACAGTTGCCGCTAGAGCATTCACTGTGAGGGTTGATTCAAGCACGGTTGTCTGATTTTAATTTCACACCACCAAACGGGTTATTTTTGTAGTTACGGGACACCCTCGTTGGCGGCCTCTCTCGGCGCTGTTGGCGCGGCGCAGCCTGGCGCAGCCTGGCGTGGCGAAGCTTCGCGGTGTCAGATGCCCCGCGGCGGCGCCTGCAGAGGCGCTGATCGATCCACGACCCGCGGAATGCGCTGCCTTTAATTTCTGCAGAGGGGCCTCCATCGCCCTCTCTCGCTGCTTGGCTCTCTCTCTCTCTCTCACGCTCTCTCTCTCTCACGCTCTCTCTCTCTCACGCTCTCTCTCTCTCTCACGCTCTCTCTCTCTCTCACGCTCTCTCTCTCTCTCACGCTCTCTCTCTCTCACGCTCTCTCTCTCTCACGCTCTCTCTCTCACGCTCTCTCTCTCACGCTCTCTCTCTCACGCTCTCTCTCTCTCTCACGCTCTCTCTCTCTCACGCTCTCTCTCTCTCACGCTCTCTCTCTCTCACGCTCTCTCTCTCTCACGCTCTCTCTCACGCTCTCTCTCTCTCACGCTCTCTCTCTCTCACGCTCTCTCATTGGGTCACATTGGGTATTAGATAATGTACACTGTTCTAAAAATGCAAATATTTATTTTAAAATAATCTCCGTGAAAAATATTATAGTAGAGACGAAATGAACCCGCCTCGAAACAAACATGCATAGATAGTTGGTATCGCAGCATCTCAAACGCGCAAGGTTGCAGACGGCCGTGCTTTTGGACAGCCCTCGGCACAGACGGCGGCGCGGGCCGCAGCCGGAAACACAGAGCCGCGGCGGATGTACATTGTTCTTCAGTGCAAGGCTGCGAATCTGATTAGAGAGCAGCCTCGCCGCCGATGCAAACACAGGTAGACAATGTTTTCAAAGTCACAGTGACGGTCGGCGCAAGATGACGGAGAAAAGCAGCGACCAATCATAAAGTGGACGTTCTGGATTGAGGACGTAAATGGTTGACAGAGCATTTCTTTCTAAGTGGTGTAATGGGAGTGGCGGAGTGGATAATTTGAAAGTAAGAATGCAATTTGGTTATTGGCAGTTTATTTGATTGAGGACAATGTTACGGAAAAATAAATGGGCTATAATATTTGAAAGAGTCAATAGTGAATGCCGGAAGATCCTCAAATTCATTCACGATCACAGAGGCAGCATCACATGCCCGTGAATATGGCGAGATATTTGGAGTGCAAAGAATCACTACCATTATCATTCTTAATATTGATATTCTTAATATTGTACTTTTCCATTAATAAATTGACATAATGTGGAAAATAAAAATATCCATTTAATTATTTATTTAGGGCCGACAATTCTATGGCATACATCAACTTGGCATAATATTGATTGTAAACCGAAAAGAACAATACAACATTTAAGCAATTCAACAAAATTCAAGAACAGTACCTAGGTTTACATTCTTTACCCCTCAAATAACCAAAAGGCCTTTCTTTCTGTACAACTACTTTTTATATGTGTTACTATCGACCTTTAAATGGTTGAGATACCCAGAAAGTAGAATTAAATCCAAAAGCAATAAAATACTTTCGATTTTATTGAAAAATGCAAAATTTTATTGTTTCTCAATCTACTCCCATATGGCGCGTACACCTAAATTATCATATTCAAACGCACCGCGTCATCGCTAACAACACAGCTGACGTCGTGGTACGGCAAGTCCCCAAGGAGAAGTCCGCCTACCAATAAACATATTCGCATGTTGCTTATTGAATAGGAACTTGTTTCCAGTAACTCGGGCTAATTTTCAAATGTTTCAAACTAATCTCGCTATGTTCGTAGTATTATTCATCACTCAAATATTTTTCGTTAAAAGGTGGGACAATAATTCCAGAAAACGTGTGCAGATTTCACATCTCCCCATACGTCACATATAGATTTTACTGTTCACTAACAAAATAAATCAAATCAAACGTCTTGATATTCTTGTTATAAAAATCTTCTTTCTCTCTGTCTATTAATATATTATAATAACGTACTATAATATACTCTATATTTTTTGAGTATATTTGAAGGCTGTATTTGGTAAAATATTTAATAAATTGTAGTATTATTCGAGGGTATTTTATTGTTGATCTTGCAGCTGCATGCCAGAATTTCCGCAGCTGCATGCCACTATTCATGGTCTAAACTTCGTTCAAAGTAAATTCGCAGCAATAATTAACCTTTCCTTTTTCCACTTTAAAAGTTTTATCTCTTTAGAACAGTTTTCTCGCTATTTAAGTTGCATCAATGTCGGTTCACAGTCAACAAAACATTGTAGAAGTTCCTTTCTTTACAGCACCTCTTCGTGAAGCCATTGCTGTGAATTCAAAGAAATTCCCAGAAAATTTATTTCTATAGTTTCATTCCATTGTTTGTTTCCAAGTACAAAGCGAACAATGAAATGCAAAGAGAGAAACGACTTAATTGTGATGGAAGATGCATCGCCGACTGAGACCTTTTAACGTAAACAGAGACAGTGTAGAGACGAATAGGTCTACTCTTCTGTATAAATGCTTGTGAATTTATGTCAAAAGTAGCTTCCTTAACTTTCTTTAATTTCAATAAATTTTCAGCGCACACAAACGTTAGTAAACAGTTCGATACTGAAACGTTCAATTGAAAACTCATAGACTGTATGAATTTATTTTTAAAGAAGTTTATTCTAGAAAGTTTCTATAATTTAATTCAAAGACATGGCACGACATATATTTTATTGGTGTGTATTGAGAAAATTTAAATTGGAATTCATCACAGCGCCCTTCTGATGACAATTAAAACAAAAACCACAGAGAAAAAATTACAATACTTTTACTGTACATTATAATGCGTTAAGGGCTTTACTCATCTATTCTTAAAATCATAGTGGAGCTACAACAATTCTTTATTTATTGTATAATTTATTTCTGAATTTTTGGAAATTTCAAGAGTTTAACGAAAATGAGACTAAGGCATATTTATGCATTCTTGAAAAAAATATTTGAAAGTCGTTTTTGTGAAAGTAATTGCAGAAAAGTTGACTACATTTCATTTTTAATATTTCAAAATTCACAAAATTCAATTCAATTACAAAGAACTTAGTTTGAAAATAATTGACGTGTGATTATTTACTTCATTCTGAATCGCTGTCAGTCATAGCATTTCAATATTATACTTTCTCTAAGGTTTGCGTTAATTCGTATTCCGAGTTATCTTATGAATACCATTGCGATAGAATAGATGCTCGCAGTTCCAAAAACCACAATTTCAATTGAAATAAACCTACCTCATATCACAATAAAGCATGTTCTCAAAAGAACGTGAACGTTTTTACGATATACAGATTGCTTTGTGTGTTGGATACGGCACGAACGCACTTAAACTTTGTCTGAAGCTTTGTTCGTGCTGTTTGCACGCAGTCAACTGAACATTTCCCTCTGAAGAGACATGCTCTAAGCTGTATTATACATCCGAAGTCGGGAGCCTTAGGAGCTGGATGCATCAGAATATCAAGGACGCACGGCCATGTCGCTTAGAGAAGGCTCGGAAGCTTCATGGGGGGGGATATTGTCCGAATTGTGTGAGGAGCTTAAGAGGTTCAGATGTTGACGTAAACTGACGATAATAGATGACAAATAATATTCTGACCGCATTTTGTTTCTAAGAAAGAAAACATCTTGGAAGAAAGTTGATTCCTTCGAAAGTGATCAAATGTTTGTGTAGGATTTTATCAGTCATTCTTACTGAACATTATATTTACATTTTTTTTAGAATTACGCCTTTTTTTACTTTATTAATGTAATGTAATCAAACTGTAAATTTATACTGAGTTAAGGCTTTCGTTTAGCAGGAAATGAATCAGCTTCAATTATCACTCTAGTTAGATATTGACATAATAATGTTTAAAATCCAAAAACCCTATCGCATTTGATTCTGATTTCATCTATCTTTTACATACATTAGTATTCATTTTTATAAACTAGAAGTCACTAAAATTGAAGACGTTTACCACCAATGTCGCCAGGCGTCTTTTCCCTATAATCTTCATCATATTTGTTTTCATTTTTGCCTGTCATATGATTTCGAGCCATCGAGGTTACGAAGGCATGCCGGAGGCCGGGCATTTTCTTTCGCTTCTTTTCAGTTGCGGTGTATTTTCCGTATTCGCCCCCTCCCATTTTTACACTCCCCTCCCCATCCTGTCCCAACCCCCTCTGAACAACGCCGGTCCTCACCACCGTGCACAATCTTCTCCAGCTTCTTTTGAAAATTTAGCGTTTTTTCGGATGCAATAAATATGTGCGGACAATAGTTACGTAATTGTAATGCATGTTTGTTCGGAGACGTGACAGCTTTCCTCATCTGGAACGTAAATTCGACGCCAATCGACATGGTGGTTTCCCCCACCAGGTATGATGCTCGCACAACCTCTCAGTTTCCATCTCCATAGACGTGTGGTAGAGTAGAGCATTTAAAGTGTATGTGTAATGGGAGAGGAAAGAACACGGATAAGGATGGAAAGTTCACGCGTTATCTCTTTGTTAGAATATTGCTCAGACATTCCCCTGGTATGTCTAATGACCAGAGCAGCGTGCCGATGGAATTCTCCCCGTTGTGACTGAATTCGACGCAACTATGTGGCTACTGTCGAAAGCCCATCCCCATAGAGACCCAAATCGCAGGATCCCTCGGGCAGCATCGCTCCGATATTCCCCACGCGGCCATCGCAGCTGGTTGTTCAACGTCGTCCACCCTCTCGTTCCCTTCATTCCTATCTCCACCCTCTCTTTCCTTCTCTTCTCTCTTATTTCCTCTTCTCTCTCCTTTTCCCTTCTCCCCTCTCCTCTCTTATTCTCCTCTGTCATTTCCACTTCGCCTCTCCCTTCCTATTTTTCGCTCCTTCCCTCTTGTTCTCTCCTTTCCTTTACTCTCCTTCCCCCTCTTCCCCTTTCAACTCTTCTTCTTCCCTCTCACTTCTACTTTTCCTCTCCTCTTCTCCTGTGCTTTTCTTCGCTCTTTTCTTCCCTCGCCTCTTGTCTTCTTGCTTCTCCTTTCTTCTTCTGCCGTCTTTTCCCTTTTCCTCACTCTTTCCTGCGTCTCCTCGTCCCTTATTCTTCCGTTGCCTCCCCTAACCATCCACTAACCCGCTCCGTTCCAGCCAGCTTCTGCGCGCGGCCTGCGGTTCCGGGCGGCATGGAATTCCCTCCGCGGGCGATAAGCACCCCCGCCCGCCCCCGCCCGCCCCCGCCGCCCGCGGTCGATGGCGCTGGGCGAGGAGGCGGCGGCGCTGCCGGCGTGGATCCGCCGGGCGGCGGGGGCGAGGGATCGGCGCTGGTGCTCACCGCTGTTCTACCGGCGATGACGACCAGGCCAGGGTACGAATAACTCACAGGCATCCCACGTGGAACACGTTTCAAAAAGCTTTTAATGATTAATCCTATCAAAGATATAGGGGATGGTTTTTACTTTCCCGTATACGTACGTATTTACGGAGTTAATATACGTAGTAAAGGGAAAGTTATGTGATGATGGGGAAAATCGATTTTGAGATTTCGACGAAAGAAAAAAGTATTTTTTAAACGACCGTCCGTCTATCAGTCTGTCTGTCTGTCTCTTTGTCTGTCTGTCTTCTGTCTATCTGTCCGTCCGGTGTATGGGAACAACACTAGCGCCTAAACCGTTTTTTGTTCCAAGCATGTTTCTAAATATTATTAAGAAAGGTTTTTCAGGAAATAAAATACGATAATTTTAAATGCAGATTAATGTGCATATTTAAGAATTGGTAGGTCATAAATGCATATTTTTAAAAGCATATTTGACGATTTTAGAGCATATATTTCTTATCTATTCTATATTTTTTCTACTTTTCTAAGCCCACTGCTACGCCTGCAGTAAAATAAAATCTAATTAATCTACATATGAAATACATAGAATTTATAGACGTAGTACATGTGAATAAGTAGCATTTTCTGTAAGAAACAAACTGCCTTTTCTTGGATTCAATAACTTTCTTCGAAGCAGACGAAGTGGTACAAAACGAGCCGGAGACACCCCACTTTTCTAATATTTGGGTCAAGTGCAAGATGAGAAGTTCGAGTTACTGGTTTAATTCGAGATACCGCAAATTCGGTGTATCCTGCAATAATGAGGTTTGTGTTACCAGTGGTTTCCACTACTACCTTTCATCTATCAAACTTTCTCATCATCTGTCTGCGGACGCCCTTATAACCGTCGTAAAAGGCATGCCATCCCGGAACTAAACTACTGTCGACTTCCACCACCAGCGAAGGATTATCAAAGCTACGTCGCCCGACGCCTGCCTCGCAGCAGGAGGCATGAAGACGGCTAAGGTCACATTGAGATGGCTGAGCTCATCTCTATGGTCACATTGAGGAAAGAGCTCGGATAAAAATATATTCCCTCCATTATTTTACACATGAACTACCTACCAATGAGGTTTCGCAATTCCTTTCATCTCAATATAATAGAGTCGTTGCATACATGGGATTTAAACAATTACGTTTTATCTATTATTTTCTTTTTATAGTCTGAACTTGAAATTGTTCTACAACATGGCTGCAAAATTGGTTTATCGCTGCGACATGCACTTGGTTGAAAATACAACACGGTTAAACCAAAACAATTACATTGTGTTTCGTATTCAGAATTAAACTTTATATTATTTCTGATGAAATAATCTTCTGAAATATCACTCAGGCTTTCTGAATTGCAGATAATGTCCATGGATTCATCTGTAAATTCTCAAGTACGCTATTTCATGACATATTTTGTGTTCCATTCCAAACAGATCCGAGAAGTGACAGGGCCATGAGTTTCGACACCCCCTTTTCTTGATTGAAATAGATCACTCTTTGGGGTATTACAAACATTTGCTGTATTTTTGTGGTTTTATTCGACAATTGCAACGCGAATGTTCTAGTATAACCTTAAACAACGTGTCGTGCGCGTTCCTACATTTGTCACTTTCTTATCATGAAAAATTAACCAGATTTGAAGAAACGAGTTTTCACTTCGTCGATTGATTGAGGGATGATTGACTGTTAGTGTTTCCGGGCACGTCTCCTACTAAGGTCATTAGTCTCGTAAATAGATTGCATTTTCCCCTCGAGAGGTGGCGATGATCTTCCCCGTCTGGATGACGTGATCTGGCGTCGGTTAGCATATTTCCCCAACAAGGTATCTCCCACCAGCGAGGCACAGCCCCAGCCGGGACAATCTCTAAACTCCCGAACGATCTTCTGCCATGTGTGGAAGTGTGGTGTATGTCAGTACAAGTATCTGTAAGTAAGAAATGAGAATAGGACAAGGAAGAGGAAGGAAAGATCGTCAGTAGCTTGTTTCTTAGAGTACTGATCATGCATCCGCCTGGTCTTGGTGGGAAAAAAACACGGGAAACCAATCAGAGTAGCTGATCGCTAGAATTCTTCTCCATTGATCGGCTGAGTTCGACCTAGGTAGTGTCAAATATCCTCAAATAGGCGGGATTCAAACCCTAGGAAATTGTTTCTCAACTTCTCAGTCGGAGCGCTCTAAAACTACCATCAGCCAAACAACATATATAAAAACCGAAGATAACCTCGCTCTCCGCCACCCACGTGGCGGCTTCTTAAGAGGTTTTTTGTCAAAACGAATTTTGTCCGATATTTGTGTCTTTGCAACTGCCGTGCGGCAGCGAGTCGCGTGTTGCGCAGGATCCCGTCGCTTAATTTATATCGGCGCTGGGCGGCGGTGGCAGCGCGCCACCGCGGGGGGGGGGGGCGGCGGCGGCGGCGCGAGCGCGTCGGGGACGCCCCGGGCCTATAAATGACAGGCCGCCGCCGCCGCCGCCGCCGCCTGGGCTGTCACGAGCGCCGCCAGATTCCATCGATCGAGTGGGCAGCGGATGCCCCGAGGGGCCGACGCAGACGCCCTGGAGGCCCTCTGCGAGGGAGGGCCGTTTCTTAAGGCCGACGTTTTGATTCTGCTTCCGCCGTGGCGCGTGGCTTCCAAGTACGCGGAGCTGGAGACTGCGAGTTTGAGTCTCTTGAGAGGTCTCAACGTATCATTCATGCGGTTGCCGGCTGTGTGATGGAGGATTAGGAAATCAGACTAGACTGCGTTATGGAGAAGTTGTTTATTCACAGTATAGTTTCATACAATCTAGCTTATGCTGCACATTACTTCCGGAAACGTATCTCGCTCGTGTTTGTCGATGCTTTTGGAACCATTGTAACTTGTTTTTCAAACAGGCGTGACTATGCTGGAGGGTAAAGTGAGATTCCATTTCAAATATTGTGGCGTTTTCGGTGCTCCGTCAGTCATATGTCACTGAATTAAATGTCTACTTTACACGTGCATGAACATCTCTCGTACCTAGGTAAAATATGCGCGGAATATGTCACAGATACAAATTGTTAATAAATAATTTATTATGGCATTCAGCTGTCAGACAGTCAAAAGAAAGGAAGTATGCAGTAATGAAATGTACAAATGTAGTCAACAGTACCCCCTCTGATAAGCCCAAACATGTCACTACAAAATTTTAAAATGTATCTCACAAATACCACGCTGTATGAATGGTTAACGGCCACTGGTTTTTATACATCTGTAGTATTATAACGATCGAAGAAAATTCGAAAAAGTAAATGCACAACATAATTTCTGTCCTATGGGAAAAACACCAGTAGTGATAACTGCATCAGTGGTGGCCTGCTCAATCAAAACATTGAGAAAGAAGAATTGAGAACTACGTACCTTCTCCAAACGTAAACTTTATGTCATCTAGTGGAGAGTAGAAGAATAATGATGATTTTTTTAATTTCTTTTCTTCTCTCTGTATATAACACTGAGTTGAAAAATATTATTAATTGGCAATGGAATAACGAGGAATTAACTGGTGCTCTTTTGTATTTAAATTGCCTGAGTGGCCATTTGTGAGTGGAGTTTCTAACCATTACCAAACTTTTGCAGTTCTGACGTGCCAAAATATAGTTAAAAATCTAGAGTGGAAAATAAATAATAAATACATATAGAGAAAATTAAAAATCCATCATTTTCGGTAATGTTATCAGAAACAGTATTTCTAACAGCCCATTAAGCCCATTGAGTTTCACATAACGAACATGTAGCGCCATATCCCAAAAATTTAAGAAATCTACAATTTTTTTTTAAACTGCGGACTCTCCTGGTGCTTCTGCTCTACTTGTTCGCCCTCCGCCCATTTGGAAGCCCTCTGCCCTCTGCCCCGCACCGCGGCCGTCGCCCTCGGAGGTGGGACTTGCGCCAATCGGCGTCGTCGAAAGGTTTCCGCTCGGGGGGCGGCGCGATGATATCACCGTTTCCGTCAGGATGACATCTCCCCAACGGCGGCGTTTCGGAAACCTATTTTTGGAAGGCGAATATTTTTGAACGTTGCTCTAATCGCTTGGCGTATTTTGGGGCTGTAAGTAGTGGAAATGAGATGTATCTTGGCAGTTCATTTCACGTCTTAACACCAAAATGTGACAGTATTTAACATGTATAATGTTTTTTAAATTTTTTTTGAATGCTGTCGTTATCAACTGATTTTAATTTAAGTAATTGTTATAATTAATGTAATTAAATATGTAATATAGGCCTACTACACAAAAAGCAGAAAAGATAAATATTCTATAATTGACTTTAAAAATAAAAATTAGCCTTGGTAATTGGAGCAACTGCACATCATACAAAACAACATTAAATAACTAAAAGTCAGAGATATTCAAGAGCGTTTAGTATATGAAGCTTAACTGTACATTTTAACATAAACACATTTACTATATACATATTTACCGCGCGCGATCTTTCCTTCCTCTTCTTTGTTCTATCACCACCCCTTACACACTGATACTCACACACACAAAACCTCACACACACTTAGACACGTGCACTACACTACAACACAATGCATGTCTCGGCTGGGCCGTCGCCCCGCTGATGGGAGATACCTAGTTGTGAAAACCCCGCAAGCTGACGCTACAGACCTCACCATCTATTGGGGGAAGGTCGCCGCCACCTCCCACAGTAAAAGTTGTGCACTATACTTACAATAACAAAGTTCTTAGCAATTGACGCGTTCGGAATCACACTTGTTCTGATTATTTATATGTATGTATTAGCCTTTTGTAAAAGACAATCGCCGCCTGGGCTTAGATACTGCCTCGACATTTTTCTGGAACTGCTGCAAGGAATTCACGGAAACGACCTCCCAAAACCACCGGTCTCCAGAAATCTCATTGAAACCGTTGCATCATCCGACCAAGCTAACGAATCTAACGCATCGAAAATCCACGCCAAGTCGGTAGGAGAATCTGTATGTCTAATACAAAAACAACAACAAACAACAAAAAAGCATCCAGATAGTACATGTTTGCGTAGTGAAAATAAAATAAAATTGTTTCTCTTGCTTGTTAAGCTGCATTCTGCGTCTGGGAAGGGGATTCTTTCCGGAGCAAAAGCAATGCTCAAGAAAACGTCAGGTAGCGCATCTCTTCAGCTGTCAGATTTCCACCTACTCTTCGAACCTTCTGACATCTCTCGGAAATTCGACTGAAGGTAAAATTGAAAACTGTCACTGTTCAATCTGCATCTTTTGTTTGGCATGTGAATATTGTAGCGATGTGGAACGACATTAAGAATACGGATGTAAAACACTCAACATATCGTATAACCCTGCTTCATCTAACATAGCGTAATAAATCTAGAGTAACACCGATGTTTTTGCTTAAAAATTCTAAGAAAAAAATGCATTGGTTGTAAGATTAAAACATAATGAATAAAATCTCAATTGAAAATTTTGTTTTATTGTACAAAATATACCGAAATCGCGGAACTAACGGATAAATATTCTAATAATACTTTGTAATTATAGTAGGGGGGTCATGCGGGTACGGGGCCAGGAAGTGCTTATCTTATCAGCTTATCTTATCTACTTCCTGGCCCCGCCCCCCACATCCGGTGTCAACAACCGGCGCCACCAATTATAATGGCAGGAAGTGCTTATCTTATCACCTCTTATCACCTTATCTTATCTACTTCCGCCCACCCCTCCCCCTCCCCCCCACCCCTCCCCCTCCCCCCCGCCCCCACCCCACTTCCGATGTCAACAACCGGCGCCACCCATTATAATGCCCCGCCGAATGTCAACAACCCACCACCCCCTCCCCCCACCCCTCCCCCCCCACCCGATGTAAACAACCGGCGCCACTCATTATAATGCCCCGCCGAATGTCAACAACCCCCCACCCCCTCCGCCCACCCGATGTCAACAAACGGCGCCACCAATTATAATGCTCCCACCGACCAGGGTCACCCTCCCCTTGCGACCTCTGTCGGCGAAGTGTGGAAGCGTGCGCGCACTCTGGTGGTGAATTGTGGAAGCGTATGTGTCTGCGCTCTGGTGGTGAATTGTGGAAGCGTGTGTGTGTGTGTGTTTCAAAAATGCTGCTGCCTGAAGTGGATTCGAACCAGCCTCAATTCCATTTCCGGAGGCGACCAGCACTCTGGCTCTGAGCTACGGTGACATCTCGAGTCAAGCTGTCTGCTTTGGGGTACAGATATTACACGCGGTCGGGAGGGCGCCGCGCGCTGGCGGCCGGAAGTAGATAAGATAGCGGCGGGCAGGGGCGGGCCGCTGAGGGCGCGCGCTGGCGGCAAGGACCGGATGTTGATAAGATAGCGGCGCGCAGGGGCCGGCGCGGGTGGCAGAGGACGCGCGCTGCGCAGACTAATGAGTATAGAGATGCGCGCGCCCTCTATGAGCGATTCGGAGAATGAGATGGCGTTGTGAGCGATGTCGGGGCGCGCATTTTGAATGCACTCTATATAAGATAGCCAGCCGCGCGTTTCTCTCTCTCTCTCTCTCTCTCTCGAGTCGAGAGCGCTGACGCTAGCTGTCCCGCTGAAAAGACTTTCATAATAAAAAAAAGGGAAACTCTAAAAGGCGGTGACAGGGAAAAAACAAATGAAAAATCAGATCAATTGAAAGAATGTTTCTTTCTAACGAAAACAAATGAATAAAAATTAAAGTCATTAAATTTCATTCAAAGAATGTAAATAAGATAGAAGATAGCAAAAAATACAGATCAAAGACGCAAATGTTTAGAATGCACACACACAATCTTAGATCCTAACTGCTTGCACTTGTATTTTCATATTGTTATACTACGCTTTATAACCCTCTGTACATAGCCTGGATTGTCAAAACGAGTACAACCTCGAGACTGTGCTGACGTAGATGGGCGTCAATCTTCGTCACTGTGGGCTGGAGGCCGGAGCCGTATTTTCGAATGGGCAACACAGCGTCTGGATGGATTGACGAACGCGAGTGCTGTCGCAGTGCCGACCGGTGAAGGAAGTGGCCGAGTCGAGTCCAGCAAACACTTCAGCGTCGTGAGAATAAAGTCTTCCGATTCAGGAGGCCTCCTTTTTGTTTACTTTATTGTTAAATTGCCATTGAACATGCAGGAAGAAGGAACATTTATTATGTGAAGATTTTATTAATTTTTATCAAAGAAAAGTTAAAATAGCTCGGCTACTTACCGCTGCTATTGAATCTAAAGGTTCTGCAATGTTATATGTTTAGGAATAGAAAAAAAATGACGGCTGCAACTTTATTTCTTCTTAAGCATCTAATATATTAGAAAATTCTCCATTCACTTCCATTACATTTTTTGATTCAAATATTTTTTGCGAGATTGTGAAGAGTTCCTTACCTTCTTCGGGCACGCTTGTGGACTTGTTGCGGCAAGCCGAAGCGTAGGTCGGCGCCAGCCACTGCTCGTATGGGGACTTTAGCAGTTGACGTGTCGGACTATTAAATAAATCAATCGACTGAAGCGCTTTATAATTTTAAATCGAATTTTTAAAATGTTAATTTTTTAATGAAATAATTTTTTTTGTTTTGTTTATTTTCCATGTAAAATTTACGAATTGAAATATCTTTAGATAATACTAGTATTGAATTATGAATAAAGATAATTATTAAAAATAAGTAAGAAAATGGTTTATAGTTAATATTTAAAATAATGTCACCTTTGTGAATACAAGAATGTTTATTATCAAATGCATTTTTTTATATTTACGGAAAGATCAAGTTTACCGTTAATAATGTCATCAAAATTATAAAAAATGTTTACTTTTATGTTAAATTGCGATTGAACATGCAGGAAGAAGAAACATTTATTTTACTGAGTGAATATTTTATTAATTATTATCAAAGAAAAGTTAAAACAGATCATCAAAGGAGAAGTACAGTGCATCTTGAATTCATAAATACAGCCGCTCATAAATTCATTCCGGTACCACCGGTACCTAGTGATACCATCGGTATACCACCGGTATTCTAGTGAAGGAATACAAGAAAGCGAATGTACAAGGGTTTCAAAATTACTTAAGAGAACGATATGGCGAGTTTCTTAGAATAGGAGGAGGAATCGATGAAATATGGGGAGAGTTTAAAAATATTTTAGTAAATGCTGAGCAGGCTTTTGTACCCAGTAAATTATTAAAAAGTAACAGCGACCCGGAATATTATAATGCAAAGATTAGGCGATTGAAAAGAAAAACCAGAGAAGCATTTAACAACAGACACCGTAGTGAAAATCATATGACTTTATTTCGAAATTATACAAAAGTATTAGGGAAGGAAAAGAAAATGGCAGAGGAACGTCATTTAAAACATATTCTTGATGCGGAGGGCAGTAATAATTGGTCGGCATTTTTTAAATACGTTCGTAGAAGGAAAGGAAGTAAAGACGAGATTCCAGTTGTTCGTGTTAATAATTCGCCAATAACGGATCACAGGGAAAAAGCTCAGGCTTTTAACGCATATTTCAGCTCGGTTTTCAAGCAGAAATCTAACAGTATTCAGATACCAACGCTGGTAGATAGATGTAGTTTTCATATTGATGTAAATACTTTGCGGCAAAGAATAAAATTAATGAAAAGAGGAAAATCACAAGGTCCTGATGGTATTTCCACGGACATCATTAAATTAGGTGGAGAGGCAATTCTACCTTATTTAATTAGATTATTTAATGTATCAATAAACAACGCTTGCGTACCGAAAGATTGGAAGCTGGCTCTCGTAGTACCTATTTTTAAAAGTGGCGACAAGACAATAATTAGTAACTATAGGCCGGTAAGCCTTACATCAGTCGTATGCAAACTAATGGAACATCTAATTTCAAGCTATATCAGGAAAGAATGGGAGGGCAGGGAGTGGCTTTATCAGGGTCAGCACGGTTTCAGAAATGGTTTCTCATGCGAAAGTCAGCTAGTCTCACTTCTACAGGACCTAGCCGACGTAGTTGATGAAGGGAAAAGGGTCGACGCGATAGTAATAGATTTTTCCAAAGCTTTTGATGTTGTTCCACACGATCGTCTTATAAAGAAATTAATAGATTCGGGTATAGACACTAGAGTGGTAGCGTGGATAAACGAACTACTCCGAGACGGGAAACAGAAAGTTCGAATCGGTAGTAACTTATCAACCTCGAGAAGCGTCACGTCAGGAATTCCACAAGGAAGTGTAATCGGACCACTCATGTTTCTGACCTTCGTGAATGAATTGCCGACTAATTTAGCTTCAAATGTACGACTCTTTGCAGATGACTGTGTAATCTATAGGATTATCAATTCGGAGAAAGACGAGGATATTTTGCAGCAAGACTTAGACAAATTACATATCTGGGCAGAAACAAACGGCATGGAAATAAACAGTTCAAAGAGTAAGTCCATCACGTTTGGAAGGGGTCGAAGTTACAATGAATCTGCGTACAAACTGAACAATAATGTTATACCTCGAGTCACGTCTTGCAAATACTTAGGAATACAGCTAGACAGTAAATTGAGCTGGGAAAATCAAGTCAATTTCGTTGTAGGGAAAGCCTGGAAATCTTTACATTTTGTTATGCGGATACTGAAAAAGAGTACAGTGAGAGCCAAAGAACTAGCGTATATGTCATTAGTGCGACCTACATTAGAATATGGCGCAGTATGTTGGGACCCATACAGAATTTTGCAACAAAGAAATCTAGAAAAGGTCCAGCGTAGAGCATCAAAATTTACTTTCAGGGGTACCAAGAATAAAAGGTTATGGGAGTCACTCGAAAGGAGAAGATTAAAGTCACGTCTCTATGCAATGTATAAAGCGTACACAGGCCTTCGAGCGTGGAAGGAAATTCAAAGTCGATTAGGGAAACCTACATATTTCGGCAGAGCGGATCACATGCACAAAATTCAGACAAGAATTCAGAAAACGGACGTTGGGAAATATTCATTCGCGAATCGCACTATTAGGGACTGGAACAGTTTGCCAGTGACAATCTTCGATCCCTTTCCTCAAAGCCTGAGCAAATTTAAAAATAAATTAGTTTCTTGAATGTGGATATGTTATAAATATATTTAATAAAATTCAGTGTAATTACCTATGTTTTCTTTGAAATTAAGTACTATTATTATTGTTGTTATTATTATTAATGTTATTATTATCCTTATTATTATTATTATTATTATTATTATTATTATGATTATGTGCAGTGCAGTGGCGTGAAGTGCAGTGACGTTGTGTAACTGAGAGAAGCGAGTGAGTAAGAAAGACATTACAGCTCGTATTGCAGTGCGGTGAAGTGTGGTGAAGTGAAGTTAGGTGAAGTGAAGTTAGGTGAAGTGAAGTTAGGTGAAGTGAAGTTAGGTGAAGTGAAGTTAGGTGAAGTGAAGTTAGGTGAAGTGGAGTTAGGTGAAGTGAAGTTAGGTGAAGTGGAGTTCAATGAAAGATTGCACGGTGAAATATTCATGTGATTTTGTGAAGTTTGTATAGTTGTTAAGTTAGTGTATTCTGCCACCAAGTTCTCACACTTAATTGCAGAATTATTAATAAATCTAAATAAATCTCTTCCCTACTCCTTTAGTGTAAATAGGAGCTACTGTCTCTATTTTTTTTCTTCTTTCAACTGTTTTGTTGTTTCAAACTGTAGACTGATTGATTTTGAAAGATTTATGCACAATGACCGCTATAACAATGAATTCATTTATTTGAATATTTCATTTGAGGTGTGACTGCATTGATATCCAGTTATTTTCTTCTTCTCCCGAGATTGTTACTCAATGCATATTTTTATTATTGTTGTCATTGTTAATAGCATTATTATATAAGTAGTAATAGTTGTAGTAAAATGAGAAAACTAGATATATTTTATTTAAAATATGAAACAAAAGATTTTGAAATGTAAACTCATTTGCCCTCCAAAACAATAATTTTACTGTATTATATTTTTATTTCTACTAGATCCCTCGCCGCTTCAGAGAACATTTCTTTATTTATTTTTATTCATTTAGCGTCAACAAACAATTCATAAAACGCAGTGTTATATACGTCTGAGAAGTAAAATCTGTTCACGTTTTCTTGAAGTTCGAAGTCTCTTCATTCTCTCTCTTTATTATACTTCATTGAATTAAGAATAAAAGTAACAAGACCGTTCTTGCCAATACTTGCTAACAAGAAAGATTCCCTCCCGTGCAATAGACACTATTTACCTCGGCAAACGAGTCTTTTACTTGATGGTATTGGTGCAGAATAATGCGTCGTGCTTCTAGACGTTTACTTTATTAGATTGAAAGAGTAATGTTTAATTTGCAACGTATGAAGCGACAGCTTTCCAAAAAACTTAATATTTATCCATATCTCGAAAAGTGTGCAAATAATACACATGTTTGCGAAATTCCGCCTACAACTTTAATAATTACAAGGAATACTCTTATTTATCTTATCTTCGGTGAAAACTTTACCTCTCAAATGTACACATTCTTGAACCATTTTTATCAAGTGTCCTATTTATATGAAAGTGCAGCTGGCATTTTTTGTTCTTTCTCATTTTGTTCATTTTTCATTAATCTCTCATTATAATCTGTTTTTAACAATTTATCTGTTGACGAATTGAATATTTTTAGCCAAATTATAGAATTATTATTGAATATTTTTAGCGTACATAATAATAAATTATTATTTCCGAATACTCCGTTTTTCTTTCACAAGGTACGCTTTCATAGGTCTAAATAAAATGAAACACCCAAAGCATAATATATTTCAATTGATGAATCAAGTAGCAATAACTGGAGTTTTTAAATACCTTCCTACATTTATTTCCCAATAATTTAATTCATCTAAGAGAAATTTGCGAGATAATTTGGTGTACTATAAATATGACAGTGGTAAAAATCACTCAAGGCGACATTTCTAAATATTTCATCGCCAAACATTTCTAACAAATGTATTGTCTGTTATTTCGATTGGGATACGCGAGATATTATTGCGTGCGCGACAGATTATGAGAGCAGAGAACTATTCCTATACAAGTCTATTCCTATAACCAAGTTTCGAATTCATTCGCAGAAAGACAGTTTAATATGCTAAGAGACGAGTGGCAGAACAACCAAATACACGTGATGTTGGCAACACCACAACAGTGAAAAAAAAATTGGAACTATCCGAAATCGTTTATACCAGATTGTTCCAGCAGGGTTTGGACCAAAAATAATTAAGATATTGGCAATTTTAAAGTTGGGTGGAACCATCACGGCTATTATCATCCCCAGCTCTGTTACCTCCGCCCAAAATAAGATAGCGAGTTCTTTCACGAAGGACAGGAACATATTATTGAAAATTTTAGTAGATTTCGCGAAATATGGCGTGCAATATGTGCTATTTACAAACATTATAAAAACAAGATTTTCTCAAAACTGACTCCAATACGAGACTCTTCGTTATTTATTCAATTCGAAACGATTTTTCAGAAAAAAGCTAAACAAAATGATAACGGGCTCGCAGGCCTGAAGATCCAGCGGTCGGGCGGGGGCCCCCCTCACCCCCCCCCTCACCCCCCCCCCTCACCCCCCCCGCGACCGGATGTTTCGGTTGATAGAGGGTGCAAACAGAAAAAAATATTTTATGAGGTTGAACTCTATTCAATTTTCATGCATACTAATCAACAAAGAAATACACCAAACACGTAAGTGCGGCGACATGGTGCATTTTAGAATATGTGTTTGAATATTGCAAGAAGACAAGAAAGATCCCATCATTCAAATTTTTTACTTCAAATTTTAGGCAAAAATTATATATTATATCGAGATACATCATATTTCAGCTTAGAACCAGCCATTATTAACTTACTACATGCAATACACACAATGAATTCATTTTTTGAATGAACAATAGTGCAGAAGTTTTCTGTCAATTGGATACATTGCGTATTTTGATGTTGTCTGATTGTAGCGTTTCCAATATTCAGTAATGGTTTTGAAAATACTTGTTCCATCGAATCATTATGTAAATCGCATATTTATAGTCCATCGAAGTGTTTCAACGTTTTTCCATAAAAATGATTGTTTCAAACATACGTTATTCTCATCAACATAAGTGGAGTGAGAAATGTCAGGTATGTCTATGGGAACAGATAGTAGTAAAACAGCTCCAGCGAAGAGTTGATTATTACCGTTTATTTCTTGCATAGTTGTGTGAAAAGTTTCAAGAGAATGGCCTCATAGCACACTTATCCCAGATAATAATTGAATTTTTTTCGTAACACTGCAAACATTCCGCTTTTGTTTCTAATATTACACATTGCAATTGGTTTACTGTGAATGACTAATGACAGATTCAAAGCTGAATGCACCGTTCGTCCGCCATCGAACAAAATCCACGCTTCCACCCTCGCCGCTGGACAGAGCAAACCAACTCTATCAAGTGCTTATCAACTCTATCCCCAGTGTGCGTCTATTATTTGGGATAAAAGATTTAAGAAAGAATTTAATTATATAATTATTATAAAAATGATTACATATCATTTAAACGAAAAATATTGTCGCCAACCAGAATGCCGTGTTATAGGAAGTAAATGCTACATCCAATAGTAAATACCCAAGGAATAAGTGATAGCAAGGAATTATAATTATGTGTTCTATGCCGAATGATAGAAGGGAAGTGTATTCTCGAGGCACGGGTATTACATATTAACCTAACGTATCAACTTTACCTTTCTAAGGACTTATCGACAGTAGCTGCTTTTTAACTAAGGAACTAAACAAATACAAAAAACATTGCCATCGAAAGTATCATAAACGCCTTTTTCAATTTGCAAAACTGCAAGAAACACCATTTCCGACACTTCTGCTGCTGGGTTGTATGCATAAAAATTTAAAATGTCTAAACAATCGTGTCTTATAAAAAATACAAATATTTACAATGAGCAATCAGTATGAATACATTTTACAATTCCGAAAAGTTGGGGTTTCATAAGAAAGTGTCTGCCATCGGAGAAATTTCAAATTCACTATCATATAATATACTACCAAGAATGTAGTAATTTTGTACTGGACTATACACAATTAAAAAACGGATGCAATTGAAACACTTTATGGGTTCATTTCTGATTTTTTCTCATTTTCAGTCAAAAATTAGGCCTATGGACACTTTGGGGTGGTGATTTAGGTATAATAATTTTATTTTTATAATAATAAAACGCAAAAATTGCAATTTTTTATTTATGAGTGAAATCACAAGCTACTTACCGCTGTTATTGAATCTAAAGGTTCTGCAATGTTTATGTCTAGAGAAAAAAATGAAGCCTGCAACTTTAGTTGTTCTTAAGCATCTAATATATTAGAAAATTCTCCATTCAATTCCAATTCATTTTTTTTTGTTGCAAATATTTTATGTTTAAAAACATTCAAGCAATTATTCCTTTGATGCATAGAACAGAGCAATCCAGTGCTGATGTGTTTAAGATTCTACTGCAATTTTGAATCAAAGCAGAATTTTCATAGCGGGCTCCCGACAATCCACTCGCTTGATCAATTTTATGTCAATGACTCTTCTAGTGAAATTGTAACTGAGCCAGTCACTCAGACCGTTTGAAATGTATGCAGGAATGTTAAAATCACATAAGTCGCAATGTTTAAAAGCTGTTTTTAACGCCATTTCTTGGTTGAGAAAACGGAGTATTCCCCACCCCATGCCCGTCACTTGATCCAGAAACTTTTCATTATGCTAAGACATATTTACGAGACTGCGGGAGATTAAAACGCCGCGCATTGTAGCCTCTACACAGGGTTTGGATGTATATTCAATCTTTTTATTGATAATCACAATGTTGTATTCAAAAAAAATCTTATGACATATGATAAG
Organism: Gryllus longicercus; assembly: GCA_038098605.1. Lineage (NCBI taxonomy): Eukaryota > Metazoa > Arthropoda > Insecta > Orthoptera > Gryllidae > Gryllus > Gryllus longicercus. Next base: position 1,976,107 of record JAZDUA010000162.1, read on the forward strand.
AAGTAAGAAATATGTGATGTTCAGTGCGCTTCGTACGAAAAGTACATGTTCACTTAAAAAAATAAAAAAATTCACAATAGAACGCATTTGTAATAAGAGACACATTACAAAGAATTTGCCTTCACAATTTTGAGACGGGGCCCCCCGGGGAAGTTTTCTCAAATTTTACCGTAAAGATCCAAAGGAAAGAATTGCACCTCCCGCGAACCTTCGGACATTTTCTTCAAACATTTTTTCTGCGTCTTTTTCGATGGCACTCAAGCAGTAGGCTGAAATGTGGATTTCTCTCGAATATCAGGAAACAGGGGGGGGGGACATTATCACAGACCACACCCGGGCTTCGGCACCCTCACTATCTCCAAGCACCCTCGCGCGCTTGCCGCGGAGCACGCCCCCCCCCCCCACGCCAGTCGCCGGCGGTGGAGCGAGACGTGATGGTGAATGTGGTGGTGGTGGATGTGGTGGTGATGGATGCGGTGATGGTGGTGGTGGTGATGGTGGTGGTGGTGATGGTGGTGGTGGTGATGGTGGTGGTGGATGTGGTGATGGTGGTGGTGGTGGTGGTGGTGGTGGTGGTGACATTTCTAAAAATTTTAAATACTTTCAGGCCCAGAAATACCTTCTGTTGAACTTTTGGAGTAATTTCCATAATTGTGTCATGGTTTAAAGGCAATCGACAACTACTCAGAGAACTAATAATAAACCCTCCTAGACTACATTTCTAAAAATTTCAAAAACTTTCAGGCCCAGAAATACCTTCTGTTGAACTTTTGGAGTAATTTCCATAATTGTGTCATGGTTTAAAGGCAATCGACAACTACTCAGAGAACTAATAATAAACCCTCCTAGACTACATTTCTAAAAATTTCAAAAACTTTCAGGCCCAGAAATACCTTCTGTTGAACTTTTGGAGTAATTTCCATAATTGTGTCATGGTTTAAAGGCAATCGACAACTACTCAGAGAACTAATAATAAACCCTCCTAGACTACATTTCTAAAAATTTCAAAAACTTTCAGGCCCAGAAATATCTTCTGTTGAACTTTTGGAGGAACTTGCATAATTGTGTCATGGTTTAAAGGCAATCGACAACTACTCAGAGAAATAATAATAAACCCTTTTAGACTACATTTCTAAAAATTTCAAAAACTTTGAGGCTCAGAAATACCTTCTGTTGAACTTTTGGAGGAATTTGCACAATTTGTTGTTCATTTATATAGATGTAGACGAACCACTTCTTCCGGCACCGCCACCATTTCTGGGCCTGAAAGTTTTTTAAATTTTTAGAAATGTCACCACCACCACCACCACCACCACCACCACCATCACCACATCCACCACCACCATCACCACCACCACCATCACCACCACCACCATCACCACCACCACCATCACCGCATCCATCACCACCACATCCACCACCACCACATTCACCATCACGTCTCGCTCCACCGCCGGCGACTGGCGTGGGGGGGGGGGCGTGCTCCGCGGCAAGCGCGCGAGGGTGCTTGGAGATAGTGAGGGTGCCGAAGCCCGGGTGTGGTCTGTGATAATGTCCCCCCCCCCTGTTTCCTGATATTCGAGAGAAATCCACATTTCAGCCTACTGCTTGAGTGCCATCGAAAAAGACGCAGAAAAAATGTTTGAAGAAAATGTCCGAAGGTTCGCGGGAGGTGCAATTCTTTCCTTTGGATCTTTACGGTAAAATTTGAGAAAACTTCCCCGGGGGGCCCCGTCTCAAAATTGTGAAGGCAAATTCTTTGTAATGTGTCTCTTATTACAAATGCGTTCTATTGTGAATTTTTTTATTTTTTTAAGTGAACATGTACTTTTCGTACGAAGCGCACTGAACATCACATATTTCTTACTTCTTATCATATGTCATAAGATTTTTTTTGAATACAACATTGTGATTATCAATAAAAAGATTGAATATACATCCAAACCCTGTGTAGAGGCTACAATGCGCGGCGTTTTAATCTCCCGCAGTCTCGTAAATATGTCTTAGCATAATGAAAAGTTTCTGGATCAAGTGACGGGCATGGGGTGGGGAATACTCCGTTTTCTCAACCAAGAAATGGCGTTAAAAACAGCTTTTAAACATTGCGACTTATGTGATTTTAACATTCCTGCATACATTTCAAACGGTCTGAGTGACTGGCTCAGTTACAATTTCACTAGAAGAGTCATTGACATAAAATTGATCAAGCGAGTGGATTGTCGGGAGCCCGCTATGAAAATTCTGCTTTGATTCAAAATTGCAGTAGAATCTTAAACACATCAGCACTGGATTGCTCTGTTCTATGCATCAAAGGAATAATTGCTTGAATGTTTTTAAACATAAAATATTTGCAACAAAAAAAAATGAATTGGAATTGAATGGAGAATTTTCTAATATATTAGATGCTTAAGAACAACTAAAGTTGCAGGCTTCATTTTTTTCTCTAGACATAAACATTGCAGAACCTTTAGATTCAATAACAGCGGTAAGTAGCTTGTGATTTCACTCATAAATAAAAAATTGCAATTTTTGCGTTTTATTATTATAAAAATAAAATTATTATACCTAAATCACCACCCCAAAGTGTCCATAGGCCTAATTTTTGACTGAAAATGAGAAAAAATCAGAAATGAACCCATAAAGTGTTTCAATTGCATCCGTTTTTTAATTGTGTATAGTCCAGTACAAAATTACTACATTCTTGGTAGTATATTATATGATAGTGAATTTGAAATTTCTCCGATGGCAGACACTTTCTTATGAAACCCCAACTTTTCGGAATTGTAAAATGTATTCATACTGATTGCTCATTGTAAATATTTGTATTTTTTATAAGACACGATTGTTTAGACATTTTAAATTTTTATGCATACAACCCAGCAGCAGAAGTGTCGGAAATGGTGTTTCTTGCAGTTTTGCAAATTGAAAAAGGCGTTTATGATACTTTCGATGGCAATGTTTTTTGTATTTGTTTAGTTCCTTAGTTAAAAAGCAGCTACTGTCGATAAGTCCTTAGAAAGGTAAAGTTGATACGTTAGGTTAATATGTAATACCCGTGCCTCGAGAATACACTTCCCTTCTATCATTCGGCATAGAACACATAATTATAATTCCTTGCTATCACTTATTCCTTGGGTATTTACTATTGGATGTAGCATTTACTTCCTATAACACGGCATTCTGGTTGGCGACAATATTTTTCGTTTAAATGATATGTAATCATTTTTATAATAATTATATAATTAAATTCTTTCTTAAATCTTTTATCCCAAATAATAGACGCACACTGGGGATAGAGTTGATAAGCACTTGATAGAGTTGGTTTGCTCTGTCCAGCGGCGAGGGTGGAAGCGTGGATTTTGTTCGATGGCGGACGAACGGTGCATTCAGCTTTGAATCTGTCATTAGTCATTCACAGTAAACCAATTGCAATGTGTAATATTAGAAACAAAAGCGGAATGTTTGCAGTGTTACGAAAAAAATTCAATTATTATCTGGGATAAGTGTGCTATGAGGCCATTCTCTTGAAACTTTTCACACAACTATGCAAGAAATAAACGGTAATAATCAACTCTTCGCTGGAGCTGTTTTACTACTATCTGTTCCCATAGACATACCTGACATTTCTCACTCCACTTATGTTGATGAGAATAACGTATGTTTGAAACAATCATTTTTATGGAAAAACGTTGAAACACTTCGATGGACTATAAATATGCGATTTACATAATGATTCGATGGAACAAGTATTTTCAAAACCATTACTGAATATTGGAAACGCTACAATCAGACAACATCAAAATACGCAATGTATCCAATTGACAGAAAACTTCTGCACTATTGTTCATTCAAAAAATGAATTCATTGTGTGTATTGCATGTAGTAAGTTAATAATGGCTGGTTCTAAGCTGAAATATGATGTATCTCGATATAATATATAATTTTTGCCTAAAATTTGAAGTAAAAAATTTGAATGATGGGATCTTTCTTGTCTTCTTGCAATATTCAAACACATATTCTAAAATGCACCATGTCGCCGCACTTACGTGTTTGGTGTATTTCTTTGTTGATTAGTATGCATGAAAATTGAATAGAGTTCAACCTCATAAAATATTTTTTTCTGTTTGCACCCTCTATCAACCGAAACATCCGGTCGCGGGGGGGGTGAGGGGGGGGGTGAGGGGGGGGGTGAGGGGGGCCCCCGCCCGACCGCTGGATCTTCAGGCCTGCGAGCCCGTTATCATTTTGTTTAGCTTTTTTCTGAAAAATCGTTTCGAATTGAATAAATAACGAAGAGTCTCGTATTGGAGTCAGTTTTGAGAAAATCTTGTTTTTATAATGTTTGTAAATAGCACATATTGCACGCCATATTTCGCGAAATCTACTAAAATTTTCAATAATATGTTCCTGTCCTTCGTGAAAGAACTCGCTATCTTATTTTGGGCGGAGGTAACAGAGCTGGGGATGATAATAGCCGTGATGGTTCCACCCAACTTTAAAATTGCCAATATCTTAATTATTTTTGGTCCAAACCCTGCTGGAACAATCTGGTATAAACGATTTCGGATAGTTCCAATTTTTTTTTCACTGTTGTGGTGTTGCCAACATCACGTGTATTTGGTTGTTCTGCCACTCGTCTCTTAGCATATTAAACTGTCTTTCTGCGAATGAATTCGAAACTTGGTTATAGGAATAGACTTGTATAGGAATAGTTCTCTGCTCTCATAATCTGTCGCGCACGCAATAATATCTCGCGTATCCCAATCGAAATAACAGACAATACATTTGTTAGAAATGTTTGGCGATGAAATATTTAGAAATGTCGCCTTGAGTGATTTTTACCACTGTCATATTTATAGTACACCAAATTATCTCGCAAATTTCTCTTAGATGAATTAAATTATTGGGAAATAAATGTAGGAAGGTATTTAAAAACTCCAGTTATTGCTACTTGATTCATCAATTGAAATATATTATGCTTTGGGTGTTTCATTTTATTTAGACCTATGAAAGCGTACCTTGTGAAAGAAAAACGGAGTATTCGGAAATAATAATTTATTATTATGTACGCTAAAAATATTCAATAATAATTCTATAATTTGGCTAAAAATATTCAATTCGTCAACAGATAAATTGTTAAAAACAGATTATAATGAGAGATTAATGAAAAATGAACAAAATGAGAAAGAACAAAAAATGCCAGCTGCACTTTCATATAAATAGGACACTTGATAAAAATGGTTCAAGAATGTGTACATTTGAGAGGTAAAGTTTTCACCGAAGATAAGATAAATAAGAGTATTCCTTGTAATTATTAAAGTTGTAGGCGGAATTTCGCAAACATGTGTATTATTTGCACACTTTTCGAGATATGGATAAATATTAAGTTTTTTGGAAAGCTGTCGCTTCATACGTTGCAAATTAAACATTACTCTTTCAATCTAATAAAGTAAACGTCTAGAAGCACGACGCATTATTCTGCACCAATACCATCAAGTAAAAGACTCGTTTGCCGAGGTAAATAGTGTCTATTGCACGGGAGGGAATCTTTCTTGTTAGCAAGTATTGGCAAGAACGGTCTTGTTACTTTTATTCTTAATTCAATGAAGTATAATAAAGAGAGAGAATGAAGAGACTTCGAACTTCAAGAAAACGTGAACAGATTTTACTTCTCAGACGTATATAACACTGCGTTTTATGAATTGTTTGTTGACGCTAAATGAATAAAAATAAATAAAGAAATGTTCTCTGAAGCGGCGAGGGATCTAGTAGAAATAAAAATATAATACAGTAAAATTATTGTTTTGGAGGGCAAATGAGTTTACATTTCAAAATCTTTTGTTTCATATTTTAAATAAAATATATCTAGTTTTCTCATTTTACTACAACTATTACTACTTATATAATAATGCTATTAACAATGACAACAATAATAAAAATATGCATTGAGTAACAATCTCGGGAGAAGAAGAAAATAACTGGATATCAATGCAGTCACACCTCAAATGAAATATTCAAATAAATGAATTCATTGTTATAGCGGTCATTGTGCATAAATCTTTCAAAATCAATCAGTCTACAGTTTGAAACAACAAAACAGTTGAAAGAAGAAAAAAAATAGAGACAGTAGCTCCTATTTACACTAAAGGAGTAGGGAAGAGATTTATTTAGATTTATTAATAATTCTGCAATTAAGTGTGAGAACTTGGTGGCAGAATACACTAACTTAACAACTATACAAACTTCACAAAATCACATGAATATTTCACCGTGCAATCTTTCATTGAACTCCACTTCACCTAACTTCACTTCACCTAACTCCACTTCACCTAACTTCACTTCACCTAACTTCACTTCACCTAACTTCACTTCACCTAACTTCACTTCACCTAACTTCACTTCACCTAACTTCACTTCACCACACTTCACCGCACTGCAATACGAGCTGTAATGTCTTTCTTACTCACTCGCTTCTCTCAGTTACACAACGTCACTGCACTTCACGCCACTGCACTGCACATAATCATAATAATAATAATAATAATAATAATAATAATAATAATAAGGATAATAATAACATTAATAATAATAACAACAATAATAATAGTACTTAATTTCAAAGAAAACATAGGTAATTACACTGAATTTTATTAAATATATTTATAACATATCCACATTCAAGAAACTAATTTATTTTTAAATTTGCTCAGGCTTTGAGGAAAGGGATCGAAGATTGTCACTGGCAAACTGTTCCAGTCCCTAATAGTGCGATTCGCGAATGAATATTTCCCAACGTCCGTTTTCTGAATTCTTGTCTGAATTTTGTGCATGTGATCCGCTCTGCCGAAATATGTAGGTTTCCCTAATCGACTTTGAATTTCCTTCCACGCTCGAAGGCCTGTGTACGCTTTATACATTGCATAGAGACGTGACTTTAATCTTCTCCTTTCGAGTGACTCCCATAACCTTTTATTCTTGGTACCCCTGAAAGTAAATTTTGATGCTCTACGCTGGACCTTTTCTAGATTTCTTTGTTGCAAAATTCTGTATGGGTCCCAACATACTGCGCCATATTCTAATGTAGGTCGCACTAATGACATATACGCTAGTTCTTTGGCTCTCACTGTACTCTTTTTCAGTATCCGCATAACAAAATGTAAAGATTTCCAGGCTTTCCCTACAACGAAATTGACTTGATTTTCCCAGCTCAATTTACTGTCTAGCTGTATTCCTAAGTATTTGCAAGACGTGACTCGAGGTATAACATTATTGTTCAGTTTGTACGCAGATTCATTGTAACTTCGACCCCTTCCAAACGTGATGGACTTACTCTTTGAACTGTTTATTTCCATGCCGTTTGTTTCTGCCCAGATATGTAATTTGTCTAAGTCTTGCTGCAAAATATCCTCGTCTTTCTCCGAATTGATAATCCTATAGATTACACAGTCATCTGCAAAGAGTCGTACATTTGAAGCTAAATTAGTCGGCAATTCATTCACGAAGGTCAGAAACATGAGTGGTCCGATTACACTTCCTTGTGGAATTCCTGACGTGACGCTTCTCGAGGTTGATAAGTTACTACCGATTCGAACTTTCTGTTTCCCGTCTCGGAGTAGTTCGTTTATCCACGCTACCACTCTAGTGTCTATACCCGAATCTATTAATTTCTTTATAAGACGATCGTGTGGAACAACATCAAAAGCTTTGGAAAAATCTATTACTATCGCGTCGACCCTTTTCCCTTCATCAACTACGTCGGCTAGGTCCTGTAGAAGTGAGACTAGCTGACTTTCGCATGAGAAACCATTTCTGAAACCGTGCTGACCCTGATAAAGCCACTCCCTGCCCTCCCATTCTTTCCTGATATAGCTTGAAATTAGATGTTCCATTAGTTTGCATACGACTGATGTAAGGCTTACCGGCCTATAGTTACTAATTATTGTCTTGTCGCCACTTTTAAAAATAGGTACTACGAGAGCCAGCTTCCAATCTTTCGGTACGCAAGCGTTGTTTATTGATACATTAAATAATCTAATTAAATAAGGTAGAATTGCCTCTCCACCTAATTTAATGATGTCCGTGGAAATACCATCAGGACCTTGTGATTTTCCTCTTTTCATTAATTTTATTCTTTGCCGCAAAGTATTTACATCAATATGAAAACTACATCTATCTACCAGCGTTGGTATCTGAATACTGTTAGATTTCTGCTTGAAAACCGAGCTGAAATATGCGTTAAAAGCCTGAGCTTTTTCCCTGTGATCCGTTATTGGCGAATTATTAACACGAACAACTGGAATCTCGTCTTTACTTCCTTTCCTTCTACGAACGTATTTAAAAAATGCCGACCAATTATTACTGCCCTCCGCATCAAGAATATGTTTTAAATGACGTTCCTCTGCCATTTTCTTTTCCTTCCCTAATACTTTTGTATAATTTCGAAATAAAGTCATATGATTTTCACTACGGTGTCTGTTGTTAAATGCTTCTCTGGTTTTTCTTTTCAATCGCCTAATCTTTGCATTATAATATTCCGGGTCGCTGTTACTTTTTAATAATTTACTGGGTACAAAAGCCTGCTCAGCATTTACTAAAATATTTTTAAACTCTCCCCATATTTCATCGATTCCTCCTCCTATTCTAAGAAACTCGCCATATCGTTCTCTTAAGTAATTTTGAAACCCTTGTACATTCGCTTTCTTGTATTCCTTCACTAGAATACCGGTGGTATACCGATGGTATCACTAGGTACCGGTGGTACCGGAATGAATTTATGAGCGGCTGTATTTATGAATTCAAGATGCACTGTACTTCTCCTTTGATGATCTGTTTTAACTTTTCTTTGATAATAATTAATAAAATATTCACTCAGTAAAATAAATGTTTCTTCTTCCTGCATGTTCAATCGCAATTTAACATAAAAGTAAACATTTTTTATAATTTTGATGACATTATTAACGGTAAACTTGATCTTTCCGTAAATATAAAAAAATGCATTTGATAATAAACATTCTTGTATTCACAAAGGTGACATTATTTTAAATATTAACTATAAACCATTTTCTTACTTATTTTTAATAATTATCTTTATTCATAATTCAATACTAGTATTATCTAAAGATATTTCAATTCGTAAATTTTACATGGAAAATAAACAAAACAAAAAAAATTATTTCATTAAAAAATTAACATTTTAAAAATTCGATTTAAAATTATAAAGCGCTTCAGTCGATTGATTTATTTAATAGTCCGACACGTCAACTGCTAAAGTCCCCATACGAGCAGTGGCTGGCGCCGACCTACGCTTCGGCTTGCCGCAACAAGTCCACAAGCGTGCCCGAAGAAGGTAAGGAACTCTTCACAATCTCGCAAAAAATATTTGAATCAAAAAATGTAATGGAAGTGAATGGAGAATTTTCTAATATATTAGATGCTTAAGAAGAAATAAAGTTGCAGCCGTCATTTTTTTTCTATTCCTAAACATATAACATTGCAGAACCTTTAGATTCAATAGCAGCGGTAAGTAGCCGAGCTATTTTAACTTTTCTTTGATAAAAATTAATAAAATCTTCACATAATAAATGTTCCTTCTTCCTGCATGTTCAATGGCAATTTAACAATAAAGTAAACAAAAAGGAGGCCTCCTGAATCGGAAGACTTTATTCTCACGACGCTGAAGTGTTTGCTGGACTCGACTCGGCCACTTCCTTCACCGGTCGGCACTGCGACAGCACTCGCGTTCGTCAATCCATCCAGACGCTGTGTTGCCCATTCGAAAATACGGCTCCGGCCTCCAGCCCACAGTGACGAAGATTGACGCCCATCTACGTCAGCACAGTCTCGAGGTTGTACTCGTTTTGACAATCCAGGCTATGTACAGAGGGTTATAAAGCGTAGTATAACAATATGAAAATACAAGTGCAAGCAGTTAGGATCTAAGATTGTGTGTGTGCATTCTAAACATTTGCGTCTTTGATCTGTATTTTTTGCTATCTTCTATCTTATTTACATTCTTTGAATGAAATTTAATGACTTTAATTTTTATTCATTTGTTTTCGTTAGAAAGAAACATTCTTTCAATTGATCTGATTTTTCATTTGTTTTTTCCCTGTCACCGCCTTTTAGAGTTTCCCTTTTTTTTATTATGAAAGTCTTTTCAGCGGGACAGCTAGCGTCAGCGCTCTCGACTCGAGAGAGAGAGAGAGAGAGAGAAACGCGCGGCTGGCTATCTTATATAGAGTGCATTCAAAATGCGCGCCCCGACATCGCTCACAACGCCATCTCATTCTCCGAATCGCTCATAGAGGGCGCGCGCATCTCTATACTCATTAGTCTGCGCAGCGCGCGTCCTCTGCCACCCGCGCCGGCCCCTGCGCGCCGCTATCTTATCAACATCCGGTCCTTGCCGCCAGCGCGCGCCCTCAGCGGCCCGCCCCTGCCCGCCGCTATCTTATCTACTTCCGGCCGCCAGCGCGCGGCGCCCTCCCGACCGCGTGTAATATCTGTACCCCAAAGCAGACAGCTTGACTCGAGATGTCACCGTAGCTCAGAGCCAGAGTGCTGGTCGCCTCCGGAAATGGAATTGAGGCTGGTTCGAATCCACTTCAGGCAGCAGCATTTTTGAAACACACACACACACACGCTTCCACAATTCACCACCAGAGCGCAGACACATACGCTTCCACAATTCACCACCAGAGTGCGCGCACGCTTCCACACTTCGCCGACAGAGGTCGCAAGGGGAGGGTGACCCTGGTCGGTGGGAGCATTATAATTGGTGGCGCCGTTTGTTGACATCGGGTGGGCGGAGGGGGTGGGGGGTTGTTGACATTCGGCGGGGCATTATAATGAGTGGCGCCGGTTGTTTACATCGGGTGGGGGGGGAGGGGTGGGGGGAGGGGGTGGTGGGTTGTTGACATTCGGCGGGGCATTATAATGGGTGGCGCCGGTTGTTGACATCGGAAGTGGGGTGGGGGCGGGGGGGAGGGGGAGGGGTGGGGGGAGGGGGAGGGGTGGGCGGAAGTAGATAAGATAAGGTGATAAGAGGTGATAAGATAAGCACTTCCTGCCATTATAATTGGTGGCGCCGGTTGTTGACACCGGATGTGGGGGGCGGGGCCAGGAAGTAGATAAGATAAGCTGATAAGATAAGCACTTCCTGGCCCCGTACCCGCATGACCCCCCTACTAATTATCTTGACACATTTGTCTTTCATTGTTTAACAATCATAAATATAAGTAAAAAATAAAAAGACGTATTAACAAATAATGCGTTCTACTCCAAATATGGAAAGATGGGCCTCGCTTTGGAATTTTAAAACCACATTCTAGTATTACACAGGCTTGTCAAATAAGAACATGCTTTCCTCGCGTGCGCGAATAAATCCCATTTCCGTAATTCCCAATGGGACTATTAACGTGTGTAGCGCCATTGCACTGAGAACTCCAGAAGAGACCTTGACATTTGTAACACGATCAAGTCGTGCGCTGATCTATATGCTCTTTTCCATTTAGCGACTGCCCCATTTGTTGCAAACGTTGCTTTCCACGCCGTAAAAAGCCCACAGCCTTCCCCGTAATTCTCTTTCCTTCCGAGAAGATGTTGCATGGCAGCTCTATAGAGATACATGGGATCTTCCGTGACCTTTGTGTACTTCAAACTAGTTTGATCTGTGAATTAATAGAGATTCATCCTCTTCCGTTCGGAGGAAATGAGAAAATTACAGAATTGCTCGTGGATATTTCATGTAGTGAGGTATTTTACAAACAAGGAAATCATCGTTATTTCACAAAGGGTAGTTTGTGTAATAATACTCTAGTTTGGCAACAGTTCTTCTAGAATCGGATAATCATTTTTTGAAAGTATGGTAATGACATGTATTGTAGATATGTATGTGCAGAGTTTAATTTGTAAGTAATAGTTTATGTCATATGCATTGTGAATATTATTGCTGTATATCTAATTTCTTGTTGGCTTACTGTTTTTATTTGACAATGGAAATAGAAATTCTGGTTTTTTGATCTATACAAATTGCAAATAGTGTTTCAGTCTAAACAAAATGGGTCTTATCAGTTTCTTCGTCAATCAGTTTCTTTAAATCCTCACGAATCAATCGTATCACTCACATTCACAACTTCTTTATTCTACTCATTTTAGTCTAATATTTCTGATGATTTCTATTTTTTATATTTCAAAATAAACTAATAAATACTTCTAAAATAACTGTCCTTTTAAGTACGGTGTCATATCACGTGTTTAATTGCACTGAATCGAATCCCGGAAATCCACAGGGTTTCCGTGTCATTCCTCGAAGCTCGCCATTGCGATGTTCGTGCAAAGGGTACGTCGGGGAGATGTACAAGGCAAGCACGCACGTATCATGAGTGTCATATTTCACCACTTTACATGGCACATATTTACACTTTACAAGTGTGGCGGATTCAAGTTTCGCTCCGGGTTTGGCTTTAGTGTCGTGGAGAGTCTCGTTTCGTTTATTGTACTCAAATCAAAATACCTCACGAGGGTGCTTAATTCGGAATACAACCACCCTCCCTCTCATTGAGGTTCAGCTGGCTATGATATTGTAAAGGTTCTAATAATAAATTGTTTGCAAAGAATTGATCTTATTTTTTAAAGCTAGCTTCTCGGCTTCAAAAGTTTGAAAGATTTATATTTCTACTTGTATTACCAAAACGTCAAGCTTCATACCAGTTATACTTTTACCACTTTAGAGCAATGGATAGGCGAAGACACTTGAAGTTTCCAAGAATTGATCTCGGTTTTTGAGGGGTTCCAGATTAATTTTTACCGCTCTTCGCAAAGCGTCAGTTAAGCAGCAGGTTCGTTAACATTTCAGGATTTGATTCAGGAGATCGAAAATTTAAGGTTTATTTTCGTTTAACCTCGCATGACATGGAATATTACACAACTTTCCATAATTCGGTTTCAGATTCACAAAATTCGAAAATACGCTCCACTTCTTGCATGGTAGCAGACAGTGGACTGTTCGCTAAGACACTAGGATTCGGTCTCAGATTGGAGGAATTTCACATACGTCACTTGCAGACAGTGTAGCTGCAAATTAATAAACATTTTAGATTTCGATCTTAAAAAAATTCAAAATTTATTTCACCTGTTCTTTCTGAGCAGTAGGATATGGAATGTGTACTATTCTACGTTTCGGACTGTTATTTGAGAAAATTCAAAATTCGTCTGGTCTTTTACTCGCTGAGCAATATGAAATAGGAATAGAAATTCCTATGATTTGGACTGAGATTCTAGAAATTTCCAAATTCTTCTTGCCCGATCTCGCTAAACAAATTGAAATAGAATGGGAAAATCCAACAATTCGAATTCAGATTCGAGAAATTTCAAGCCTCGTCTTGCTGACCAATAGGAAAGAGAACGCGAAATTTTTTTGATTCAGACTCAGATGCGAGAAGATTGGAGAAATTTCGAGATTCGCCCCGCCCCTCCTCGCAAGCAGCGGGCGCTGCCGGCAAGGCATTTGCCGGAGCGGCAAGGGGGGGGAGAAGGGGAGGGGGATGGCGTGTCGAGACGCCGTCTGGCGGCGCGGGGCGGAACATCGAGAGGCGCACACGCAAGCTCAGCCCATCGCTTCGCCCACGCCGCAGCCCGTTTGCTCCGGGGCGCCCCGGGTGCAGGGCAGGGCTGCGCAAATGCAAGACGTCGGGCCGCACTGCCCGCGGTGGCCCGTTCTAGTTGTCTGCGTGCTACTGGCTACTTTCACTACACGGGAACCGACTGCACTCCCCCCCCCGCTAGGGCCTAGGGCATCTTTTGATGTCACTGCAGTGCCTCAGACCGAGATGGTTCGAGTCTCTACGGTGGCAGCATTTTTGACACTACCTTCTCAACTACGTCGATTTCCGTTGCTGTCTGGAGGAGGTTACTAGTGGTCGGACGCGTTGACCGGTAGTTTTCCGTAGTTTCCGATCGTCACCTGTCGAATACCTGAGAAGTATCGTAACAACCGGGCCACGGAGCGCGCGCGATCTTCCTTCCTTTTTCTTGACCTATCCGCACCCCTTACCTACACACACACACACACACACACACACTTATATGCATTAGACAATTACACATGTCAGAAGACCAGTTGAAAGCTTGGAGCCTCTCCCTGGCTAGGGCGGTGCCCCATGGTGAGAGATACCTGGTTGAGGAAAAACCCACTTGCTGACGTGTAGATCTTCACCGGATCTCGTTATTCATCGGGGGTATTACCGCCACATATCGTGATACAACGTGCACTTTTCTTACGGAACTATGACCTTTGCAGTTGATGCGCTCGAAATCTCTTATCAAACAAATAAATGCCGCCCCGTTGGCTGAGAAGCCCAGCAGCGGGCCAGATCATTGACCTACGTAAAACGCTGGGCAGCGGCACGCTTCGAAGGAGCCCTTCAGACCCGAGAGAGACCAGCCCTTCCGCCCGTGAGTACCTGCATTTGTACAGGAGGAAGTGTTACATTGGACCCGAATCTCAGTCCTGAAACTACAATGCGAAGATTGTAACTCATACGTAGTTCCTTTTGCTTCCCGGTATGCTCAAAGAATAATTGAGCATACACGTATTTTCGGTAAATAAATTCCTAGGAAATATCCTAGAGCGGTCAAAGAGCTGGATTTGTAAAAAAAAAAAAAAAAAAAAAAAACACTTCTGCCCGTTGGTTGTTGACGACAAAATGGGATAAAGGTGGTTTTTCTTGTGATTCTCCCGTATCCACTACCCCTCATTATACGACTATTGTGTCATCATTTTAATCATATTAGCATAATCACCTGTCCATCAAACTCTGTCGACCTAGATATGGCTGAAACAGCAAGGAGCTGAAAGCCGCAACAGAGGTGATAATCCCAAAGTCGCGTTTCGTGGCCAGCGCTTGCTCCTCCCGACTCAAGATATTACAGGCATCAAGAAATACAGTGCTCCGAGACAGAAAGCAGTATGGCGCCGCTCACGAATTCTAAATAAAAGGTTGAGCAAATTTTCATGATTGTTGTGCAGTAATTCAAGGAAATTTATGACTAGTGGAGATACAACAGTACATACTTTCCCTTTTTGTGTAATGTATTCTCTTCGTAATATAATATCCTTATAAAACAGCAGCCATCACTTGGAACGTTATTAAAGAAACAAAGTCTAAAATGTTCGACAAACATATGTATTGTAATATTCAGAATTGTGAATAAAATTGCTTCCTGGCATTGAAATTAAGTAACACTAATTCAGAAAATAGTTTTTCAGAAGCTTTTTTTAATAGTTGGTTTTGAGGAAATTTTGCTAGCTCTTTTAAAGTAATTTCTCCATATATTAATCCACATAACGTGAAAATTAATCATGGTAGAATTGTAGGATCCCTTGAATTGTAGACAATCAATTATAATTTTCTACAATTAAAGTTATACATCTCATTAGTATTTCTTCGATTCAAAACCACTTTAGCGGCATCACTAGGCAGATAATAGAATAATAATACGTATATTAGCTTAAAACACTGGAATTACAAACATATAGTAATTTAATTTTAATATTACTGTATAGGCAGCATTTTGAAATGAATTAAAATTTAATATACCCAAATTAATTTTATGAAAAATTGCTCTTATAACACATAAAGAGGTTTTAAACCTTTATTAATTAACAAATAACATAAAGTAGAAGATACTGGAGACTCACCAATGATAATATTGCTTTTCACTTCAAACTTCCAACACATACAGATATAAACTATTCTTGGATGGCTACATAACATTGGAAGTGAAAAGTCAATGGCAGCATGGCTGAGAGGGTTATGCCAGACAGGCAATAAGGAAAACAAAGTGCTGCCAAAGGGAGGGGATGTGCGGAGGGTGGGGGCAATTAGTGAATAAGAAGGGAAGGAGGTTCATTTTTTAGATTATTAATTTTATTGTAATATGTAAACAAGTTTAAATTGACAATATTGATAGTTTCAATTACGATGTTCATTGTTTTATAGAATTGAATGTTTAATGACTCAGAAGCAATACAAGAATGGTACCTGGATTTTCTACCTAAAATCTCCTACATTTTAAATCAATGTTTTGTTATAATTGAAATCTACGGTGCTGTTATTATATATTTCAATCTGTTAGAGCTCCCTAATATTATTTGTATGTTCGTTAATTTTTTAGTGTCTCCTTTTAGTTTGAGTTACATCAAATAAATGATCCAGGTGCTATTAGAGGTTCTCGTATAAAAAGGGAAAGTTACCCTCTTCTCTTACAAGGTGAGTTACAAAATCCATAATATCCATTTTACCTTATCAAATGATAATGATTCAAAGAAGCCATTGACACAATTTGTGGTAAATTCGGATCTATAAGATCACTGGTAAAGATGATAAATTAATGACAAAATTCATTTATTTACAAAAGATCTAATCGCCGTAAAAAGATTTGATAGCGTTAATTCTTATAGCTCAAATTAGAAATTTGATTACAAAAATTTGCACGGTAACTATTTATCTTTTCGCTCTACAGTTTTGGTCATAACATTGATTGTGTAAAAGATATATTTGTATTATTATCGCTTCAGTAGATAAAATAAATTTCAAGACTTCGTTTACTTATTGTGTAATCTGTCTCACTATTGCGTCTAGTTTTACGAGACAGTGGCCTTTTCCACAAACACTCACTTTGTGACGAGATATTACATGCTTCTATGTCGCCCTATTCACCGACCACAAATGGTTCCACTTCACTCACTATGTCGCCTTGGCGCAGCTCTTATCTTCTCCCTTTCCGTTTCGCCCTTTTTTCGCCCCCCCCCCCCTCCCAACACAATGGGGTATTCATAGCCCGCCACAGTGATAAACTTTTACATCCCTACAGACTTTCTTTGCGTTTATATTTTGTGCATCTTGAATTTTCTACACTACGTCTCTTGTTTACTCTATGTGTTTGGCTTGGTGTGAATCTGCGCACGAGCGTGCGTGTTCCTCTTTTCAAGCATTTAATCTGAATACTTCTTATTTCTTATGTGTTCCTCTGTTCTTTAATGTCCTCTTTTATCAAAAATTCAACTAATCTTGCAATCACCCCTCTCACACGCTTTTAAATAAACGAACATTTGTTTTCTTTTGCACGCATTTCCGTGTCACCACGTAAGATTTACACCCTTAATTGCTTTTACACTCCGCTTCCGTCTCTGCTCTACTGCACCGGGCGCGTCTTTCAGTTCCCATCAGCGATGTCAGGGTTGCCACTAGTGGGACTCGGTGGCACGGGTGGGACAATGAAATCTCCGCTCCACGCAATTAAATACTTCGCCACAAGAGAGCAGTAGTAAAAGCGACTCTGGAAATAACATGTGAGCTACGTTTAAGCAGGCGTTGGAAAAATCAATTAAAGTCGCTCCGCTGCTCAGGCTCTGTGTCCGCACTTCGCACACCCCCCACCCCCACATCTCTCTCTGCTGCCCCTACCTCTGCTCTGTTTCCTTCCCTGTGCGGCACGTGTTTCTGATTGCCTCTCCCCCCGTGCTGACCCCGCTGACGTCCCCTTACTTACGACCTTTATTTCGAGCCTTACCCGTTTCCGTGATATTCTCACCGCTCCCGACCCTGTTCTAGAAGATGTATAGCTACCTCGCTGATAGCTACCTCGACTTCCGATTCAGCCTCAGCTCGTTTCCGTGTGCCCTCACCCCAACTTTCCCCGCCCTTTCCGCTGCTCCGTTTACGTTCTCGCCTTTGGCTCCATCCCATCCAGGAACACTCCTTTCTTTCTACTAACTACTTCCCCTTACTTGCACTTGCTAAATTTCTCTTCCCTTTACTTGCACTTACCTGAACTTCCCTCGTCACTACTTCCTTGCCCTAATTCGTGGCCTTGGCGTGTTTACATGCTCCATTCCGCCTACACCTTGACAGTCCCTTCCTAAAATACCTCCGCCTCGAGCCACACCTGTAACCTCCCTGCCCTCTGTGCCCTCGTTCAGTTCCGCCTCCGCCCTCACGCCTACTCACCAATCCCGCGTCCGGCTCCGTGTGGACTCACCGCCCCCGTCCACCCACGCCTCTTTCTTGGATGCCCCTCTAAGACATCCGTTTCGCGCCTCGCTCTCTTCCCCGCGGCTCCCTCGCTTCGCTCTGCGCCTTTTGCCTACTTGCTCCTTCTCAACCTTCACCCCGTCCCGGCCCTTGACTCCATGCTTCGTTATCACCACCGTTTCCGTCCTCAATCCCTGTTCCAATCACACCCAGCCCCTCTCCTCCCGGTCTCGCCTTTACGAGCAATTACCTCCCCGTTGTTTCTCCGTCTTTGTCTACCTCTCTGCCTCTTCCTGCTTCCTTAAATTTCTCCACCTTGCCCCTTTTTTCTGCCGTAAAAAACTGCGCTTCTGCTCCAACTTTTATTCTCATTAATAAACGCATTCTTTCTTTGCATTGTTTATATCTAAGAATCTGTGTAGGTATCTCAGTTCCTATCCCATCTTTATCTTCTTGACTGTCCCACCCTCTGCAACCTGTGCTTTCACGTTCTCCCTGTGGCTTTCGGTCCTCCCTTTCTCCACTCCGGATTGCCTTTCAACCCCTGCATCTCCACCCCCACACACTCTGCCTCAAACTCGATCCTACCTGCAGCAACGCCCCCACCTCCATCCTTACTTCTGGTTCGCCTCTACCCACCCCAACACCCTGCTAGCCAGCTCCGGCCCCGCATTTGTTCCCCAGCGCGCTGACATCGTCACCGCCTTCCTCTATTTCTCCTCTCCTTCCGTTCCGCCTCCGCCGTCGCCACCACCCCTGCACCGACCCCTTCCTGGCTCCGCTCTGCTTCAGTTCTAGCTCCCGCTCCGCCCCACCCTCCACCCCACCCCAGCCTCATCAGCCGCCGTAGCCCCCGCCGCCGCCCCAGTCCTATCCCCCACCCCAGCCCCCACCTCAGCCCCCACCTCAACCCCCTTATCAACCTCCACCTCAACCTCAACCCCCACCTCTGCCCCCGCCCAAGCCCGCGCTCCAGCCCTCGCCCCAACCCTCGCCTAAGGCCCCGATTCGACCCCTGCTCCGTGGCCTTCAGCACTCGCCCATTCTCCGTTTCCGTCCCCGTCACATCCCCGCCTTCGCCTCCGCCTTCGCCTCCGCCGCCCGCCGCCAGGAGCCGTCAGCGTTGCGATGGACGGCGCCGCTTTCCTCAAGTTTACGTAACGGCCTCCGGACGACCCGGCGGCCCACCCCCCAATTTCCACGGAGTTTTATGTGCGCCTTTCCACCCTGCCGCTATTTCAGGGCGCACTCTGCGCTTATTGTGATAATTCGTGTCCGGTGCAGGTTTCGCGCGCGACTAGACTAGAGGTTCTTGACCTTTTTATCGAGGTTAAAACACCCGGTCTCATTACAAGTCATTTATTTCTGCACTCGACAACAAACTAATAACTGCTTTCTAGTGAACGAAGAGGAAAGTTCATAAACCAGGAGAACGGTTAAACTGCTGTTTAATAATCTACTAGCATGGCACACGAACAAGCTATTAAATATTTCCGCAGGTACTGCAAGCACATAGCATGTTATAATGGACAAATTTGCATGGTATTTATTTCATATTTACCGGGAGAGGTGGCTGAGAGCACCAACTGATGTCCTGCAGTGCAGGACCTAGGTTCGAGTTCTCACGGTAGCAGGATTTTCGACTCTAGCTTGTCAGCAAAGTCGAATTAAGTCGCTGTCTGTGGGAAAATTCCAGCTGCCGGCTGCTCTGATTGGTAGTTTTGCGTGGTGTCTGCGACCAACACCAGGTGAATATCGGAGCAGAACCCTAACAAATGGACACCGACCGCACTGTATCTTTCCTACCTAATCCTTGTCCTATCCTCACCCCTTAACAAACTACAAACTAACAGACACTACACTACCACACATACCTGGAGACCGGCTGAATGCTTAGAGTTTGTCTCGGCTGGGGCGGTGCCCTGCATGTGGGAGATACCTGGTTTGGAAAACACCAGACACGAACTGTAGATCGGCAACGGATCTCGCCATAAAGGGTAAGACCACCAACGGGGAAGAGCACCGCCACCTCTCGAACAAAAATCATGCTCTACGCCCACGGGCCTAATGACCTTAGCAGCTGACGCGACGGAATCGCAATCAATCATTTGATGTTGTAGAGATATTGTTTTCTTTTTTACAATATTTGTTTTTAAGGGGTTCTTAACCAATACATATACAGTATGTCCAAAGAAGAAACGTCGAAACTTCGAAAATAAGCATATATTCGATAACTTTAAGCATATTTTGCTTAATAAACTACTTGGATATTCCAAATAGATAAGCTCCTATAAGCACTCAAATGATGATAAAAAAATATTTTCTAGGCAAATCTTTGCAGCACAAAAGCACAGAAACACTCTAGAATTATGTCAACTGATTATTATTTACAAAAGAAATTAATATATTTGTTCACAAAGAAAAATTAACCTAGAAATAAAAAGATCACCCAATTTACACAAGTCGATTGCTTTTTTATTTTTGTGTTAATTTTTATTTCTGGAGAAATATATTAATTTCATTTGTAAATAATAAACTATTTACATAATTTCGGAGTTTTTATATGCTTCTGCAATGCAACTTGTTGACTAGAAAACATTCTTTAAACCTACTTTTGAGTGCTTATTGCGCCTCAACCATTCGAAATATCTCAGCAGTTTATTAGACAAAATATGCTTAAGATTATCTTAAGAGCTTATTTACGAAGTCGTGACGTTTCCTCCCCGGACATCCTGCATATGTATTGATTAAGGAACCCCTTCTTGTGCTAAACGTGAGACGATGCTCAAGTGTTGGAAAAATCTTGAAAACAGCAAAGATGACAAAATGCTTTCGTCTGATTGTATCAGCTCTACTGACCTTAATGTACCATAAGTATACTTAAAATAAAATAAAATGAAAGACCGAAGACGGTCCGAAAAACAGTGTGTGCCACGTGGTGAAAGTGATTTTGTTTGCTCGTAGGCTTGCGACACGAGGCTTATCGACCTCATGTCGCAACCTTCCTTACTCGTAAAATACAATGTCACTTTTAGTATTGGCAACATAATTTACTACTCGTATTTTTTCGACAATTTATTATTGTTATTTCCAAATCCCATGCACTAGATGCTAGCCCTTTGTTCACCTCGACGTGGGCAGTTTGTTAAGGATTTTGGAAATAAGCACCTTATTGCCGCATAATTCTAAAAATGAATCTACTTTTCAAAATAGAAAATTATGTATCAATATAGGAAATGCCGCTTATGATGGATTTCCTCATTAAAAATATTTGTAAACCGATGGGCGCAGTATTTGTTTTCCTTCTTGTGTTAGGAAAATGTTCTGTAATGCGCTTTCATTTTTTGTTTTTGAATACTAGTATAATATTGGCGTGTCCTCCGGATGAGAAAAAGTTTATTCCTCGTCTAATTTTGTTAACCGGGTCCCCGAACGTTAAGAAAATTGGGTTTCAGCTCGTCGGATTTTAATATATTTTTGCACATTTCAATATACCCATGGCGTTAATAAAAATTGTTTAATATTACGGAAGACTCATAATTTTATGTATTGTAATCGGAAATCATAAAGATCATAGTAGCCAACATCTTTCAAGACATTTTTATTTTTTAACTTTTGATAATATTTATTTTCAACTTAATAAGAAGACAAGACAGGTAAGAAGTACAATAATCAGTGAACGTTATATTGGGCATGAGTATTACAAATTACTTTATTACCATACATTTCAATTATAAATACAAGTGAAATTCAGCAATGTCGGCAACCTTCGAACCTTTAAATTTTCACTCAGGACCAAAACATTATGAAAAGCGTAAAATTGTCATTTCGTGCTATAACAACATTAATAATGAAAGAGAATTTACCAAGAGTTTTATCTATAAATATTTAATCACTTTATCAATTTATACATCACTTTTCGGCGAAGGCCATCAAAATGCTCCATGAATACACTCAGCTGAATGAATTTATTTTGATTATTCCGTAACTCATAAATAAACAATGCATTATTAAAGGGCATTCTTTGCGTTTGCTCTAAAATCAATTGTTTGTTGAATTCGGGGCAATTACAAATTTAATTAAACATTCTCTGAAAGTGACTGTTATATTTAGCACCTTTTTGTTTATAAATGAATAAATTTAGATATAACAATGTTTTCAATTTTTCAAACTTGTTTATTAGGAACTGAAAAATTGTCAATATTTTTTAACATGGAGAAACTTGAAGCATCAGATACATGTCCCTTTTTCGTTGAAATCTCTCTTGTTTCCAAATTGGTAATAGATTTGTTTGATGAATTTCTATAATTTCTATTGAGGATAGATTTCCTTCTTACTGAACTCAACTTTCACAAATTAAATATTTAAATAACGTAATGTAGTTTAAAAAACAGTACATTTTGCGTAATGTTCCGTTGCATAAAGGCTATGAAAAAGCAATGCGTAAAAAAAACTTGGATCCAATTTTCTCTTAATTTTTTTCTCAAAAGGGCAAATCAGTTTTATAAGATTACTGCACAATCTATTTTCGTTCTACCATCTGTATTTTCAAAAATTGCAAAATCTGATTTTTTTCGACGTCTTTCTTGAATATTAAAATACAATATAAAGATTGTTTATAATGAAATCTGGTCTTCAAAATTTTTAATTAATGTAATTTTTTAATGTAACAATTTTGAGTTGCTATTACAAATAATGCGAAAAAACATGTGGTCTTGTGACACCATGTACTAGTTTATTCTTAAAATTAATCAAAATTGTGGATTAAATGGTTTTCACAGTGCGTTTTGTTAAGTTATGATCATGAGGTACAACATTGTATTGTTATTAATGTTATTATTGCTATTGTCATATTGTTGTTTTTATTGTTATTATCGTTATTGTTAGATACATTAGATTTATTATTTCTGCAGGTGGGTTTATACAACCTGATGATAGATCACTACAATTAACATATTTCAGTTAGCAATATTGGTACAATGCAATTTTAAAACATTTTAAGCAATAATAGTAGTAATAATAATAGTAATAATAATATTAGTAATAATAATAAGTGTTATAATAATGATAACAATAAAGACAATAATAACAAGAACAGAATTAACTCTACATTTTATGACTCTTGCAGAGATATTTTAACTAATAAATACACTTTTTAAATACACTACACTTCACCTCACTTCACTTCACTTCACTTCTCTTCTCTATTGCACTGCACTCCAATGCGTCACAACACACCAATTCAACAACTACTTGAAATATAATTGTATATTTAATAAAGCAATGAATTTAATAGTAATTATCACAATACTAATAATAAAAATAACAATTATGATAAAATAATACCTAAAATAATAACTATATTAAAAAACCTAACTTTCTGATTAATTAATTTTACAAAAGTCCTTAGTTAATACACTTTTCAAACTTTGTCCACCTAGAGGAAACGGTTCCGTGGCTGTCGCAGACAACTTATTCCAGTCCGTTATTGTTCTATTTGTGAAGGAAAGTTTTCAGTCTGTTGTCTGTGGCCTGAACTAAATTTTGTGCTTGTGATCCCCTCTATTATAGTAAGTGAGTCTATCAAGTCGAATGAAAATATCTTTCCAAGGTGGATAACAGTCATACGCTTTGTACAGGCACATTATTATTATTGTTATTATTGTTATTATTGTTATTATTGTTATTATTGTTATTATTGTTATTATTGTTATTATTGTTATTATTGTTATTATTGTTATTATTGTTATTATTATTGTTATTATTGTTATTATTGTTATTATTGTTATTATTGTTATTGTTATTGTTATTATTGTTATTATTGTTATTATTATTATTGTTATTATTGTTATTGTTATTTCTGTTAGCTTGTCTCTTGCACTCAGCCTAACGTGACCATTGAGGCATGCACTGTGCGCGGCGGCGCGCCGGCGACCAAGCGTCCGTCTTGTGTTTTACGACGGGAGCTGCGGCGCGTGCGGGACACAATGGCCCCGCCGCCGGGAGAGCGTCTTGAAGGCGGCAACAAAAACAAAGCACGCGCGCGCAGCGAGAAGGGGCTCGTTATGCAAGTTCCAGAGAAACCACAACTTAAAAATATCCGCCAGGCGAACTTGGGAAAGGTTCGGATTATTTAGCTGAGCGAACAGTAGCGTCGTGTCTGCGTGATAGGAAGGCTGCTTGGGCCAGCAAAGAATGTAACACAAATGCGCTGAGACACTTGTTTCTGTTCTAAACTTTGTAACGAGTTGGAGCTTTCTATCACTGTTCAGAGAAAAAGTTTTTTGCAAATAAAACATATTAACCGTTAACTTGCGCGAAACCAACGGTAGAAGAGCAATTTTTCTGTCAAGAAATATATCATGTAACAAATTTCAGACGATAGCAATAATTATATTATTGCTTTACATCTAATAGCCGCTTTACAATTTCATTTTTAATTTTTTGCATCTGTTGCGTCGTTTTCGCGAAACGTCTCTTAGCCATATTTGGGCTTTGATCGTACATATTATGTTTCTGTAGTAATCCTCCGTTAAGCTTTTTTTTATATTTTTGTCTCGCTATGTTGTAGTCAGCCTATTTTTGCTGCCAACCCATTCACAAAATCTAATTCCAACACTCTAAAATACATGTGCTGACCAGTTGGTAATCAAAATATATCGTGAATGACTTCTTTTAACTTTTCTCAAGGTGAATTCCAAAATATCACAATAAGTTGAAACATTGTTAATTTCCTTTGCATCTTGGGTATTGAGCCTCTCTAATTAAGTTGTTCTTCTTTTCCCTTGCAACCACGCAAGTGACAAAATATTTTATATTTATAAATTATTATATACTAGCTTAACGTGAAGCCTCCAGAAAGTATGTTAATATTTAAAAGTTTTACTTATGTCTGCAAGTTCTAATAAATATTAATTTTAATTGTTTTACTGTTGCTCGGGCAGTCCATTTCCGGGCACAGAAAATTACATGGAAAGGATCGACCAAAATAATCCCTCACAAAACTTAACGAGGTTTAATTACCAGTAATCTTGTTGAATATGTCGTAACGATTCACGTAAATACCGAAAAGAAGGTATTGTATTATCCACAGCGCTTTACTGTTGTATTCATAGATGCTTCGAAACAACAAAATACATGTGTTCCCCCAGAATGTTCTAGATGGAAGTAGCTAAGAATAGTGCCAATTGATTGCGATTGTCGAAAGGAATCGAATGAACTAATTCTCACCTCTGTAGATGCGTAAATAATCCAAAGCGAGTTTAAGTTCCTCAAAAAGCAGAAAACAAACTTGTTTTTGGACAATTTGTTTTAGAATCTTGATGAATGCGTAAGCATTGAGTAGTTCCGTACCAGGAGACCAAGGTGTATCGATTGCTTGCTTGCTCGATTAGTGATTCCGAGCGCGTCTTAAGGTCATTGTTCCCGTAAGTGTAGTGCATGATTATTTTCCTCGGGAGGTGCCAGTGACCATTCCCGCTGGATGGTGGATTTCGGCGCCGGCCTATCTATCGGCTGGCAGGTACCTTCCATCAGCGAGGCACCGTGCCAGCCGGGACAAGCTCTTATCTCCCCGGTTTCCGGCATTACCGGCATGTGCCGTAGAGTAGCGCATGTCGGTGCAAGTGTGTGTAAGGAAGGGGAAGGAACGATCGCGCGCGGTACGTGGCCCGTTTGTTCGGGTACTGCTCCGGCATTCCGCTGGTATTGATTGGAGAAACCTCGGTAAAGTACCGATCAGAGCAGTCGGCTGCTAGAATTTTGTCTTCCAGACGTCGACTGCATTCGACCTAGGTATCTGGCCAGTGTCGAAAATCCTGGGACTCGACCCCTAGGACCTGCCAGAGGCATTGTAGTGACATCAGTTAATGCCTTGAGCCTCTCCCGGTGAGACGCGTCGAAATATATCCCATTCGTTTCCACTGGTGCCCTACCGGAAGGGGTCAAACCTGTGTGATGTACGGACTCGATATTTCTGGCGGACTTACAAAATTCATGATTTTCTTCTTGCAGACGTAACAGAACCTATCTTTCTTTGTTTCTGGATAGGGCGTATTGAAATAATGGAAGAAGCCGAGACTAAGGAGAAAACTAGAGCCATCGTTCATCACACGACAGAAATTCTCAAACAGAAATTTAAATATAACAAACGCAATTGTTTTCAATGAAGTTCATTGTCACCTTTAACACAGAAATATTTTTAGAACAACACAGCAAAAATGACAACAATATTTATTTTAAAATTTTTTACTAGCTAATTTTTATGCTCTCTTAAGATATGTCTATTTTTAATACGCGTACAATCCACGTTGCCCATCCTTATAATTACAGTTTGAGCCCTATTAGCATCCTACCAGACAAGGTTTGCTATAACAGGCCAAAATGTTTACTCTTGTAAACCAAAATTACCTCGCTCACTAGTATTAAATAATACTCTCATCCCGTGGTTTAGCATCTGATACTCCAGTGAAATATCTTGTTGTCCACACTGATAGCAGGTTACTTGGAAAAAGCACATTGAAGTGATAACCAATGCAACATATGCTAAAATGTTGAGACTATATCCATTAATTAAGTTCCGTTCAGCCTTAAATATAGAATGTGCAGTTTTAATATATAAACCTATTACTATCCCTCCACTCACACATGACTCTACGGTCAGGAATATCATAGCCAAACCCAACATTGAAAAATTTCAGATAACACAGAACAAATTTTTAAGAAAATATGCAAAGACGCCTAGGTTCACTTGTAATAAACACATTCAAAGAACTGTGACAATTTTTTACACTTATTCCATCCTCTCCATGTTGTATAAAATTTACAATGAGGTAAACATTAAACAATCCCAAAAGAATACGCTCACGTTATCCGAAAGATATGTTAAAACCCCCATGAAACTAAAGATCCACTATAAGAATATACGACACAAATTTGTAAAATTTCATTCCAATTTGAAGATAATTTTTGAATGCGTATATATATATATATATATATATATATATATATATATATATATATATATATATAATCTAAGAATGAATATTGTATAGTAAAAATTGAGTATTGTGTGAAGTGCTTAGATACATTATAAATATAAGTATGAAATCCAGAAAATTAGCTAGTAGTAAGATATAAGAGTGAGATGTGTGTTCAAATGCTATGTATTAAAAAATAAAAATGTTCAAAACACTGAAAGGCAAAAGTGCTGAACAAGAAAATAAATTTAAAAAATCCCTTTTGCTTTTGCTTCTTTCTCTAATTGCGGAACTCATCCTCTGTATTTTTGTTAATTTGAAAATTACCATATCTACTGAGAGTATGGAAGACAAATTTACCTATATCTATCGGTTTACAAAATAATTGTCATCTGAAAAAGGAGCATCGGAAATTAAAATCTGAAAAAATATATAATGCTTTAAAAAAGTAAAATAAATTTTAAGTAAATTTACTTTTTGAGAAAGTAAAATAAAACTGGTTAGACCACATTTTCTAATTTGTCTGATAAATCGTCAATAATAATTAAAACCATGTTGAAACTTTTTTAGAAAAACACGTATACAGTTGAATGTTTGTAAATGCAGCACAAAATCCATTCCATAATTAATTTCTTCGTCAAACATTAAGTTAATAAAATATTAACAATGAGTTAAGTGAATTTAATTTAATGATATTTAAAATAAGCAAAAAAACAGGTAATACCACTCTAATAGGTTTTTCATTGCTATTTTGTCTACATTATGTTTCTAAAAATTGTGATGGTCTTACCATAACTCCCACCCCTCCCCTTTTTATTAAACAATTAGTACATGTCATTCAGTGTTGTTATCTGTTTACTAATATCCAAGCGCACAGAAGGTAAAATAAACTATTTATCCTCCAGTCATGTGCGAGGTGTTTATGGTTTCGTTGAATACTCAGAAACTCGGAAAAAATACACAAATATCTATATTACTCATTTACAAAACATACGGACATTGAAATAAAACTATGCAATCTCTGACCATGTGAAAGTGGCGAGATCCTGAGTGTCCATGGTTTCATTGGATACTCAGGATTTCCATAAACATCGAAAAGCAATTAAACAGTTTCTATTTTCATTGAATAAAACCAACAATTGCAGCTAACATTTTTATATTTGCTGCTGCAAGCTGCTTGTAAATTCTTAAGTATTGAATATACACTTTACTTTGATTCCGAAATTGTTTAACGTGGATAAAGGTTATGCAGATTACGCGGCCTTAGGTATTTCGCCTTGAGGAAGGTCGCAGAATGGCGACCGAAACGTCGGCACCTTTGCCGTGGACGCGGCGTCACCCGGACAGCCTAGTAAATACTTACGCAGGTAAATTACATTAGGTTAAATATTTTATTCAATCGAACAATAATTCGTTATTTTTTTAACATCACGTAAAATACTACATAACTTACTCAGAAATACGTAATTTCTCTGACTACGCAGGTGCAGTAAAAAGGTTAATGTAGCAACACACGTTTCTCGTAGCAAAGTTAAATGCGTGACTTTGAATTATTTACATACAACTACAAATCTTTCCAAACAAAAGGTTTAGAGAAAGTAGACAAAAACTATCACTAGTAACATGAAACATTTTATGCAGGGCAAAACAAGTTGCATAATGACACCATCATGGAAATTTTCCAACAAATGAAGGGAAATATACACTGACGAGCCAACGTAGTGTAGTTATACTTGACTCAGTGGCTTATTTGTTCCTGTCAAAGATTAAAAATAAGAAAACCTTCTTGACTCAGGTTAAATTAAGAAGTACACCTCGACAAAGATAACTACTGAATTAATCCTCATATTTATTCGTAATTACAAATAACACACATCTTGAGTCCACAAACTTTCATTTAAAGAAAAATTTACTAAAGTTTTGAGTATAATTCTTAAGTTATTTTCTGAACCAAAACCATTAGTGTTCTAAATATATAGATATTCTTGTAAAAATGCTCACTCGTGTAACACATTAGTAAAAAATAAGTTTATATATTTAAACAAATTTTATAATATTATAAAAAAATTAATATATTTAATGTTAAAATATTTTCTCCTCAAGAAATATTTTCTACTAAATCCGTTTACAATGTTGACATATAACGACAAGAGTAAAACATTTAAGACATAAGCATATATTGCAAAATTGATGAATTGAAAACATGTGGATCAGTACATCTCTAGGAAATTGCCTTACAGCCAGGTTACTGTCATGGCAGATAATGTTAATGATGGTTATGAAATAAGTATGTATTACTAATTGACTCTAATGGCATTGTTGATTTGGGCAGTGACGATAGGCCAGACTTAGATGTATCCAGAACTGGCCCAACTACACAAAATACGTAGAGTATACGAGATGTATATGTTTCATTCGTAAGATCATATTACGCAAATTAGTCTTGAACTCTGGGTTCTTTTTCCTACGACAGGAACAAATTGAGTTTGGCAATAAGGCGACCCAGACGTGCCAGCGGCCGTGGGCAGACATTCCAAAATTCTCTACCACGAACCTCACTACGATATCGTTGCATAAACCTGGGAAGCCTCGTTCATTTATTCTGAACTTGGACTCAATCTGTAAGTTTGGTTTCGTAGGTAGGACGCACTATTTAAACGAAATATAAAATTATTTTAAAAATATACTGTTTGGAAATGTTCTTTACGATAATGAATGTCATACACACCCATATGTTTTGTAATTTTCAAGCGTTTAAAAGATTTTTACCCTTGCGAACATGCTACACTTGGTTAATCATTGTTTTATAAGTGATAATGTCTTCATACTGAAAGTCAAATTTGAACGCTCATACTCTGAATAGTGATTAACCTAGTATTTGTCTGGTACTGTGTCATGGTACACTTTGTAATTGTGTTAAGCGCTATTAACAAATACTAATCTTAGACATGAGTAATTACATTGCATCAGATATTAAATGGTCAATTTGATATTACATAGGCTTTGATATTTTGCACGTTTCTGTTCCTCTGTGTACCGGAATATGAACCCCTTAAGGGCTAAGTTATGTTATTCAGAGGATGTAGTGTTATCCGTTCAAAAAGGCGAAAGAAACAAAATTTGCAGTCTTTCAGAACACTTTCTTTTAAAATCGCTCATATTACACTAAAAAATAAGCAAATAATATTACTCTTAGCTAACGTATGTTTAGAGTCAAAACAAGCATAAAATGATAAATATTTGCACAAATTCTCAGTTTATTTATTTTTAGCAACACTACCACAAAACAATTACTGCATGTTCACAATAAATGTTTAAAACATTACTAAGAAGTTGCAGGAAAATACAATAAAGCGTGCAGTTATAAGTTGAAATTTACACTTTCATTTGTTACCTAAATACGTAATACTATCATGTCCTGTTTTCAACACATTTTCTCAACACGGACTTCCTCATTCCATTGGTCTTAACAGAGAGAGTATTGTTCATTTCGCTAGATTAAGAGAAACATTTACCTGAAATATGCAATTTCCAATACCACAAATCGTAATATTTATAAATATTTTTAACTTTCTTTACGGGTTACTAAAAGACTAAAAGTTGTTTAAACATGGTTTTCTGATTGTGTTAACTAATGAGTATAACTTTAAAGACTTCTAAAACAGAATGTTTAACATGTTATAAAGTATAAACTAGTGGTGCTACAGAATTGCACAGACTCTCCCGTACTAGTTTTATATTTCCTTGGGTCACGGCTAGCTATTCGGGCTTGCCACATTCTCTTGCCAGCTGCCATTATCGCCGCCCAAAGAACATTTTTTTTAAATGTTCTTAATTTTTCGGTTCCCTAACAGTATAATTGAATTATTACATTAAAAATATTAAAGAAGAGCAAAACCTTACGTTACAATTCGTTGTTCCGAAGTTGCGTAGCATCAGCGTAGCGATTTTGCAATAAGGTTTCAGATCACACATCGCACAAGATACGAATTATTAAGGCTCCTACAGACGGACGCGGAAGACTCGCAGCGTATGCGGAATGGCCGCACTTTCGCGTCACGTGCTGAGCGCGTTCAGACGTGCGTGGCAGGCGAGCGTCGCGGCAGCGGATTGGCAGCGTTTTCTTACCTGCGGATTTGGAACGCAGTCGGACGCGCTTCGACCGCTGCCGCTAGAGTTTTGTGAATGTCCGCCGCCTTCGCTCCCTTTTGGATCGAGCTCCCATTGCCGTAGTACGAGGACAACTGTCCCTAAACGCTGAGTAATAATTGACGCTCCGGTGTGAACGGTCCCGCGGATTCCATCGCCGCGTCTAGTGCGGAGCGTTCCGCGCCGCACCCGCTGCGGATCTCCTTTGCCTGTCTGTGTGAGCCTTAAGAGGTACATTATATTAGACTATTCAGTAGCTGTCACGGAAATTCATTTCATGGAATTCAAGGTCACTGGATGTGCTTGGCAATTTTGTTAGTAATACCAAATTTGTAGAGTACTTTACGAATGCTTATTGTAGATTCACACGACATTGACAAGCATTTCTGCCCCGAAGTACTGCCATTTCTTTACGTGACCGCTGCTACACTTTTTGTATGTTAATCATTAAGCACATACTCTAGTACTGTACTGACCGTGTCACGTGTAAGGATCATAGACGTGATTTAATGGCGACATCGCATACATTCTAAGAGAGAGTAGTCTGTGCGTTCGCGGAACTAATTGCATTTGTATTATTGCAACAACCTCAGAACACATTTGTATTGTTTTGTTATGGATTTCGAGTAGTGACAATTAACATTAAAGTTGTAGAGACAATTTCGTATATAAATCAACAAATAAAACCCTCCGAACTACCATCCACCACTTCCAATAAACAACACGAATACTAAAGAATACTGGGATAGAGAGAAACAGACAAATGGAACAATTGGTTCTAATAGAACAGGCAATGCCATCCATCATCAAAAGAATGACGAAGTTATGTCAATTGACGTCGCCTGGCTTCAAGCTCACAATGGTTTCCGAAATGAAGGTTGGCCACTACAGTAATAATGAAATATAAAATCCTATGAAAATTAAAGAGCAGCTTGTACATTATAGTTGTAGCATCAGTCAGTGAAATGATAATAAACATAATTATTCACACTCATTTTATGATTCAGAAGCTAAAATGTGCAAACTGTTATTCAGGATACATGCCACATTGAACATTGTAAGTGATTTCTTGAACGGCATGGGTACTAGGACATGTGACCACTTCAATGCCAAGTGCCAAAACTATCGGAGCAAGTTGACGGCTTTCCAGATGTTTTTCTGACACTTAAGAAATTATATTAAAACAATATTAATAATTATTTAAATTATTATTCTTCGAGTAATCATTCAGTCACTTTTATTGACATTGGAATTGCGCAAAGTACATGATGAAAGAATGCAAGTGAGTTTCAATTCTGAAGACAAGAAAAAGGGAAAATAATCAAAAATTACAAGCGGCTTAAAACCACGTATATAAAACACTAATTTTCGAAAAATAACAGTTTATATGACATTTATTTTTATAACAGGCGGTTTTTGTAAGTAAATTACCGGACTTCATGTGTATCATTTTGCCAATTGACTCTCATCACTTTTCGCCCTTTTATGAAATTTGTTACTTCAGCTTCTGACTCTCTCAAGACAATGGATCAATGCAAGAAATGATTTTCAAATGCTTTGCAAGATGATATCAATATCTCCCAGTTACAATTTCTTAATTCACATTTTTTCACATTCACAGTTTGTCTCCTAACTATTCAAATTCTTTAGTGGTTCTAATGTCGCTCCATCCATTTCTGTAGTTTTCATGCTTTTCTTGTCTCACAATGTTTATGAGCAGAACAACTCAAAATACACTTCAGTCAATCACCAGGCATCGTCCCTAATACGAGCACAGTGTCCTCAACATGACACTTTTTCGTAATCATGTCATTGGTAAATAGAATGTCTTTCCTTTCTCCATTCCTCGTTCTCTAGACCGAACGGGAATGTTGACAGTCGGCTGACAAGACCTCGCCATCCCGCAGAGAGAACATCTGCGCGTCATATGGGCGCGCGCGTGCTCAGATGTTGGTGAATTAGCCGAACGCGATGAATTTTTGTTTTCGCTGCCTCCAGGAAAGGGGTCGTCGCCTCGAACGGCGTCGTTGCGTAACGGCGCGAACGCTGTTAATTGTCGCATGCCGTCACCGAATTAGCTAATTGCGCAGTGGCGGTGGTGGCGGTGACGATGGCAGTGGCGGTGGCGATGGCAGTGGCGGTGGCAATGGGTTCCGGCGATGGCAGTGGTGTTCGCGATGGCTATGACGGTGGTGGCGGCGGCGGCGGTGGTTGAAATAAAGATATAATTATCTTTTGGAGAGAGCTCGCCCCTTCTTAGCATAAAATAATCAAAGGTTTAAAAAAAACTGTCGTGAAATCCATTACACAATATTGATGCACTTACTTCGCCGTCAGCCTTCGTCTTGAAACTCATAACGTAATATATGTTTTACTTTTCAATTGTTAAATTAGTTCACTAATCATGTATAAGTGTGAAAAGACGTGAATTTTCAGCCCATGAGTACAAAATTAAGTGCATTTATTTTAAATTTCTGCTGGGTCTTTGAACCCGGTAGCTCTCCCACTTATTTACATATTTACGTTCCGATATCAGAAAGATTTTCAAGTCGATAATTAATATTTTTCGTTTCGACCCATTTCAGTGAATCATTTAAATTTTCTGAAATTTGAACTTGTGCTCTTCATAACAATTTGAAGAAAGTTTTCAGTGTAAAATTAATAATTGTTTGAATTCTCCAATTTTATTATATTCATAAGAAATAAACATATTTAAAGGCTCAGAACCCGTAGACTCATTCCAGAATTCAAAAGTTTTATGTACAGGGAAATGGTAAAATGTGGCACATGAGGAAACAGATCTATCGAAACGAGTAGTACTGTTTTTTAATTGTATCTTTAAAAATAAATTGTACTCTACTGCAGCATTCCACAAGTCTTGTTTTAAATCAAAATTAAGGTATTTACATTAATCACATAAGTTTTTCTTTCCCATTAACCTTGTAAGAAACACACCAATTTTAGAGAACATTTTCACAAACATGCTATTTTCACAAAATGTGAACAAACATTTCTGTTAACTGAAATATATGGAAACTATTATTTTCATAGGCCGATCCGGTGACCGAGATCGCTAAGGCAGTAGTGCCGTAGCGATCTCGTACCGAAAGATCGCGGGTTCGAGTCCCGCCTCGGGCATGGTTGTATTGTGTTCGTCCATTCACCCCCTATCATCATCATATCAGGGAAGGCAACGGAAAATCACCCTGAATAATTTATCCCAAGAAAACCCGTTATGGGTCACCTAACTTCCGTATATGGAGGGTAGGACCAAAGAGAGATTATTTTCATTGTTTTATGCTATTTAGTAGTTTGCAAATATAATATTATATATATATATATATATATATATATATATATATATAAAAAGAATTTTAGCGCGTATGTACTTCTGTATCGGATATTGAATTTATTTGAAAGAATTTTATATCTTGCTGAGTATTGGAATGTGTACAATACTCTTGTGTGTCTGCTCCGCTATTAAAACTGTGTAGTTAAATTCCTATCGTAGACTATTTTTGTAACCACTTCTGAACCGTAGATTGGATTTATTTGAAAGAATCTCACATTATGATAAATATTTTAAGGGTATACCTGTAAATTTTACTTAGTTCCTTTAAGTACGAATTAAATGTTATTTTAAATTAGGTCTTGAATAACTGTACGATAACTGTTATATCTATTTTTATAATACCTTGAATTATTTTTTGTTTCTCAGTTTCCAATCAAATATTCTGCAGAATACATTTGTTACGATTTTATTCGTTTATTACTTTCTACAAAATTATAAGAATTTTATTTTAATAGAAAAGATTCTTTAAAACCTTTTGCCCTGTGACTTTGTGAGAGTGGTTCGGTAAAATGCTAATTCTCATGCTAGTTAGAGTACTTTTCAGAATACACTTATTTAGACAATACTGTTATCTGCGATACCAATCAACACTCACATTCTTCCGTAGAAGTTATGAATAAGATAGTACGTCGATTTGCCGCACCTTCTGTGTCACTTCCTCTACGTTTTAAATCCTATCTCTGGAGTTTAGGTTTCTCTGATAAACTCCGGGTTATTTTACTATTTTATTTTATACATTGATATTAAGACTATACTTTTTAATACACAGTACTGATTACTCATTGTAAGTTATTATTTTATGGCGCTTTTAAAATTATTTCTAATCAGACTAATAAGACAGAAAATATTTTTTTCCGATCGAAATGAAAGAGATTCCGAAAGATACATTTAAGAATTACGTGTGCGCATATTACTTAATTCCTTGCATTTTGGCCACATTTTGGTAGACTTTGTACTCGTAACCTGTAGCCCGGGCTTTGATTCCCGGAATTCTTAAGCAATATTTGTATTTCATCATTTATTGTGCCCTCCCCATTAGAGTAAATTCGCTCATAAAAATAATATAATACCAATTTTTATTAAAACCTTTGAATATTTTTAAATTTAAAATCTTCGAAAAATGCTAATTGGAACATCTTGTTATTCTTTCCCTGAAGAATACATTTCATGAAATTGTATTAGTAGAATATAAAATTAATAGAATATAAAATATTACGTATCCGTTGCCTATGAAATGTTAAATAATCTGCTTGTCAATCACCAATAGTTGACTGGCAAATTCAATCTGTACATTTCATATGGGATAAGTCCCGGCGTATTATCAACAAGGACTGAATCCCCTGCCCCTTAAGACGATATTACGTAAACATTGCTGACATTGTCAGTGAGTTGTGCCTGCTGTGGCGTGACGGGCTGCGTGCGGCGTGGCCGCGGGCTATGCGAATAGCAGCCGCACCGCCCAGCGAGGACGGGGTCGGGGCCGGGACGGGGTCGCGGCAGGGGCAGGGTCGCGCCTTTGGAGTCGGGCGACTGACCGCGCCTTGGGTGCTGCGCAGCAGGGAATGCTGTTCCCTACGACGAGATCTCACGTTGTTTATTTTATTTTAGAGGTGGAGGCACTGGAACCTGGGGGTGGTATTCTAATAGGAACGTGCAAGTGATAATGATGTGAATGACAATGGAGAAATAGTGCAATAAGAACAGCGGAAACGGGAGAAAATGTAGAAAACCTTCCGAAAGCCTCACTTTGTCCTCCGGGCTGAGATTGCTTCATGTGCACCACCTTTTTCACAGCAGTGTCTCTAATAGGGAGATCTCAGGATTCGAATCTCAAGGGCCGGTTTTACAAACTGGCTAGATGACCGAGTTGAAATTAGCTGCAGCTGAAGGAAAATTCTAGCAGCCGGCTGCTCTTAACGGTATTTTTCCACATTTCACCAATCTTTAAGAGGCGAATACTTGTTAAGCTTTCGCTATTATTTATAAATTCGCATTGTAATTATCCATTCATAATAGTATGTTAACAGAATAAATTATACATCCATCATAAAAGCGAAGTAAGAGGTATTTTATAATAGTCGATGTCAACTTCTTGGCGTAGATCCAACATTGACACCAAGACTAAGACTAAAAAGTTATTGTTTTCATAACTTTCAAGTTGAGAACTCTACACTAGAGTCTAGAATTCTTCCTCCAGCATCGTTTTTAGTCTGTTTTAAAAAAGGACCTAAAGGATTTGTGAAATAAAAATCGTTTATCTGCAGAGAAAACACTTTCTAACATGTTCTTTGGCCTAATATTTACCCACTGAGCTCGCCAACAAAGAAATGGGAAAGAGATATACGAATAAAACCACGGCAGTAAACAGTGGTTAGTTAGGAAAGTAGGGAAGTCCAAAACAATGGCCAATCTGATATTTTTTACTATTCCTGCTACCAATGTGTGATTTATAATCATTTGTAATATAATATTACATCAATTTTCAATTAATTATTTTTATCCATATTATTTAATATTGTCCAAAACTTCTTCCTTAAATTATACCTCATTTTAACTTGGCATTTAAGTTAATATTTTGTTTCAAATCCTCTGAAATTTTGGAAGATATCTAGGTTTTACAAAACCAAATGAGACATAAACCTTAACATGAAACTATCAGTTTAAATTGTTTCTACTACTCCTTGATGATGAACGACTTTTCCTCTCAGCCATTTACGGGATGTAAATCCATCCTCTACAAACGAACGTATAGCTTCAAGGTCAAGTTGGTGCTGGTGTACACAGTTTCGAAGTACAGCTCGTTTCTTTTAATATAACTTGTGGCAGTACGATGTGAATACGAATATCTCAAATGCAGGTGCATCAGAATAG
This sequence comes from Gryllus longicercus, assembly GCA_038098605.1. Lineage (NCBI taxonomy): Eukaryota > Metazoa > Arthropoda > Insecta > Orthoptera > Gryllidae > Gryllus > Gryllus longicercus. The sequence goes on from JAZDUA010000162.1 coordinate 2,013,492, forward strand.
GATACTGATACTTCAAATTGCACAATTGCATCAGAGATCAATTAATGAACAAGTAGAGACACTTGTGAGATCGCTGGATATTGCTCTCCAGGAAAGACGTAACTATTCTTAATTCTGTAACATAAAATGTAACTTCACACTTTGCATTTCCTGTCGTCTCTCTTTTGTGTGAAATGTATTTTTCCTGAGAGCATCACGTTCGTCGAAAAGAGTTTAGATACTTCCGCAAAAGCGGATGACAATATTGGAATTCTCTTGAGATTTATAACCCACTCAATCAACATTGGTTAATTTTAGATTTTGGGTGAGAACAGGAAAATATTCACTCATGTTGTAGCTAGTTTGACTTTTTGTTAGGGAGGAGTCTGTTAAGATTAAAGAGAATGTGAAATAACGTTGCAGAAATATTCAGAGCTGATCATCAATTTTTTCAGTGTAGATAAATTGAATTATAATATGATGTTTGCTTTAAACTGCATCCTGTACGTGTTTTAAAATCAGTTAAAGCAGAAGATATTTACCATAAATCTGAAAAGCACCTTGATGATTCTATTTTTAAATAGGGGCAGACTAAAAAAGTTCGTTTAATTTTTATTTACTTTAATGAAAGATTCGTTAGTAAATATAATCAACTCTACAAACTGAATTGTTTAGTCATTTCATTACCATCACATTTTCACTATTTTATCGGTTCCAGACTCCTTGAAATATGGGCCACAATAATATTTATTATAATTATCAAATATTTCTCTGTTGATTGTCAATCACGTAATTTCAGTATTTTGTTATATTCTAACTAGCTCAGATTAACATCATAAATTTATTTATTTATGAACTCAATGTTTAGCATTAGGTTAGGAATATCAAACAGAGGTAACAAAATTATTTGAAAATGAGCGATTTGCAATGTTAAAATGAGACATTAGTAACAAAAAGGCTAGCGAGAACATCCGAAATTGCTAAATGAGTCATACTAAAGGTAGAATCAAATTATCAATTCCGTTTGACTTTTATTAATAGAGTAAACAATCTACTAACTAAAAGATATATTTTAAATATATATAAAGCCACGTATTTCAAAAGAGTCTAAGTGCGCATTAGAATGATTTATGAGTTATAGGCATGGGAATCGTCTATTTATAAGCTTCCACTAGACATTTGAGAACAGCATGAAATTTTCATTTTATAATGTATGATGCGGCGGATATCAGAAATATTTCTAACGTCGCCAGTAGCCCGTTAATTCGCACATCGGGCAGATGGTTTGGATAAATTTGTGAGCGAAGAACGAGTCATTTTAGTTTTTTGGCTAATGTTGAGATAGCACAGAGTTCAGAATAAAGTACTGTAATTGTATGAAGATGAAGCGTCTTTTAAAAGTAAGCGAGAAACATTTCATGGCATACAAGTACGTTGGAAATTATACGTTGGTTGACTGATATTTGTTTAAGAAAACTTGCAAAGGCGTAACTCGGGATCGTCGTCGCCATCTCGGAAATAGTATGCAGCGATCGGTCCACTGACGTGAATAGAGAGATATAGAACTGTTATACCCAAGTTCCCGGGTTCAAACCCGATCGAAGCCGTAGATATTTAAAGGCTAAAACATCCTTCGTACGCCTTGCTTCGGAGGGGAAATACAGCTGGCTCTCCCATGTTAGTATATTTACTGCGTGTAAAAGATCCCTGTGCCTAAATGAAGTCTTTGAGCCAAATTCAAATAGCCTGTTTCGTCGCTAGAGTTAGTTCTCCTTTCTAGCTAGAAAGGAGCGTAGTGATATTTGCGTGGTCAGGCGGAAGAGCGGGCCCAATAGCCCCAGTCTCGCCACGCAAATTAATGCAACAGTTCAATTCAATTCTCTCACTAGTCTTAAAACTTAACCAGGAACATGGTCCCTCTTCAGCTCTGTCTCTCGTAGTTTACCTGAACTCGTGTTGGCTAATGTCCCCACTGATGTAGACTTCACCGTTGTGTCTACTGCGGACACTTATCAACCCTTGAGAAAATTAACCACCTAATTAGCCAGATTCTGTCATTAGCTGATGCGTACGAAGTTTGTTATTTTAGTAACTTAAATGAAAAGGATAGGCGCCAGAACTAACGAAAAATTTATAGTCTATTATTTCTCCATAATAACTACATTTTCTTCGTAGGAATGTTCACCAAAAGTTTTTAATTATTTCTTCGTGAACACTAATGAAAGAAATAAACCGATGGTTTCTCCTTGTCTCTTCCAAACTACACAATTCGATATTTGAACCTTAATAATTCTCCTGCAAAACTAATTTTACCGAGAACACAACTTCTAATAACCCACAACGCGAACTGATAGAATCTGACACTAGTGTGGCACTCTGGTAATTTAGTGCCCGAAATCGACCAAGTTGCGCTGCTGTTCGGCAGATTATGCGCGCCCGCCCCCGGCGAGGGGCGGAGGGGCTTGCCCGGCGCCCGGTGGTGAGTCGCCCCGGGTGATTGATGCGCAGCCCGAAGCGCCGCCGACGCGTCTCCCCTCACGGGGCCGCCGCCAGGGGCGCCACGCGCGCGCGGCCTCTGCACGGCCTGCTCTACGTGGCCCGTTCTACACGTCGTGTCCTTCATGGACTCTTCGCATTTCAAGGTCTGTTCGTTTTCCATGATCTGTTCGTTTTCCAAAGCAGTTAGTTTACATACCCTTTTCTTTTTCCATGATCTGTTCTATCCCCATGGTCTGTTCCTTTCCCATGGTCTGTTCCTTTCCCATGGTCTGTTCCTTTCCCATGGTCTGTTCCTTTCCCATGGTCTGTTCCTTTCCCATGGTCTGTTCCTTTCCCATGGTCTGTTCCTTTCCCATGGTCTGTTCCTTTCCCATGGTCTGTTCCTTTCCCATGGTCTGTTCCTTTCCCATGGTCTGTTCCTTTCCCATGGTCTGTTCCTTTCCCATGATCTGTTCCTTTCCCATGATCTGTTCCTTTCCCATTCTCTGTTCCTTTCCCATTCTCTGTTCCTTTCCCATTCTCTGTTCCTTTCCCATTCTCTGTTCCTTTCCCATTCTCTGTTCCTTTTCCATTCTCTGTTCCTTTTCCATTCTCTGTTCCTTTTCCATTCTCTGTTCCTTTTCCATGCTCTGTTCCTTTTCCATGCTCTGTTCCTTTTCCATGCTCTGTTCCTTTTCCATGCTCTGTTCCTTTTCCATGCTCTGTTCCTTTTCCATGCTCTGTTCCTTTTCCATGCTCTGTTCCTTTTCCATGCTCTGTTCCTTTTCCATGCTCTGTTCCTTTTCCATGCTCTGTTCCTTTTCCATGCTCTGTTCCTTTTCCATGCTCTGTTCCTTTTCCATGCTCTGTTCCTTTTCCATGCTCTGTTCCTTTTCCATGCTGTTCCTTTTCCCACGCTCTGTTCCTTTTCCCACGCTCTGTTCCTTTTCCCATGCTCTGTTAGTTTTCCATGGCCTGTTAGTTTTCCATGGCCTGTTAGTTTTCCATGGCCTGTTAGTTTTCCATGGCCTGTTAGTTTTCCATGGCCTGTTAGTTTTCCATGGCCTGTTAGTTTTCCATGGCCTGTTAGTTTTCCATGGCCTGTTAGTTTTCCATGGCCTGTTCCTTTTCCATGGCCCGTTCCTTTCTCCATAGTCTATTTCTTTTCCACGCCCTGATCTTTATGGCCGGTTCTTGAAGTTCTACTCTTCATGTCCGTTATTCGTGGGCCGTTCTTCGTTTCTAGCTCTGCATGGCCTGTTCTTCACGGACCGTACTGCTTCGTGCACCTTTACAGACTGCGATAGCTTAGCGGCAAAATATCTTCTGCAACATCATTAACAGGGTGATCGTTGAGTTTGAGTCGAAGCCATGGTGGATGTTTGGCACTAGATAGGTCGAATACAACCACTATCTGGTGAAGAATTCGGGCGTCCAGTTGCTCTGATAGGTAGTTTTCCGGGGACACCAGTATTATGCCAATTAAATTGCACTACGTAAAGGAATGGTTCACGCGCCGCCCGCCATCTTTCCTTTCTCACCCTTGCCCCCTCTTCTCCTCTTACACACACACACACACACACACACACACTTACATGTACTATACTACATATTTTGGGGGGTGAACTTTTGAACAAGAAATAAAAAACTAAACGAAAAGCTTTTATGAAAGAAATTATATTGTTGGTTTTTACTAACTCTTTACTGCAATATCTAAATTATTTTAAATATATATTCTCTGCCTTTTGCAAATTTAATTTACTATGAAACATTACAAAATATTTATAAGCGATGAATATTGTTAAACGATCTCAAATACATGTCTTTCTTATATATTTCACGTAATTTAAATAAAATAAAATTGTAAATTAGGTAATTGTAACAAAGAAAATTGAAAGGCGGTAGCTCGAATAGAAACAACAAGTGAAGAGCAATAAACGTGGTCATTCATCATCGATTTGCCGTTCCGTCTGCGAAGTCAGTTTCTTTTGAACGTCGAGCGCAACACGTGAGCGACCGTTACAAACGGGGATTTTCCAGAATTTCGCACGGGCTGCCATGTCAACTTGTCGCTCGCATGGCGGTCGCTGTCTCTTTCGCAATGCGGCGGTTTGCGCGAGACCAGTCGCACGAAGGCACGGGCTGAGCTCCCTTTGAAGAGCGTGTGACACACGCACACAAAGATACCTTTTTGCAGGGTTCCTTTGGTTCCAAGCAGGAATTTTTTTTATGACAAAGATCTTTGAAACATTTTGACGTTAAAAGAAATAAGAATTAGTGAGTTGTTTCACGGATTAGCACAGTCGTGGGAGTGATGTTAAGTTTTCTTATAACACAAGAGTGTCTTAACACATGTCTTCCAAATAATACAGATAAAGTGTCTTTGAATTGAATTGAATTAATACCTTATTTTACGTGGCGAGTCTCAGGCCATGAGGCCTGCTCTTCCGTCTGACCACGCAAATTTTGCTACGCTCCTTTCACCAACTAGCAGAGGAAGGAGGTATTTCTTGAGCGAGAAACAGGCGATTTGAATTTAGCTCAGAGGCGTCATTTAGGCTTGAGGATCTTTTACATGCAACTATATCTACTAACATGGGCCAAGTGGGTTTACTTCCCCTCTGAAGGAAGGCGTAAGAAGGATTTTTTCGCCTTTAAAAATCCACGGCTTCGATCGGGTTTGAACCCACCAACTTGGGTACAACAGTCCCAACTCACCCCCAAGTTAGCCCAGTAATTTGGGTATAATTAAAACCTTTTGTGGTTTCAGTCTTTAATAATTTTGCTTGTTTCCGTCTTCCATTTTGATTTTTAAACAATTTTATGTATATAGTATATTTTAGTCCCTTTTTTAAAATAAGTTATTTGCTACCTCACACCTCATGACCTTTTTGGTGATGAGCTTGATTCCTCCGCACATACCAAACGCTTCAGCGGAGGAACGGGCGAAGAAGAAGAAGAAAATACAAAGGAAGATGATCTATGACACGATGACGAAGGCGGAAGAGATACTTCGGAACTCCTACCCCAAAACGTCGGACACTCAGCGGATGCCTGCAAACAGCGTCTGTTTCCATGTTAGGGGCGGCTGTATCTTTGGTGAGAAGTACATAGGGTCTGGGAACCGCAACGGTGCTCAGGCCCTAGCCGAAGGATAACGTAACTACAGAGTTATTAAAAAATAATTTCAGTATAAATGAACAAACAAAACGAGGTGTGTAAAAGATACTCAACCACTCTACTGAAGGGTTAAACAACTGAAACCCGGAAAGGCACGACATAATTCTTTAATATTCATTGAGCCTTTAATGACCTTGATTTTATTTTCTGAATGAACATTCCTGCCTGCGATAAAACATAATTTAGAAGAAAGTACGTTAACTAATTACATACCCAATATTCTAGACTTAAAAAATGTAAGTTGTTTTGGAAATGCGTGTTACATGTCTTTCATTATACACCTTGCATGATTTCCTTCATATTTTTCTCTTCAATTGCATACGTTCATTTCCATAGACTTTTCTACTTAGCAAAGATTACACGCTTTCATGCAATATATATCTATTTTTATAACATGCGACGTACTAATCATATCTTCAGATGACAGTATCAACAGCACTCTACAAAAGACTGTCACCCAACTATTTAACGCCTTTTAAAATGCTTTTGCAGAAGATATAAAAAACGTGAAGAGTTTAAAAAGTTGAAATGCAGAGTAAAATTTGCATAAGTTTTTTGAAAATTCAATTAACTTAAATCTAAGGTAGTAATAATAAATAAAATTATAAATAAACTTAAAATAGATGTTAATCGTTATACACTGTGCGCCAACATTTCGAGAATAAAAATCAATGTAGATGAACACTAATCTAAAACATTTTCGTAATGCAAGTCAATAACTCCTCCTCTCCTTCTCTTTCATAACACTCTAATACCTTAGATTTCTTCCTCTTCGTCTATTAAATATTTAGGTCGCTATTTAAACACAAAAACCGAAACTGGAAAATTCATATTAAAAATATATGCGCATACAAAAAGCCACTATAAATAAACTTAATTTTCTTAAAAATAACTCCACTCTTTGCATTAAAACTGCTAAATTAATATACACTTCATTTATTAGACCTACTATAGTATACTTGTTTATTTTCCAATATGGTCAAATGCAGTTAAATTGAATATACAAAAACTTCAAATTATTCAAAACAAATTCATTAGAAAAATTTTACATGCACCTTGGTTTATTCCCAATAATATATTAATAATGAAGTCAATCTCCTACAATTCATGATTTAATTAAACTATGTGGTCTCAATTTTTGTTAATTCCATTCCTTCATTATATTATGCACATTTTTTATAATGCTGTTAAAAATTATCTTTTACCTCGTAGAATTAATTCTAAACTTTTTAAAGACAAATTTAATCCTATATAATTTTATTTTCTCTTAATTCTTTTACATCTTTCTGATCATTAAAACATTTTTCTAATTCAAAAAATTTGCCTTCATACATCCTCTTAAAGTTTATTGTTAGTGTTCATAACGACTGTTCTTATATCGTAAAATTAAATACTCAGAAAGACATATTGTCGAATAGAAAGTAATACATAAAAAATAATACATAAATAATACATAAGAAAGTGTTTAAATAATTTATTTTTCTTGCTTTCATTATTGCTAATGCCAATTTTGTGCTGTTAATTTATAAGTTATTATCTATTGTTAAAAATGATGTGTTCTATTTTGAATTTATCAGTGTCTAAATTATTTCTTCATTTCTAGCACTTAGTAGTCGCAATGCGTTCGATAAATATTTACGCTTATTTAAATGTATATTGTTCTGAGACTACGATGAGCATTTCGGAAATCAATAATCTGTTTTTATTCTTGCACATATTCTCTTCTTGAAGATTAGAACGAAATTAAGTACACGTACGAAGAACAAAATGACACAATAGATATTTAATTTTAAGAGATTAAAAGTGTGTATCGGCCGTAAACAAGTGAAATCCATGAAGTCGAAACATCATGTTTCGATAAAAATCAAGTCTAAGTTGATTTTGTTAAATTAGATAAATTCAAGTTCATAACTTGTGCTAGATAGTTAAAACCATTTTCTTTTATTCGGATTTTAATATGTAATATTGCTTAAAGTAAAAAAAAATATTTTTCTTTCACCTTTTCACACTTGCGACTTATTTACATGAAATAATTGATTATATTTCACCCAAACGCAACGACTTTTACGATTTCACTCATCAAATAAATAAAGAAAACGAGACTTATCAATGAAAAAATCACTAAATCATAAAATAAAGGACTAAGTGAGATTGGTTTTAATATCAACGATACGGTATTAAAAATAACATGGCTACGTGCATGAAATCAACCTTGGGAAATGTCAAAATGTGATATGAATGATATGAATACGAAACATATATATTTAGAGTGCACTTAATTGTTTTTTAATTTTTTTAAAATTTTGTCCGGTGGTTTTTAGTGCAGACAAAATGTTTTAAAAATTAGTAAAAACTACATTTTTTATTGTGCATCAGAAAATAATTAAAATAGAAAAAAATATGTGTAGAGTATCAGCCTCAGAATTTTTCAAAAGATAGTAAATTTTATTTAATAATCTTTAAGATAAATGAGTAAATTAATATGAGTAAATTGTTTTCACACAACCCTGATAATGAAAAGCAAAGGAGGAACCAACAAACAAACAAGCACTCAACTTGCAAAAACAACAGTTCAAGTTAATAAAGTCATTAGTGAGTAAAATGTCAAAGCTTGCTAAATTGATACATTTTCATCCCAATTTCACTCTTTTCCTGTCAGTTTGATTTGAAGGGTTTTACTGACATTTCCCCAAGAGGTAACAGAAAAGTTGACATTTTTTATCAGACAATTACAACCTTACCAATACATTATGTTTGATGTAAATCATAATCTTCCCTTCAATCTTGTCTCTTGAATTTTTTAAATTTGTGCATATCTCCTCAGAAAAAAATACAATTAAATTTCTTTGACTTCAAAAAAATAGAATGCAATTTAACATCATATCTTTACAGATATGAGATCGCGACATATTACATAACATTTCTACGGTTAGTTGTGTGAATACATTGAAACTTTCTGATAAATTCCAGAAGGAGGAGGAGGAATGAGAAAGCGACTAGGAAATTCATCAGAAACTTTTCAATGCATGACTTAATTGGACTATTTGACAATTAGCCAATGAATTTTATTTGACTAATCGTAAACAACACCAACACTGTTTCAGAAGGCGTTAAATATTAATTATAGCAATGTGCTTCACTGAATGAGTACATTAATGTTTCAATTAATAATTTAAGGTTACACTAGATTCTATGACTGATGTATCGCAGCATACACCTATATGAGAGAAATAATAAGAAAACTCGAATAGAATAAAACGATATTTTTAGATATTCTATTCATATTGGAGCGTATCAAATGTAGTGTTAAATGTTATTGCTGTTAATTTCATGAGTGAGAGTACACGTAAATAGAAGGTTTTGTTAAGTTTGTTAAAGGTCGCTTTTCATTTGCTCGATTATATAGCGAACACTAACTTTTAACTTTGGGTAATGATGGGGAAACACATAATAACAACATACACAAACATCCATGCCCAGGGTGGTATTTGAATCTGAGGTCCTTCAAGCCAAGGCAGCTAGGGTCATTAAACCCTAGTGATTTCGGCTCTCCTGGCCGAATGTTTCGCACTTTGAGAATATTAATGTAAGATCAGGTATAAAATATTGCAGATTAACATAATTCAATTTTGACTGAAAAATGTAAACATTTAAACTCATTTTTTTGTACTTTTCCAGACTTTCTGTATATGCAACAAAACCATTGACAATTTTTGTATAAACTATGGCTGTTTAGTTTTCCGTCAATTCATGAGTTTGTTCGAAATTGATTAAGAGTTTTGTTTACAAATATCTATATTACTTTGATGAAGAAATACAAAGAATGCATTTTGTGAAAATATTGAATTGAGGAAAATATTTTTGACATATTTCATCCGGACAATATATTTTTTCAATAAGAAAATTAATTAATAATTAATCAAGAACAGTGGATATTTGCTTGTCATGTGATCCCTATTGAATATTTGTTTTATCAATTACAACAAATGCTTTAATAATGTAAATTCAAAACGAATTAATTTCATCTTTAGATGATTCTTATTCACTTACTCTTTTTAGATGTGCTATTTTTTCAATATGAACTGCTAGAAATATTCGGAATCCCAAGTTATGAAAAACCTTTAGAATTCGAATTGGGAAAATTAAAAATTGATGGCATCTTTATTCACTCAAGCGTTTGTCCCTTTCAATAATTTTACTGGACGTAGATTTGATGAATGAATATTTTATTAGAAATTTATAACGAATTCAGAACATCTGCGTGGTAATCAATACAAGCTCTCCTCTAAAGTCATCAATGTGATGAAAGTCCTGGAAACACGAACGGCGTCCAATATCAGTCGTGTGAGGGTAAATTGCCAAACTCGGACAAAGAGCCACCAAACATTCGTACCTACTCGTTTCTGTAATTGGGTTTGCAATTGGATTTGAGGCAGTCGGACCGATTTTAGATAAATAGAGTTCCAACGAGAAATTAGCACTGAAAACAGTCGCATCGACTGGGCATCCGCGCTTCGGGGAGCAGATTGGCGTTAGAGCGTTAGAGCTTAGAGTAGCACCGACAAGACCTGACATTCGCGCACATTAGTTGACGATCCAACCGTCAGAAGTCAAATTGCAGGGGAAAAGTCTCAATATTCTGTAAATTAGTCGCCTAGGTTTTCAATGCAAACGCTCGGTGGCTCGTTGGTTAGTGTGCTCGCTTTCCACGGCGCAACCCGGGCTTCGATTCCCAATCGAGGCAAATTTATAACTGTGCGCTTCCCTTACAAACGTCCCAGAATCTATTGCTGCGTGACGATGAGAAAACCCACCCTAAGGTTAAGAAGATCAGTGCATACGGTGGAGGAATGTGTTAGTGCTATCTACACGAACCCCTTTACCCATGGCGAGAAGCTGGGCCACTGCTGGTCGGCCATAGCCCGTAGCGGGCTCTCGAGCCAAGAACAGGGCAGGTGTACGAGATGCGGTAAGGAGTTCATATCACTAATAATTAAACGAGGAAATTCATTATTGATATATGCCCTTCAACTTTTTCTTCAAATAAGCAAATTTTCAAAACATGCTCTAGGACTGCATCTGCATCTTACAGTAGTTCAACTTGATACTATCATCTCAAAATTCTATCACGACGCCTCCTTCCCACTCCTTAAGGCAGAATTTAAGTGATCTTTCGATTACTTATGTGCTATTCTCACGAAAACGATGAAAAAATTCCATGTGGATTAATTTTTGAAAAGTCCATTAGCTTCCCTCCTAAACGCATTTTCATTCTCTCCAGCAGCGTAATGAGGCTTCGTGCGATGCAATGTTAAATGTTGAAAATAAGTTCCGAATAGGGGGACGCAGAGATGAACCTGACGGGCGGCGAGGAACAGGGAAAGAGGTAGGGGATGGGCACAAAGGAATTTGGGTGAAGGAAGCAGAATTTTTGATATATTGATGTTTCTGGACACGTCAACTGTTGTGTTAATTACCCTCGTTAGTGTATGTTTTTATCTCGGGATGTAGCGTTGTTCTTCCCAATGAAAGGTGGGATCTGCCGCCGACCTACTCTTCGCTTGTGAAGGATTTTCCATTCTAGGTATCTCCCCGGCGGGGCATCGCCCAAATCTCAATTAGCTCTACGCTCTAAGAATGTATGTGTAAGGGAGCAGCATATGCCCAGGAAAAAGAATAAAGATCGCGCGCGGTTCGTGGCCCGTTTGTTCGGGTACTGCTTCGGAATTTGTCTGATTTTGATAAGAGAAACCACGGAAAACTACAAGCAGATCAGTCGGCAACTAAACTTCTCCTCCAGAGAGCGTCTGAATTCGAGTCAGCAATATAGCTAATTGAGTAATGACGAGTGTATTCAATGCCATACTAACAAAAGAAAAACTACCACTACAATCGATGTCCAACACAATAATCCTGTTGCATAAGAAAGGATTCAAAGCTGACTTAAATAATTATTGCCCAATCAGCCTGTTATTCAATATTTATAACTTACAAAGGCAACCAAAAAAGTTCAGACTCAAAGAAAACATGTTTCTCTATTTTATTTTGACGCGTTGCATACGAATCTGAAGCCAAAATTACGTCACCAATGTCATTTTTTGAACTCGGAAAAACCATCGTAAAATAGTAATTTTTGTTTTCGAGGGTTGCTGTCAGACCTGAAGGCTAAGCTTAAGTTTTCCTATGTATGTCGACACGCTGAATCCTAAACTGAACAATTTACAAGGTTCTAATATATATATATATATATATATATATATATATATATATATATATATTGTCGATGGTAGCTATATAATATGTTATTATTTAGCTACTGTCGAAAATCTGACACCGTGGGTACTCGAACCTGGGATCTCTCGATCAGCACGGGAATATCAATTGCAGGGTGGTGCGATAGCAAATATAATAATTTCCATGTTACATCATAGGTAGAATTACTCGCAATTGCTTTTCATCCCTAATAGATGATTCTAACAAATGTCACCGGGTTATTTCAGCTAATTGGATAATTATTTTCATTTTCTTTGTCTTACGCAGCTGCAGCACAATTTGAACACTGCCCTGTTATTTGCGTACTCGTAACGATGCAAGAGGCGTCTCAGTCAGGTGAGATGTGCCTTACGGAAATAAGGAGTCAGCTCAGGCTACAAGGTTTTGTTAAGTAAATGAATTTTTTTGATGTATTATATTAAAATTCTAGGCATTACTTGCCAGACAAGGATAAATATGAAACAAATGACCCTCAGGATGGAAAGGAGTCTAAACTCCGCCACTATCAGAACGCGATTTTAGAGGATCTCCGTGTTTGGACATCTTTGCTTGCGAAATAGTACGCTGACAGGCTCGGTTTAATTAAGAGTCCTCTCAATCAAAACTAATAATTCATAACTTCTAATTCATAAAATAGAGATATGGTTGGGGAAAAACTTTTGGAAGTTCAATGGGCCAAAGAATTAAGTAAAAGAATTGTTATAAGAAAAATAGTAGAGACAAAATTAAATTGAATAGAATAATAATTAGCTGGACTGCAGTTTTGGTGAGCAGCATTTTTCTCTGAAATTGTTTGCCATAAACACTAATAAAATGTAAAATAGATTGGAAAAATAGAAAGATGGAAATCAAATATCAGAACACTGCTCAGCTTCAGCTCAGCAGAAGCTCAGAAATAGAGGAAGTTATATAAACACAAATGAAAGTAGCACAATTTAATACATCGAGAAGAGCATACAATTCAAAGCTGTCATTTGAGTTCCAAAAAGCAGGAAGAAAATATTTTTTGATTATTTATCAAAACTAGGGTGAACTTGAGGGGAAAGAAAATATACAATTAATTTAAGTTAATTATTGATGAAATTAAAGGAATTTGGTTAAAAATCGCAGCTGATATAAGGATCAAGATTGATTAACTGCTCAAACTGTCACCAAATTTCTTGTTAAAAACTCAGTTCCATCTCAATCGGAACAACTAAGATTGAACTGGTCAAAACCGATGTCAGCAACTAGAACGTACCATGTACGCCGGTGTCCGTTTTATCAGAAGCATTGAAATATATTTCTCTAGAGACTTATGTCGCTTTACGTTCATGCCCACATTTCAATTGATTTTTTTCACTTGAGTCACGTTCTAATTTTGTAATGACTAATGGGATTTAGTTAATATGAAATTGACGGTTAAATTCCCACATTTCGGCAGAGGGTTAACTGGATGAGTTTTGCATTATTTTGTAAATGTTACTGTAATTGCACTACTCGCTTTCTATCATTATTTCTGGGGGCAAGCACATAATTAAAATATTTAAAATATTCAATATCTGCTGTAAAATTGAAACAGAAAACCACATTCTAATCTCTTTAATACTCTAAATGAAATGTACACATAATTCATCAAAGATACACTCCCTGAACTTAAAGAATTCAAATTATGTTAAGTAAATATCCTACATGATTTAATGCTTTTATAATGTTGGCGAGAAGTCATTAGTTATTTCGAGAGTATTTGGGTTTAAATAAAACCTAGAAGAGGTTAAAATTGTCTAGGTTCAGATGACGTATTCTGTTGGTAATGTTAATGCTCTACAGAACAATACAGAAGTAATCAAATGAATTAATTTGAATAATTTAAGAAGAAAGATATTTATAATTTTACATAAACATACGAAATGTATCCGTATATTGAAAACATAAATTGTTCACAATTATGAATTATCTTTTTTTCAAACTCATCACATCAGTAAGCACGTTCTTATCTCCATTGCATAATGAACGACCGTTGTAATCACACACACACCATTAAAATAATTTATGACTACAATCTCTTAGAATTCAAATTATAGTAATATTAACACGCGACATCTCTCATTTGAAACAAGACCAATTGTGCAGGACGATGAGAGGAATAAAAAATAACACTTACATACCGCGTAAAAAGATTAGTACGGGCACTTCATTTGTCTATCTACCCAATCGGCAAATACAATCCATACAGGCAACGCTCTTCTTCAGTTTTTAGTTCACGTCTTACACGATCCATCTGCCCATATTAGTGCGCTTTCACTACACTGCGCCTGCTTCTCGTGGTGTGTTTGACCCGCACTTCCCCAAGACACTACACGATGCACCGAGTCCCTAAAAATTGATGCCAGTTGATAGCAGGTTGCGAATCCATAAGGAACGAGTTCTAACGCAGGAAACATCGGTATTGACAATGTTTTCAAAGTTTAACATTAAACTAGGGAATATTACTACTAGTAATACATTTGATCTCCTATCTCATGATAGCAACACAAAAATTTGATCATGTCTAAATTCACTTGCTCGCTTGTAGATATGAGCTATTAATATCAACTAGACGTTGGCTGTTGTTCACTATGACGCTGATTTCTGAGTCATCAAAAAAGCAGCATTGTGAGAAAGAATCTTTGTCAACGATGTGTGCATTTTACAAATATGGGTATTTTCCTTCAAGTACATCAGTTCACAGATATCGGAAATATGTTTTGATGTACTCTAATATACCGAAATAAAATGATAGGTGTCAAATGAAAATGAATCTGCAATAAACACATTGTTATGGACACATTGAATTTCCACACTATCTAATACAATATTAGTGCTTTGAGATTTCGTATTAATTCAATTGACCCTTATGTTATTAGATTATAAGATTTCTGAGTCAGGATCGTGTTTGAATATTTTAAATTTTCTTAGAATATAATGAAGTTGAGTAGAACGTTGATTTAATTCCTTTTTTCTTTTATTGTACACTCTCAAATAAAAATACCCAATTTTGATGTATTTCACGAAAGATACATCCCACTTCTGGTTCTCTTTTCCATGTATTAGCCATATTTTCGAAAAAGTTGCAATTCCTAGTCCGCTGATCCGCTCCTTGTCCCAAATCACATCCTTTTTACGTCTTCTTGGAATGTCCGCTGCTTTCAGGATGGTCAATTATTGGCTTCTTTGTGTATTTGGGTAAACACAGCATTTAACTTGTTTCAACCATTACTATCTCCTACCGGCAATGCCACTCTGTAGTGCTTTTCCCTATTTAAACTTCAATTTATAACTTTTTAAAAGCCTTTAAATTTTTAAAATTAAAAGTAAAGAAAAGTTATCTTGTCAGGAGATGTATAAATTATGCAATATATAAAACACATTAAAGTAGTAGAAATCTGGAACACTAGTCAAATGTAGCAGAGCAGGAAAGCAAAGAAGTTATAGGCTATTTGGATTCGAAGAACTGTTCAACCTTCTTAACACGCTTCGGAACACTACAGAGGATTGGGACACAAAATACAACTGTAACGTTGACGCAATACATCACAAAGTTGCGTCTGAAAGAATTTAGAATATTTACTAACCTTATTCATACTTTGTTATAAAATACTGTGTAAATATATTGATGTGATTCTCTAACTTTTATCTGCTCCTTGATATTTATTTTAATGAATGCTACGTGAAAACTTTTAACACGACCATTGCACATTTTCTGCAAAGGTACCTTTCCAAGCGCAGCCTCCGCGATCCGTGCCATCCCCGGACGCCAGGCGGACACCGCGGTGCGACAACGTGCCTGCGCCCCCCCCCCACTCCCCGGGGCGACGGACGTAACTTCCGAGCGCGATAAGGACTCGCCCGCGCGCCCCCGCCCCTCCGCCCCGCGCCGCCCGCCCACGCCCACTCCAGGGCCGGTCTCGCAGCCCCCGCCCCGGCGCGCGACTGCTTCCACCGTCATTTGCCCAACTAGTTCCTCGCCGGCTTCCCCGCCAGCTTGCCCGTTGGCTTGCTTCACTGCTCGCCTTTACTTCTCGCTCGACTACTCGCCATCTGCAAGCCCGAATACTTGCACCAGTGTTTGCCTCACTATTTGCTGCACTTCTTTCCCCATTACTTGTCTCATGACTGGTCACTTTCCACTCTAATTGTCCTACTATGTTCCAGTTGCCTGTCGCTCCATCCGTCCATCCTTTCGTTTGTCCGTTCGTCCACCCATCTGTCCGTCAGTTCCTCAGTCCGACAGATCCTCAGTCGGTCTGTCAGTCCGTCAGTCACTCGCTTCTTCAGTCCATTCCCTCCATACGCCGACCCGCCCTCCCGACTGCCCGCCCACCCACACTCCCGGACGCCTGCCCGCCCACACACCCGCCCGCACGCCCGCACGCCCGCCCGCCCACCCGGTCGCCCGCCCACCCGGTTGCCCGTCAGCCCGCCCGCTCGCCCGCTCGCCCGCTCGCCCGCTGGCGTCCGCGGGGATGGGCGGGGGGCGGGCGAGCGTACGTTGACGAAAGGAAACGCGATAATGACCACGCCGCCCCCACTTCGCGGCCTCCCTCGCCACTGCCCCAGCGGCGTCTCCGCCACTTCCATGAACGCGCGGTGACATCACGACGCCGGGACGGCGAGGAGAGGTTTAAAACCCATCCGATGGGCATTAAAAGCAGAACGCTTCCGAGGCCGCCCTACGTCGTAGAAGTCTCTCCGCGTTGTGTACCATTCAAATACTTTTAAAGTAGTGTATACGTTATTTACTTCGCCATGGACGCGGCGTCACCCGGACAGCCAAGTAAATACTGACTTCGGTCGCGGAAGCCTACGCTCTCTAGTGTGTACGTTTCTTTTTCTTTCTTTAGTGGCCTATTTGGCTTGCGAAATCTTATGTGAAGTGAATGAGAACAGTAGTAAGGCGTAGTATGGTGAGAATTGATATGGCGTGGTGTGGTGTAGATTGATGTGTTAAATGCAGAAACCTACAAATCCACAAACATTTAACACTGAAGGAATTGATCTCTGATGATAAGAATTAACTAATAGAAGCAGCTGGGCTCCATTCCTTCAATTTTTACAATTCATCCAACCAATGTTTTACTTTGTGCTTTCCTTTCAAACAGAAATTTACATAACGTATTATAGTTTCTACATTCTTATATGCAAACATGACTAATGGTGTATGTTATTGAACAGAATTATGAACAACTAATGTTAATTAAATGTAAAAATACATTTCAAGCATTTCTGGCTTTTGTCTTACAGCCTCGCTGCCCGAAATTTTAGAAAATGTTTCATCTTTCGAAGCGATTGTTCAGCCATATTGATTATTAGGGTTTCTACCTCCTGGTGTCTTCCCGGCAGGGACAAGCTTCGAGCCCCGGAATGGTGTGCGGAAAGATACTGCATTAGAGAGTGTGTGTGCGTGTGATTATAAAGGGAGATAGGGGAAAAAAGGATGCAAAAGGGTGTTCAGTCCCTTGCCCGTTTGTCAGCATACTTTTTCGGCATTTGCCCGGTATTGATTGGAGAGACCTAAGAAAGTGTCGACCAGAGCTTCCAGGCGATAGAGTTGTCCTCCAGATAGAGGCTGAATTGAACTTAGCTCTCTAGCTAACATCCAAAAGACGCCACGGCTGGGACTCGAACTCTAAAACCTCCCGGCCACAGACGTAAAAGCGGGAACGCTTTGCGCCTATACGAACGTATTGTCTATTACGTCTATACGAACGTATTGTCTTTTACGTCTATACGAACGTATTGTCTTTTACGTCTATACGAACGTATTGTCTATTACGTCTTTACGAACGTATTGTCTATTACGTCTTTACGAACGTATGGTCTATTACGTCTTTACGAACGTATGGTCTATTACGTCTTTACGAACGTATTGTCTATTACGTCTTTACGAACGTATTGTCTATTACGTCTTTACGAACGTATTGTCTATTACGTCTTTACGAACGTATTGTCTATTACGTCTTTACGAACGTATTGTCTATTACGTCTTTACGAACGTATTGTCTATTACGTCTTTACGAACGTATTGTTAATGAGCCGTCGAAGCCGTTTCATATGCATACAAAATATTTAAATATATATTACACAATAAAAATATTATAAAAGCGTCAAATAAACTGAACTAAATAAATATTGTTAATGTTGGCATACATATTATTAGAATTTGATAGTGTGAATGGAATTGAGTGTATAAATATGGAAAAGAAACACCACAGTGATCGTGTATCTTAGTCAATAAAATGGTCGTTCATTTCCTTGATTACAATGCTAAAACTGATATTGCAATAAACATGTCTTTGTGCCTTATGACGAGTACACATAGATGCGCAAAACCGATTGATATTTGTTGAGAAACTACTACATTGCAACTAACTACAAAAAATCGCTCTTACGAAATCGAAGGTTACATAAAAATATGACGCATTCCAAAAAATATGGTTGATTTTTTGCAATGTGGCATCGGTATGACGCAAATGGCCCGCATATTTTGCTCAGAAAAAAATGCGTTAAAATATATTATTGCCCATTCCACACAAAAACATTTTAATACACTAGAACCCTGTTAATCCGTATTTCGCAAATCCGAAATTTCGGATAATCCGACAGTTTCGGGAAGGAGGAAAAATAAACAGAATAAATAAGAAAATTGTAGTGTAAAGAAAGGACTTTGTAACTACTGTAGAACTGAACGGCACATTATTGAAACAAGATGTCCGAATGAATCGTTTATTGCAAGGATAACTGCGGTGTACATCAGACGAATAATACACTATGTATTTTCACTTTGAGGAACTTGCACATTCAGCAATCTTCTTTTCCCGTAAGGAAGTGAATCTACTTGATGAGGCGATGTGATGAAACGATCGCTACGCTGCGTTGCCATTGTCTCACATCGCACTCTACGTCGCATTGTCAAGTAATCCTATAGGCGCATTTCTTTATGTACGGTACATTTTTTCGATAATCCGAAAATTCCGAATCCGAACAGACTACACTCTCAGTTAGTTCGCAATACCGAGGTTCTACTGTACATTCAAAAAATGAATGCAAATGGTGAACCTTTCTCACTGCTACACCAGTTTTCGTGTTCGGGTGACATCGACTATACCCAAGAACGCTTTCGTCGATTATGCCTATTGTGGCTTCCATTTGCTGGATGTCAATGGGAAAAGGGTGTGACCAACGATTCCTCTAGGAATCTTCATGACGAATTTCCAACGTACTTGTTATATACATGTATTGTTGAATACTTGTTATTACATATATACTTGTTACTGATACAAATTATTGTTCTACATTATTGCAGAACTAGTGAATATTGTATTTAAGAAATAATTTACTGAAGTGTTACACAAAAGCATTTTTTCTGGTTCTTGGGCAGTGTAAGGTTTGGAAAATCATTTTGTGTGATTTTCATGAGTGAAACATGTTGTGCAATGTTGCTGCTGGAGACCATCAGTGAAAAACTAAACTTGCCTAAAAGTGATTGACATTTATTTTGCTTTGCATTTTTTATATTTATTATATTCGCTGTACAAGCAAGATGTCCTCGCCGCTTTGACCGCAATCAAAATGCTGATAAAACCATTATTTTCATTTTCCACCATTATTTTCCATTGCACTGCTGTCTATTTTGGGCCTCAACCAACAACCACATAATTGCTGTACTCTACGTCTCTTTATACCTTATGTGGGATGAGATATATAGATATGGAACTGTATTAACCTCAAAAAGGTCTTTGTCTATGGCTCTAAGTTTCTTAGTTAAAGAATAAACACTGGCATACTCCACGTGCTTCAATATTAGTGCAAAATGTGTCATGAGAATAAGTGTGAAGGAATTTCCTACCGAATTGAAACAAAATTTATAACTGGCTTTACAGTCCTTGTATTGACAAAGATACATTCGTGATCAATAATACATTATTGAAAATTATTAATTCACAATCCACATTCCATTAATAATGTCACCGGATCGACAAGACCCCTAAGCTCCTTTTTTATTTCTCGGCTGATACAAGAGTTATTTTTTCGCGATAGCTTCATGACGATAGAAAGACCGATTCAAATCGTAAATTGTAGTGTTTAGCACAAAACTTTGCTATCAAATGAGTGTCAGAGCTCAGTTTCCTTTGCAGCACTTTTTTTATTGCATTCAATTCTAAAAGACAATTTTCATTTATATTCATGAGTTTTTGACAGGAAAACATTTCATTGATATGCCAAAATTGTTCTAATTTTAAATTAGAGAATAAACAAGAAATCTTCATAATACACCGCAGTTGAAAGCAGCGTTTCCTGAATAATTCGAAATGTTTGGTGCCTATTTTCTTACTGAAAATACTTAATTGCTTAATTATATCAAACAATTTTACGCATCGTTTGATCATTTATATCAGGAAAAACTAATACTTGACACAGAAATAAATAAAATCATTTTCATGCTTGCCTGAGATTGCTGGCGTTTTACTTTTCCCGCTACGCAATTCATAAAACTCAGTATTAATTTTGAGCCGCGAAATAAAAGAATAAACAACACTGACACTAATCATTAGTGGGAAAATTACCTCACTGAACGGACTTCAGAAAGTCGGAATAATTTTGCAAATGAAATTTCTTCCTCGTTCTCATCTCTTCTTAACTTATGAAAATTTGTAAAGAAATACGAGAGAAAATTTTCAGGCAGACAGGTCCTTTTCAGTTCTTCTGTAGACACCTTGTCTACAGAAGAATCCTAAGAAGAAAAGGATAAACGAAAGCGTGTGCTCCCGCAGGCAGAATCAGTATCTACTTGGCCCTCTGGGAGACGATGCTCTGGGTGCACATGGTAGCGACCTTCTACAGAGCAAACGCAAATCGCCCTGAGGAAGGTCGCAGTGAAGCCTAAAACGTTGCCATCTGTGCCTAGGACACGTCGTCTCCCGGACAGCTAAGATGAGAATAAACGAGTTTTAATGTTCTTCTATACACTTGTGTTTTCAAATATTCCATTCGATAATGGGAATTTATTGAAAGAAGGTTAATTAAACGTGTTGCTAAAAGCTACATTTTATTAAAATAGTTTTATAGTAAACGCAGCATATTTTTTCAGGTTTCTCATTTTATAATTTTAGTAAAGTTTGTTTGAGGGAAAAAAAATAATTCAGAAAAAAAGAAGAGAAATAATCAGAAGTCTTAAATGAAAATAAAACTATTTTAAGAATATTTTATAAATGCTCTCTAGAGATATAATATAAATGATACGTGTCGAAGCACATAGAAAACGTTCATCAGAAAATGTTACTTCTGCATAGAACAATAAATGAAATAGCCTAAAAATTTCATAAGGGACAAAGTGACCTCTAATACTGGAGGTAGGTCATTGGGAAGGAATCCCCACGAGACCAAAATTTTGTAGATTTTTGTTTTCATGGAACAAAAGATGCACCAAAACCTTGGATGGTTATTGACAAAATGTAGATTCATTTCCTGCCTTGGTCTAAGGTGAAGTAAAGTTCGATGTTGAATGATGTGATTGCCACTACAAAATGAATTACTGCGTGCTTCAGTAGCAGATATCTGTACGGGTTGCTACCAGTTGGTAGTTTTAATTTACGCAATTCCAATTCAGTGTTGACAAGTTTCATTGAATCAATGAAAACTGCATTAATTAAGTCTTATTATGTTACACTTTTTATTCGCGACTGTTTGACTGTCGGTGAAAGTCATCCAGATGTGCCAATAAACCCCAATTACGCGATTGTTTGGCATTTTTGTTGGTACTTTTATTCCCCATTCAACTAATTATGGTTAAGAGGTGAGGATGAGTTACGCAGATTGTATTCTCTCCCATACGTCGCATTCAGTTACTAGTGTTCTCTGACGAAATATATCAAATCTAATAACCTCGTGTGATTGTTTCTTGTTTCATGCCAAAGACAACATAAACTCGCGACAGACGAGAAAGACAAAGCTGCGAGTTTAAACTACACAAAAAACAAAAATATGTATTTAAAAACTTAATGCATGATAACTGTTTAGGAAGCTAAACATTACCGGTTGAAAACAAAAGGTTAGCGTATTTTCATACGCACTAAGTACACGTCATCATCATCACGGATGTCCTAGGAGAGGAGCTCTTTCATAAGAAGGGTTCAATCGATACGACACGAAATTCGCCTTATTGTGGCTACTTCTCGAAATGTGTAGTTGCTTCATACGCTATATGAGAAAAAGTATCCGTATACGTCCAAAATGGTGTTATGGTATGGCCGAGTTTTCGTGGAGGGGCTTGCACAATTTTTTGTTTTGTGTGGATGGTTGATGTTTAAAACACCTTCTTGCTTCCCACTGTTGAAGAGCAATTCGTGGATGGCGATTGCATATTTTAACACGATCGAGCACCTGCTCATACTGCACGGCTTGTGGCAGAGTAGTTATTTGACAATAACATCCCTGTAATGAACTGGCCTTTGCAGAGTCCTGACTTGAATCCTATCGAACACCTTTGTGATGTTTTGGAACACCGAATTCGAGCCAGGCATTACCGACCCACATCGATATCTCTCTCTACTCAGTGCAGCACTCCTTGAAGAATAGGCTACCATTCCTCAAGAAAGCTTCCAGCACCTGATTAAAATTATGCCTGCGAGAGTGGAAGCTGTCACGAAGGCTAAGGGAGGACCAAGACTCTATTGAATTCCAGCATTACGTGGAGGGCGCCACGAACTGGTAAGTCCTTCTCAGCCACGTGTCCGGATACTTTTGATCCCATAGTGTATGTGCCACCCGATCTGTAGTTTCACGAGCGGCGAGAGAGCCCTCAGGGCAAGCCCCTTGCGTTGCCGTGCACAGGGCCAAAACACGCACCCACAGCGCAGCATCCGACTACAAATACTAGGAAAAAGTTGGTGCTTTTTTTACGATGTACACGTTTCTTCTTTGGAAAATGTCAGGAATGACAAGAAAATTTATTTTGTCACAATAGTAGGTAGAAGGTATCGACACCACTAATGACCGTTGTGGAAGTATTGACCACTTCAAGCACAAAATTAGAAAAATAAGAATTGAAGGCCTCCCGTTGTTTTCAAACTTGGTTAACGTGGATATTTCACTTTCTAATGGTGAGAAGTAGAACGAAGACAATTTATTTATTTTCCCTTCTTTCAAGTTTAAAGAAATCTGAACACTTAATAATATTTTAATTGTAATAATTTAACATTAAGAGCACTTTTTTGTGTGTTCTTGGTCTCAGTCTCGTTCAGGAGATAAAATATCGTTTGACCATTTCTGAATCAAGAATGTGACTACCACCAAAATCACTCAATATTTAAGTCGCGAAGGACCCATGCCACTACGGCTTATGCAAGTTACGTGGAACCCAAGTGTCAACCAAACCCGGTCTCACGTACTAAATAATAAATTTTATTTACGTATTAGTCACTACAGATAATCTCAAACGAAAATTAGCGTGTTCCCTAGTTTGGAGGAAGATACAGAGAGAAATATCATCGGAGGAGACCTTGTAGAATATTATTGTGCTAACAATAGATAAAGTTCACAATGCTTTGTTAATTAATTAATTGATTAATGTTTTTCGTGTTTACGGGCGTAACATATGCTATGATCTTTGGACCCTAGGTGTGGTTCATGCTTTTTATCACGCGAGTAGGCGGTTCCCCCACAGGATGGTGAGATCTGGCACTGACGGAGCCGAGTCAAGCTCTGACCTCCAGATTGGTGGCCTGGTATTGATCGGAGAAACAATGGAAAACTAACGATCAGAGCAGCTGGGAACATTTGACCGATCAGAGCAAACGTGATTGCTTCTCCAGCCAAGCGCTTAACGCGGTCTGGCCACGTGGCTGCTGTTAAAAGTCGAACCACAGTCGGGGCTCGAACCCTAGACCGTGCCGGGCAGTGACTCCACAATGACACTCGTTGAAGCCCAGAACCCCTTCAGTCTGTGTATGATTCAAGTGAGGCCAAGTGCTAGTGTTAAGGTCCAGCACTCAGATGTTGCGACGACCCACGATCTAGTCGTCAGAACGCTCATATTTTGATTCTGGGTACCTGAGTTTTAATGCTGACCTTAAATGATGGACAAAGTGAGATCGCGGTAGATTTTCTCAGGGTTCTTCCGTTTTCTCTGCATACCATTCCATAATTTCTACGACATCATTCATATCCAACACTTCACCTTAGGTGTGCACTAAACGGTTCATGTTCTGAAGATAGATTTTACTCTTGTTTCACGCTAAGAACGGTAAATTAAAAAAACCTGTCTCACAAAATCTAAAAATTGGAGTAAAGGCTGAGTCTGTATAAACAAGAGCATCATAACGAATAATTCTCACAAAAGTGTGAACCAAACTAATAAAATTATTCATATTTACATATAAAAAGAGGAAAAAAATAATATTACCACAAACATCTGAAATACAGAAAAACAATTCTCATAGCAGTACAAATCAAATGTCAAAGTATTTTCAATATTTGCGTAAATGAAATGTAATTATAAGTACCATATTGCAAGAAAATGTTTCTAAGGCGACTAGCTACAATGGGTGAAAATTCTCTCTCGCATGAAAACGGTGTAGTAATTTATTTTTAGCGTACGACAATCGATGTTGAAAGCAACTATTTGAGTGTTACAAACGTCATGAAACTTGCAATTCTAAACGTGTAAACTGCCACATACTCCTCCCTTGGTTTGGTGAATGAAATGTTAGTATTGTACGGGAATTGTCACAAAATGGAGGAAATAAACCTTCCAAGGCTTCGAGAGATCATTGTTTTGGAGCTATGAATATAAATGGCCGAGAAAGATCTTTGCAAAATAGGAAAGGCTACAATCGTAATGCTGATAAACACTTTTCCCTCATAATTGTAATGATCGTTTATTCACTAATTAATTTTATTAAATGGCTAAATTTATCTCCAAACCCTGATTCATGTTTCACCGAGATGCCAGGTTTCCGACGGCATTTTATTTGAACTTAAACCATCCGAGAACTATCCTAAACTGAAGTTGTTTTGTCGTAGTGAGTCATATTGGCGAGAACGCGACTACAGAAGACCTTCACAGATAATTGGGAAGGTCACACTCGTGTGAACGATGTTTTTTAACCAAGTGCAGGAACATGGCGGTTGCTGTGCCGACATGTTTTATCTGCAGGTGCAGCGTGTTGCCCTGATACTCCTTGCCTTTTCGTAGATTAAGAGCTGTGAGGTTTGTCGTATCGCTGTGCGTCATGCTAATGTTGGAATACGAGCGACGACTTTCCGTGTTGTATTGGTTTTCAAAACTCACAACCAGGAAGTGATAGTAACATACACACACTATCAAGTATAAAATTACATACAAACATCTCTTAAGTCTTATGTTTCAAATTATTAAAGTGAAATTGAAGAAGTTAGTTTTAGATCGAAATCTCGTGGGCAGCAATTAATTCAAATCAGACATTCTAAACAATGTTTATCCAGAGTAGATAATGAAATCTAAAATGTATTTCATTTATTGACGAATATAAGGTCAACGTCCAGTTACTCTGAGGTATCAAACAAATATTAATAAAAGGCGGAATTATTGAAATTAGTTTTATTACATAGTTTCAATAATTTTATTTTAATATTTGTTTCAACTTTCACTGAGCATCATTAACGTTAACAAAACTTAATCGTCATTTTGTAATAATAGTATTGTAAGTAAGAATAGTAAACGAAAATGTGTACTAAATATATATATATATATATATATATATATATATATATATATATATATATATATATATATATATATATATTGATTTTAGAAGAATAAACACTGCAAACATTTGTCTTTAATGATCCGCAAATTATTAAATAATATTTATGTTTTTATATTCTTTGGCACAACAGCTCCGTAAGGCCTACCAGCAGCGAAATAATATTTATACAAAATATAATGCTTAATGTGCAATATAAACAAATTATAAATAAAAAATCAAACTCTCGTCAACACGGTTGGTAATGGACTATGAACGATGCCTCTCACTAAAGAATCAATTAATACACTATTTAGCCGGTCACATAATTCTCCCTCATGAATTCACCCAACGTGTAAAAAATGTATATAATTGAAACAATACTTTCAAAATTAACGTTTTATGCACGTTAGGAAATGATTGTTTCATATTTTTACCGTACGTACACATCTTTTGGCAAGTTTTGTCATTAAGAAATTACGTTTCAAACTCGAACAAGAGTTTGGGAATGAGAATATTATGAGCGGTGAACAAAGTTGTCTGAAAATTGATGGACGAATGCCGACGTTTGTTCTATTTGATGTCCTTTACTACGAATGTAGTTATTGGTGCCTGCTAAACCACATTAGGTACCTTCGGATACAATTTCCACATTTTATAATGTTCAAACGAAGAAAATTAGACGAGAAAACTTTTCGAAGAACATTCTTAAGATGTATTCACACTGCGCTATTTAAACAAATATGGTGTTTATTTCACTCGTCAATTAGTCTGTTAGCTAACATCTCCTGACTTGTGAATGTTCCCTCTCTAGAAAATATTGCCACTGCGCACCCTGCAGCAAAGCAGATCAAGGGTTACTTCCGCAATTAAAATCGATAAGTGATCATCGCAAGGCCATAACGGGAGGGCGAAGATGCCACCCGTGACGGTAGGGGTGAGGGGGCGTCCAGGGCAGGATTAGTAACAGAAGGGGCCCGAAGCACCCCCAAATTACGAGCGCCACTAATGACATTCAAATATTGACTAAAAGTGCCCAAAAATATAACAGAAGTAAACATTATCTGTGCCGTTTACAAATTGAATATTCAAGTAATAAAAACAAAATCTAAATTTCAATGTAACTATATTGTTTTCCTAAACATGTATATTAAGCAAATTATTTTTTAATGTGATAAATATAATTTTTCGTATCGTCAATATGATGATTTAAAATTATTTTTATATATTCATGATCCAATATAAACTTTTTCTTAAGAATACATTGGAGTCCTCTTCCCAGAGGAGACCCTAAGCACGTACTTAATGTGCTCATGTATTAATTTACCCATGACCTCGTCGGACACTGCAACACCAAACGTCGCCCAACGACACCCAACGACGCCCAGCGACACCCAGCGACACCCAGCGACACCCAGCGACACCCAGCGACACCCAGCGACACCCAGCGACACCCAGCGACACCCAGCGACACCCAGCGACACCCAGCGACACCCAGCGACACCCAGCGACACCCAGCGACACCCAGCGACACCCAGCGACACCCAGCGACACCCTACGACACCCTACGACACCCTACGACACCCTACGTCGCCCAGCGTCGCCCAGCGCGCCCAGCGTGGCCCAGCATCACCCAGCATCGCCCAGCGACGTCTGGTGTCGCCCAGCATCGCCCAGCATTGCTCAGCATCGCCTAGCATCGCCCAGCGTCGCCCTGCGTCGCCCAGCGACGTGTAGCGTCGCCCTGCGTCGCCCAGCGACGTCTAGCGTCGCCCTGCATCGCCCGTACAGCCGGCGACCGGGTGCCCCCGGCCATGACTTACCTTCAGAACGCGGCGCTCCTCCGAATGCAGCGTCGACTCCGGAACCCGCGTCGACGCCGCTTCTACAACGTTTGTACTCTTCAGTGCAACAGAAAACCTCCTCTCTGCGTCTACGCTGCAGCTAGAGAGGGATAGAGATTGAGACGTCAGCTACGTATTCGCTATTCAGGAATTCACTCGCACGGATAAGCCGTACGCGGAAGAGCGGTGGTGCACTAACACAGTGACATGCTCGTTACTCAGGTCATACACAGTGATGGGGGACTTGTATTCTAACACGGAGCACATTTTAAGCTAGTTTTCAGTAAGCACAAAACATGTAAGTTCACACGCACGGGTATTGCTTTTATTTTCGATTTTTTGAGGCGATGACGCGACCGAAGGGCGAGTGGTGGCACTGGGGGCGCTGAACGCAGTCTTCGGGCGTCGCGCAGAATCCAGAGGCGGCGGCGGGAGGTCTCGCCGAGAGCGTAGACCCTGCGGCGACACCGTCCACGATTGTGTTATTGTCGATAAGAAGTTCGGCTTGGTTTGCTCGGACACCAGTTACTTCCACAAGTTCACCTGTTAAGTTTCCCGCCAAAAGTCGTAGTTTCAGATACAGTTCATTTCGGTGTAGGACCAGAATTCACTTTTGTGCAAGTCAGGAATTTGTAGTTTTCGTAAGAGCTATTTGTAATTTCAGACACCTAGTTTCTGCAACTTTGTTTCCGTAACACCAAATAAAAAAACACATATAATATTTTTTTCGGTGGTCGCAAAAATAATCCACGTCAAACACCACGCTTCAACTAATCTGTGAAGAACGCTAAACTTCTACGAATACCGTTAAAACCACATGTAACATTCAATAAGTAGAAGCTTCACCAACACTGAATTGACACCAAGAATGCGACATGCTAGCTCGGGCGCCGGGTCGACCTCCGAGTCGTTTTGCAATTTTTTTGGGGGGGAGGGTGGCAGCGGCGGGCGCCGGCGCGCACGGCGGCGGCGGCGGCGGTGGCGGAGCGAGGGAGTTGAAATTGGCGGGCGGCGGCGGCGGCGGTGGGGAGAGCCGGCGGCGGCGCGGAGCTGCGGCCCGGCCGTCGAGCCGCCTGAGCTGCAGCTGCTGCCTGCCTGTGAAGCCAGCCAGCTACTGGCGCGGCGCGGGGTCCTGCGCGGCGAACGCGACGCCGCCGACGCCGCCGCCGACGCCCCCACCTCGCCGCCGCCGCCGCGGCCGCCACGCTAGCGCCGTGCGGCGGCCGAGCGCAGCTGCGGTGCGGTGCGGTGGGCGGCCGGCCTGCCGACCCCCGCGCCGCCGCCCCCACCCCCGCCCCCGCCCAGACCGCACGGCCCCCGGCGCGGCCGCCCCGGGGCAGCCACCGGCAGACGCGGCACCACACGCGCCAAGAGCGCGATTTGCCTCGCGAAGCCTTCACTGCTAAATAATAGTAATAATAATAATAATAATAATAATAATAATAATAATAATAATAATAATAAATCGGATCCAGCTAAAAATGCTGGTCCCCTGCAAAAATTGTCGCAAGCACCTGCCACCGTGATAATAAATAAAAACTGAGCCACGGTAAAAGCAGGATGCTTGCATGCGTGGTCCTAGTCGGCCGATTAACGAAATAATAATAATAATAATAATAATAATAATAATAATAATAGTAATAATTTATAAATAGGCTCTCCGATGGTCGAGATCGCTAACGCAGTAGTGCCGTAGCGATCTTGGACCTGAAAATCGTCGGTTCGTGTATCGTCTCGAGCGTGGTTATGTTGTATGAGTCTCTGTATGTTTGTGTGTCTGTGTCTATTTCATCATTCATCATCGTCATCATCATAATTTCATCCCATCAGCCAGGTTAACAATCCTCTGTTATAGAAGTGGAATAAGCATTCAAATACTGATCATCCTATATTCAATGCTTGCCATCCAATCACCTCATTAATCATAATAATTCAAGACACAACAACCTTGTCTTATCAAAGGATAGAGTCGTAAACATTTGATACCATAATTACACATGTTCATCTCTCCGTGGCCTCCGAAGGTAATGTGTTGCGTGCTCAAAAATGGTTGATATGCAAATAATAACAAGAACAATAATAATAAATAAATATAGTAATTTTTAAAATAAAAAGAAT
Organism: Gryllus longicercus; assembly: GCA_038098605.1. Classification (NCBI taxonomy): domain Eukaryota; kingdom Metazoa; phylum Arthropoda; class Insecta; order Orthoptera; family Gryllidae; genus Gryllus; species Gryllus longicercus. The sequence goes on from JAZDUA010000162.1 coordinate 2,043,106, forward strand.
CGCACCAATATCAATATCAATCGCAAAAACAATATAGACCTACTCTTTGCCTACCTCGGAAGTAAAGGGCACAATACTACCTGATCTTCCACCTAATTTGCTCTACAGCATTTTAGGTCTGAGAGACGAGGGAGGTGCTTGGCGTTAAGGGACCTGACCTTGAGACCGCGGAAGCTACTATTTGTTTGGGACAATTGTTTCCGGTGAATGTTGGAATGGACAATCGACCTAGATTCCTTTCGGACTTCGAATATGATCTACAGCACAGATGAAATGGATACCTGAGGATGGGTCGAAAACTTAACCCAAACGTTGGTTATGTAAAGGATATGTGTGTGTGTGTGATCGTTTATTGTACGTGAATGACTTTTTAGAAACATAGGACAGAAGTATTATGTATGAAATGTAATGAAAACAGTCAGAATAATATAAATAAATATTAGAACAAAATAGCATTTTTTGATAAGAAAACCACCTTTTTCTTTAAAAGAGAAACACTCACATTTTACATAAATAACGTGGCTTGTAGTGCTGGCACTCTGTAGACTGGCACACTCTTAGAGCACAATGCGGGGCGGAGATTATACTGGCAATTAGACTGGTAACAAGACGTCAACACGTTGCCGTCATAACATGCACTTAAGCACGTACGATATAAGTTTTGCTCTCTGTGCACGAGACACAGTGTTGTTCGACAAACACAACAGTTGGCGCAGGGCAGCGATTTTCAGTTCATATCTCGGTAAGAAGGCATAGTTTGTAACTTATTATGGAAACTACAATATTAATTTAATTCGGTTACCCGGCGTTTAACTCACTACTAAAATACAAATTAGAGTGATACGAACAATAGTGCTGATGGCAATAGAACTTCTATTAGCATTGCGGCAATGAAATTTTATGCAGAATACGTCAAGATGCCGTGTAGAATACTTGTATTTTAATTTATATTCACTTTAAATTACGTGAATAGTATTTTGGATGCCAAAACTGTTTACTATAAAGCATATGTACTATAAAACTTCACGTGATACGAGGATAACCGCGTGCCGCAGAAAACACATTGATTAAGATTTTGGATGCATTTTGCTGAGCTCGGAATGCATAAGGCATGTTAAGAAGGCGGAGACTGGTTGTCCAGTGAATTAACGAGTTCGAGGGATTCCAGAACAGTCTTTGGTGGCCATGGTTGATTGGCTGAAGCTCGGCAAGACCATGGGGATGGGTGCCGCTGCATTTCGCGTGACCCGAACACATGCAGGGTCAATGATGTGACCTGCCATTCTGTTTAAATTCAGGCGAGCAGAAAAGTGGTTGACCGTCCGACCGTCCGTCTTCCCGTCTGTCTATTTGTCTGTGAACAATGGTAGTCCAGTCCATTTTCTCTAAAATTGATATCCCTCAATCGCTCAACACCTCAATCATTTAATATTTTTATTTTGGGGGTACTTTACATAAAACACCTAGGGACATTTTCAAAATTTTCAAAAACTTCTGCCATCCAATTTGATTAAATTTTATTGTTGAATAGTCTGAAGAACGATTGGTGCAGGTCTTATTTTAGTTGAACTATATATATATATATATATATATATATATATATATATATATATATATATATATATATATATATATATATATGGAATGTGGTGGTGTTTCTACCCCGCTGGAACGTGAGATTTGGATATGATCTGAATAGCCAAAGGTCTTCGCTTAGGCATCTGAATGACACACACCATGGGAGGTAGAGCGTTAATATGATTGTGATGGCGGGAGAAGCGATGAGATGACAACGATGCAAAGGAGAAGAATGTGATCGGGTCATTGCCCGTTGTTATTCTACTACTCCGTCACGCGTCTGGCATTGATCAACAGAATTTTCCGTATTAGAACGGCCAACCCTACACTTCTCTGTCATAAATTGGTTTAATTTCCACCAGCTTTCAGGTAGTTTCAAAAATTTACCTTTGTTGCGACGCAAACCCTACGTCCGCCAATAAACGGTGACGCATAGTCAAAAAGTCTCCGTATAGTAACTGCAGCAGTTGTGACGTTATTACATGCCCTGCACGCGAGTAGTACATACGCAAACAGCGCCGTCCGTAACCGTACTGCCCCCACCCCCGAAGGTCTCGCCTTCGGCTGCGCACCCCTGGGCCTCGCTCCACTCAATGCCTCGTGGGAGGGCAGCAGCTGACCTCCTTGACCTCTCCAAGGACGTGAATCAGGAGCTTGTTCTATGTGATATGAATCCCTCTTTTCGTCAAAGGAATTTATTAGCAATCCATCGCATTCAATGATTTTAAAGCCCTAATGGCGTACATTGTTGTAACTAAAGTATTTATAGAAAACCGTATGACATTACAAACCCACACAGGTCCGTCAAAGTATAAATATCAAAACAACATAGTCTCACCGTAGTCACTTGTAGTTATTCAGATTACAAAGACCTCTCACAGAAGTTCATGAAAAAAGTTTCTTAAGTGAACTGTGAGATATATATCTTTCTCTTAGAGATTTGATAAAAAAAACAGCAAAATGTAACGTAACTAGTGGTGCTATAACCGCACATACATTCTCGTATTGCTTCTAAATTTTGTAAACTGAAGCACAATTGTAGCAGACATCTTGTAAACTACTGTAAAATTGAATGTTACAAATTAAACGTATTTATCAAGGTGAATAAACATTTGTAACGTTTTTATGATCCTCTTATTTTAATTTGCCCTGCTATGCTCGTAATTTAATTGCTCTAATAACTCATAATTTGGCTAGTTGTGTTTTTTATTAATATCTTGCATGAGTTCGACATACAACATACGCCCCTTACCTGTTGCACATTGACGTGTGATCTGTACCGCGGTTCCTGGAACTTCTGTGGAATTTACTACTTACTATATTGAAGGAAATTCAATGATATATCACCCTTTTCTTTTCAAACAACAAATAACATTTATTGTAACATTCTAATCACATGTCGCAAGATCGTTATTAATTCATGATAGAATGGACTTTAATAGTATGGGCGCCGTCTTCTCCAAAAGGGAATGTCCTGGGTCCTCCTGTGGTGTAATTTATTAGCCTACTGTTGTAATAAACTTTGAATATTACCCGATCGTTGCTGAGTATACAGTCTGGTATTTGGAAAATCCCTACATCTGCCTTCGTGGATGTGTGACTCTGTACAGAAGTCACGATTCATGGAACATCTGTGGAATTTAGTGCTTACTGAATTGCTGGCAATTCAATGAAGTATGAAACCTTTTCTTTTGAAATAACAATTAACATTTATTGTAAAATTCTAATAACATGTTTCGTGCTCGTTATTGGTTAATGGTTCTATGGCTTTTGAACATTCTTAAACCATACGGTTTTCATGAAGTTCGTAGAGAATGTCTTCTTGGTTTATTCCATGCCGCCATATTCTCGAAAAGGCGATGTTCTGGGCCCTCCTGTGGTGTAATTTGTGAGTCTAATGCCCGTGTAAACTATAAATGTTTCCCGACTATTGCTAATTATATAGTCCACTATTCGGGACTCCCTACATCTGATTTATAATATCGTGTCACAACTTTATCTCACTAGACTTCAGGTGAAACCTCTATTGAAAACTATTATTTACTTTAAATTTAAAATTTAAAATTCCCACTGCAGAACTATCTTTGTGTAAACCAACGAACACGAACACTAAATATCTAAAATGCAAAATTCCTAAATGATAACATATGCAACTACCATTAAAAGAAATGCAAATATTTATCCATTTAAAACCTAAATAAACGATAATACTTAGCCTACTTAATATTTAGAAATATGTACTAAAAATATGTACTATATGTGCTAAGAAATATTTATTATTAAATCAGTTCTTTTTTATTAAACTACTTTTATCTTGAGGTGTATTGTCGCTCCCGCTAGTCGACGTTAGGTCGGCGCCAGATCTCATCATCCAGCGGGGTAGATCATCGCCACTTCCCGAGCAAAAACATGCACTACCTTTACGGGATTAATGACCTATCAGTTGATATGCCTAAAATCACCAATCAAAAAATCTAAGCACCCGTTGGCTTCGCATTTCGAAGAGTGTGTGTCAAATGTAAAAGGAAGACAAGAAGGGTCAGGAAAGAAGGCGTGCAGTCCGTGACCTGTTTGTTAGATTACAGCTTCAGCATTTGCTTAATACTGATCAAACTTCCAATCAGACCCTCCAACCTCCCAGTCCGATGCACTGCAGCGTAATTTTCAATCTTTGAGCAAAAATTAGAAGTTAGTTTTGGTCAAAAGCGGTATATTTTCTGGCAACAAAAAATATAAGATGGATCTCTTTTGAAAAGTCGTTGACAAGTAACCATGGCTGTCTTCGCTCTGTAAGAAAAATAATAATTCTCTCACCGCGCTGGTCGTGTGTCAGAATTGATTTTCATGTGCTATCTGGGGGGGGGGGGGGATTGTGAAAGGTGACCGACCGCCATGTGAAAGTAATATCGAACGCTTCAAATTCCCTTTATATCGTCATTTCGTCATTTTATATCTAGTCCATTATTGTAAATCTTGATAAAGGCCTTGGAAAACGTTCTGCGTTTTCGACACGTTAATTCTTTGCCTTTGTCTTGAACAGATGACTCATATTTCAAGCAGAAATATTTAAAAATCACCATTGATGCTCTGTTGTTATTGTCAATTAAAAATGCAAGCTTCTTTTTATCGTTTATTTGGGTAGATGATTCATCATTCCAAATGTGGATATTATTTGTGTGTGTCATTTATTTCTCGTTTCAAGAATTTCATTGGCTATTTGAGTTTAGTGTTTCTGTAATTTTTCCCCAACCACCATTAAGGTTAGTACTGAATATAAAGAAAATTATTGAACTGTTTATTCTTTCCGATATGACTTACGATTGAATTGAATTGAATTAATGCCCTTATTTTACGTGGCGACACTCGGGCCATCAGGCCCGCTCTTCCGTGTGACCACGTAAATTTTGCTACGCTCCTTTCACCAACTAGCGGAGAAAGGAGGTATTTCATGAGCGAGGAACAGGCGATTTGAACTCAGCTCAGAGGCGTCATTTAGGCTTGAAGATTTTTTACATGCAAGTAAATCTACTAACATGGGACAGCCGGCATTACTTCCTCCCCGAAGTAGGCGTACGAAGAATTTTTATATACACGATATATTACACTCATCTTGTAAGGTTATTTCGAAAGCATTATTTAATTCTTGTTTTCAAAAATAAGTTATTTTTGAGGACTTGAATAAAGCTAAGTTTGTCATAACAGAGAACTAATCACAATCAGTATCACATTCTATCGGTATTTCTGCTCTCTGTAAATCACAAAATTGATGAGTTTGACAAAAATTTGACTTTATAACTTCATTTTTTCTATCAGATTTCGTGCATTTATAGAGATATTTCTGCCTTGTTTATATCGAAAGTGGAAAAGACTGTAGCATTTGCCTGTTTTAATTATTAGTTATTTTTCCCACAACCCCCTGAAACGGTATGTTGCCAAATCTGTTAAAAATCGCCTGTGAAAACTAAGTACTCATTTCTGTGAATGTGATTCATTGGCTACTGAAGTTGCTCATAAAATTCTTCTCATTCTCTTTTTCTTACCACTTTTGATAGTATTCATAAATGTGTTGAGATAACCTCTTTGCAAAGTAGAACTGTAATTCTTTCTTTTAAATACGTGTAAGAAACTGTACTCATTTAGTACGCTTTCATCGCAATAATAACCCATTATGAGATTATTGTAGGAGTATTTACTGTACTAAAACACAGTAAATATTCTTTCAATTCCCATTCATCCTTTCGTTTTTTTCTCCTTATATTTAAATACAAAAGTAATATTACCTTGGCAGTAATTGTTTCTGTAATTATTTTTTCTGGTAAAACACTCAACATTCTACATCTCATTATTTCGTTCTTGAATCTATTTGCGTGAGTGTGATCTTGAAAGAGAGTATGTTAAATTGCTTATTATACAAATTTTAGCATTACTAATGTGCTTATAATATCTTATTATGATGAGTACTAAAAAGAGTTGTGTCGGAATTGTCAAATCATAGACACTCTCCACTCTCTATTTTCATTCAGAGCTTTATTTTATTAGAGTATCTATCAGAACTGATAAGTCCTATCCATTTTTTGTATTTGCCTCTTCCTCGCACTCAGCAGCACCGAAGTGAAGAGTAACATCCCCGAATTGACGTACATCGATATGGCTTTACGACTCAAAAAGGAATTTTTCGCTGATTTGTTTTTATTTTCTCCCACACTACTAACTACGCTGTCAAGAGAAACTATTGTAATACTGTGGGGAATGGAGAATTTTCTACAGAAAAACTCTTATTACCGGCCCAAATAACAAAAAAAGTTCATAAATATTGTTCTTATATGTAATAAATTACTTCCTCCAACACGTTGTGGAGGCAGAATTCACGTTTGGTGGGTCCTCAATAGAATATCTGTAAACAGCGTTAGTGTCAGACGTTTTACAGGAGAGATATATGGTATGTATATGTCAATGTGAGAGAGATGTATTAATACGAATTTATTAATATAATGTAACACTAACGAGTACCTGTGGAATCGATTAGCGACCCTGCCACTAGCTCAGATCGGTGATGGAAGGAACAGTTACACAATACAAGAGAAACACAACAAAAAATAAACACTTGTTCACTGGTAAAATGATTCAATTTATTTCTGGGCATGAATGATGATAATAAAAAAAAATGCACCAGAGAAATTTAAATTATAAACTAACAATAGAAAAGAAAAATTATAGAGAAAAGAAAATTAGGCATGTTAGTAATTATAGAAAAAGACTTATAACTAGGAAGAAGGTCAACTTATTACAAATAATATTTACAAGCGTTACAGAATGATAATTTGACGTGCCAAGCACATTACTGCGTTACATAAGTTTTGAAGATGAATACCCGGCAGGTCATCAACCTCGTAGGGTCCTTTATGTGCCCAGGCAGGCACTCGGCCGGCAACTGGGAAGGAGGGCGGCGGCCTTGGGCGAGGGGGGCGGCGGCGGCCGTCCCTCACCCCTCTTGGCGCGTGGCGTCAGCTGAGCGGTCCTCCGGTCATTCAACCAGGGGAGGCGTTGTCCCGGGCGAACTGGCAGCGAAGTACTTGAAGATTCTTGCAGCGACGTCTAGGAGATTCTGGTTGATACTGGTTGATACTGGTCGATACTGGTTGATACTGGTTGATACTGGGCGATCTCAATGTCCGAAACGTAGTAATCAGCCTAATGTCTCTTTAATTTTTTATAACAGAACTTCGGAAAGTCTAGCGACAAATAACTCCCACCCCAGAGAAACAATTTTTCTCTACCCGCTTTTAAACGCCTCAGAGGTCTACTTGCCTCTCCCCGACGAATAAATCCCACCCCAGAGAATTAATTTTCTCAATTGTTGTCAGCTAGTAGCTTTAGCTCCTTCCGAAATCTTTCTAAACTTTTCAGAGACAAACTGGCCTCTCCTCGACGAATAATTTTCTCCCGGTGAAGTAATTCTCTCCCGACTCCCGTTAGCCCAAAACTCAAACCAAATCTGGTAATTTCTAAGTTCGGCAGAGGTGAACTTGCCTCTGACCGAAAAATATTCCCCCCAAAGATGTTTCTCCCCCGACTGCCCTGCGTCTTCTCCCGACTGATGCCCCAGCTATTCTGCAATTCTCTCCGTCGAAATCGCTCCAGGTTACCTCTTCTCCCCACCCCAATTTCTTACGTGCTCTAGTCCCCTTTAATAGCAGTGTCGCTATTGGTCAGAAGTTGCTGCGCAGTGAAATATTCTAACCCAATCGCAGCGTGAGAAGCAAAGGGAACTTCCACTCTTTGTGCAGGCTGCGATCATACGGGCTGTTCTCGAACCTTCTAGAAATCTAGCCCTCGGAGGCGTAGGGGGGCGCGTTTGATGACGGAAGTATTGCTCTGGGCTCCCCCGAAACTGGGTGGTCTCGAAATCCGCAGCTGGACACGCGCACGTGCACAGTATCTGTCACCAGCAGTCCTCAAAACGACCGGCTTAATGGGAAGGAGGCGGTAATGGCCCCCGCGATAAGTGAGACTACGCGTGCATTGCAATCTGTTTAAGCTTCCGGTAGAATTCTGGGTGGTCCGAGTTTGTTATATTTAATTTTTCCAGCATGAATTTCGTTTCGAAAAGTATGACGAAATCGGTTTCGCTACATCGGCCTTCCCCTCCGAATAAAAAAAAATTTGAGTTAGAGGAATTAAATTTCGAAAAGCGAGAATTTTTTTTGTTTAAGTCAAAATTCAAAAAAATTAGCGAAACCAGAAATGAATGCTTTTACCCGTAACTCTAATAAAATTTAGTTGACCATTGTAAGTTAAAAATTAAAAATGTGATTTCTAATTAAATCTAATGAAGTACAAAAAAAAATTGAAAAACTTAGTAAAATTAAAAAATTTAGGAAAAGAGAGAAACGTTTGGTGAAGCCAGGGTGGTTTTGGATTTTCCGCCTGTTTGCCCCAGAAACACAAGTTCTGCGGAGGAATCCACGAGAATCTCAAAACTAATATTCCAAGTAAATGCACCGTCAAGTTAATTTCCGTTCCCTTCTTTATTCCTTCTTTTACTATCCGGTTTAAATTTTGTCCAATTTCCATCTTTAGATTTCCTTCCCTTTTTCTGAAATTTCCCCTGTCGGTAATACCTAATTTCTTGAATTGCGGAGGAATCCACGATAATCTCAAATCTAATGCGCCTATCAAATGTACTGTCGGATTATTTTCAGTTTCCTTCTTTACCTCCACTTTCAATAACCGTTTTGAATTTTGCACAACTTCCATCTTTAAATTCTCCTCCCGTTTCCTGATATTTTCCCCGTCAATGATATCTGATTTCTCGAATTTTTCATGAAATTGGCCGACTTCTGCGCAAAATTCGGGTTCAATTCTAATCAACTCGTCACTCATTTCTGCCCTAACTTCGGTAATACTTCCGATAACTGGCTCGCAGTACGCTTCAATTTCGCTGTCACCTGCCTGGAGCTTTTGACTACTTTCTGCCTGAATATTCCCAGAAAACGAATTTACATCAGTTCCCGAATTCTCTAATTCTTTGCTCAAATTTTCTACACTATTCTGAATTTTCACGAATCTATCATCGAGACTGTTCCGCACTGTTCCAAACCCACGATCAATTGCTGCTTCTAATTTTTCTAATTTTGCACCGTTGTTAGCTAAGCTACTGTCCAGCCGGTCAAATCTTCGCGAATGTTTCTCGTCCATCTCTGAGAGTTGTTTTGAGAGGGTTTCTTTAAACTCTGAAATTTCTGAACTTTGTTCCTTGATTGTTTTCGTGAAAGTTTCATTAACTTCTGAAAGTTGTTCCGAGATGGTTTCATTAAACTCCGAAAGTTGTTTCGAGATGGTTTCATTAAACTCTGACATTCGTTTCGTGAAAATTTGCATGAAGTCTTTGAGGGTGATCTTGGGCGGTGACTGTTTCTTTGGACTACCATTTCCTGCCACGTTAACACCTGGTTCGTCCAGCATTTTGGATGTTTTAAATGAAACGCGCACACGAGAATCACAACACACGCGGCACAACACAATAGCACTCACAAACAAAAATACAACAATAAAACAAATCATTACCAGTCAACAAGTTGTTTCTCTCATAACAGTATCCTTCCATCCATTTATAACAAAATTTTGGTTAAATTTAATTTTAAAATTTGGGCGTGAAAAAACCTCAATTATTCGGCCGTCGGGCCCCACGTTGAATAGCGCCAATTGTAACCGACACCGCGATAATTAGGTCGTCGTTGCCCCACGTTGGATAAGCCAATTGTAACACTAACGATTACCTGTGGAATCGATTAGCGACCCTGCCACTAGCTCAGATCGGTGATGGAAGGAACAGTTACACAGTACAAGAGAAACACAACAAAAATAAACACTTGTTCACTGGTAAAATGATTCACTTTATTCCTGAGCAAAAAAAAAAATAAACAAAATTGCACCAGGGAGATTACAATTCTTACACTAACAATGGAAAAGGAAAAATTATAGAGAAAAGAAAATTAGGCATGTTAGTAATTATAGAAAAAGACTTATAACTAGGAAGAAGGTCAACTTATTACAAATAATATTTACAAGCGTTACAGAATGATAATTTGACGTGCCCAAACACATTACTGCGTTACATAAGTTTTGTAGATGAATACCCGTCAGGTCATCAACCTCGTAGGCAAAAAAAAAAATAAACAAAATTGCACCAGGGAGATTACAATTCTTACACTAACAATGGAAAAGGAAAAATTATAGAGAAAAGAAAATTAGGCATGTTAGTAATTATAGAAAAAGACTTATAAACTAGGAAGAAGGTCAACTTATTACAAATAATATTTACAAGCGTTACAGAATGATAATTTGACGTGCCCAAACACATTACTGCGTTACATAAGTTTTGTAGATGAATACCCGTCAGGTCATCAACCTCGTAGGGTCCTTTATGTGCCCAGGCAGGCACTCGGCCGGCAACTGGGAAGGAGGGCGGCGGCCTTGGGCGAGGGGGGCGGCGGCGGCCGTCCCTCACCCCTCTTGGCGCGTGGCGTCAGCTGAGCGGTCCTCCGCTCATTCAACCAGGGGAGGCGGTGTCCCGGGCGGTCTGCCCGCGATGTCAAGGCGACTAGAAGTTCTTGGAGATCGTTGCAGCGACGTCTAGAAGATTCTGGTTGATACTGGTTGATACTGGTCGATACTGGTTGATACTGGGCGATCTCAATGTCCGAAACGTAGTAATCAGCCTAATGTCTCTTTAATTTTTATAACAGAACTTCGGAAAGTCTAGCGACAAATAACTCCCACCCCAGAGAAACAATTTTTCTCTACCCGCTTTTAAACGCCTCAGAGGTCTACTTGCCTCTCCCCGACGAATAAATCCCACCCCAGAGAATTAATTTTCTCAATTGTTGTCAGCTAGTAGCTTTAGCTCCTTCCGAAATCTTTCTAAATCTTTCAGAGACAAACTGGCCTCTCCTCGACGAATAATTTTCTCCCGGTGAAGTAATTCTCTCCCGACTCCCGTTAGCCCAAAACTCAAACCAAATCTGGTAATTTCTAAGTTCGGCAGAGGTGAACTTGCCTCTGACCGAAAAATATTCCCCCCAAAGATGTTTCTCCCCCGACTGCCCTGCGTCTTCTCCCGACTGATGCCCCAGCTATTCTGAAATTCTCTCCGTCGAAATCGCACCAGGTTAGCTCTCCTCCCCACCCCAATTTCTTACGTGCTCTAGTCCCCTTTGATAGCAGTGTCGCTATTGGTCAGAAGTTGCTGCGCAGTGAAATATTCTAACCCAATCGCAGCGTGAGAAGCAAAGGGAACTTCCACTCTTTGTGCAGGCTGCGATCATACGGGCTGTTCTCGAACCTTCTAGAACTTTGGCCCTCGGAGGCGTAGGGGGCGCGTTCGATGACGGAAACATTGCTCTGGGATCCCCCGAAACTGGGTGGTCTCGAAGTCTGCAGCTGGCTCTGAACACTCGTACAGTGTCTGTCAACGGTGGTCCTCTAAACGACCGGCTTAATGGGGGAGAGGCGGTAATGACCCCCGCGATAAGTGAGACTACGCGTGCATTGCAATCTGTTTAAACTTCCGGTAGAATTCTGGGTGGTCCGAGTTTGTTATATTAAATTTTTCCAGCATGAATTTCGTTTCGAAAAGTATGACGAAATCGGTTTCGCTACATTGGCCTTCCCCTCCGAATAAAAAAAAATTGGAGTTAGAGGAATTAAATTTCGAAAAGCGAGAATTTTTTTTTGTTTAAGTCAAAATTCAAAAAAATAGCGAAACCCGAAATGAATGCTTTTACCCGTAACTCTTATAAAATTTAGTTGACCATTGTAAGTTAAAGATAAAAATGTGATTTCTAATTAAATCTAGTGAAGTACAAAAAAATTGAAAAACTTAGTAAAATTAAAAAATTTAGGAAAAGAGAGAAACGTTTGGTGAAGCCAGGGTAGTTTTGGATTTTCCGCCTGTTTGCCCCAGAAACACAAGTTCTGCGGAGGAATCCACGAGAATCTCACATCTAATACGTTAAGTAAATGCACCGTCAAGTTAATTTCCGTTCCCTTCTTTATTCCTTCTTTCAATAACCGTTGTAAATCTTGACCAATTCCCCTCTTTAGATTTTCTTCCCTTCTTTTGATATTTCCCCAATCGGTAATACCTGATTTCTTGAATTGCGGAAGAATCCACGATAATCTCAAATCTAATGCGCCTAGCAAATGTACTGTCGGATTATTTTCAGTTTCCTTCTTTACCTCCACTTTCACTAATCGATTTAAATTTTGCACAACTTCCATTTTTAAATTTTCTTCCTTTTTCCTAACATTTCCCCCATTAATAATGCCTGATTTCTCGAATTTGTCGCAGATTTGGCTGACTTCTTTGTCAAGTTCGGGTTCGATCCTAGTCAGTTCGTCGCTCATTTCCGACCTAATCTCTGTAATACCTCCGATAACTGGCTCGCGGTACGCTTCAATTTCGCTGTCACCTGCCTGGAGCTTTTGACTACTTTCTGCCTGAATATTCCTAGAATACGAATTTACATCAGTTCCCGAATTCTCTAATTCTTTGCTCAAATTTTCTACACTATTCTGAATTTTCACGAATCTATCATCGAGACTGTTTCGCACTGTTCCAAACCCGCAATTAATTACTGCTTCTAATTTCTCTAATTTTGTAGCATGGTCAGCCAAGCAGCCGTCCAGCCGGTCAAATCTCTGCGAATGTTTCTCGTTAATGTCCGAAATTTGTTCCGTAAAGGATTTCTTATTTTCTGAAATTAATTGCATGAGTTTATCATTACTTTCTGAGTGTTTTTTGTCACTTTGAGATTGTTGTTCTGATATTTGTTCCGATAGCGATTCCTTAAGCTCTGACATTTGTTTCATAAGGAATTCGTGATTTTCTGAAATTAGTTTCGATATTTGCATAAAGTCTTTGAGGGTGATCTTGGGCGGTGATTGTTTCTTTGGACTACCATTTCCAGCCACGTTAACACCTGACTCGTCCAACATTTTGGAGGTTTTGAATAAATTGCGCACACGGTAATCACAACACACGCGGCACAACACAATAGCACTCACAAACAAAAATACAACAATAAAACAGATCATTACCAGTCAACAAGTTGTTTCTCTCGTAACAATTTCCTTCCATCCAATTAAAATTTAGTCAAATTTAAAATTTGGGCGTGATAAACCTCAATTATTCGGCCGTCGGGCCCCACGGTGTGAAACGACAATTGTAACACTCACCGCGGTAATTCGGTCGTCGAGGCCCCACGTTGGCTAGCGCCAATTGTAACACTAACGATTACCTGTGGAATCGATTAGCGACCCTGCCACTAGCTCAGATCGGTGATGGAAGGAACTGTTACACAGTACAAGAGAAACACAACAAAAATAAACACTTGTTCACTGGTAAAATGATTCAATTTATTTCTGGGCATGAATGATGATAATAAAAAAAAATGCACCAGAGAAATTTAAATTCTTACACTAACAATGGAAAAGAAAAAATTATAGAGAAAAGAAAATTAGGCATGTTAGTAATTATAGAAAAAGACTTATAACTAGGAAGAAGGTCAACTTATTACAAATAATATTTACAAGCGTTACAGAATGATAATTTGACGTGCCAAGCACATTACTGCGTTACATAAGTTTTGAAGATGAATACCCGGCAGGTCATCAACCTCGTAGGGTCCTTTATGTGCCCAGGCAGGCACTCGGCCGGCAACTGGGAAGGAGGGCGGCGGCCTTGGGCGAGGGGGGCGGCGGCGGCCGTCCCTCACCCCTCTTGGCGCGTGGCGTCAGCTGAGCGGTCCTCCGCTCATTCAACCAGGGGAGGCGGTGTCCCGGGCGGTCTGCCCGCGATGTCAAGGCGACTAGAAGTTCTTGGAGATCGTTGCAGCGACGTCTAGAAGATTCTGGTTGATACTGGTTGATACTGGTCGATACTGGTTGATACTGGGCGATCTCAATGTCCGAAACGTAGTAATCAGCCTAATGTCTCTTTAATTTTTATAACAGAACTTCGGAAAGTCTAGCGACAAATAACTCCCACCCCAGAGAAACAATTTTTCTCTACCCGCTTTTAAACGCCTCAGAGGTCTACTTGCCTCTCCCCGACGAATAAATCCCACCCCAGAGAATTAATTTTCTCAATTGTTGTCAGCTAGTAGCTTTAGCTCCTTCCGAAATCTTTCTAAACTTTTCAGAGACAAACTGGCCTCTCCTCGACGAATAATTTTCTCCCGGTGAAGTAATTCTCTCCCGACTCCCGTTAGCCCAAAACTCAAACCAAATCTGGTAATTTCTAAGTTCGGCAGAGGTGAACTTGCCTCTGACCGAAAAATATTCCCCCCAAAGATGTTTCTCCCCCGACTGCCCTGCGTCTTCTCCCGACTGATGCCCCAGCTATTCTGCAATTCTCTCCGTCGAAATCGCTCCAGGTTACCTCTTCTCCCCACCCCAATTTCTTACGTGCTCTAGTCCCCTTTAATAGCAGTGTCGCTATTGGTCAGAAGTTGTGTCGCAGTGAAATATTCTAACCCAATCGCAGCGTGAGAAGCAAAGGGAACTTCCACTCTTTGTGCAGGCTGCGATCATACGGGCTGTTCTCGAACCTTCTAGAAATCTAGCCCTCGGAGGCGTAGGGGGGCGCGTTTGATGACGGAAGTATTGCTCTGGGCTCCCCCGAAACTGGGTGGTCTCGAAATCCGCAGCTGGACACGCGCACGTGCACAGTATCTGTCACCAGCAGTCCTCAAAACGACCGGCTTAATGGGAAGGAGGCGGTAATGGCCCCCGCGATAAGTGAGACTACGCGTGCATTGCAATCTGTTTAAGCTTCCGGTAGAATTCTGGGTGGTCCGAGTTTGTTATATTTAATTTTTCCAGCATGAATTTCGTTTCGAAAAGTATGACGAAATCGGTTTCGCTACAATAATGTATTAATAGACATTGCTGAGTTATAATATTACGAACGCATTACTAATTGCGAGAAAATATGTAAATGCTGTTGTAACATCACTAGTTTTTTTAAGAATCAATTTATTTCCACCTTTGAATTACAGCATTAAGACAAGTTTTTTCTAGTATATTAAAATTTGCTATCCTTTATCATTGTTGCAAATAAAAAAACATTTTCCTATTACGTTAGACAATGATATTCATTAATTGATCTATCCCATGTAAATCCATTATTTGACATCCACCACACGATTCAAATACGTGCTACGGCGTGTGAGCGACGGCGCTGCGAGGTCACTAGCGCCCGCAGCGGTAGCAGCCCGCAACAAACTACAGCAAACGCTCCAGGCCGCGACTCGTTTGTGAACGCATTCTGATTCCATAGTTTTCTCGCAAAATGAGCGCCATTTTGAGCGCGAACTCTCGCCAGCACTTTCCTGTGGCAGCACGGTGAGTTCCCTACCAGTAAAAAATGGTCCAATGATCGCACGCGTTCTTTTCTTCCTCTTCCTTGGCCTATCCTCATCCCTTTTACACAACACTTGCACGCACTACAATAATTCATATGACGGGAGTTCAGTGGGAGGTTAGGACTTCTCGCGGCTGATTTGGTGCCATGCTGGAGAGGAGATACCTAGAGGGAGAAATCGTACCTAAGACGACGTGTTCGTCTAATCCGGATCTCTTCTTCTAGGGTGGAAGGACACTGCCATATCCTGAGATCAACAACTTACGTCACAAACGGGACTAATGCGCATGGTCTTTGAAATAAATAATTACAATTCGGGTGAAGTTTGTCACTCCTCTTCAAGTTCACGTAAAATACCATAAAATTCAGGAGTAAAATTATGAACAATAAAATGAATAAACCAACGTGATAATAGAAAACGTATGGGAACATAGTCCTAATGTAAACAGCATGATGTGAAACGTTAGCTGACAGTTAAAGAAGTCTACATACATGCTTTAAATGAAAATATAATTGCACGTAATGACAAACTATAGATAAATATAAATAGCGTACAGGTTATCTTTATCTATTTAAACATCCGTGAAGTAGGTGAAACACAGTACCTCCGCATCCCAGTAATTCATTATTAAAATATTACAGTCAGTACTTACATCTTACGTTCTAATATTTTTCTGTGCATTTACATCTATCTTCATAACAATAATGAAATTTGAAAAAAAAGGATTCTGTTGGAAGAAGCAACGTTACGTGTGGCTTAATAAATTTCATTACCTTGACATTCTGGCATGAAGACGAAGGGGGAACATGGGTTCATTTCCGCAAAACAGGTCCCCCACTAATTGAACGTAGTCCAATGTCTGCTGCTGAATTATGACACAGTCTTGTTGCACCAAAACAGCGCACAAACCAAGGCCACTTTCATGAAGGGGAAAAGATAGAATGGCGAAGTCTTTTTCTGCATATCGGTTGCAACAAAGTACGGTACAATAAAAGAAATGGAAATGTATAAAAATGGTTCTCATTCTTCAATTAATCATTGATACTTATAAAATGTTTGAAAAAAGCAACAAAATTATATTTTCGAGAACATTTGTGTTTAAATTATCCAAAATCAGTATTACTTGTTTATATAAGTGCAATAATATTATACCTTTAAACGCATGATTTAACTTGGAGGTGCTTATGTTTGCAAATCGTATCGCTGTAATTATTATTATAAAATTTATCTATAAAAATATATCAATGGGAACTCATTTCTAAGACTGGATCTACATTTTCCAAAGGTAGATAAACAAAATAATGAATTTCTATACATTTGTGTTGATAAAAGGGTCTTCCTATGACAACATCCTGACATGATTCAATGCCGATTGCAGGATTTTCATCCCAGAGACCATTACTGAAGCTGTATCAGAACGATTGGTGGTACATCTCACTCTTTACACATTTTTAGTTATAGTTTATATGATATTGACTTCAAAATAGCAAATTATGCAGACGATATCGCTCAACTCGCATCTCCAGACATTCTTTTACAGAAGGTTTATATTACAAAAAATTGAAACGAGTTCATAATTTGGGTCCAAAAATTAAGAATCAAAACAAACATAAGTATTACCAAGCAGAAATGCTGCCCTAAAATCCTAGCGAATTAATTCTTAAACAATAATTCAGCATGAACCTTCTCAGACTCCTCTCACTTCACCTTCTTCACTTCGCCCCGTCCTCCATCTCCGTTCCTCCCACTCCGCCTTCCCCGCTCCGCCCCGCCCACCGCCCTACTCCGCTTCGTAATTCGATCTGAGCGTTGGTCCTCGTACGGCCCCGCACCGCCGCTAGACTCAACTTGTCTGCGACTGAGGAATCGGTCGAGCACGCTGCACTCGAGGAACAAAGGGACTGCCAGCACTCGAGGTCAATATGATGCGTGCTCTAGAGTGACCTGGACGGGACAGTGTAGACTAGTAAAATATTACAATAATCAGGCATTTATATTTATTATAATATATTGACGTGTTACTTGAAAATAACTCTCTGTACCCAATCTAGTCCTGTGTTAAGACACTCCGCTGACATTCGCTGGAGAAGCTTTCGAAGGCTATCTGAACAAACTATTTCCAAAAAACAGATAAATTATTCTCCATACAACTGAAAATTAATCAATATCAGTCTCGAATCCAAGAATCTGTCGATTAGCAACATTGCAAAGGTAAAGACAATGCTTTCGCTAAGCAATTCGAACAAGTGTTCGGTTGGGGCATGGCGATGATGTAAATAAATTTACTTCAGTTTTTTTGCTAAACAAAATCTTACCTAATAAATGAATATGATAAATGAATAACCAACGTCGGGTCTACTAGTAGTATCAGATAGTTGTATCGGCCGAATACAGTTCGTAATCTATTTGAGTTTGGCTTCGGCCTGCAGGAAAGTTTGGAACTTTATTATTAGTGGAAACTTATTATTGGATTTCATCGTCATGTTATGTTGAATTTGTGAGTTGTTTCCTGTCGAGACGTCTTGTGCCTTAGCACCGAAGGAATATTTTCCAACACAGGCAACGCAGCATTTTGTGTCGACATTATTGCCTGGTAATCATTCTAATTGCATGGTTGTGTGACTCGACTTCATATTTCACGTAGATATTGTGCGTGCAAACGGAATCGCCTGTTTCAACAACTGTGTTGTGATACCTTCTATTCCCCTAAAAAGGCAGATAACATATTAAACGGCCATCGGCAGTTTCGAAATTCGCGGCATGACTGACGGTTGAACGTTGGCTCCCGAGTTAACTTTCCTTGATAACGCACAGAAGTTGCAACGGCCAGAAGTGGGAACCGTTGTAGATGGAGAGGTGTGAGCATTTTGATCGTACAGCACTGCACCGTATTGGAAGAGCTGTGGCTTTCGAATATTAACAGCCAGAAAATTGGACTGAGGGCAAAAAAGATCGTGAATAGAGGTAAGAACCTACAGATATTCGACAGAAAAACGATATCATCTTTATGTTACTGAAATTACTTGACATTCAATTTATACCAAATTTCAGCTTTGATTATTTTTAGCATTAAGTATTTGAATTCTGTTGCTTATACACTGTAGTATTCTTCTCTTGTATAATGCATCTGAATGTCGGGGAAGTACGCAAAGCCGTACTGCGAATTAAAAATGTTCTGAGTTGCACGGGAAACGGTTACGTGTTTTCAAGAGATCAGAAAAAGATAACTACTTTTGCGACGCATGAAGTGACTGAAGCAAGACCTACTCCAAATTTTTCTGTGGTTTAGAAATTCATAATATGGGACTAACCGAATAATATTTGGAAACTTTTGTGTGAGAAAATTATTATATATCAGAGGTGTGAAGATCTGAGACTGGCAGTACTTGAAACGCAAGGTCAGATGTAGGTTCGCGGCTGCTGACCTCCTAGTCTTTTGGTTTAATATGAGAAAAGGGGGAGTTTTCCTGTTTCAATTCTTAACGAAAGTGGCAATTTCTATTCATTTTTATGGATTATACTATATTCATTTTAGACCGTCAAATTTGTAATATTTTTATTACATTGCACATTACATTAGTACCACTTACGAGTAATGTAGTAAATAATATTACGAATTTGACTCTCTGTAATTAAAATATGCTATAACCCATAAAATTTAGACAAACGGTCACAAAAATAAACTTATTCAATTTCTATCCAATCAAAAAAACTCTCTAATTTATAAGTTAATAAAGAAATTAACATAGATAGTAATTAGTAGGAAAAATGTTAACAATATTTGAAAAGAATTCATAATCCACGAACAGCACTTCGCTTATATGAATGATATGAACCAAAGATGCAATATTCACTTTATTGGATTTTACATCTTGTTAAGGCAAGAACCATGACCGACGAAATTTAAGGTTTTAAATCTAGAGAAACGTTACGTTGAACCTTAACCCAAGCTTGCTATTTTATCATTACTTCAAGTGTAGCTGGCTCTATGTAAATATGTTTGTATATTTCTTTGTATTTTTATTTTGTTAATAGTTGTAGGTTTCTGTTATTTAGAAAATTATGAAATTGTTTAATTTCTAATATTAAGACTCCACGTTCCTACTACTTAGTAAATTGCAAAGATAATACCCTAGAAGTAGAGAATTGCCATCAAAATATTTGTCTGGCATCACCAAAAACACCGGTTTGTGGGTCGAGGTGAGTGCAGTTGCAGTATGTACTAGTTTATACAACGCTAGACCATTCGGGTAAATCTTCCGGTTACTTCAATTGTTAACAAACATTAACAATTGACATTACGTCAATACACCACTGAATACATCTACAAAAGGGATCAAGGGATCAAGTAGTCGCAATGCTACAGCATTATTTTCTTAGAATGTAGATTATTTTTTGTAAAAGATAATGGTTTCCAAATAATTAAAAATTCTATAAAACTGTAGAAGGATTTGGCCACATACAAGAAGTGTAGACATGAACTCGTATCCCTAAATTAGGTTAAGAGGCTGTTCAATTTCCTTTGCAGAAATAAATAATAGGCGATAGGCATTTTGTAAACCGATTAGAAAGTGAATCATTTATTTATGTTATCGGCCGTGAGGAGTTAATACATTTCGTAATACCACATTCTTGTGAATGAATGTGGTATCATATAAATAAGATATGTCTTTGCATTGAGTTGGTGAGCTCATACACAATATTTTGCTTTCCATTTGTTTTGATCGTTTTTAAGGAGAGTGGCTCTTAAATCTTTAACCGATGCCGGCGTATCAGATTTTTTTCAATTTTTCTCTTCGGTTTTTGACGTTTGATTCTTCTTAAGTCAATATAATTGTGCTGTAATTTGAAAGAAAATATTAAACAGAGCCACTATTAAAATAAGTTATTTTTCGGGGTTGCACATTGTGCTAAAAGTGTTGCGAACCTCAAGTGTTTAGATAAAACTGTAAATGCAACAAAGTAATCAAAACCCTTTTGTGTAACCGCATCAGCTACTATCCTTAAAGTTACGTAGTTTCAATTAAGTCATTTGTTTGTTGAATTAAAATAAAATGAATGCCGATAAGGCTGTTTTAAAAAAGTATCTGACACACGCGGTAAATGTGATTTTATTTTCCTCTTAGAATTGTGCCGCTCGGCTTATTGGTCTAGTGGCCTAATACTTCCTCCTCGCAAAATAAACTGTTGCTTTCACAACTCGTATCATACATATTACAGAAGTGTGTTACAAAATACATAGTATATTTTGGGTGCGCTACTTAAATTTTTACACCAAGGACATGACACTCAAATTCCTCATTGGTATGTTCTTATTAATAGTGTCGAAAATAAACTTTAAAATATTGTCAAAGTAAAAGAAGGATGTGAAAATGACAATATTTACCTTTAATTTTTGAAAGTCAATGGGAACTGAACTAGTCTTGGCGACCTGACCAAAACATCGAAAATAATTCTGGCTGTGCAACAAGCCTGCATTGGAATGGAAAGAATGATACTTTAGTCTCTGTAGGGTGATTAATTTCAGTGCATTTGGCCCATTTCCCAATGAGTAGCTTACATGACGAGCCGGAATTTGTTATCCTCTATCTATTGTGTTGGTGCCAAGACCAAAGCACCTGTTACGTGAAATTGCGACATTACTGTATATAGTAAAGATTTGATGTATGACGGAAGGTACGAAATGGGGAGATTCAAGGGTTAGTTAAATAAAAATTTTATAATAGTTATGCCTGTTATAAGTTCTCTAGATTGAGAATGTGGACGTCAGGAAGTTAGTGTGCAAGGTGTGGCGGTAGTAAAGCAAGTTGTTTACCGATCGAGTTATTGAATGTTAAGCAAAAATCTGAATTTTTGACATTTTGGGGATGTTTACACTTTCTAAATATTAAGAGTTTTCTGAATCAAAATACATTGAAGGCCATTATGAAGTACACCCTTTCAACTTATGTTATTTTCTCCCTTCATCTGCAAACGTCAAAATGGTAGTTATTTTGGTTATGAGTCTCTCATTTACGTGATACATTTTGAACCTATCTTTAAGGCTTTGATTTTTACTAAATGCTAAAGAAAAGTTCATTCTTTATTGTTGTTTGAATAGAAAAGCTTTAAATTTCATGATTATTTGCGCGGCCAACACGGTTTGTTTAATTGTTGCAAGGGGAATGGTTTCGTAGAAGGATTAACTTTGTCGCTGACTTCTGAAAAATAAAATTTTTGAACACATTTGCCCGATTACCTCTTAAGCTTAGTAAGTAATAATTTTCAATATTTTGTAAGAGGTCGATTAAGTAATAATAATTTTATGGTGGCAAATAAGTACAGTAAGTTTCACACGTCATCATTTTTGTGTAAAAGTGCAGTATATCAAACAGCAAATATGCTATAAATTACAAAAACTGTTCAATAGATGGAAAACTTATTGCATTTCCTTACAAAATTTTCACCAAGCCACTCTTAAAATTTTACACTATTTTGCATTAAGTGATTTAGAGAAGATGGATAGAAGGACATGTTACAATAGTTCACTACAATATTCATGTGCATATTGTAGCGGTACAGAATTCTCAAGACAAATTAAGTTAAGTAAACCAGACCTAAGGAATTTTTACTGAGAGAAAAAACATACGGCGTCACGCGCGCAGCCCCTCTTCTAATAACAGCCACGGTCCCCTAACCCATTTCAGAATTTTATGACACCCCACCCAACGGCCGGGTCAAAGGGATAATTGAAAACCGTCCAGACACAGCCACAGCCACATCTGGAAAATCTTTGGAACGCCTGTCGTCGTGAACGGGGAAACCCAAAACGATAATTCTGTAGCCAGGGGGCCCCTTCACAGACATGGCCTATTTTCGAGACGAAACAAAGGGACACTGTATTCCGACAGAAACACAGAGAGTGGAAAATTCCTTTTGCTCCCCCGTCGCTATTGGCCGAATATAGTGTACAACGCCATCACCTTTAGCCAATAGCGACGCGATCATTGTAGGGAGCAGGAGCATATGAGGAAAAAGGGTGGGGGTAAAAGTTTACTTCATGCGTTTTTGACTTACAAAATTTCAGTGGGTAGAGAAACTTCTCTAGGGGTGGGAGCCAGTCGCGGGGAGAGGCGAGTGCGCCTCTGAAGGCACTTGTAAATTTTTTACTTGGTTGAGAAACTTCTCTGGGTGGGAGCCAGTCGCGGAAAGAGGCGAGTGCGCCTCTGAAGGATTTCGCAACTTTCTGAATTTGTGCCTGAGAACAATTCTCATGAGAATCGGAGGATCACATTGTTGTGTGCTCCGCACCTGCGATCGTGAGCAATATCCCCGGCTACCTGCCAGACAGCCGCCCCCTGCTGACGCCACCAGACGCTGCCAGACTCTGCCGCAGACGCCGCGAGCCGCTGCGAGCCGACCAGCTGTGAGGGCGTGCGTCCCTCGCCACATTCCAGGGAATGCCGCTTCCGCCCCCACAAGCTTCGCCGCGCCCGTGTCCAGGCACATTGAACTTTTAACACGAAGCTCTCAGGCAATGTAACTGGGGGCTATTCACCTCTGTAGAATTTTGTCAACGCGGTGCCGCGCCAAGGCACATCGAATGGTCAATTTTTATTATTGTAATTTTAGTTATAACAATTTTGTACTCTTCTCTAGTTGTAAGCTTTCCTGTTAATTTGATCTTTATTTTTTTATTTTCATTCAATCTCTTCTTTCTTTTATTTTATAAATGTAACTTCCCTGGTACAACTTTGTCCAGGAATAAAAGTAGTTTTTTCACCAGTAATCAAAGTGTTTATTTCGAATGTCCATTGAATCTAATTAACAATTCCTTCCATCACCGACTGAGCTACAACCGGGCCGCTAACCGCGCATTGTCTAGATGCGTGGAGGTGTTACAATATCTACATGAAATTACATTTCAACTATATTTGCAGGAGCATGTTTAACTCTGTGTTCACAAAGAATAGTGATTACGTTATTTCACAATTTGTATATTAAAGTGTTTCACAATTTTACAAAGAATAGTGATTACATTGTGTCATAAAACCTCCCATCAATTATGATGAATTCATATTCGGAAAAAGAACGACAGGAAAGAAATTGTTTTTTTTTGACAAAATGTTTTTTTCAAATTTATTTAAGGCCAAAACAGTTAAACGTATGTGCCTTACTATGAGGAGAAGTGATGTACCATTTCTCAAATACTGAGAACGCGGAGTGCACTGGATCATTCACAGGGGTAAATTCGGTTTAAGTGTGCCAGGTCTGGCCCCTCGACTATCTCAGAAAAAATCATATTTTGTGCGTAAATTATCTTATGTTTCGGTTCTTGAAAACCGTTTTTTAAAAATTGTACGTGGTTCTCAAATGGCGGCAGTTTTTGTTTTAAGCCCCCAGTTTTTACGTTTGTAGACATTTACGGTTTAGTAAATTACGCAGCAGTAGATTGTCGTAGTTTTTTAAACTAAAATGCATTTGATTCAGTAAAGCCTCCAAAACTCTACGAATCAATGTGATATGTATCTTTCAACTGATTTTATTCGAGTCATATTTTCAGCCAAAACTATCAAATATGAATGAAAAAGATGAAGCAAAGGACGCATATAGAAATGACATATGTAGCATTATGGATGTACTCCACGAATTTGTGAAAACTGCAAAAGTTCAAAATGTTTCGGCGCAATTCTTCGACTACAATAATTCTACTAGTACTATTTATATTTTGGTGTTTTATTTGTCTTAGTTTATAAACGTTTTTGTTGTTTGTGTAGTGTTAATAATTAATGAATTAATGTATTTAAATTTGTTTGTTGTCCTCGTGCATTGTTGATTTGTCTTTAAACTCTTAGCTCTGATGGAGGAATTAAATATGCCGAAACGTTGGCATAACATTGTTTCTTTACCCATTCCTAGGCAATCTCATGATCTAATTTTCTTACTCTTCAATGATCGTGATTTCTATAATGGTAAGGGCAATTTATATTTTTTTCTCAAAACGGCTCGAAAGTTTTCATTTTTTCCACCGGTAGAGTAGAGCGCGCTTAAAAAAAAGTGCAGGTCCGATTTTCTTTGAATTCTCGGAAATTTTGAAAATTAAAAAACCTTGAAATAGTGCAAAGGAACGTATGTGCAATTGTAGCTTCACTAGTTTAGATTTTAGCGTTCTACGTTTCATCAGGCAACGTGCAGATAAACTTGTTACATTATCTATTTTTACTTATTTCAATGGAAGGTTTTTTAAACCTTCATAACCCCAAGGTTGTGAACCTTCGCGGAACAACATAAAAAACAAACATACAGACACACGTCTAGGCAGATTTTGAACCCGCAACCTTTAAAGCTGAGAAAGTTTCGGTATTTACACCTTATCATCCTCGGCTATCTAAAGATGCCTCATTTTGTGTGGTGGCCATCAAGAAAGTGTCAACGACCCTATGTGTGAATATTGTGGAATGCAAACCAGGGGACATATATTGCTGTGATGACTCTATGAATGAAGCCGTGGATTTTTAGGGCGACAAAATCCTTGTACGCCTTCCTTCGGAGGGGAAGTAAAGCCGGCTGTCCCATGTTAGTAGATTTACTTGCATGTAACAGATCTTCAAGCCTAAATGACGCCTCTGAGCTAAATTCAAAATCGTCTGTTTCTCGCCCAAGAAATACCTCCTTTCTCTGCTAGTTGATGAAAGGAGCGTAGCGAATTTTGCGTGGTCAGACGGAAGAGCGGGCCTGATGGCCCGAGTCTCGCCACGTAAAATAAGGCAAATTCAATTCAATTCAATGAATTTAAGTGTAGCGATTTTGTGGACGTTCATAGATTTCCCGACAGAGCTCTTTCTTTTCTGAGAGCAATGACTTGACTCGTGGGCTGAATAACAAATATTGAGTTAGAGAAATCGTGTTCAAATCGAAGCTTCAGTCTGTTATCCAATATAGATTCCTGCTGCGTTGGCTCAGGGGACAGTGACGGCGTTGCCTCTGCAGAGTAGCAGACTAAGAGGTCTAGAGTTTGAGTCATGACGTCGGCAGATTTTCGACACTTGTCACACAACCAGTAGATCGAATCAGCCGCTGTTCGGTGGGCTCTGCAGCAGAGCCCTTACAAATGGATCACGAATCCCGCGCGTTCTTTCTTACTCTTTTCCTTTTCCATATCCTCATTTTCTCCTCTCATTCATAAACACATATTTATACAGTGATACCCATCGAGAGAATAGTCGAGAGGGTAGAACTTGTTCTGGCAGTAGTGGTGGTTGTTGAGGAAGTGGTGGTGAGGGCAATGGTGCTTGTAACGGTGGAGTTGGTGGTGGCGATGACGGTGGTTGTGGCAGCTGTGGTGACCGGCACGGTGGTGGTGGTGGTGATGGTTGTGGTGGAGGAGGTAGAGGAAGAGAGAAGGTGGCAGTGGTGGCGGCGGCGGAAGTTATGGTGATGGTGTCGGTGGCAGTGGTGGTGGTGGTGGCGGTGATAGTGATATTTATAAGGACATTCCGCCATTTTTCTGAAAATTAATATTAATGTAATTATAATCTTCATTTTGGCGTCATTCGAGAACGTTTTTCTCAAATTCTGTGTGTTACTTCGTGAGGCTATCGGATGAGAGAATATTACATGACTTCAGCCGTTCTGGTTACGTTTCTCCTGCATCTAGAGACACCCACTCCCCTTGACATTTTCTCACGAGTTTCTCGCGCAGAAGTGACGTCTTGGGAGAACTTGGAACTTCTCGCTCGAGAAGATCTGTCGACAGGATGACACTGCACACTCGTTTTCCTTTCTCGCAAGCGCCGGTCAACGTGTTATTAGTGGAACCATAATTTATCTCGCAATGCTTTGCAGGAGGTAAATGTTATTGAATCAGACGCCTTTCAGCGAAACGGAGTTTTTTGCAAGACGGATGAGTAAAACAGTAAACAATTGACAATAAAAACATAATTAGGATTAACAAACATACAAAAAGTCGATGATGCTTGCAAACTACAAAAGAAATGTTTTTTTCCGAAAGCAATTTTGTTATGGTTGTCAAGAATGTTGATGCTATCCCTATTAAGATGACAAAACCTCTTTCATTATGTACTAGAAAGGTACGAAGATAAAATAACATTAATGTTTCCTTTCCGTTGCAGTTTCGTTTATATAATCTGTCATTGTTGGAAAGATTCTTCACCCCAAATTTGGAGGTCTGGTTGTTCCATTAATACACCCACACTCTCCAGAACGCAACATCACTTCTTAGTCTCTTTCTCGTCTATCATCTCTTCATATCAATATTACGATGACTAGGGTAATTTTAATGACCTAAAACATTGCAAAAAAACCAACAAAATGCCCAGAAAATAATTTTAAAATGCCATACAGATAAAAATGACTTAAAAAATTGATCAAAACCGCTGAAGATGAACAACTCAAGCTGTTTTATATGTTACTGATGTAATAGAGACACCTGCCATTTGTTCAAGTGAAAGCAGCTTGAAAACTTTTGGTTTGGACTTTTCTTCAAAAGAAAATATCTGTCTTTATTTATAGAGAAATCAGCCGAACTGACAATCGCGCAGATGGACGTCATGGGAACCTTAGATTACATTGAACTCGCAACGGCTGACATTCCAATATTCGAGCGAAGAAATCGAATAAGCTAATCAGGAGTTCTATGATGAACATTTGTTACCCCTTGTAAATATTTTTCAAGTAACTACAATGAAAATGATATTAAAAACGATGAAATCATCAAAAATGGCATTGAAAATGGCGTAAAAGGTAAAAAAATGAGTTATTAGTCGAAATCGACGAAAAATGCGATAACGTGACACAAAAAATGGGACATTTCATTTTGTCATAACATAAAATGAAATTCTTTAATGTGATATTTTTCTATTTATTAACTAATAACGAACTAACTTCCATTACTTATTTATGTTGTCCGGTTAATATTATATTTCTTGTTTTGAAAGAAAATTTTAATAAATTCAGTGAGAATAAGACTGCCTTACTTGATGTATTTTTAGAATTGGTCTGAAGGTCCTTTTTTAGGCAGGCATTCAATCATATAATAAACTCTTATTTAAAATCAAATAATCTTTTCACCTATGTTTCAAAGGTCATTGGCCTTCACCTTCAGGGTCTACTAAATACGAGTGAATACATTATTAATGGAATAAGTTTTCAAGTTATAAAAGACAAATTTTTTAAATGAATCTATGATATACCTTTTTCAATTTGTTCTTTGTTTTTGATAATTAGTTTATGATAAAATTTTAATTTATAGGTTTAATTAAAAATCAATTGAAAAAACAATTAAAATTATAATTAATTAATTAATTAATTAAAATTCATAAATAATAGGAGGCTGTGAATAATATTAAAAACACATGACTTGATATTTCAGGCTGTCATAGAATAATACATATGTTTTATTCAGGTGAGTTATAAATTTAAACTAATAATTGATGCATTTTCTCAAAGCTTCTATTTAATAAAATTATAATTTTAATTGTTTTTATCATCTGTATGTTAGTTACGAATTTTAAATTAAAATTATATTATAAACAAATTATCAGAAACAAAGAACAAATTGAAAAAGGTAAGTTGTAGATTCATTTACACAATTCGTCATTTACAACTTGTAAAATATTTCATTAATATTTTATTCATTTGTATTTAGTAAACCCTGAAGATGAAGGCCAATGACCATTGAAACGTAGGTGTAAAGATTGTTTGATTTCAATAAAAGGTCTATTATATGATTGAATGTCTGCCTAAAAGCAAGGACCTTAAAACCAATCCTAAAAAATAATATTACATTTATTACAGTGTTGATTAATGTTACTATTTCAAACATTACATTGAATTTACAAACATGGGTTCAAAATATAATCCTTAACCTTCTTATTTTACTATTATATGTGGATGTGAGACTGTACAAAGCTGCGATTCATGGAAGTTCTTTTTGTATTATCCTGTTATAAAAAAAATTATGGCAAAATTTACAAATTATCAACCTTTTACTTTGATAATAAAGAATTGACATTTATTTTGCTGATTCACATTTGGTTTACTATTGGTCTTTGAGCTCATTAATGATTTATCTTTAATTTGTATAGTCACAAATTCCGTACGGTATTTCTTGTATAGATGTTCGTAAACGTTTGAAAATATCTTCCACGCCGGTCTTCAAGAGGTCTTCAAGAGGTCTTCCATCCGGATGCCATCGATGGGATGTTCTCGCGATGCTCCTGCTATCGTCGTAAATTCTGGCAGGGGGAGTTTTTTGTAATGTTCCTCGAAAATCATAACTGCTTGATAATAATATACTATAATTAATGCAATCTGCGAACGCAACTTTCCCTTTCAGCGCCTCGGATGCAGCGTCTACTCGCGACTGCCTGACATTTTACTTAACTTAATGCAAAATCTACGAGTATTTTACATTTATCCAAAGAATCAAAAAGTACAACATAAGCTAAAAATGATACATTCAAATTACATTTCATACTACTCATAAACAAATCACAAAGTTAACATATGTTTCCCGTTTCTAATATCAATATATTACCCAGACTAAGTCTACATAATCATTACTGTTCACTTCCATTTCTCCCAAGAGAGAGACTGGCCCATTCTACATAATTGCCGATCCTCGATTTTCAACGCCGGCTTGTCACTTATTCAACATTATGTCCCGGGGCCACGCTTCGTAAAAGTATATTGGGTTCAGACCTTCGAGCACGGAACAAAAAGGTTTTTAGCAGGTTGTCCGGACGACGTATATTCCTTGCACTGGTGTGCACTATTGGTGCACTATTGGAATGCATCCAATTCTAAAGTAAAAATACGTTCGATGCGATTTTCCTATACTAAATGCCTTGGGATTTCTGTTATGTCACAAAACAACGTAATTGTTTTAAAGGAAAAAAAATGACATTTCAATAAAATCTGTCGCTAATGACGATTGTACTCACGAAATGCTACAATAATTAACAGGAGTATGTTGTATAATTTGGACGAGTTTTCTGGCTTTCAATTTTTTCATGCTTGAAATAAAATTTTAATTAAAACTAAATATGAACCAAATCATCATTGCCGAGGACGTATTTGAAGCTTGAAGTCCTCTAGTCTGACGAATTGGAAGTTAAAAAAGCTTTCGGTTTACTAGTTAGTTGCTGAACCAATCAAGAACACAAAACATGCTTAAATTTGTCTTACATCAAATGTGAAAAAACGCTTAGTTAAAGTCAGCTCTGAATGCGGCGTCAGATAAACAATGCAAAGTGCCTATCTAATTACTAATGCGTACTAGTACAGTATACAGTAGTAGTATAGTGTAGTTAGTTAAAATGAGTATGATCTATTTGAGAGTTAGATGGAAAATAACTGAATGTATTTCGCAATTGAAACGGTACTTTACGATTATTTGCTTTCTTTGCTGAAATCCATTTAGAAGGTTCCATTTCATCAAAATACAACATTTCAAAGGTGTTAACGGTGTGTGTTCTACATCTATTAATAGTACTCAAGAAACATCTGTGTCTCAAAATAAAGATGTAATACGTAGCAGTGAAATAAAAAAGAATGATGGGATTTTTTAAATTCGCAAGAACTAGTAAAAATTTGCAATATTTAACAAAATAATATATATGCTGTATTATTTTTCTTATTTTAAAGTTAAGATGTTTATTTATTCTATTTTCCTGCTTCTAAGGATAAATTGAACTCATAAAAATTGAGTGTTATTTGTTCTGTTAGAAGTGGAAATACAGAAAGTATTCAACAGGCCTGTGTGGGCATAAAGAAATCGAAAGCCCCGCCAAGATATTAAGTTAATCTTTAGATTATTTGCTTCAAGTTCATAATCACTTACTAAATTTTATTTACTTGTTTCTCCCGCAGGCATTGAAACTAGTGGTGCTACAACAGCACCTACTTTCTCGCGTTATTGGAAACAGCTACGATATATATATATATATATATATATATATATATATATATATATATATATATATATATATTGTAATATCTACGATCAAATCGCCTAAACTAGCCCCACTTGGGACCAGCCAAATGTAATATCTAAGACTACTCAACAGAACTAGCCCCGGTGTGGGACCAGCCAAATGTAAACTAACACGGGGAGGGCGCCAGGTTCAGCTCCTGAAATGTGACTGGATGGAAGAGTTGGGAGGTCATGAATTAGAACAGAGTCATTTGTGACAAATAACAATTTATTCCTGGCACCAAAAGCTGTCATTAAAAGTTACATGTCGCAATGGGCGACGCAAGTTTTCTACTAAATCTACTTTGTGGACTGATTGTCGTAATTACTATTTGCTAATTCCCTTACAGCTGACACATTGTGCTTACTCTTTGATGAAGCGTGCTTTTGATCATTTAAGGTTATTTAAGCAATTTAAGCAATTCAACTAAGGATCGAGCAACGTAGCGGTGCCAACGCAGTGTTGTCAAAACTATGTGCATTCGCTTGACAAACAGTGTCAATACGTGAATTAGAATACAAATACATGCGTTTGACGTTAAAATAATTATGAAAATTCTTGCTGCTCATTGCTGGGCCGCCTTCCGTCATATTGCAATAATCTTCCTCAAAGAAAACATGCTGTCATTGCATGAACCCTCTTTTTAAAAGCCGCTTGGTTCCTCCATATCAATTAGTCTGTTATGTTCTTTATTTTATAGTTCCACATTCAATCTACCCGTAAAGTATGTGACGCCTATTCCACGATAGTTGCCACATTATTTTTACTACCTTTCTTATGAATGAGACTAAGATATGCTAGGTTCATTTCATATGGAACTCATTTTGCAACAAGAATACACTTATTCAAGAATAAGTGTATTCTTGTTAACTCCCATTAAACAGTTGATCCGTAATTCACAAACTTGGTCGGTATATTTCCAAATCTTTGATATTTACCATTTCTCAATTCCGCGGCAGTTCTTGGTACCTCTTTCGAAGATTCGAACATTTCATGCCAAATTATAAAATCTGCGTCTTCTTATAACAAATGGGTTATTTCAGTAGTTAGAGAGGTTCGCGAAGTGATACAAGTATACTTTTAAATAATAAAAGTTTTCTATATTACTTAAATATAAAAAAACATATTACTATTTAATTATCGTTGGAAAGTAAATTGATACACGATTAGTTAATGCAACAATATATTACTGTCCGCTCTTATTGAATTACTTTACGGTTACAATGAACTATTTGGTGAAAGGTTGTAGCAGTATTATTTCTAAAACAAGAAAGCATATGATGGAACTTCCTTGTGAAAGTGCGAATGATGAATGAGAAAAAGGTTTACCTTCAGTCGCACTCTTCAGTTTGCATGGTTTTCAAATATGACCTCCTCTAAAGGACAGAACTGTTTTCAACCTGCCTATGAGTGACAATAGTAGGTTATAGCGAGAAGATAGAAGCACTTGATTTCGTGTTTTTACTGTAAGATAGCGTGCAGAAAGTGTGATATCGTGAATTAATGTAAACTATAATGTTTTAGTGCATGAAATTATCACAACACAACATTATAAAGTGGTAAGCAAACACATTTTATAATTGGATTTGTATATAATCTATAGGGCTTGTAAAGGTATCATATAACTCAAGAAAAACATGTATTTTTCCATGGGAAAGACAGACTTTTTTTTATTCACTATGACCAGTGCTCCAAAATGTCTAGTTGTCATAATATGTTATTAACAAGTCAAAAACTTTGTATATTGAGAATTCAAAAGTATCAAAATATTTCAGTGTTTGCTGTTTGGGTATATTGACTTTATTACGGATTCTAAAATTCTTCGGAAATTTAATGTGGATAAAATGACGTCTGTAAGAAATATAAATAAAAAACAACAACTAATAGACTGCAGTAAACGACGGGAACATCAACTGGAAATACTGGATATCTGCACATCTGCTTTCTAAGATTAACCACTTTAATGAAAGCAACCCTTTTAGGAACAAATTTTAGAAACTCGACCAAATATAAGATACAGATGGCACTGAAGAAGTGCTTGAAATGACACGTTACTCTTACTATGAGTATTCCGAAAGTATTCAAATATTTTTGTAAGTTGTAGAATAAATCTCCCCATGGACGCAACGGGTTGTGATACATAGAATCGAAATTGTAACACATTACTAAAACTTGAATGACCGCTATCCACTAGCAACTAACAATTCTATGGTAGTGCTGCAAAATAAAAATCTATATTTCCTTGTAAGAAATTCGTTTCACGTTCCCTTAAGCTACACAGTACACTATTTCTTGATGAAAATGGTCTTTATATAGTGGACGTTATGTTGAAGTTTTTGCTATTTCTGGTGTATTGTGATATTTACATAATTTACATGGAGTGAGTGCTCTTCAAAAAGACGTCTATTCACACACCAATCGCATACTACTGGCGGAAAGTGCACGAATTGCCCAACGTAGCGTTTTGCTCTCTATGCAGGAAAGGGTTGCTGATCCATTGTTCACGACTTTTATTGCGAGTTGATAGTTTCGTCTTTCACCTCTTATCGGATATTTACAAAAACAATTCCAAACTGTGACCGTAAACACTCGCTTCATGGAAACTGGCGTTATCTTACAGCCAGAGCTGCCCGTATATCTCAATGTTATTTGAGTATCTGTTAATGTTGAACATTCATGCAATATTCTGAAAGTTGAGCTAGTTGAAATACAACAAATTTCATTAACAGTAGCAGACCAATGACACTCCTAAAGCCCGAGTACACCAGCGGGGTATCGTGGTGGAATATTGAACATATTGCAAAATAATTTAAGGGCAAATTAGTATATTTGAGAACTAATGCTAGAGAATTTAGAAATATACAACTAGCAATGCATTTTAATAGTAAATTTTAGAAAATATGTAATAGTTTGCTAAACACTGTAGCATTAGTTCTCATTTTTCCTAACATTAATTTGTAATTCTACCGTCAGCCCCCGATGGTGTATTCGGGCTATATAAGTGGTATTCGTATGCGACTTTTAATGGTGTTTGTTTCTTTATTGTTCATATTTATCGAAGAATACATCAAATAATTGCGCCAAGTTGTTACAATATTTCATTTCGACTCTTTCGCTAGCAGGCAACGAATACCACACGACGCTACGTGTCCCCGATGGAAACTGACGTTCGCAAACGTACAATGACAAAACTTTCAATTATCTCGAGTCGGCAGGAAAAAGGCATTACGCCACCACGTTCCGAGCTCCAACCGTAAAAAAAGATTCCCGGTGTACAAAACACGGGAGCTCGCCCGCCGGCGGCCCTGGCGGCAGAAGCGGCGCGAGGTCGGCGCTCGCCAGCCGGAAGCCGGGAGTCCGGGGGCGTGGCCCCGCGCCGCTTACGACACGCCGCTGCAGCGACGCCCACAGCTGGCGGCGCCTGGAACCCCTGCCATCACTTCCAGGGGAATGCCAGAACTCGGAAGTACCTGTAATTACTTGATTATGAATATGACCGATTTAATTGTTCAAAGGAGCACCTCAAAACATTCGTTATTGTTTCCGTCCCTACTGTGTAATTGGTGTGGTCTCCACTTCTAAGCTGTGGTACTGATATCTCAGAGCGCTCTTAATTATATATTTAATGTCCAAAAATTATCGAGCAGGTTGAACCTCTCTACACGTTATCCTCCGGCAGACAGTCATATTGATATCCCTGAGACGTGTCTTTACTCGCTATGAGGAGCAGCTTTTTCACATATCAACACAAATCAATCAGTAAATCACCACGCCTTGTGAAAGATCAGTCAGAAACTTAGCTCTTGTCTCGGCTGGGGCGGCGCGCAGGTGGATATATTTGGTGCGGTGCGGAGAAATTTGGACGAGAATACTCGGTGCCGACGTGAATCAGGGCATCGGATCTCAATATCTAACAGGGAAGGGGACATAACCATCTCATGATATAAGAATCACTATATTAACGGGACTAATCATTAAAAACCGTTGACGTGACCAGAAACAAAATAATCGATCGGTCATAATCTATATCTTTATCGACTTGTGCAAAATAATAATAATAATAATAATAATAATAATAATAATAATAATAATGAGAAGAAGAAGAAGAAGAAGAAGAAGAACAACAACAACAACAACAACAACAACAACAACAACAACAACAACAACAACAACAACGACCGACGACCAACGACCGACGACGACCAACGACCGACGACGACCAACAACATTTCTTGGACGCTAGCGTTACTGATTTTCTTTCGAGGAGAGAGAGGAAGTGAGAAAGCAACAGGCAAACGCACACACACGCATACACACCAATTCAACGGTTCTCTGTATTCCCCTCGCTGCACTACCCTGCACTTCGCCTTGTGACAGGCGAGAGGTGCAGCCCCAGAGTCCGACACGACGCCGAACTCAGCGTCGACAGCGACAGCGACAGCGACAGCGACAGCGGCGCGTCCCGCGGGAAGAGCCCCGACATGACGGATTCGACACCGACTTCGTTAGCTGCCCGTCTGGGTTACGGACGCCGCGCGCCGCTCGTGCGCTTCCCGTCCGCAGCCAGATTCGTTCACGACTGGCCGATCGGGGCACTTACAGCGCGTTTGCTCCACCACCGACGTACTTGCTGTTTGTAAGTTGCTTAAGGAATACGTTGGACGACTTCGACGTGGTTCATTACACTGGCTACCCGTGGTTTATCACAGAGAAACTTTGAAATCATTCTGTTTTCTTTACTTCCTCGCATTCTACTTACATCGAATAAAGATATACTATAATTTTGAAGCTAAAAACGACGATTTTTCGGCAGAAAAACCCATTGACTGTCAGTTTTTCTGGAAAAGTTAATATTTCTCGTTCCTCATTGTAGTAAATTGATTCCCTCTAATACTTTCTTTAGTCAGAATCCATCTTTTGTGGATCTCTGACAGCGAAACCGTCGTTGACGAGGCAACACCAATCAGTCCGTGTGTTCGTCCGACTGTCCGTGTGTTCGTCCGACTGTCCGTGTGTCCGTCCAACTGTCCGTGTGTTCGTCCGACTGTCCGTGTGTTTGTACGACTATCCTTGTGAACTACGCTATCAGCTAAACTGTTCAAAGGATTTTCGCCAAGATTCATATTCCACAATCGATCTAGCTGATCCGGCTTCGTCTTCGCGGCACATAAACTTGAAACGCATATTTGATTTTGGGGGTTAGTTTACATGGAGCCTCAACGACATTTTTCTCAAAATGACTTTCAACTTGTTTCTTAAATATATTAATTGGATACAGTAAAGTAGCCATTTATTAAAGTCCGATTTCTGATTAACCCTTTAAATTTCGAAAACTGAAATATTTTAAAATTTTTGGCGTTATCCTACTGTTACAATATTCAAAATAAGGATGTGTTTTTTTAACGAAATCTATTCGAGAGAAATAAGTCTTTAAAGAAAGTCACAAAGAATTTTTTTGAAAGTATTAGTAGTTTTGACATAATTTTGCATAATGTAAAGGCAATTAAAAAATAATTTTCTCAAAAATATTGCAATATTATTATTTAATAATTTCTCTAGTAACGCAAAGTACTCTTATAAAATGGCTTCTTGAAGTATGTATGTATTCTGTAACTTTATAATCACTTTTCTGAAGAAAACGCTGGCGTGGAAGAAATTCTGGTCCTGTCGTTCTTACTTTTGGACAAAAGAAAAAAATAGACTAAGAAAGAAATAATGAACAACTGTGCGCTGCCAGTAATGCCAGATGGGGCACAAACCTGGGCCTCTACGCAGAAACGAATGGAAAACTAGCTGTGGCAACGAAGAATGGGGAGGAAAATACTCCATTCTATGACTCTCTGAAAGACAAACTACGGAACGATAATATCAGAAGAACAACCCAAATATTGCATGCCCAACATACGGCCAAGAAATTGAATTGGAAGTGGGGAGATCGTGTTGCAAGAATGAAGTGGGAAAAGTGGGCGTATGAAGCAACAATGTGGGACCCGAGAGTTGGAAAAAGGAATGCAAGAAGACAGAAGATGAGGTGGTGCAGCGATCTACAGAGTGTAGCAGAAAAGCAGTGGACACTAGCTGCACAGGTTAGGTGGTGGTGAAAATGAAGAGAAGAAAGAGAAAAGTGTAAAGCAGAAAGTGTAAAGTGTAAAGCGTACCCTGAAGCAGGGAAATAATGCTCAACAACCATCAGAAGTAGCTCTTCCGATGTATATCAATAGTTAACCCTCTTTACATCTCAGGCTTTTGCCCGAAAGCGACTAGGAAAACCTCTAACCGTATTCTATTGTGTTTAGAATATAGGGATATTACTAGCTTCAGATAAAACGTTACTGTTCCAGTCTGCTTTTGATTCCAAGCACGCCTTTTATTAGATAGTTTCAATATCGTTTAGGTTACAATTTGTGACCTTAAAGTAAAAAGGTTCTATCTAACATATTTTTCCAAAAATGACTTCATGCAATATTTGTAATGGTAGTGATGAGATTTGCATAACCTTTAAGTTATATTGATGTACGATGTTTAGATGATAGTTTCTGATATTCATAGTAAGGGGAATGGTACTATATGCAAAACGCAAGTTCAAGTTCGTGAAAAAAGTTCTGCAGCACCGCACAAACCAATTTGTTTACATGTAGGTGGACACTATCTTGCTGGATACTCCGTTTGCACGATTCCCGCGCAAAGTGTTAAGGTATTTTGTGGGACATATTTATGTGCAGTGTTGAGTGAAAGAGAAATTGAAGATGCTGTATTTGAGCATTCTGGTCCTGAATACGATCCTAGTTCGGCAAGCAGAACTGAAGATGATGAGACACCAAGGAGACATATTAAAGTAAAACATAATGCTTTAAGAAGGTACACCCTTTTTTATATGTACCAAAGTATTTATTCTAATTAGCAACCAGGCAGAATTTATAATTGTTTGCCGAAGTTGGGCATTTGGGAACTCTTTACGATGCCTGAATGAAAGTCATGCTAACTACGAATTTATAGGTTACTGCACATCAAAAACTTGCACTCCGCTTCACATGTTGATAAAATGTTAAAAACGTGGTTGCCCATAAATTCTATTTACAACGGTATTATAACGATTTTACTTTCATTCGGTTATTAAATCTATAAACCCTTCGTTAGGTGCGCTTGGATCTAGTAATTCCAATCCATTTTAAAAACTCAGTAACTCGCTGTGTTGTGAGTGTAAGTTTTCGCAATCTAGAGACATCCTGTGTTGAATGATTTTGCATCCGGAGACAAGGTTACCACCAGATAAGTTGGAGGGCGGTAGGTCACGTTGCCTCTCTTTCCTTCGGTGTGCTATGCATTGGTATGCAAGGGTGTGGCTTTGAACTGTAGATGGCAGATGATGTGGGAAAAATACAAGAACATTTTTCAAAATACGATGTTCCAGATGAATATTTTAAAGAAGCCGTTTTTGAATTGAAAGATAGTTTTGAAGAAAATTATATGTATTTAGATGTGGACCATGAAGTAGACAATGAGTATTTAGAACAATATCCTAAGATTTTGGGAGACACTTACTTTTTCACAGATATACATGATAAATATACGGGCGATGGAGATTCTCTCATCTTCAAAATATTGCTTCAACAAATGAGAGAAACTTATTGAGGAAAGGGCGGGAAATGCTTCGAAGAGAGTATCTACACGAAGAACTTGACTCGAAACGTGCGTAAAATGATTTAACGATCTCGATGTTAAATCGACAGCTAGCATTAAGGAGTTTCAAATCTTCCTTACAAGTTCCATTTGCAATATTTCCGTCTATTGAAGAAATTAAATTGCAAATTAGTGATCTTTAATAGGTTAATGGGTTTACATGATATTCAAATTAAACGTTGGGAGAAAGGGGGGCTTGTTCATAATGTTTTTAGGAAACACATATGGTTAAAATTATAATTTTAACTTAGGCTCTGCGTATATTTATATCATGGAATTAAATGCGAGAACTGCAGATAACCAGTGAAATTTTTGAAGAAATATTAAATTATTTAGAAAAATGCTCAAATTGTCTTAAAACATCGATAAAACACGTTTTAGATATTAAAAAATCTGATTTCTTTAGGGAACTAGTTAAGAAGTAAGTGTAATCGTGTAAATATTTAGGCTGAAATATTTTCACTTCCTTAGTTCACTTCCTTATCTCACTTTGATATTTCTTTCTCAAAACTGTGCGACGAACACGGCGAAGTTTTCCATCAGGTTTCAAATATGATGAATTTTAAGTATATTGATAGATCAGTGATGAAATCTCAAAAAGAATGCTTTCAAAGCCATGTTCTCAAGGATTTAATGAACTAATAGATTTTAGGTGCGTTGATTAGTTTTCATTTCTGTATTTTAGTGTCTGCGTATTTAAACCTTTAATTAATGGTAACAAATTAACCATACGTGATAGGAGCAAAAGACACATTTTTATTTAAACGTAACATCCCCTAAAAGATCAGCCAGGAATGTTCTTGAGAGAAAGTAAAAAAAATGTTTAAAGACCAGTGTAAATTCTCGGATTTTGTAATATTTTTAATTTAATAATGTGTATTTTATCCCCTATTAAAATACCAATGTAATGTATTTTTCGTTTGAATTTGACTATTCATTTGTGAAAAGAGACGGATGGACGTTGATAGTACTTTTTACGAGGCAATGGATTGTTACAAATGACACTGTTGAATTTAATAGCGAACTGATTTCATTGTCGTAAATTTGACTTTAGATGGACAAAGTTGATTATGATATTCGTTATGAAACTGTTTATAGTTATTAATGAATACAAAATAGTAAGGCTGGTTCTCATTATATGTATCATATTGCAGTTATCCCATTACATTGCAGTAATGTAGTATAATTCTGTTATTAGATGGCTTCAACTTGTTATAATTACAGTGCTAGTCATTATCATATAGTTTCGTTAATGTTGACGACCCAATACAGTTATGTTTGCAAACCAAGCATTGACATGTAATTAAACCTGGGTCAGCATCAATATAATAATTGCTCTTTATATCGAGATCACTTACGTAAGATAATGCAAGAACAAAATACTGAAATGATTAACAAGAGAGAATCATAATTAACACCGCCCAAAGAGCGAGAAAAAGCACATATGACACCCCTTCCTTTCGATTTCATTAGTTGTAGAAATCTGTATGGAACTCGATGTAACGGATAAAAAATACATTCTTATATAGCTTCCGAAACACAGATTTCTCACTCAAGTTGTGTTCATTCATATTCGTTTTATTCGTATTTTTCCCTCTTCAAAATAGTCACATCATACTTTAGTATTAATTGCGATATTGCGACGCTGTTCCCTTTCGCCCGTCATATTATTCACCTTTGCAATTACATTTTTCCCTTGCCTTTCGACAAGTTAAATTCTAGTTTGATGTTCCATTATAAACTGTTCACAAAACCTGTATGAGTGTCGAAAACCCCCTAGGGAGTGCAACCTAGGACCTCCCGGTCAGACGGACTGCAGAGGGACATCAGTTGA
Source organism: Gryllus longicercus (assembly GCA_038098605.1). Taxonomy (NCBI): domain Eukaryota; kingdom Metazoa; phylum Arthropoda; class Insecta; order Orthoptera; family Gryllidae; genus Gryllus; species Gryllus longicercus. The sequence goes on from JAZDUA010000162.1 coordinate 2,083,101, forward strand.
TGCCTCGAGCCATCTCTCCCGGTTTATGTCTCAACGTAGCGATGCTCCTCTCACGATGGACAGTGAGATTTGGCCCCGATCTACGTCGGCTAGCGGGATTTTCCTCCTCCAGGTACCTCCCCCTGCTGGGCTACGCCTCAGCGAGGACAATCCCCCATTGGCCTCCCGACATGTGTGTAGCGTAGTGCGTGTACGTGCCAGTAGGGGAGACGATAGGACAAGACAGAAGGAAACATTGCGCGCGGTTCATGACCCAATTGTTGAGATATTGTTCAGGAATTTGGTATTGATCAGAGTAACCAAGATCAGAGCAGTTAGTTGCTAGAATATTCCCCAAGGAAGCGGCCTTGTGTCGAAAATTCGCCAGTCAGAAGTCAAACCCGAGGTCACTGCAGAGACTACGGTAATGCTGGTACTGGGCTAAACTCAGTTGGTTGTACAAAGTTGACTGACCACAAGGTTGTAAAGTGCACTTAAGGATACAATAGTCCTCATTGAATTCAGATCTTCTTCAAAAGTTATTATATAGCCAGAATTATATAGCCAATTCTATAGCCAGAATAAACAAGTTAAAGACAAAACACGAAAGTTTTTTCTTGTATTTACGGACATTAATATAATTACCAACATGTCGTAATTATATATATATGTATATATATATATATATATATATATATATATATATATATATGCAAAATTACTTCCATTTATATTATTTAAAATATATAATGGGTAAAAGGCTCGTTGTCATATATTTAACTATTTTCTGAATATTTGTTTCCAGATGCATGTAACATAGTTTTACATTTTGTGACAATTAAATTAGTTATAACATTGTTTTTTGCCGTTTTTTAATAAACAATTAAACTGCAATGAAAACGTTTTATCACCCAACCGGAGCTTGATGTTCGTCTAAATTTAGCATCGCGAGGCCGTTGAACCGGATTCCAAGGTTCTTGATTGTCTTAAGTGCCTAAATGAGGAAATATGTGCATACCTACGTCAGTTTTGTTCTCCATGTACTCTACATAATTGTGCCTTGACACAATTGCTGTGCATTTAATAAGATAATTAGCTCGTGAATGAAGGTGGAGTGCACCATCCTGTATTTGGGAACGCAGAAGGGAAGCGGTAACTGTTCATTTGTTCTTTGTTATATAGAACGCTTTTGCGTGCATATAAAACGCATTGCGTGTAAAATATAAATTTGTTCGTATATTTGATTTTATTGTGATTTTGCGACAGCTATATGTAGTGCATTCAGGAGATTGCTGCATGATTTACGTCGTAGACAAAAATTCAATGTTCGAACAACCAAAAAACAAGCCAAAGAATGAAAGAAGACCCAACCCCTTGATTCAAGAATTGAACTGTAGGATTGTGTCAATATGTCTCACTATAATACAAAACACTAGCAAAATGTGGTGTCGCCGACGCTGTAAACTGTTTTAAAAATAGTTTCATGTGTTGGAAATTTCTTTCATACTTCATTTCTTTCATGTCCATCTTTGTTTCAATATGTTCATTCGGTATCTGGCATTGGAATTACCAGTGAATCGTAGTAGCTGATAATGTTATACTCGCGTTCCAAAGTTCCCAATATCCAATGGCCTTGTGGGTTACCTCCATACAGGATATGAACTGGTTTCATTGCAATTTCAAAATTGTAATCGCCGTAAGAAATACTTGTAGGTTTTGATACTAATATTCAAATTTTAGTACAGATACATTTGTACGCTTTTTTGATAATATGCACAAAAATGCACATAACACATTTGCATTAAGACAAATGCTAAATCCATATATACAGATGATTCAAAATTAATTTCGAAAATTCTATCGCAACATCTTTTACAATTACATTTGATTCTTCCCCGGATTTCTTCAAACTTCCATATTTTTCTCCCCTAATTTTTGAAGAGATTAAAACTTCACAAATAATCTCTTTTGCATTCACTTTTACTTCTGCATTTGTTCTATTAATCGTTTTGTATGCGAGTCTAGCGTTGCTTGCGAATCTAACATTAAAAGACGACTGTTTTGTATGTTTATGTCATTAAGGTGTTAGTTAATTTGAATAAGAATAAGTTGTGGGTCACATACATTTGAAAACGGTATCTGCAAACTTATGTAATAACGTAAAAGTGAGAAGTCGTACATGACGTTCATTCATTCTCTAGCATTACTCACAATTTTGTTTTCTCCATATACACGTGAAATTCTTCAAGTTCAATAAGTTCCAATGCAATACGGTTCATAGGTATTCAATAATTTATTTTTTTAAATACGATAATAATATGACTCTAAATTGAAATCAAACTGCAACCCAATTTACTCGATAATTCAACTGTTCACTTAAAGATGTCAACATCAGTGTTTCCGAGATCGTGAAAGAAAATTATGACGTATTGAGCAAAAAATGCCTTTGGATTCTGGTATTTAATCGACACCACCTACATTGATCGATTTAAGTGGCGTTGGTTTATCATCCTGGTATTATCACTAAGATCGCAGCGCTATAACACGAAAAAACACGTTTATAAAATTTTCTTTAAATATTTTTGCGAGATCCGAAAACAAATTATCAGTTCCCCATCAGGAGACCAAGTAGCATCGAATGACAGCTCATACGTCTCGACTGGTGCACGGAAAGTGGTCTAGACGCCAGTGACGGAATGGCAAAAACACATCCGCACGTCCGCACACTCAAGAGTTTTACTGAAATACTGTGTAATAATATATCATTCCTAATTAAGAAGACATGTATTACAACCTAAGTAAATTACCTTAATAATCGCAGAACCATAACAACCGGGCTTTGGACCTCGATAAGGGAAACCCGTAAATCAACGAGTTGGTCCGTGAGGGATATCGCCAACCAACAGGAAGGAACAGTGCCATCACGCGCGATACAACATGCATTGCACCATCGGAACTAATAACCATAGCATTAGTCGCGCCCGGAAACAAAATAATGAATAAATCAACCAATGAATCGATCAAGTGACATTAGGAAAATTAGATGAAATAATGATTTTTACAAGAGACTTAAATAAGCGGAATGAAATGCAAGACCTAGTGAGGTTGGGAAAAGGGTTTCCCGAAAGTTAACTCTGGGTAATAATTAATAAAAATTATTAAACCTTTTGTGGTCGATTATTTCCTTTAAATATTATGGATTACCACAAGATATTTACTACCACCACGGAATTTAAATGATTATTTTCCTCGTGTGCAATTGGATAAAAAATTTGGAAATTAAAACAAAGTAAGTACTCTAGTGGATTGAAACTGTTCAGGAGAAAGCGCCAAGTATACTTCTGAGCCAAGCTTAAAATTGACTTACGTCCAAGGGTCTTATTAATATGAACACACAATCTTCCTGTGAGGTGATCAAAGATTAATGGATTGATTGTTTCGTTTTTTGATTGATTGATTAGTAATTCATGGCGCATGAACGGCAGTAGTCTTGTAAGTTAAGTTCGTGTATTTATCACAGAAGGTGACGATGATCTTCCCTTGCTGAATGGCGAGATCCGACGCCAACCTACCGGCGGCTAGAGGGGTTTTCTCCAACCAGGTATCTCCAAAGAGCTGGGCACCGCCCCAGCCGCGAGAAGCTCTAATCTTCCGACGGACCGGTCTCCCTGCGTGAGTGGTTGGGAAGTGCGTGAATGTGTATGTGTTTGTAAGTAAGGGGTGTTAAGACAAGGAAGAGGAAAGAAAGTTCGTGAGCGGTCCGTGGCCTGTGTGTTAGAGTATGCGAATGCTCCGGGATTCGGCAGGTGTTGTGAGATGAAACTACGGAAATGTACCAATCAAACCTGCCGGCAGCTTTACCACGCAGCGGCCGAATTTGACCCAGTAGCTAGCGTCGAAAATCCTCCCACCGTCGGGATTCGAACCGTAGGACCCGTCAAAGGTGCTGCAGAGACATCAGTTGAGACCCTGAGCCCGCTAAGCTGGTTTGATCAATGAGCAGCTCAGAGCGTAATCTTCTTGAGTTGGTGTCTGTGCATTTACTCTCATCGGATTCTGGCAGTTTATTGGTGGACTCTGGAACTGTTTCAATCGTCTGTCTCAGTTGGTATGAATGCCTATACCAATGGCAAAATCGATATTTCACTTGGATTACGAAACGTAATTGTGGATGAATAGTTGCGTAAGTTATATCCCTTAATCTTCTCTTTCACTGCGGTGCCTCATTGATAAATGTTCGCCTGCATTGGTCATAACCTCGAGATTGTGCGCAATATTATCGCCAATTTGCCCGTCTCGACGTACATATATCAAGTATGATCTTAGCTCAACTGAATAACTATATTTTATTTCAAAACTGTTGCAAAAACTCGATATTGAAGATACAATGTTCTTTATTGAAAAATATAATATTGAATCCTAAAATTACCCCCTGAACTGTTTTAGAAGTATTTGTAGTTTTTGCGTAATTTTGATTCATATCAATTGATATTTTTAAGTGTTGACTGAAACACAAGTAGGATGGAATGAGAAATATATATCTTTACCATTAGGATGAGAAGAGCGCTTTTGTGGCACAAATAATTTGACTATATTTCAATAGAGGGCTCTCATCCCTAATCTTTCATGATGTATTGTCGAGTTTAACTTGAAGAATTGTCCTCGTGTGCCATTTCAGTTAATTATTTTTACCTTAGAGGGATTTCTTTGCTTGCGTTGCTAAATCTTGAAATAAATATGATTTCAAGCCTTTATATGTCCATTGGCTTTAATTTTTTAATGTTTTACTAAATATTGTGGACATTTTTCAGTTGCAGGTAAGGACAACCTACTGTACGCATATTTTAGATTTGTCAATTGTTTTCTTCTAAATGTCGTAGGAAATCTATGCAAAGGGTACACATGTATATGGATATCAAGTATTTTGATGATTTTACAAAGGCAAAAATATTTCGAACTTTATGAAAACAGCGGAGTTCCTGGATTATTTAACGATTCACGCCAGATGGCACTGACATATCTGCCCATTGTATTGCTGAAACGTCACAGATATGCCATTTAGAAATTTCACAAATAACGAACAGAAGAGGACCTACATGCAAGTACGGAAATATTTGTTCTAACAAAAGGTTTTTCATTGTCGACATCACTCTTTAGAATTAAAAAGCGTTTCCATGCTTGTGAACAATTCAGAAAGTAAATAAATTGATGACAGTGAAATCGTTAATCATGTTTTAACGGTAAAATTTATCAAATTCACTAATTTAATTAAATGTTCAGAGTTTGCTAAATCATATGGAATAGTTGGACATTTTATTAAAACTTTTGAGATTCCAAAAAATGCAGAGGTTTAACTGTTTCTTTGAGCGTTCATACGTGGTATTTTGGGCAGAATGATTAACAGGCGGTCTATGTGCTCGAGTTCGCATTTAAGATAGGAATTATTTTTTAGAAGATAGGAAATGTTTTTTAGAAGAAGACTATATTTACGATTTCAAAACGTATTCCGTTAGAAAATATTACAAATATTTAAAAAATGTATATGCGTTGTAGCTCCACTTGTTTCATTGACCAATTAGTTCAACTTTTGGAATTACGAAAATAAATTTTTAAGAACAGGTTCCAGGGGGCCATGGGCCAGTCATCGGATGAGGGCGAGACCGAGACGAGAGGGTTCAGGGGATCAGGAACAAAACCTTACAAAACTAGATTTCAAGTGATTTTAAAAGTGATTTTTTGTGAGTTTACTTTTCCATTTTCATTGCAGACTTTCATATTCATTGGTTCAGCACCGGGGCATTGCTTCCATTTCCGATACTCCGAAAGCTGTTGTAACTTTGTGTCATTTGTGGACTGCGTGTGCATCGAACATCACAAAGAGTGCTGACGATGTCAGGTGCGAGCGCAGAGACGTGAGCAGTGCAAGACTGTCGAAATATGCGCACATTCCTTTAATTCTCAGATTTGCGTATTTCGCCGTTTGACTTTAAGTAAACAGAATTTTTCTTCGTCAGTACGTAAACATTTTAGCAACTATACGCATATTAAGCTTAACCGTGTAGAAGTTGTAGAATATTAAAAAAAGAATCGAATAGGAAAGAAGAAAAAAATCTACAGAAAAAAATAGTTCTGTTCAAAATGAGAAAATAAATATTAGGGTATCTAATTGCGAAAACGATATTGGTGGGTTCTTTCTACCTGAAACGACCCATTCTATTTAGATCAGTCATCACAAAGTTGCATAATTAGAAAATGCCTTTGAACTTTACATTTAAGTCCATTCGAACGTGAGGCTGTTACCTACATGCGCGTAATATACCCTATTGACACCTGTACGGAATACTCGTAGTATGTTTAGGGGTCCACAATGAGCCTCTAAATCGAGTTTCCGTCTTGCCACTTGTAGTCACAGAACATGTGGGCCAGAGGGAGGAGGGTCAGTGGCGATGTTCCTCCCCGTTGAAATTGGATATCCGTCGCCATCGCCTTTCCTAGTCGTTCATTTTCAGGTATCTACCCAGAGCGGCCGCCCGAACCGGAACAAGCTCTAAGCTCCCCACTGCTCTCCCGACTTGTGTAGTGGGGCCGGGCATGTAAGTATGTGGGCGCGCGTGTTTGTGTAACGGAAATGCGAGGACAACGATGAGCAAGGAAAGATCACGGTTCCTCTGGCATTACCTGGTATTGATTGGAGAAAGTACAAAAATCCTCCCGCCAAAGCAGCCGGCGACATGAATCCCCTTCCAGACATTGGTTGCAGCTGCGTCCCTTGCGCCGCAACGCGGCCGCCGTTTGGACTCGCTCCCGGCCAGAGGCTGTTCCTCCGAAGGCGAGCGAATTCCGCGAAGGGCTGTCTGCGGATGTCGTGCGCGCGTGCACAAGGGCCCGGCGGAGGCGCAGCGGAGCGGAGCGGCGCAGAGCAAACCCCAAGATGCAGCTTCCGCGATATGCCGTATTGATCTCCGCTATGTCAATACAACCTCCGTTGCGAATAAGAGTAAACACTCCCGCACCGCACCGCACCGCACCGCACCGCACCGCGCCGCTTGTGGCAGGGCGCTTGTGGCGAAGGCAGAGGCGCCGGCGGACAGGATGTAGAGAAGACGGAACTGGAGGGGGATGTGGAAGGGAAGGCGAACTAAGGAAGAAGTGCGAGCTGGAGGTAAAGGTCACGATGATGGTGTAAGAAATGGACACTGAATTTAAGTCTAAGGTGAGAGAATTAAAGGCAAAGGGGAGGTGGAGGCAATGTAGAAGCGCATGTAAAGGCGGAAGTGAAAGGAAAGGCTGCGTGAATGCAGAGGGGTTAGTAATGGCTGTAGATGTTGGGCTGAGGCGATGGAATCGCCGCCAATGTAGTCGAACGGGGTAGTGATGGCGTTGGCGTTGGCGTTGGCGGATGCGAAAGTGAGGGTTGAGGCGGAGGTAGAGGGAAGGCCGGAGATGAAAGCAGGGGGAAGGAAAAGGCAAGGGTGGCGAAGGTGGAAGCAGAGATAAAGGCAGAGACAAAAGTGGGAGTGGAGGTGATGGTGGAAAGCGCAGAGACGAAGTGAGCGGAATAGAAAGTGAAGAACGCGAGGAAACCACGACGGTAAAACAAAAAGATAAGAGGTTGTTAAAATGCTAGTGGGTATGAACAAGAACCGAGCAAAAACATGATCGAGGGCGCGAGCGAGGGCGCGAGCGAGGGCGAGGGCGAGGGCGAGGGCGCGAGCGAGGGCGAGGGCGTGAGCGAGGGCGTGAGCGAGGGCGTGAGCGGGGGCGCGAGCGAGGGCGAGGGCGTGAGCGAGGGCGCGAGCGAGGGCGTGAGCGAGGGCGTGAGCGAGGGCGCGAGCAAGGGCGCGAGCGAGGGCGCGAGCGAGGGCGTGAGCGAGGGCGAGGGCGTGAGCGAGGGCGAGGGCGTGAGCGAGGGCGTGAGCGAGGACGTGAGCGGGGGCGCGAGCGAGGGCGAGGGCGTGAGCGAGGGCGTGAGCGAGGGCGCGAGCGAGGGCGCGAGCGAGGGCGTAAGCGAGGGCGAGGGCGAGGGCGTGAGCGAGGGCGTGAGCGAGGGCGTGAGCGAGGGCGTGAGCGAGGGCGTGAGCGAGGGCGCGAGCAAGGGCGCGAGCGAGGGCGCGAGCGAGGGCGTGAGCGAGGGCGAGGGCGAGGGCGTGAGCGAGGGCGAGGGCGTGAGCGAGGGCGTGAGCGAGGGCGCGAGCGAGGGCGCGAGCGAGGGCGTGAGCGAGGGCGTGAGCGAGGGCGCGAGCGAGGGCGCGAGCGAGGGCGCGAGCGAGGGCGCGAGCGAGGGCGTGAGCGAGGGCGAGGGCGAGGGCGTGAGCGAGGGCGAGGGCGTGAGCGAGGGCGAGGGCGTGAGCGAGGGCGTGAGCGAGGGCGTGAGCGGGGGCGCGAGCGAGGGCGAGGGCGAGGGCGTGAGCGAGGGCGCGAGCGAGGGCGTGAGCGAGGGCGTGAGCGAGGGCGTGAGCGAGGGCGTGAGAGAGGGCGAGGGCGAGGGAGTGGGCGTGGGCGTGAGCGAGGGCGCGAACGAGAGCGTGAACAAGGGTCGAGCTCGGTCGTGGGAGTGGGTGAACGAACGAGGTCGTGAGTGAGGGCGACGATCAGGGAGAATGAGGACGAAAACGAGGGCAAGGGCGCGGGTGAGATTAACGAAGCAAAGACACGCTGCGCCATTAGATGGAATGCACCCGGGCAGACGCCGCTGGCAGCGATTCTCTGCCCTGTCCTCCAACCTCTCCCACTCCTTGCCAACTTGTAAACTTGTAAAACAACTACGGGGAATCTTTTCAAGTCGCTGAGTGAAACTTAGAAAACTAACCTCACTGGGTTGCAGTGTCACATCTATGACTGTTTATAATTTTCGAATATTTAAACTTAATAAAACCAGTTTATCAAATATTTATTTATTAAAAAAGCGAAAGAAAATAATGTTTTGCAGTTTAGATACTGCTGTTGGATATAATGTGCAAAATCTTTAAAATTGTAACTCGGAATTTTGTGCACTTTAAGCAGAATGCTTAGAATTTCATCTCTTGGTGTCTTTATAATTTTTATATTACTTACGCTGGTAAGAACACGCTGGGATAACGTATGATTCACTAAATTGAAATGGTACAGTGAATGCTGTGCTTTAATTCGTCTATGTTTTGGGGATTTCATGGTCATCGAAGAAGGTTTTTAAGATATTTTGAGATAGTAGTCCCTTTTCTGACTTACCAACGCTGAAAGAGGAGAGTGAGGATAGCGCTTTACGATTCGAGCAAAGCAAAAGTTGGAAAGTCACAGGTTCGATCTCGGGAAGGAGCCAGAAATTTGTGTTTATCGTCAGGTACTATGTGGCGCCTACGCTCTCGATGGTTCCTTGGTTCGCGTGCTCACATGCTGCAACGTCGGGTTCGATTCTCGAACGGGACAAAATAATAACTGTGTGCTCTCCTTACAAATGTACCAGTATATATAGTCGTGTGACGATGAGAAAGCCCACCCTAAGGTTATGAAGACTAGAATATACAGCGAAGGGATGTATTTGTGCTAACCACATGAACCCTTTATCCCATGGACGAGAGGCTGATTCACCGCTCGTCGGCCAAGGCCCTTAGCGGGCTGTTGAGGCATGGGACAGGACAAGTTAGGGCTGTATACGGCGCCTATCAGAATCTGATTTTAAAGTCGATTGTACTCATCAGTAGTATCATTGGCTTTCCTTAACACTTTCAGGCAAATACCGGAGCAGAACCTTGTTCTAAGAGTGCGGGATCACGGGAGTATTTCCTTCCCTTTCTCTCAATACTATCAACCTAAGCATGAACATCATCCCGCCATCTCCTTCACTCCTGTTTAGGACGTCGCGGGAGAGAGTGAAAGAGTGCGTACGACCAGTCTATATTCACTCCTTCATAATGGACGTAGAAATGATCCTTTAGCATTGGAAAAAGGTTTGAAAGGAAACACAGATGCAGAAGTGCAGCCAGTGACCGCCTCTCCACATTAATCTCATACATAGATAAGTCAATAATGGATGTACGCCGTCTGGGAAGAGGGTTTCAAGGCCCTGCTGAGGAGTCCTGCTCCTAAGTCATAGCGCCTTTTCCTACCCAACTTAGTCTTGCTGCTAAATGGTCAGGAATGTAATAGTTGATGAACCTTTTTCCAAATGCAGAGATTATTAAGCTGTATCAAATTATCCAATACTATGAAGGAATTTCTGAACTTGAAATATTGGATTTGGAAACTATGAAATAGTTGGTGGCTCGCAATTTCCAGAATCCGCTGTTCCGGCCAAAAAGGTTCAATGGCATTGTACTAAAAACAAGTGGTATGTTTTTCATTGACGTCAGAATATTTTCATAAAAATGTTCCCTGGGAATCTTGTCTTCTTAATTAGAATCAAATATTCTTTGTTATTTGTTTCTCATTCTTGTAGGGCAAATAACATTACGTAACTATTATTTTACACTGTATAAAATGCTTATTGTGCCTGTTTTCTTAATAAGCATAATATTTTAGTAAATTGCTCGTTCACTTCGCAAAAGAAATTGTGCATATTTTCTTTGAAAATGTTTATCTTATTCACACCTATTTCTTCGTATTTCATATTTATAAATTTCATATATTCATATTTGTTTTATCTTGAAATTTGGCAACATTCATTAATTTTTACACTTCACCTTATTGTCTTCAAACCAACACGTCAAAATGGGATATCCCCAAACCTTTGTCAACAGGGAAAGTAAAAGAGAAAACAGCCTTTTTCACTAATAAGGATTAACTTCTTATTATATAGTTTATATTTTTGTGCATATTTTCAGTTTTTATTGCATATATATTTATTACATTATTAAGGCTTATATATCTTGTCCCTATTCACGCCTCACCAAGAATTTCTTGGAACCAAAAATTGTAAAATCCCAGAATGCTATTTTTACGTCGATGTTTCGTGATTGATGTTTTTCTTTTTCCGATATATTGTTTCTGAATGAAAAATGTCTAGGATCACAATACTGTAAAAGTAAAATATGAAATATAACTAATGGTAACTCTGTTTCAAAACAAAATAACGCTCTTTGTACTACTTTCAGCGACCAAACTCTCTCGCCCGAGATGACCTCCTCTCCGTTGCATTTCCTATTTCTTCATATTCATTTCGTACATTGAGATTTGGTCAACATGTACACTGTGGCCGTAGGTTCTGCCTCTTCTTCTCGTACTCTTATTCGGCGAATTGATAAACACGAACACTCTCAATTAAATTTTAATGCACATGAATGTAATGTTAGAGGTTACTAACCCAGTTAAAAACATCGGTTTGGGAAAACCTCGATGGTTTCTAGTCAATGTATTTCTAACATCGATGTTTGCTAATATCTATGTTTTGTTATCGGTGTCGCATCAATACCCACCACTTTTTAAAACCCGTAATTGTGATCCCCTGGAACGTTGCTTCTCCTGAATCTTCCCACTGCTGTCGCGTTGGCCCTGGCTTGCCTCGCTCTCGCGCTCGTCGCTCCCCGCCCCCGCCCCCCCCCAACGCCCTGTGCCCTGCGGTTAACGCGCGGCCCATTTGCAGGGCGATGAGATAATTCGTTATCGCGCCCACCGCCGAGCGGCGCCACTCTCGCCGCCCCCACCCCCACCCACTCCCCGGCGCTCCGCCTACTTCGCTCCAGCTGCCAAGAGTTCACTTTTTACGGGGACCTGGCGCAAATGAAAATGTACGATATTATTTCGTTAGGCGAAGACATTTTCTTGTGAGGTGTGGATTTGCAGTAGGATTTCAAATTAGCAATGTTTTTACGAGAGTAAATTTGATGTGTTCTTAATGTTTACTAGCTGATTCCCTGCGATTATATCGCACAAAAGAAAGAATTGTAGGAAAGCTACAACAGAAAGCTGGCTTCTGAAGAGATCCGAAAACATTAAAGTATGTTTCATTTAGTTCACTAATTACTCTTCAAGTCTAACGCTTTGCAAATCTTAGAACAATACACTGAACTACGTACTATTCTCTGTAAACATTGTAAAACACGATTTAAAAAATGTAATTCTTAAAATGTAACCGCAATATAATTTTTAATGCTTTTTTTTACATTTTATGTAATTTTTGCAACATTTTTTGATGTAATATTCAACGTTTTTAATTTTTAATGTTAATGTAATTTTTAATGTTATTGCAATATTTTATATTTACCAGTATATTCGTAGGCACAAGTATGTTGCAGTATGTACAGATTCGAAATCTGCTATTGCCCTTAACATTGAAATATAATGGGTCGTATATAATCATTAACACCCAAATTATTAAAAGCGACTCATGTGTGAAACAATTGTGGGACATTGCGTTTGTATACAATAACTAATCTTTGCATTTTAAACACTTAATCTTGGAACTCGTAAAGCGTTTTATTATCGCTTCGCTAACTCTCAGGTCACAAACGCTTTTGATATATCATTTGATTCTCGCACGAAAAAATGAAGAGGGCCTACTAATTCCAACAACAAAATGAAGTTAGTCTTAAAAACGACCGAATGAGCAAATTAAGGCAGTTTAGAGTCCAATCTATTGATTTAAAAATAATATAAAATGCACAACACTAAAAAACAATTTAATCTCAAATTTCTCTCTGAACGAAAACCCGTAGTGTTTTAAACATAGATTCTGCTTATAGCACAGTAGGCACTGGATTAATAGAGCCCAGTTTAACTGAAATCTTAAGTTAACCGTGGCAGCTACAATAACAAAATAACAATTTACTGAAAAACGGAAAATAGTAGTGAATTAGTTGTATCAGTAGAAGAAATACGTTTTTTCAGTTGAAACATTCAAACACTTTCTTGACTTTCCAGTTTTATTATTTTTATTTCTGAGTCATCTGTCGACTCAGGTATAGCCAATTGATATTTTATCACTTCAACGTAATTGAGGCCAAACACGATTAAAAAGTACTCGACATATTACATGAAAGCAATACCATTTTTATTAAGATGTTATAGAATATTATTCAAGTATAAAACAGGTAAAATGTATGCATTATCTTGGTTGAAATAATCACTTTTAGAAGTAGAATGTGCTAATCATGCCAAGTTTGATGCTACTGAGAAATCTTCAAACCTTGTTTCAAATTTAAATTTGAAGTTGACATTACAGAGAACCCTGTCAGTGACATTACTTCACTCCTAACCACTGTGAAAAAATTAAATGTTTACAAGAACAGGGCGTTTTGGACAGACGGACAGACTTGCAGACTGGTGGATAGGTGGACAGACGGAATTACGGACAAACGGGCTGACATGCGGACGGGAGGACTGACATGTTTTGCGGGCAATCGTTGTTGACGTGTTATAGAAAGCATTTTTTTACACATAGGAGCAATATTTATCATCTTGTTCGTTACCAGAGCACGATAATAAGAATTTTCCTATTGAAAAATTACCGATTTCCACCTATCGTTTACAATACTTAGTATTTAATACATTATCTAATAAGGCTAGAAAGTAAACCCATCATCTGTTGTCAACAAGCCTTAGTTGCCGTACTTGCTATCCGAATTAGCCGATCAGAGCAGCCGCCTTCCAGAATTGTCTCCCACCGAAATGTTTGGTTCGGACATTTGCCACCGGCGGCGCTTGAACCTTGGAGGACAAAGCTTCGGGCGCGGACTAGCGAACGTTGAAGCGAGCGCGCCACTAAAAGGAAATTTAGAATATCGTATTTTTTGCGGCGAATGCGCACTAAAATGTTTTACAACTTTTATTTATGCCCAATGTGATTTTATAAGGCAGTACAATTTCATCAACACAATGGTTTTTAATTAAGCTCGCAACCTTCACATTTACGTTCTTTCTGATTTTCTTCTACTCTTTATAAATAGCAAGGCACAGTACTGTGAAAAAGCATGTTAATTTCCAGAGCTCTTTTTCTGCTAAATTCTCTGTTCAATGTTCCCTCGTTTCGTTGTTTTAAATTTATTTCCTCACTTTTGTTCATAACGTAATGCTACTTCCTTTAAGCTATTTTTTTCTTAAAAGTGAACAATTTTAATCACCTTTTGTTCGAAATTGGAACGACCTAATTGATAGTATAATTAGGTTTCCAAAAATTCTGACGCGAAGAAAGGTGTCAACAGCAAGCAAAGAATTAAAATTTTATATTTCTTAACATTGCATTCACGTGCGCAGCGCTGTAACCAGGATCCCGCTGTATTTTGCGAGAAAGGTATCAATGAAAGTGATTCAGTTTGAGCCCCCAAGCATGAAAACAATACAAATCCGATAATAATGAATGAAAATCATTCACATCCCCAGTTAGTAATAGATACGCCCTCCTAGAAAGGCTGACAGAAAACGAAAATAGATTAAACTCTTATGTATTATTTATAAATGAAAGAGTAATACTCGCAGAAACCTTTATGACGCTGTAAATCCTCACCGTTTTTGAAGTGTGAATAATGTTAGAAAACTCGTGTGACTGTAAACATTGAAAAAGCATTTTCGATACAATATGATGCATACTGTTAAAAAAATAATTTAAACAGCTTTCAGATTCATATAGTAGTAAGATTTTTGCACCTTCAAAGAGTGACTATCGGCTTTCTTTTCCTAAATCTTTCTCCCTTATTTTCACCGCTGGCCTGCCAAGGCGGTGGTGAGAGTGATTCGTCGCTGGAAATGGCGGATACGGCGACAGCAGCAGAAGCACGGGGAAGGGTGGCGGATGCACTGGGAGCGGGGGCTGGCGACAGTCACATCTGCAGCCGCATGGTGTCAGGGGTGGTGACGGAGGTGGTGGTAGAGGCGGAGGCGGCGGAGAGGCGGGGGTGGGGTGATGGGGGCTGCGATGGCTGGCTGCAGGAGCTTCGCGGAAGCTGGGTTCGCAGCGGTTCCGGCGTTGAGGACGGCAGCAAAAGCAGGATAAAGGATGGTGGTGGTGGCGGAGATGAAGAGGAGGCTGAGGTGGGAGCCGAGGCGGAGGCGGTGGGAGTGGCGTTGGCGGAGGCGATGGCGGAAGGGGGGGATGTGGGAGCGGTGGTGGGGTCGGCGGCGTGAGTTGGAGGAGAGGCATGGGCTGGGATGGCGGCGGGGGCGGGGGCGGGGGCGGGTACGGGGACGACAGCGGTGGCATAAGGGGCAGGGGCGGTGGGAGCGGCGCAGCGGGTGGGGCGGCGGCGGCGAGGCCAGCGACGCGAGCTGTGACATGGCAGGGGCTGGGGCTGAGGTGGGGCGGTGGCAGGTGTGGCGCAGCGGTTGGGACGAGGGCGCTGGCACCAGCAGGGGCAGTAGCAGGGGCGTGACGCGCGGTCGTTATCTGGACGGGGCCGCCTCGTTATTTCGCCCCTTCTGAAGAAACGTGCTTTCTGCCGTGATCACAGGCCTGCGGCGAGCGGCGCGTCGCAGTATCTGCGCCTCCCCCCACCCCCATCCACCGCTCTAGATAGGGCGCGGAAGGCAGCGCTCGCCGCGGTCAACTTCTCGTCCGGAGCGGCGGCGGATTAAGTGCGCCTGCGGTGGGAAGATAGGCGCTGGCGACGGGGCGACACAGTAGGAACTGAGGGGTGCGCAAAAGAAGGTGGGGGCGTGTGCAGAGGGAGAAGAGGAACAGGGGGCCGTGCGCCCTCCTGAAAATTTCGAATGCAATTTCATTGTCTTACGTAATTAAATATTTTATTTCCTGAAATGTTCGTTCCTTAAGTTTCCCCCTATTGATTAATATTAGCCATTAGGGTCTCCCCAAACCATCTCGTAACACTATAAATGGTTCAGCATAAAGTCAGTTGTACACATTAATTGTGTAATACAAGTCAAAATTTTATTCTTTTTTTGGTGGGTTTTATTTATTTTTAATAAAACATAAAGTCATATACAGATAATAAAATTTAATGGTAAACGGAGCTTAGAAATGTAGTTCCCCCTCTTGTTTTAGGTTGAGCAGACACGGAGGTACGTAAAACAGTCACACTGATACAACGCAAGATGGGAAGAAGGTAGAAATCAGGATGTGGGGCAAAATAGTGGGATAGAGGGTAAGTGGTAGGGTCGGGGTGAGAAGGTGGCAGAATGAATCCAAGAGGTGGGGAGGTGAGAAGTCGGGAAAAGCGAGAAGTTATAACGGATTGGGAGGAAAAGGCTGGATATGGCGCGGATAGTCCAGTTGATTACGCATTTCTTAGAAATTCCATTTTACAATTTTGTGTTTGGCACTGCACGAAATTTATGATTTCATCCAAGCAAAGCGAATTACTTTATCAGCCCGACAAGCAATTAAAATATTTGGCGTCCAAGTCTAATGAGTTGTCTAATTCTTTTTAGGTTCCTATTTTACATTGTCATCTATAGACAGCGAACTTTTATAATATAATACAAAAGTCAACTGTACTTGAATTGGGTGTAAAAGTCTGTTAATGTAAGTAGTAACGTAAGTAGGGGAGGAGGAGCGGCGCCGTTTTAGTGACACGCTCAACGTAGGGAGCGAATGTAATTATTCTTCTTTTTATTATTATTATTATTATTATTATTATTATTATTATTATTATTATTATTAAATATGGAGATAAATAGGTACATTTTCATTACCTAATAACCAATGAATGCAGATTGTTTTCCCAGAGTTCAACTAAATAGCCTGTTTATTTTACACGTGTTAATATGACAGTGGAATAATATCTTACTTGTGTCACTTGATTGCAAATAGCGACTCACACTTAATCACACTTGTAATGCAATGCTCCAAAGTAGCCTCAGCCTACCGTTATTGAAGTGTGTACGTACAGCCGAAGGCAAACACTACAATGGATGTGGATTATCACATCGTGCTATATCCATTAGATCTGGCTTCCCCCACTGAAAGACCCAGCTTTCCACTTCTACTCGTACCATTGACACTTCAGAAATTAATCCTATGTAAACCAAATACAGATATTACGTCAACAAATCTTTTCAATTTCTACGCACTAGAATCTATGATGCAAAACTTGCAATGTGTCAAGGCTTCTACGCAAATGAACATAAATATATTGCAAAAGAGGCGTACATCCATAAACTATTACTCCTTTAAATGTTAAACTACAAATAGTTTGAAATTAGAAACATATTTTTCATTGTTCTAATTTTGCGTCTTTCTAATTCTAGTTAATTAAGAACTTAATATTTAGAAATAGTTTTGAGTAAAAATTATATTCTTATGGTTTTTCAACATCACATATTTTTGCGTTATTTACATGTTTTCGAAATGTTCAAAATGCAGTGTAAATGAAATGAAGACTTACACATTTTGAGGCGCCCTATGTTTTATTTGGGACAAAAATTATAATTAAAAAATTAGTAGTTTTTAGAAAATTTTGTAAATGTTTTCAAGACATTATGTTCAGGGCATCGAATCGATCGAAAAATATAAATTTTTGCGTAAATCGACAGAACAGTATAGGTTCAAGCTTTGACAACAAACGGTCAAACAAACGGGCACATTTTTGACCGTAAATATTTTCTGTATCAAGGACCCACAAAACGCAGATTCGAATTACACAGTGTGTTAAAGGAAATAATTTATTACGCTGGTGAACAAGATTTATCCACTTTTTGATATCAGGTTCTCACAATACGAGATCTGACGAAAAATAGCCATTTCCGTAAGTACTTAGTATGGCGAAGAAATAAAATTAGAGGTTCTAAAACAGCCCGTGCTTTGTCATCCTATTTTAACGCAAAAATACACAACATGAACTCAAATTTTTGAAAAATTGTATATGACCTTTTTAACCTATCTTTAAGGAACATATTTAATTAAGGGAATATCTCTAATTTTTATATTTTAGTTGTAGGAAGACTTCGAAAAATATTTGAACTTTTGCAATTATCGAAAAATCGGGGTTTTCAAGGAACATGCGATTCGCACATTTCTCTTCAACGTCCTCCATACTATCCAACAATAATATTTTATCAAAATCGATGGAGCTTTTTTGAACATTTGGAAAATAACCCTGTCATGTAAAGTACGACCCAAAACTAAAATATCAATTTTAAATTCAAGGGGCCGCTACATCAGCCAAATCGTCTGGGGATTATAAATTTGGAGAAAATAGGCTGAACCGTTTAGCCGCTAGCGAAGTTAACAGACATGGACAGAAGACGTTTCGCCGTCATTCGATCTTTCGGTATCAAGAACCTACGAGACAAGAGAGAGGATGTTTTAATTGAGCAATTGTATTTATCAACTTTTTCGTTACCAGCGCCCTGTAATAATAGATTTTCTGCCGAACATTCGCCGTTTTTTTGCGCTGCATTACATAACTTTCTTTCTACTCCGTAGCGAAAAAGTAAAAATAATAAGGAAGGTAATTGAAATAATTGTGCAAAATGTAAAATATATCGATGGTAGTGTGAGGGTAAGATGTAGAAATGGCTATTTAAAACAAATCACAGAATTAAGAAATGTCCCTACATAGGTAAAATTAAAATTGAAATAAATAAAATCTATCATTCAGGCGTGAAAATCGGGTGTCTAAAAATCAGAAGTGATAAAATTGAAAGAAATAAGCAGTGATACGCGCTTATTGTTTCTGTGATTAGCTGTGATTAACTAAGCAAACTAAACGAAACGTGTGTGAAGTCACTATCTGATAGTGACAGGTTATTATACTATTAATTGGAAATTCGTAGAATATGTTTCATCTGGTTTATTTACTCGAGGTGTTTGAATGACAGAATGTACATGGCTTTCAAAACCAACCTCTCCTGGAAATAATTTACCTTTTCCTCTTTACAACACATTAAACGAACTCGATGTATAATAATATTTGAAGAGGGATGTCAACAGCACACAATATTCAAACCACAAAATCGCTAACGTAAAGTTTGAAATAATTAAAAGGCATTGTGAACTTAATAAAGTAAATCTTGGCCAACTGTGCAAAACGTTCCATTGAATTAACTTTTCACAGGTACATAGGGACAATATAAATTCTCTTACTTTATAAATATGAAAATTATCACGCCCAGACAATATTTATAAAATTCGAAATATAAATGAAGTCACTGCAGTGCTTCTGACTGGGTGGTCCTAGGTGGCAGTCCCAAGTGGCAAGATTGTTGACAATCTGTCAGCTAGTTCGAATTTAGGCGCTGTCTGAAAGGGAATTCTAACGGCCGGCTGCCCTGACCGGTAGTTTTCCGTGGTTTCTCCGATCAACACCAAGTAAATGCTGGAGGGGTATCCTAAAAAACAGACAGGAAAGACTGCGGTTTTCCCTTCCTCTTTAATGTCCTTCACTCCTTACTTACACACACTTACACACACTTACAAACACTGCACTAGCACACAAGACGGGAGCGTAGAGCACGCTTTGTGTGATGCCTAGCTGTTGGCAGATACCTGGTTAGGGATAACTTCGCGACGTGTAGTGGCAAGCCAATGTGCAACTCGGCACCATCCAGCGGGTACAGGTCAGACTCACCTCCCATGATAAAAACATGCACTACACTTATGGAGATAATAAACATAGTAGTTGACGCGTACGGAAACAAAATTATCAATCGTGGGAACAATTGAAGGACTATACAGACTACACAGATTTCCAGAGAATCATAATACGTGAACTTGAATTAAATATTAAGCTTTCAAGAATGAAACGTATGGCATAATTTCCAGGAGCTTTTCTACCTTTTTCAGTTATTAATGCTTTTTTAAAATGCTAAAATGAATACAAAGTTATTCACATGACAATTTCCTAAAATTTAGTTCTACCTTTTGTGAATAGTTTGCTCTGAAAAGAGGTTTGTAATATTCGTATTTTAGCCCTTTCAGCATCAAAAATACTACTAACGTTTTCAATGTTGTCTCTGATATGTTTCAACATTGAAATATTTCCCGTGTAAAGAGTACATTAATCGGAACACAAAGACTTCTTCGGATGTCCAATGTTAGGCAAACAGACATATCTACATTTAGACCTAAACCCAAAATGGCCTGTCTGGAATTATTTCTATATAATACATAAAAATAAATTAAATTGCACCCTTGTCTCTCTGTCGCCGCCACGCTAACTCCCTCTCTACTCCAATGGTCGTGGAATGTTAGTATTTAAATTATTATTTTTTCGTTAAATAAAATTATGTAGGTTTCTTATACATAAACATTTCTTGGCCTTCTTATAATATTAAGCGTTAAATTACGAATATAAAAGTCTAAAATTTGAACTTCTCTGTTGTTGTCTTCAGGGTTGCCTTTCCATTTTGATTTCGTATTAATTGGCATTCCATTCTGAAGTGACCATAGTAAGATCATTCCATATTCGCCTCCCTCATTACAACATAAGATCTGGCCTTGAATTTATAACTGCTCTGTCAACGTGGCCTCTTGACTCTCAGCCGCCCTCAGCCAATTCCCAACACACACTGCTCTCCTGTTTTTATTCTCTCAATTTTTTTGTTCGAAAATCGCCTACGTTCTCTGGATTACGTATGCAGAATTACGTTTCTTTCCCCGAGGTTTTGCTTGTATCTCACTGTTCACTGTTTGTACATAAATTACGTATATTCCTGTTGTTTACATTTGTTTCAAAACGTCCCTTTTTATTCTAATTTTCAAAATTCCATATTCACTTACATAATGTTTATCGCATTCACTTGTTTCACGAATTAAAATTAAATTATAATGTTACCGTTGTTTCATAGCCTTGATCCATTTGTTTTATTTGTCCCTTTATCTTTCTCTGTTATTCATTTACACCGTCACAATTAACTTTCGCTCGTTTGTCACTCTGGTGAATAAAATAAATATACCCACGCTCGCGATCGCGATTTGTGCTAACATCCGGTTGTCATTGACCGCTATATTTTACATTTGGCACTTTATGTCACTCTATTTAAGAGTCCTATGGACCGTCACAGTAATGACTGGCATAACCCTGATTCACCTAGTTGACGA
This sequence comes from Gryllus longicercus, assembly GCA_038098605.1. NCBI lineage: Eukaryota > Metazoa > Arthropoda > Insecta > Orthoptera > Gryllidae > Gryllus > Gryllus longicercus. The sequence goes on from JAZDUA010000162.1 coordinate 2,103,985, forward strand.
GATATTGCCACAAAAGAATTGAGTCCACCAAGTTCCATACTTTGTACATTAGAAAATTGAGTTAACAAAATTAATCTTCAGATCAACTTTCTTTGCATTGAATCTGCCAGTATATATGTCTGATGTCCACTGAGTATTCATGTACCTTCCTGTCTGAGAATTTTTATGTTACTTATAACCACTTTATTTATACATAAATTACACTCCCGCACCCCTGTGGGAGCAGGCAGCCATGTTTCTTTAAACAAATGGCAGACGGGATCACTGTGACGAATTTTACTTACATTCAATTTCAAGAAAAACAGCGAAATTAAAAAGTATATAGAGGAGTAAATAAAATAGTATACACACACTACTTTCGCAGATTTTTGGGCTTCAACGGGTATCTCTTGAATGGCTTCTTAGATCAGCAAATCAAAGTTTCTGTTTAATTCAGCCTAGATACTGTGTGCAAATTATGAAACGTGACATGTTTTGTGAGGCAGTATATTGGAGTACTTTCGAGCTTCGTGCAGGTTTGAGTTGTAGCCACGTAGAGAGAGGATGTTGGCTACGCTGAGAGGGCTAGTGCGAGAACATTTGCGTGTTCTCCCCAACAGACATCTAGCACATTATAACAAGGTAACAACAATAACGAATAGGTGGGCGCCAAACTAAGCCTAGAGTATTCTAGGGCGAATCCAATAAGAGAAGCATATCGCAAGACAACGCCGAGATACTAACTGCGTAGATGATGTGCCAGGTGGCTATGGAAGTGAATCGGTGCCTCTGAAGTTGAGTTGGTGGTAAGACGTGGTGAAGACTCTTAGAGTGGCTTGCAACTGCAGGCTTACGGAAATATAATTGCCAGACGTATTAGAAGTAGTTGGTCCAGACTTTGTAGGCATAGACAGAGGGGGAGAAAACTTGATGGTACTAAATGAATCGGCAATTATATATTACGTAGTGTTAGAAACATGTTTATAAAATTATACGAAAGCAACATTGTCAGTTACTTATGTGCCAAAAAAAAGTTGCTAGCAACCTCAGATTCGTTTAGCTTGTGCTTCAATAACAACAATGATTGGGTGGTAGCAGATGGAATCTAGCAAGGGGTCAGGCATGTCTTGACGTGTTTAACTTTAGATAGGTTTTGATGCGCGCGGATGTCACATTCGTAAGGATGCAAGCAGTTGTTTATAAGACTTTCTCGGTCATACGCAGGCATCTGGTGGACCATCACCCCGTTCAACCAGCCGCACATCTTACACGATCTTGCATCTTTCCAATCCAATCTACAGGAGCTATTGAAACGGTCTAAGATCTAAGTCACACGAGCGTTTTGTAGACACGCGTTTGAAGCACGATAAGTCACGCGCGTCATTAACACCAAAGCGCTCGTGTGCCGTTTGTATAAGATATGGTGTTGTCTGATGCGCGTTAATGAAATTCTCGTGTGCAGTGTCCCTAAACTCATAATAAATTAATCCAGGATTGCCAACGCGACAGGACTCTCTGTCTCTCAGATCTGATGTGTCACACATCTGAGCTTCCCGAGAGACCCGTCACCAGCAGTCGTACACTCCTCCCTGATGACTCAGCCAGTTATGACGTGACATCTACGCCAATCCCTAAAACTTCACCATTGTTCAGAAATATATCTTAACTGCAGTTTGAGCTAGAAATATCATCGTAAATTTAGCAGACATTAGAAACACGTACATATGCATAAGGAGGAGAATAACAGTAGAAAGATAAATGGGAAGACGACCTACGAGATGTACATATTTTAATTGGCAGTACCCATTAATGTTCATAGATGAATCGAAAAATGAATTGAAGTCAAAAATGAATTCTTGCCGTGAATATGATGTGTAATTACCAGTGGCAGAAACATAGTTATCAATGTGATCTGTCAAGCTTGAACGACAGTTTTGTTCAACTCAGCTTGAATATTAACCCAATGATCTGGAAGGGCGGTAATGAGGTCTGGAATTGTTCTTGGAGGAGGCTCAATGACAGCAAATCGCCTTTCAAATGCAGAGTACCGGTTATCACGATTGCCAACCCACGCGTTGAACATCATCTCCTTAATTTCTTCCACCAGGTTGGCTCACTAGAATTCAGCGTTGCAGCATTTTAGTTGACATCTTTCAAACATCTCGCTTTCTCTAATATCTCATGAGATGCAAAATACTGAATAAATACTGTGTTACATTTGTCAATTTACTACTTGCTTTCCGATGAACTGTGATGACGTGTTTTTCTCTCTGCTCAACAAGCTACCTTACTACACAACGATTTAATGCATTTACTTGTTTACGAGAATGATGAGAACTGTGATACCTACGTTTGAACTGAAAAAATTTAAATGTAATAGTTGTGGTAAGAAATGTGTACATCATTTTTCCCACACCCGTAATAACAAAGTGAAATATTTTTGTAGATAGATTTATTATTATTATTATTATTATTATTATTATTAAAGTTCGCTTTGAGCTAATGCTCGGTGGCAAACATGATAACAATTAAAATTAGAATTACTAAACATTTTCAACATTTACAATTCGGTTTACTATTAGAATTAGGGGGTCGATATAATAGTTCCAATTTATTTCTAGCTAACTCTAAATTCACTTCTAGTTTACATAACAGTTCACTACACTACACTACACTACACTACACTGCACTCCACTCCACTTCACATCACTTCACTGTATAAGGGCCATGACGATAATAATTATGACAATAATAATAAAAGTAATTGTAATATTAATAATAATAATAATAAAAGTAACAATAATATTACTACTACTAATAATAATAATAACAATAACAATAATAATAATAACAATAAAGGTAAATGTCTCAGTCAGTATTATTCGAGATGATTTAGATGGAATGAAGCATATTTTTAAATTTGGCTACATTAGAAGGAAGAGCCTCTAGTGCTTCTGCAGGTAGTTTATTCCAATCTACTATAGTGCGATTCACAAAGGAGAACTTGCCTAAATCAGTTCTTTGCTTTCTACATCGTATTTTCCAAGGATGGTCTCCTCTGCTTTTATAATCTGATTTCTGTAATCTTTTACCGATATCTGCCCATGCATTGTCCCCTCTGTATGTCTTATACATTACGCATAAACGCGCCCGTTCCCTTCTCTTAGATAAGGACTCCCATTCTTCTCGTTCGTCACCAACGCACCCGTGATTTACAAACTTTGAGGCCCGTTTTTGAATTTTATCTAACGCTTCGATTTGCCCTTTTCTGTACGGGTCCCAGCATGCCGCTCCGTATTCTAAAATTGGACGAACAAGTGTAGTATATGCTAGGGATCGGGCATTTGACTACTTTTTTATAGAATACGCATTACAAAGTGCAGCGCTCTCCAGGATTTTTTAACCGTATTGTTAATATGATCCGACCAACCTAAGTCGCTTCGCAGGACCAAACCCAAATACTTAGTTTTTTACACGTGGTATAACGTTAGTTCCTAGTTCATAACTGGAGCGTACGTTCGAGCGAGACCTCGTAAAGCAAATGAATTTACTCTTTTCCGGATTTAATTCCATCTTATTTCTGCACGCCCAGTTCCATAAACAGATAAGATCGCTCTGTAAAACATTTTCGTCCTCGTTGTAAGTAAGGGTACAAATAAGACGATTATATTCAACGCGTTTATCCTACACCAGTCGACTTATTCCTCCGAATATGTCAACTGTTTTCTGTCCAAACATGAACCGTATTTAATATGCAGGGCAGTACGATGTCCTAAGACTTAACCGGTTTTGCGCTGTTTGCAAGTCTTTAGATGTCTCTCACCGTTTCCTCTTTACTTCACAAAGACCACGCAATGTCCCGCTCCGAGACCCTTCATCTCCGCCCAACCTCGCTCCGTCTCGTCTCGAGCCGTCCTCGAATCCCCACCGTCACGCGTTATTCCTCATCTCTCCGTCTCCTTTCTTTTCTCTCAATCTTTTCTCTTTCCCTTGACTTGTCTTTGACCCATCCTCTGTCTCACTTTGAGTCCCTTCATCGCCACCCCACTTCACCTCCCCACCTCGCTCCGTCACGTCCCGGCACATTCTCAAACCCCACCGAATCCCATTTAATCTTTTCTACCATTTCTTGTTTTCTTCCCCTGGCCTTCGCCCTACGCCACGAGACACTCGGGGTCCTTTTGTCTCCATTCTACCTCGCTCTCCCTCCTCGCTTCCACTCCTCACTTCCTCTCCTCCCGAACCACCCGAATCCCCACCGTCCCGCATTATTTCATATCTCTGTCTCTTTTCTTTTCTCTCACTCTTTCCTCTTTCCCTTGGCTTGTCTTTGACCCATCCTCTGTCTCACTTTGAGTCCCTTCATCTCCACCCCACTTCACCTCCCCACCTCGCTCTGTCACGTCCCGGCACATTCTCAAACCCCACCGAATCCCATTTAATCTTTTCTACCATTTCTTGTTTTCTTCCCCTGGCCTTCGCCCTACGCCACGAGCCACTCGGGGTCCTTTTGTCTCCATTCTACCTCGCTCTCCCTCCTCGCTTCCACTCCTCACTTCCTCTCCTCCCGAACCACCCGAATCCCCACCGTCCCGCATTATTTCATATCTCTGTCTCTTTTCTTTTCTCTCTCTCCCTTGGCTTGTCTTTGACACATCCTCAGTCTCACTTTGAGTCCCTTCATCTCCACCTCATTTCATCTCCCGTCCTGTCTTTGTCAAGTTCCGACACTCTCAAACCTCACCGACTCCCATTCAATCTTCTCTCACCTCTTCCTCTTTTCTTCATTATGGCTTCGCTATACGCTATGAGTCCCTTCATCTCCATTCCACCTCACTTCCCCTCGTCCCGAGCCCCGCCGTCCCCGGCGGCCTCCCGCGCAGGGCTGAAGAGCGCATGTGGTCGCGGCGGCGGCGGCGGCGGCGGCGGCGCGTAGGGTCAAGGGCCATCCCGAGCGCCGCGCCCCGTAATGACCACTGGGCACCGCCCGCCGAGGGCGAGGCGCGGCGCTCCCGCCCCATCGTTACCGGCGGGCCCTTTGCCCTCCCTCTTTGGCTTCAGTCTCCGCGCTGAGGTCGCGCGGTAATTGGGGCGGCCGACTACCAGGTCGAAGAAATGATGGGCGCTGGAAGACACGATTCCCACGTTTTCGTTAATTCCAATTCCAATCCTAATTGTTGACGAATCCTAAAAAACTTCTGATATTTCAAATTATGTTATTTAATCGAATAATATTGATAGCAATAAATGAATGTAATTTCAAGAAAAACTGTGAATAAGATTAAAACTTTCTAGGATACCACCATTTTTGTATTGGAAAAAGTATTTTTGGATTTGCCAATTATTTCTGTTAAAATATAAATATATTTGTGTGTAGATCCATATCTTTACGTTTTTAAAGTAGTAATAACGCAAGTACGATGGTCGTTCTGAAAGTAATGCCTCCCATTTATTCGCATGACAATTATAGTAAATAAAAAACGAACTTAATTTAATACTTTAGAACAGAGTTTTTCTACACACTATTTCCCCCTTTTCCTAAGCATTATACCTGTGGACGGAAGCGTGCATGCCACGTCGGTAAAACTCCGTACGGGGAATTCTTATGGCACAATTCCATGCATTGTCGTTTTATTTCTGGCTCATAATGGTGACATAATTTCTCGTGATCGGTGACCATTCGATCTAGAAAAACACCACCTCTTTTAGCTTCGAATTGGGTCAAGGGCTCAACACAAACGTCTATTCGACGATGTTTGTGTTTCTGTGAGAGTGATCGCAAGACTCACCTTGCGCACCATAAGATGGCCTCTTAGAGTTGCTTTAAGTGGTCAACGACTTAACATCAACCTTTAGGTGAAGAATCGGTGCATACATTGTTTGATTGTCAATCAGTAATCCTTTTTGTCTGAGGTAATCATAAAACTGTTGTTAGGAAGAACCAATTACTTATTGAAAAGCCTGTGTTGAAAAATATTCTCATTGTAAATTCTGTTCTGTTGTATTCATTTATAAACAATGAGGGGTGATACTTATTGACAGATACTCTTATACATTAGTTCAAACAGTCCACACTTAATAATGTTAGTTAGGAAAGTCTCGCCACGACGAACCTACTGTCACATCAATTTAATTTTACATAAGTTTCGAGATTCTACTTGATTCTGACCAACCATGAATTCTAAGGAGTGGGGATCTTCAGGAGAGCTTAATCTCCAGAAAACGAAAGGAATGCTCGAAAAGGTCTCATTTTGCTAATCATCCTGAATTTTCGCTCATTTGAATGTTGCTACTTTTTTCACCTCTCTAATGATTACTTTATCTGAAGTTTGTTTTACTATGTGCTAAAACAAATCTTTATTCCAGTCGTCGCAACGTCGAAGGTTAAAAGGGCACTACTCATTAAAAGACCAGTGACTGCAGCTTTGCTACATTAAATGGATATCTTTAATACTCACCCAACTACGTAGTTTCTTACACATTGGCTCATTTAGATTATGATTTTCTGTAATTTAACAAATTATGTCTGTTCCATAGACGAAAATCTGTTTCAAAAAAGTAGTGTAATGTTCGCTCGTATAATCTTTCGTTACATTGCTACTGTCATTGTTCCCAATATTTCTACAGCTCTCATCTGTGCCACTGATGATCCCATAATGGGTTGTTGAAGTACATTTTTAACCAGACCGTCTTAACTTTATTGTTTTCCCTTGTTGGAGACATTAACCATTTTTGCATGCAGGAGCCCTTTGATTTAGTCCTAGGTGCGGCAAATGCCCAGAGGAAAGTCGGCACTCGAAACCGTCGAAGCGACAAAGGGTGGGGGAGGGCGTGGCCCATTAACGGCCCCGCGATTGCCGCTCTACATCCCGTTGCGCTGTTTCTGCGTAATTAAAGCAATCCCGGCGGGTTGGTCGCGGCCACCGCAGCGCAGGCACTTCGGAGTTATTTATCCCCGTGTTTTCACCTCGTCTCCCTATTCTTTCCTTCTCTACACAGTTCCGCAAAGAAGAGGAATATTAATTACGCCAAGGGGAAATGTTGGAATTATTCTAGGGACGACTGTCGGGATAATTGCGTTCTCTCTCGAAAAAAAAAATCCTGTCTTTTCCTCCTCCCCCCTCCCCATGGAAGACAAAAAAAATCTCGTTAAGAATTTATTCGCGTACACGTTGGAATTAAATTAAGACCAGTTTCTATGTTAGACTCCTAAGTCAAACAAGAAACTCGAGAAGTCATTAGAAACGGAAATAATACGCGCTGGGGGGGGGGGGGGGGCTGCGAAAGTAAGCCTGCTACTGTCTCTCGGGGTCTCACATTTGCTGAGAGGGAGGAAAATTACTTCTGGAGAAAAATCCTGGAAGAGGCGATATTAGTCCTCTGAATTTAAAAGCAAAAAAGGAGAGCTATTTGTTCTGTTACAATTACAGGCACACACATGTCAATTATATAAGTTTTATTAGGGTCTTAAATAAAAAGTAAAATTGCATACATTTTACCGTTTGGTGAGGTGTATAAACTACTATCATGCATTCTTAAATACAGTAAATATCTAGGTAGTCTAATAGTGATCATTGTCCATGTTTCCCGAAGGTGGAACAGGTCATGTATCTGATAGTCGGGAGCAGAACAAAGAAAGTATATCGCAATTGAGAACTTCACATGTTTTATCCTTTCATAGTATATTAAACTTCTCAAAATTTTACACTTGTAATGCCCCGCGTCTAGCTCTTTTCTCCCCAATATATTACGAATGCTATTTTATAAGGAAAGGCAAATTTATAGATCCAAAATATACACAAAGGTGGGTGAAATGAACCCTGATCTCCGAGAACGTAGGATTAAAATATCTTATAGATTTGTTTTGGAAATATCCTTTCTCTGAATTTATACCAAAATGACATTGACATTTTAAAGAATTTCGTAATTATTCAACTGCGTAAGATTACAACTTGCTTACAAATATGAAAATCTTTGATTATAGAATTTTCTGCAAGCAATTAATGGCAACAATATTATATTTGTATGCAATGTACTGGCAAATAAATGAGATGACAAAAAATGCAATTTATAAAAGAGAAGCTAAATTCATTCACACGTTGTATGAAATTAACATATTTTCATTCTTGGATTTGTTTTATACTATGTGCGGTTGTTCTTCTACCCTCATTTCTCATCTCTTTATCCTTAAAATAATAATTTTATTATACTATTATACAAAACTTATTCTTCCTACAATTAATATATTTTTGCTTTCCTTATTCAGCGCTTGCATTCAGCGGTCTGTTGCATGAACGTCGTCGTGTTCAATTTCCACTCCATATTATTTTTTCGCGTCCTTACCATCACCTATGTAACTATATTACCTTATCTAGTCAATATACAAGATTATAATTTACTAGTAAAATTTTACTTACAGCAGAAGAAGTACACATATGAAATACCATATTGTTTTCTATTGCAACTTCGTAAAGAAAGAAATGATTGTAAAATGTTGCACAATGAGAAGGTTTACTAATACTGCATTCTCTGATTAGATGCCAACCGTTATTTTTGACAAAAGTACATTCTTTCTTGTTTAGAAAAAAAGATGCAAATATCGATCACCATGGATAATATGCAACAAATGCTAAAAGATTACCAAAGTTTCAAACTGTCACGTTCTATTTCCTTGAAATCTTACCACAATGAAACAAATGACATAATACTGTGCAACAGAGATTTTCATTTGCAATAATCACAAATATAACACTATCTTCAAAACCTGGCACAGTCTGCATGTGACTACATCTCGCACATTTCACTCATAACGCATTGTTCTCCCTAGAGTTGACTGAAAACGTTTTAAAATAGAACAGGCGCTCTGTATCTTGATTGTAATGTCCAGCCTTTTCTGGAATGCTGGAATCTATGAAATACCAACGTATTCCATATTTGTGACATGTCTACCGCATTCAAAACCTCTAAACAGGCAGATCCCAAGTGAAAATCAGTCAATAAATACATGTTTGTTAATTGCAATGAGTAAGCTCCAAACTAAACTATATTCCACATTCCTAAATATTGTATAATGTTATAGAATAGTTTTACAACGACAAAATATTTCTTCATCTGACAAAACGTAAAATTTTTACCGCCTGAAAAAACAGGAATTCTGGAACAACAGAAAAATTTAGATTGACAAAATGCATGACGGTGCACAGTTAGGAGTGCTTTCACAGCATTTGCGAAGCTAAATTATGCGGTAATCCACACTGGTGACCTTATTCCACATTTATATCTCTTTCTTTATTACATAAAAATTACTTTTACTATTTTAGTACCTAATTTATAACTGACCTAATTTTCAAGACTTAATTATTCAAAAATTAATTTGGTTTTTTAAATTCTAAATTTCTACGACTCGCATGTATACGCGTCCAAAACCTCCGACATTCACGAGCGTCTCCCTTCTGTCCTCTGCCTCAACAGCACTCGCTTTCCCTTGCCTTCCATATGTGCAAATCACCACTAAAAGTGCCCCATCTTTGTTATCTTGCTCCAATATCTCTCACTTGTTACATACTCTCGCCTTTTAATCGAATTATTATGTGGAGGTCCTAAATACATTGTTTATTTCTGATTCTGTATTATGCAATTAACTGTGAAAATGGTGCACTTGGTATTGTTTCATACATCCGTCTGCAAATCGTGCGCAAAGCGTCTTAAGTGTCATACATTTGAACGTAAATATGCATTATCATTTTTAGCATGTTAATGTGTAGCTTAAACGTATTTAAATATAAGACAGTATTTCATATTCTTCTTACAACTCTTCATATTGACGAAATAATATTGCGATGATAACGTGAAAACAATGGCGCTACCTTCTATAATGCTTATTTTTCTAGATGTTTATTTTTTTCTTAAATATCTTACGTATCCCGATACGCGAGCACCTCTCTTGGCCTGCTTTCTCACTTCCTTGCATGTATGGCGATCACTGGTTTCCATACATGGTCTCTGCAGATTATCTTCAGATCTTTTATTAATCTCTTGCCTCCTAGCTCATCCTAGTTCATCCTTAGCCGTCTAGTTCATCCTGTTTAAAATAGTTTTCTCAAGAGGACATTTCAATCGGATATATCTTTACTAGTTCGTTTATTTCTGATTTTCTTTTCCATAACATCCTTCAGACATTTTTTGCATAAGAGATCTTCTCGGTATCCTTCGATCTTCTCGGTTTCCCTTGCATAAGAGAGTCTTTCTCGGTATCCTTCGTGAACATCTCCCAGTATGCCTCTTTCAGGACCCTTAAACTCTAAAGAAAATAAGAAAATATTTTTGGTATTTGATATATTGAAAACATTGACAGTTTCAGATCAATGCCCTGGCGCTAAAATATAATCCAATGATATATTCTAGAGAAAAGGAAATTGTAAGTCAGTTCGTCGCCTAACACGTTGTATAAAAATTGGCTTCAAGACAATGGATATTATGTTAGTGCGGCACCGATGAGAAAATCTTTTGCTTTTCTGAATGATGTGAAATTAATCTGACACGTAGAGGGAAGAGGATCTAGAGGGCAACCTCGGTATCCACGAAAGCGGTGGCTCCGTTTTTGTGCGGCGCGTGTGACACTGCGCTTCCGGGAAGTTGCACATCCGTTCAATCCGGCCATTAAGGGGACCTCTTCCGCATGCTGGACTTGAGCACGTGAGCTCGAATATCGCCAGGAAGCCTACATCAAAAAAACTGTTTATGGTGGCAAAATGGATTGAAGAGAATGAGAAAAGAGAAAGAGCTTAAGAGAAAATTAACATAAGAGCAAAATAAAAATAAAAAAATAATAATTGTTCTAGAAAGCGATACGTAATAAAATATGATTTTCATGTTGAATATTTATTTAGATATCAGTCTGTATAATTTTAGTACCTGTAAATTAAAAATGATAAAGAAATTGTAGGACCAATATTACACTTTCTACAAAAAAAATCATAGATATTCTGAATGAGAATTCAGACTTGTCAACTAGCATTAGATCACCAGATAATATTATTTTGTAAAACGTACCTAATTTGTTGTGTTAACTGTAATCTAGGCTTCACATCTGCCGGAGCGCCAAAGAACGGTGTTCTGGTAACTCGAGAATAATTATTAAATTCTATTATAAATATATAAATATTTGTATTATATTAATATTTAATTTGGGGCGCGTTTCGGAATCTAAAATTTTATAAATCAAGTACTGGTTGTAGTTATGAAGCGCTGTTTGAATAATTGATTAATGTTTTCGAGCACGTCAGTCCTGTATCATTTAGGGAAGTGAAAGTTTTATCCAATCAGGTGGCATTTCTTTCCCTGCTGGATGATGAATCAAGCGCGAACCTATTGGTTGGCTTGCCCCCTTAAAGAAATTTCCCCTCGGCGGGGCACCGCCGGAACAAGCTCTAATCTCCCGACTTGTCTTTCGACACGTGTGGTAGTGTAGTTATGTAAGTGTAAGTGTGTAAGGGGAGATAACGCGGCGAGAGAAAAAAAGAAAATACCGCGTCCGATTCGAGGCCCATTTGTTAAGGTACTGCTCCTGCATTCGCGTGCTATTCGCCGGAGAAACCACGTAAAGCACGGAATCAGAGCAGCCTGTCGCTAGAATACTCCTCCAGACAGAGGGTGGATTCCACTTAGCTATAATGTCGAATACTCTCTACGTTTAGAACCCAAACCCTAGAACCACCCGGTCAGTCTTCAGATTATTCCTAATACTTTTCTTGGTTCCTACCGTATTTATTCATTTACCTGGAAGAATGAATATTTTATTCCTACTTGCGCATGCATTGTGGTGGAATCATAACGTAATCTTCCTTGTGTTCATATGACACAAGAACTTTTTTTTTGTGAAAGAACATAAAAACTACGTGCGATGTATGAAGGAGAAGTATTATCAATGAATGTTTTTTAGCTCCAGAATCTCTTGCATACCGTACATAGTTGAATTACGAATAATTACCGACAAACCGTGATTAATAACATTTCTAAAACTAGACAGTCTCGCTAGTTATGTTATGTGAATCGCAATAAAATGAAATGTGCGACAAACTACGAATGTTATTCCAGTATTGCTAATGAAACTAGTGGTGCTATAACAGCACGTCTTTTCACGTCCGTATTTTCACACAAAATTCACGCGAAAAACTACTGAAATTTAAAAAAATATACATTATTTAAAATATATCTTTAAGAAACAGATTTAAATAAAGGGAAAAATCTTTCTTTAATGTTATAATTCTTGGAAGACACCGAAAAAATTTTGAATTTTTGCAGTAGTCGAAAAATCAGGGTTTTCAACGAACGAGATCTGCATCATTTTCTTAAACTTCCTTCACACTATCCAAAAACAAAATTTAATAAAAAACAATGTATCAGTACAAAATGTGTCAATACTTTCATGTAAAGTCTCCTCCAAAATTAAAATATTGATTTCAAATTCAAGAAGACACAACATCAGTTCGATTGTGTATGGAATGTCAGCTTTGCAGAAAATCGGCTGAACGGTTTAGACGCTAACGTTGTTCACAGACGGACAGACGGACTATTCGACGTTGATAGAGAACGAGGAAAGACTATACCACATTGATAGAGGATTTTTTTCTAAATTTAGCAACTGTACTCTTCCACTTTTTCGTTACCCGGGCTCTGTAATATTTTTTTCTGCTGAAAATTCGCCTTTTTTTCGCGCAGCATTACATAACATTTGAGAAAGTAAAAATCTACCAATACACCCAGATCTACTTCGAACACAAATAGCAAAAAATGAACTCATTCGAAAAGTGGGCATAATGAAGCCATATTTATGTCCAAAAGCAAAATAAGGAGGCATCAGCATTTGCTCAAATGTGTGAGTAATCTGATCGACAAGTGCTCATTGATCCATTGTGTTACCTTTAACACCTAGCATAATATATATGAACTGCTCATAATTCATTTGTGAATACCCTCTGAAATGAATAGTAGTTGTTACAAATAGGACCGAGAATTAATTTGCTAGGTAAGAACACTAAAACGTTTCTGTGCCATCCACCGTCACGCAGGACAGACGGACTCTCATTTCATGCGTCAGTTTGTTACAGAAGCAAATTAACGGTTTGTTGATTTAATTATGCTGCTCCTTAATTTTAATGGGTCTACTGCAATAACTACATAATCTAACGAAGAATTCAACAATTTAATTTTGATCTCTGAACAAAATTCTACTGAATTCCCTAACACACGTTAGTACATTCTTTTCGAAATTTTGTGTTCACGTAATCTCCCTTTGAAAACCAATTCTTTTTCAAACACCAAAACGTGAATTCCAGCCAGGCGAATACGCTTCCCCTCGGTCCGATGACAAAGACTGAGCCGTTTCAACCGCACAAACGGAATTTCAAATTTCAATTGCAGGTGTCCGCGTTCAAGGTATCCTCCATTTCAGACACGGCGGCGTTGGAAGCACAAGGCATACGCAAAAGGACTACGTGGGGAACACCAAGCAAGGTATTGGGGGCGGTAGGAAACTAGAGGTAAACTTCGTAAAACCTATTTACTGCGTATGCGCTGAATTTTCTATTAAAAGATGTTCTCCTACAATTGCTGTCAGCATTCGCCGTGGTGCAAGTTAATCTACGAGTACATGTCGTCCTACATCAGGTATGGTTCCGTCATTAACCACGATTACATCATTTATACCGCCGTCGGTGGCTAGGTTAGCGTGCTCGCTTTCCATAGCGCAAAACCCCAGGATCTATTCCCGGCCGGGCCAAAATAATAGCTGTGCGCTTTCCTTACAAATGTTGCAGTATCTATTGCCGATGAGAACGCCCACTCTAAGGTTAGGAAGACCAGTAAATACGGTGGAGGGATGTCTTCGCGCTAACCACAGGATCCCTTCATCCCATGGTTGAGAGGCTTGGTCAGCGCTGGTCGGCTGAGACCTGTATAACTTATATATTTAATTAGTATATTTTTGGGTAGAGCAAAAATACCCAACAATTATAGAAAAGAAAAGAGAAGAAATAAGTTTCCTACAATAATATAAGATTCGTAAATTTCTAGAGCTCGTAATTTTTGATGATCCAAAATATTTGAGGAATCGGTTCTTTGAAGAATTAGTTACTTTCAAGCATTAGGTACTGCCAAGGATTGGGTACTGTCAAGGATTCGGTCCTTTCGAGGATTCGGACTTCCACAGATTCGGGATTTTTGCCCATTCGTAATTTTTGTATATACGGAATGTTCTGCGATTTAGGACATCGAGTGTTCGGAAATTCCATCACTGCGCGTGTGAGATGCGGGCGCAGGGCTATCGCATACGCCTGGTAGCGCGAGCGACGGGCAGTGGACGAGCAGGAATGCGGGGGGTGGGGGTGGGGGTGGGGGAAACTCGAAGCGCGCAGAGGCGGGGCGGCGCACAGTGGGCCACGTGACAGGAAATGAGACACTACGACCAGACTAGTATTCGGTCAAACGGCCCCACAGAGGCTCTAGTAAATACATTTTTTGTGTAGTGAGATTTCCTCTCAGCATTTGCTCCAAGAATAAAGAAAAACATATCAAAAACGAACGAATAGAGAGAGATTCACTAGACTAGAAGGTAAAGAACGTACAAATGGTAACTAATGTATTAGTATGATTATTAAAATAGTATTTACCCATGTTACGGATCGTGCGACTTTACACATTAACACATTTTAGTTTGCTGACATTTCGAAATATTTTAATTTCATCTTCAGTTTCGAAAAATACAACAAACAACTAAAAATGCTTGCAAACCAGTGCCGTCACATTTCTTGTATAGTACGATAGCTGTAAAAATTATCTTTCGGAAATCTGCTAAAAATACATCGCAAAATGCAGGATCAAGAATACGGAGACAAGTAGTGGCAAAGTGGTGAAGGAAATACAAGTCAATGTATTTGAAATGCGACAAAGACTGAAACAAAGAATGTCATGGAAGTGTCTGTACAATGAAGGGAACTCAAATTCCAACGATGGTGTACACTTGAGTGTTAAAGTGGAAGAATACGACTTTTATAGATTTTCTAGAAAGAAAACATTTGTGAGCGATTATAAATGTACTTTCTTCTTTTTGGAAAACAAATTAAATGCATAATAGACCCTATTATTAAGATAATTTTGAAAAAATGGATCTAATGCAAAGTAGGATTAATAGTTAAAATTTTAATTTTTCAAATTATAGGTGTCGCAACATCACCCAAATCGGTCAGAAAATATTATTTATGGTGTAAAGTGGATTATGTCCTAAGGTATTCACATAGAACATTAGTGGGTACACGAATTACTGAAAACACTTTTGGAAAATCACGTATTCAGTGTACGTTGGTTCTACATTGTATATTCGGGAATGCAATTTAGTAGATTTAGAAAAATCCACTTTTCCAAAATCAAAGTTTTCGCCCGAAAGATATTTATATTTTCTAGCAGTATGACAATACTTTCACTATAAAACGTGGTAGTATAAAAAAGGTAAAACAGAAAAAACTTTGAATATTTGTTATCATACCCATGATACATTTGCGTTGAGGAAAGTAGCCAATACGAAATAATGTGAAATTAATATTTTTGGCGAAAATCAATTTTTATAATAATGTGCCTAGGTTTGCATCTGAAATATCGCATTGAATACATTTATGTGAGTACTTAGAACTAGTCGGCCCACAGGTCACGTCCCCCTCCCCCCGCGGCGGCGTCTCGCTCTTGGCCGAAGCGCTTCCGCAGCTCCGCGCCGCGTGGAGAGCGTGTCGCGTTGGCGGCGCCTGTGAAACGCAACCCGCCACGCTCCCACGCCAGCTCGTAGCCCGCCGTCCCTTCACTTCCCTTCCCGCCCTTCGTAGCCACGCCCACCTCAGAGTCACCCACAGCCCCCCGCCTCCATCCTGTCTGCCTCTACCCATCCCTCCCAGGCTTCCCTTCCCCATCTCCTCTCCTCTCCTGATATGTCCCCTGCCGCGTTCTCACGTGACACTTCTGTTCTATCTGTCCCCTTCCAGGCACGTCCTCTCCCATGCTCCACCACTTGTCTCAGGCTCTCCTCCTCTCCCCCTCCATCTCCACTCCGTTCCCTCCCAGCCCCTCCCCGCTCCCCATCGGCCCCTCTCAAGACTCCACGCCCAGCTTCCGTCCTGTCTGCCTTGTTCCAACTCTCCTCGAACCCCATCTCTTCACCTCCCCTCCTTGTGCCATCGCCAATCAACGCCTACCACTTTCACAGTTTCTGCTTCCATCTTACCTGTCTCCTCAGATTCCTCGTCCCACGCTCTACCGCTTCACACAGACGTCTTCTTTCTCCCTCCCTTCCTTTTACACAACCTCTACTACGTTGCTTTGCCCGCTCTCAACCACTCTCCGCTTCGCATCGCGAACCGACGTCTGCCACGTTCCCACGTTCCACCTCCCTCCCACGTGCCCGGTCCCACCTCTCCCAGAATCCTCCTTTCCCCCTTCGTGACCCACTAACCCCATTCAGCTCCCTTCCCACCTTTTTCAGCCCCTTTTGCACAATATGAGTAGAACAATCGCCATACACATCTCACAACTAAGGGAAAACCTCTTTTGATAGCGTAGGCTTCCGCGGCCGGAGTCAGTATTTACTTGCCTGTTAATGCCCTGCATTACGCCCTGAGGAAGTTCACAGAATGGCGGCCGAAACGTCGGCACCTTCGCCATGGACGCGGCGTCACCCGGACAGCCAAGTAAAAAACCTCTTTTGCATGTGTCCGGTTCATTTTCATCAACTGGAAGTGAATAAATGAAAAATCAATAATTTAATGTCTTGATTTAGTTTTGAATAACTTTTTTATGGAGGAATGGAAACTAATTTGCAAAAATAAATGAAAAGAACGGGGAAAACGTTACGAATTCTGCTGAGCACTGGACACTCTAGTCCAGTTTTTTGAGACGGTAGGCAAGGCTGCTCCTGTTTTCGCGCAAGAAAATACGCAACAAAACATCAGACCCGCGGTTTGTGAAACTTTAAGACTAACTGAGGACTTTGTTGCTTATTTTCTTACTGATATCATGGCAAATATAAGCAACTGATGTCAAATCATGAATCTTAGAAAGTTTCAAGGAGTACAACACTATTTCAATGTACACATTTTTGTAACATGCGAGTTATGAGTCTTATCTCATATCATCTCTCCCTAAGCACCAGACCTCCAACCCGCGTGCTCCGCTCCGCAACTGTCTTTCCTACTTACTCGACACCCGCTTCTTCCCCGTCCCCATAATACCACAACCCTCCCTTCCCCATCCCCTGGGCTTTACACTCATCCGCATCTCATGCCTTGGTCTTTCGGTGTTTCCAAGCACCGCCACCCTCCAGTTTACCCTGCGACATCGCCCCCAACTCGCAGTTGACTCACGCACCGACCCGCTGCTTCCCCGCCTCTCCCCACTCTGCACACGGCCCTTCCCCGCCCCGGCAAACTCACATTCCTTTCCCTCCGCACTCTACCCTGCTCGTTCCCTCCCTACTCATCCCGTCCATCTGCGACTCATGCCTCGCACGCTCCGTCTCCGTCCCAGTGCCGCCCCACCCACTCCGCCCCCTCCCAGTTGACTCTCCCTCCCGCCCCTCCCCGCCGAGTCCTCGCCAGCCCCCACCCCACCCCTCCGCCGGTGCGCGCTTCCCCCGAGGCCTCCACCCGCCCCCTGGGCCACGCGCCGGCGTGGCGTCCGCCCCTGCGCCTCCCCCGGGGCGCCGCCGCTCCCAGCGGGCGCAAGCTCTGCCTCCGCTCATGGAAGCGGACGTGTGCCATGAACGCCATTCTCATTTCTTAACGTAAACAAGAGACAGGGGGCGGTCGCCTATTGGGCAGAGGGTCTGCTTTTTGGAAAATCGGGGAATTGTATTGCTCTGGAAAATTAAGGATAATACAAATGAATTGTGCAATTCAGAACTCAAGATAATGTTTGAAACAGTTATAGTATTATACAATAGTAGTATAGTGTTATTTATTTAAGATTTTGTTCAGCGATAGCATGAAAAATTAATTTTTTAGACAAATATTATTGATTTAAGCTTTTTTCATGGATGAATGAGAGACTGGCAATTGTAACATCAGGGCACCCAATCTTTGCTTTTCATTAAATGGTGTGAAATATTCTAGAATTCTTACAAGGGACCGACAAGAATGCACTGAAAAAGCAGGAGATGACGGCGAAATAAATTCCAAGAAAAGGAAGAGCACCCGTAATATACAATATGTATCCTTCTTTTATTGGGAGGTAATCACTGTGAGGATGAATGATGATGATGGTTAAATTTACGGACGGAATGAGGTTCACTTCGAATACGTGATTAATATGAATAATAAAGCACGAAAATACATGCACATTCGTGATATATCTGACGGTTTTATACATTACTTGCACACATGTGTCTATGGTCACAACCTGGCAGATTACACACACAAATTTATCTTCTCAGCTTCTTGTTTTCTTCGGGTTACGAGTTTTGTTTGTAAGATATTTCAGTATTTTGTTTAATATGAGGCATAACCACCCAAAAGGAATTACTTTCACGTGTTACGAACGTGTTGCCCTTGTCTCTTCTTGATTTCTTTCCGCTTCCGTTGCTGCTTCAAAGGATTGGTTACTGGGTTCATGCAACGGAAGACTTCATATGTGTTCATTAATGGTCAACAGAACGCATTTTAAAATGTATCCCTCTCGATATATCCATCTCAATTTTAAAATTAAAAACGTTCCGATGTAAACAATTAGACCCCATTTTCCTCCCCATCACTTAGTAAAAATATGTTACGCTCACTATTTGGTTGAATGATGATATGTTTTTTTTATTATTATTATTATTATTATTATTATTATTATTATTATTATTATTATTATCATTATTATTAATATCTTTATTATTGTGTAATGTACGTAAAATAAGATATCAACGCTACTCGCTCTGCGTTTACAATTGACATTCCTTTTGTGAAACTAACGTTTGAATGCCCTCTACATGATCGGATTAAACATTGGTACGCAACAATGATACGAAACATTTGTAGCAATTGGTGTTCTGTGATTATGAAAAATGAGAGTAAAATTGTATGGTGGTGGTAATATAGAAGTTACTACATAATGAAGGACACTCTGTTTTAATATATGTAAGAAGACGTTATGTTCTCTTTTGTAACAGCGCTGGTGAGGTGCACACAGCGCTTAGCTCGCAGCGTAGATACTGTTTCGCCTTTGCTTGCATACACCAGCGTCTCGTGTATCTCCGCCAGCGGGCTCACTCAGGGCGAGGAGATGATCCTCCCCATGCTTTGTTCCCGTCCATTCACCGCTGCCAAGTCTCTTTGGCGCCACTACGCTCTTCTCGCAACCCAGCCACCCCTCCATTACCACTCCCGCAAAGCGAAGCGGGTTCTCAGACCCGGCATTCCTCAAAATCCTTTCCCACTCAGTGACACATGACCTGACCCTTTCGCCCTCGCGCCACCTCTCTCTACCGACACAGACTGCCCAGACTCGATCTGCGCCCTCAAGATCATCTTTGCTTTTCTCCTCCAAGTTTCGACCCGCCTTCATTATTTCAGAAAGAGCGGTCACCGCCGTCTCGTGCTTCCGTCACTTCACCTCCGACACACTCGACCCCATGTTGCTACAATGCCTGCTCCTGCCATGGCCTGATAGTTAACCACACCTCCCCTCCCTATTTGCGTCTGTCTCCCGGATCTACCCGCTCCCGGGTATACCCACCTCCCCTGTACAGACTCTGCATCTCTCGTTGCCCATGTCAAGACTCGTTCCCTCCTCCGTCATTCCCTGACCTCCCCCCCTTTGCGGACCTACCCCGTCACTCCAACCTGGCCACTGCTGTCTGACTTTTCTTCTAGACACCTCTCAAACAGACACAAAAATCTTCCAACCTAGCACCTGGAGAGGTGGTTCAGTGCATCAACTGATGTCACTGCAGTGCCTGACCGGGAGGTCTTAGGTTCGATTACAATAGTGGCAATATTTTGGACACTAGCTTGTCAACTGGGTGAAATGTGCTGCTTAGAGGAGAATTCTAGTGGCCGATCGGTATGTTTTCGTGATTTACCCGATCAACAACAGGGGAATGCCAGAGAAGTACCTTAACAAACGGACCACGGACCGCACGCGATCTTTATTTCCTCTTCATTGTTCTATCCATTACTTATCCCTATCCTTTTGTTGCACCCCTTACTTTCATACATTTACACCTACATGCCATACACTATCACACATGACAGAAGACAGTTCGGGAGCTTAGAGCTTGTCCCAGCTGGGGCGGTACCCCACTGGTGGGAGGTACCAGCTTTCGTTCTCAATTTCGTCCTTCGAACAAAAACATACGCTCTTATTATTTTCTGACCATCTCTCCTCATCTACATTGAATGATTGGTAGGTGTATCTAGGCGCGACGACTACTATAGTCATTCTTGGCTTCGGTGGTGTAATGGTTAACAGGGATTAGCAGGTATTAGGTACCTCTCCTCCGACGGTATCGGACTGTTTTATAAAAGTTTGCAGGTGCAAAACAGATCGAAGGTATGGATTTTAAGAGCAATCTTAAAAATATCCATCGTATTGCTTTACTTTAGAGGGAAAATAAAGCCATCTGTCTCATGTGGTATATTTACTGCATGTAAAAGATCCGCAAGTCCAAAAGAAACCTTTGAGCTAAAGGGAAATCGTTTGTTTCGTCACACGAGTAATTCCTTCTCTCTCTGCTAGATAGTGAAAGGAGCGTAGCGGAATATGCATGGACAGGCGGAAGAGACGGCCTGATAGTTTCAGACGCAACACGGAAGATAAAGCACCGTTGAATTGAATTAGTCTCGTACATTACGTCCGCGCGTTATGACTCTGGCAGTGAACATCACGTTGGCTTGTGGTATTACATCCTACAGATATCACCCACCAGAAGAGCCAAAGGGTCTGGTTTGAAGAGGATTTACTTATTAATACAATACTAGCATGAATTTCAAAAAATTATCCTTACGCTGAAACACATTTGCAAAGACGCATTGGATATATAAACTAGTAATTTTAAGTCAGTTGTCATTTCAGATTTGGGAGTAAGGATCCAGAAACCTTTGCAGCAGGCATAGTTTGTCATTGAGAACAATTGCGTATGCAAATGGACTATGTTCTATAAGGAAAATATGATTTCAAAATGAAATACAGGTATACAAATTCTTGTATATTCATATTTATATGAAACTTGCTGACTCTGCAATGCTACCCATTTACAGTGAATTCAATAAATAGCATTGAGGTTCAATTTATTCAGTTCAGAAGATTAACTTCGTCTTTAAAAATTAAATATTGAAATAATGTTGTGCACCGCCGGCATTTGGTTCAGACTTTGTTTTTTCTATATATATCACAACGTTATTCGGTATAATGAGGGGAAGGCGTATAGTTCCAAAAGACATCCATAGATCGCACTTCAAGCAAAGTTCTTTAGGAACAGCTTAGAACCCACCTGGTCGATTAACAGCGCAAAACAACGCTCCTAGATGTGCGATCTAATCCAAACTAATCTTTAAATTCTCTTGCATCGTAATACGAACAAAATCTGGAAATTTCAGACAAATCTGTCAAGTAGTTCCTCATTCTAATCTGACTACTTTCGCTCCTGTCACCCCTGTCACGCTTGCTTATTTCCCCATTATTTTCTGGGTTTTCTATTTTCTCTTCATTTTCCTACTCCTTCCCCCTTTTTCCTTCCCTTCCTCCGACACTTCCTTTCTCTCTCTGTTTCACTCGCATGCTCTTCACTCCGACCACATCCGTCCTCCCCATCCTAACACTCATCAACTACAATCAACAATCTATCATTTCTCACCCACCTTATCCGCTTATTTTGCATCCATTCACGCTCTTCATCCTACACACAAAGCCACTCCCGCCCCATACTTTCAAAACCGCCAGGTTACCATCATATACCTGTCCTACTTCCTCTCTTTTTCACTTACTAACTCTCCTTCACTCTGTCTGTCTCTCTCTCTACCTATCTATCTATCTATCTATCTATCTATCTATCTATCTATCTATCTCTGTCTCTCTCAGCCATCTCTCCTTCCCAACCGACAGCAGCTCTTGTCGCCCCTCTGTGTGCGCCTCCGGGCTTCTCGCCTTCGCCCGCTGCGCTGCTCCGCGCCGCGTTCGGTGGCTGCGTGGGGCGGGTGCTCGGGGCGGGGAGCGGGTGCGAGCTCCTGACACCTCGCGGAGCTCTCACGCTCCCAGCCTGACCGCGCCTCGGGGATATCGCCTCACGCGAGCCCTGATCCACCAACTCGGTAAGTAAGGGGAAAATAAATATTATAAATAGAGTATGATGTCATGCAGTATAAAATGTCAAAACATGCCAAAAGATATGCAACAAAAACGTAATGAATACATAAAAATGAGAAGCAAATATTCAAAAAGCTACACGTCCCCTTCACTCTTTTCCAATAAAATAAAAAAATAAGGAACAAATTTTACATAATTCAATACTGTCTTTAACGCAGCAAATATACTACTACTTAATACTTACTAAGACATTTCTAGTTTTTTTGGAAATAAAATTATAGGTGAAAACCATAACTGAAAATTATCGGTGAAAAAAAGAACTAAATTTTTGCCAAATTGACATATCATATTTGGAAAGTATTTATTTTCAAATATGAAGTAAAAACGTAAAATATGCGCACAAAATATCTCGTAAATTGAATGAAATTATGAAGAAACGTTACCAAAGGCACCGAAATACTTACTTAAATAAATGGAAATTACTTTTGGATTAAACTAAATCGTCTTACTTTCTAACTCTATGATGAATCAATTTTCGGCACTTTTTACGTGAACTTCGTTTTGTTCTGGTGAACAGCTTTCAAATTGATTGCATTCTCGAGGCAAAATAAGAAAGAAAAGTGATGGATAGTAGTAGTTAAGCAGCGGATTATTACACTAAATCTATAATCAAAGCATGATGTTTGAGAAGATTCCTCTTTCAGTTAAGCAGGGAACAGGCTGTGTTAAAAAAAGACGTTCGTTTTTATTAATGCTACTCAATTATGCAAATTGTTCACTTGCAAAACTGAATGTAGAATTGAAAGGAATAAAGAAAGAAATTAAAGAGAAGTCATAATCTTAATAACTTAATATTCCCCTTTAGCAGATTTTACACCTATAGAAGGAACTAGACAAACGAGGAAAATAATAAATTATATTTTAAATTTGCAAATTTATGCATTATTGATCGTCAAATATGCAACAAATGTAGCATAACCTTGAAATAAGCACATATATAGTATATCTCAAATATACAGAAATATGCAAAATAGATCAACGAAATAAGCATCTAGGGTCTGCCGATCGAAAAGAAAAGGGACTTCTACGATTAAGAAGAAGAATTTGCATAAAAAAGTTGATTCTAGGTTATAATCGTCTAGGGCATGTGAGGGTCGAAGATGATCACTTTCTCCAATGAATATTAGTGCGCCCCTGATTTATAGGCAATCCTTACAGAGAGACAGACAGACTGCACTAGTGTTAGCAGAAACACGAAATCTTAGGCGACGATCCGTTTACTTGATTTTAACATATTGTTATTCAGGATTACCTAAAAGTCTGTTTATTCTGTAGCAGACTGTAGAGAATATTGCCATGCATAACAATTTTTGGTAGCCTCTGCATGAGACCCGTGTGAATGCGTGGCAGGAACTCAATTGTATTTGAGATTTAAAGTAAAAACGACAAGGTAGTATGGATGGAGACATAGGTACTATATTACCTGCTTCATTACAGCGGTATTTCAAATGACCCTTCCCCCAGACATATTTTAAAGACGTTTCACGTCAAAATAAAAATAAGGTTGGACATCCAACAAAGATTTTAAAAATTGATACCCATTGTTCTAAATGAATTACGTTTTACAAACTGTTTTCTTTAGATAGCACGTTTTTAACCCGTGTTAATTAATTCATGCATTCAATTTTTGGTACACATCCTCTTTTCTACATGATATTGCACAAATTATAAAATTTGAGTGCTCGCTGATTTCACCAATTACATTTTTTTAAATATTAATTATGCAAGTCATCTTGGTTTCTGAATGGTATATTTTTAGTTAAATAACATGGAGCAGTAGCAAGTTGAGCATCACCAGACATGCTAAATCCCAAGCCTTATTAGCAAGACATAGTAAAATTCCAACATTTTACCCCAATCGTAATAATATCTTCGAATAGACGCTTGCTGTGGCGTTAACTTCTTACTCCCTATGCCATTTTTTGATTTGTTGTCTTTAAAATTAAAAATCCACATGAATACTAACATTTCATAAGAATATTATTGTAGGAAAACTTCTTCCCAATGAGAATAAACATATTTTAAAACTTGTGACGACCCGCAACGGCAAGTTTCGACAGCGCAATCGCTATCACCGTCGTACTACTACCGGTAGTTTCGATTCTGAGTACTAGTGGCGCTGATAAGCTCGTAGTTTGTCCCAGTGTCGCTACGAGTGTTACTACCACTAGTAGGTAAACTGACCATCACTTGTCACTTCATTGAACTTCTCAAGGAACTCACAATATTCCAGTAGTGTTTACAGTATTTTGATGCAGTAACTTCTCAAGGAACTCACAATATTCCAGTTGTGTTTACAGTATTTTGATGCATGTGAGTATTGCAAGTATAGCGAGTGTGAAATGTGCCTGGTACTAGTAATATATTTAAAAAGCTAGAAAAATTCAGATGTGATTAAAAACCGTAGTTTCTGAGTTGCGTTGCTCTAATTTGGACAATTTGCTACTGTGTTTAAGGTTCAAGAATAGTGTTCAAGTTGCATGGTGAATGCGGAAGAAAGAACTAGGATAGCATCTCTTGTTGGGTATGTAATACTAATTATACTTGTTACGTAGTTGTAATATTTAAACATTTTTTACCTAACCCAATTCTTTGCACTAAGTGGATTTATAACTCTCACTTGAAGACGTTGGAGAACATAGCCAACTACTTGGATTTCATAATTTTGACATCATTGACCATTTTACTTTAATTATTTTCTAGGAAGTAATTATTTATCTACATAAAAATTGAAACGCTTGTTATTTCAGATAAATAACGAATATGTGTTCGAATGTTTAATTGTAAGATATAAAACTCGTTGAATTAATTTTATATATCCCGTTTCCTCTGCCATTCTCTTTGTGCTGAGGATAGTGATTTTCCTGTCGGTATATGCAAAATACTTGAAACAGGTATTAGTATTTTGATTTGCGCTTAGTATCAAGAAACGTTCAATAAAATATGGTTTTTGTCAATTGCTAATTTACTCTCCTTGTTGAAACAAACGAGTATTGTATGCAACACTTAAAAATATCATCTTCAAGTATTTCTTTAACTCCGAATGTGAAATCCAAAAAAATGCAATTCTTGTTGTTGGTCTTATTTATTTAACAGTGCTTAATAAAGTGATGATCACGGAAGCAAGCTTGAACGGATGTATTTTTGCTGTGATATTCTTATAATGTCATACTATATATTTAGGACTTCAGTTTCCCATTGTCAAAATATGCAGTGGAAAATGGTGTTTTTGTTACAAAAAATGACAGTTTCCTTTAATGTATTTTATTATAAAGACCTTTTCAACATAGATTATTTAATTATTTATGAGTTGATACAAGTAGACAAGCGTTCCATAACACAAAATGATGATTGATTATAATGTTGGTATTTGTTTCTGTTGACACTTCATTTTAGTACATCTGTTTTAAGAATCTTGCATAACGTTTGAACCAGAGTTAAAAATATTTCTACATTTGTGATTTTGCTGGCCTTAGAATTAGTATAATAGTTGAATGTTTCCTGATTTGTGGGAAGTATACTGTCGTTCAGGTGTACATTAATTTATCACTTATGAGATTCATGCTGGTTCTTCTTTGGATATCTACGTTCTCACATCAATCATGCACTAGGCCGTTTGAGTTCACTTGTCTAAGAATAGATGTTGAGCGCATGCTCTTTTTACTGTATATTGACATGCGTTAGCCTGTGAGGCTTTCGGCAGAAGGTTAAGAAATACAAAATTTATTTGAGACTTGATGAAGAAACAAAATGTAGCTAATGCATCATATGATAAATAAATCAAATTAATTCGCGGCAGGTGAACTTTATTGTTGATGAAAAAGAACATCGAGGATAACAGAAATGTTTTGGAAGTTTTTATTTGATTCTGTTTTGGTAAGGATTATGTTTTGTTTAACTGAAAATGGATTGCAGATAGTATATGGCTTATATGGAAATAGCATTATTGAAGAGTAATCGAAAATCCTTTTTGATTGGTAGAATGCCAAATTCGTTATGCATTTGTTCATTGGGAATAAAGCAAGGAGTTTTTAAACAAGTTCTGAACTAGAATTTTGAAATAGTTGAATTTTGAAAGCGAATGTTTTTGCTACGATGTTACCTGACATGCATTGGGGAGCCCGCTGAATGTTACTGTTGCATTATGATTTAATTGAGGGAACAGACGGGATTCGGTGTCTCAGAGCATCAACTGTTGGCTCTGCAGTGCCTCTGACCGAGAGGACTCATCGCTTGAGTCCGACAGCGGAAGGATTTTCGACACCGGCTTCAGAGCTTGGTCGAATTACAAAAGCTGTCTGGAGGCGAATTCTAGCGGTCGGCTGCTCTGATCGTAAGTTTTCCGTCGCCTCGCCAATCAACACCAGGCGAACGCTGGAGCAGTACTTTATGAAAACGGGCCACGGACCGCGCGTTATTTATTTCTTGTGTCTCTTCTTTGTCCTCTCTTCGCTCCTTACTGACACACACTTCCATTCACATTCACTACAGTACCACACATGTCAGGAGATTAGTCGGGCGCATAAACCCTCGTGAGAGGTACCTAATTTGGGAAAACCTTGCTAGCTGACATGTAGGTCGGCGCCGGATGCCACTATTTAGCAGAGGAAGGTCTACGCCACCTCTAATGTAATAAACATCTACTTCACTTACGGGAATGAAGACCTCCTCCATTGTCGTGCTCGAAAACATGAAATTATTAATCTATCATTGAGGGTACAGACTCTGTTAAATGCAGATGTTGCAAATGGAATTGCAGTTGCATCGCAAATTTCCGCTCTACACGTTCCTTGACCACACTCGCTGTCTGATCCTCCTCACCGTTGGACTCACACGTCCTCCGCCGCCGACCTTCCGTCCTCGACACGCCTCGTTCGCATCTCAGAACAACCGATTCGTCTCCTGGCTCCCCCCTCCCCAACGCTTCTGGGGAGGCGTCGGCCGTATTGTCTTGAGCGCAACTCGACTGAATGGCGCCACCCACTCCGCACCTCTCCGACCCTCCTCGACCCGCCGAGCCCCTTCCTACCCGCCCGTTCGCCCTTCGCCCGTTCCCTCCCTACCCCTTCCTCCCCTCCTCGCCCCGGCCCCGCCCAACAAACTGCCTTTCATCTCCTTTCCCTTTCATCTCGCCCCCGAGATGGCAACGAGATACCCGGCGTGGAGACCCAAATCAAGGACGGACGAGCTTCTGCTTATTATTGTGATGCGAAGGAGACATGGTGTAAATGGTACTCTTTGAGACCCATTTCTCAATGAAAACAAAGAATTTTAGTGATTCTGTTTCAATCTTTAGAATAATTCATTTGCTTTATTATGGGGTTGATCTATGTCAAAAAAAACCTGTTGTTTATTAGAGACGATTTATATTTACACTACTTGTGTTATATTTACGTGGCAATTCTGACCACACCTAATAATAAAATAGGATAATTTTTTTTTGATTAAAGGAAGGATTCATAAGCGAGACAATTTCTGACCACAAGCCATACCACCGTCGAAGATGATACAGAAACTGAAGTATTGAAGCATACAGAAACAAAATTAAAGTACTGGACGAAAAAGAAGAGGAACACAACACGTTTCAATCTAAACAAAACCCAGCATTCCGTACAGTACTTCGTCATATTCACCCATCAGTGAACGAAGAAGAAATCAAAGATGAACTATATTCTGAAGTCAATCTTGTTCGTAACTTACTTTATGATAACCTCATCACCAAGAGAAGCCAAATATATCAGAAGAGATCATGCGAGCACGCGAATCACCTTCCAATTAACCTACTAGACAAGTCAACACCTATAAAGACTGCCACGAAAAAATCTCTTTACTTACGAAACCTATGAAATATGTCACAGTAATGATTTATTTCTGTTAACTTTTTGTTATACCGCTATTTTGTTATACATTTGCTTAATGTTAATAAATGGACCGACTAAATTTGCAGAAGTGAAATTAGTAGCGGTGCAACAGAATGGCGCAGACTTTCTCGTATTATTTTTCTATTTCCTTTGCTCTCGGCTAGCTATTCTACATACCACATAATCTCGCTAGCTGCTTGCTTTCTATTGCCACATACGCTTGCCAGCTGCCATCCACCACCGCCTAAAGTACATTTTTTATATTTACTTAATTTTTAGGTTTTCTAATCATAGAACGGAAATATTATTTTAAGAATATTAGAGTACTATAAAACCTTGTCTTAAATGGCAATTTTCTTTGAAACATTTTGAGACGTTTTTATGAAAATGGCGTTCGAACGCTACTGTAAATTCGAAAATTTGAAGCTCTTTTTCACAAAGATTTTGACTTTTCAAATAATGTTATTAGAAGTCATTTAATAAACATGAAATCACAAATGCAATAGGTGACGCGATTCAAGGTACAAAAGACTCACTCGTAACCCTTTGTGCCTCTATAGGTTTATTCATGGCGGTATCCCTTTCCAATTCCCTTTATACTGAATTTATATTTTTAATTCTTCTATTCTCGTAATGTAGATTCTCTTTCTATCGGTACTTTGCAGTATTTTTACTAATTAACGGATTAAAACAAGACGATAAATATTCTGGAACAAAATAAATCAACAATATATCGTGCAGTACAAAAGTTTGTCAGAATAATTTCGTTGTGAAATTTGGTTAACACACTACACAACAAATTTCATTTTTCGGAGCGGTGTGTGCTCATGAATCACACGAGAAATTTATGTTATTGTTATTTATTAAGACTTTTAATATCAAGCTTCAAAATAATCTCAAAATAATGAATTTAAAAGAATTAATATTTTCTTAATTTTTACATAGTTTATTTTAATTTTTATTTTAGAATGTGTGGAGAGTTAATACATGTAGTAATATTCATATGATAGCGTCAATACATACCGGTATGGGCGTCACCCCTCGAAGGGTTTTGGACATCCCTGCGGGAAGAGCTTTCTTCTTCGGGAGGAGATTCTAGAAGCCACTTTCGAAGATTTCCATTTTTAGAGGAAGCCGTGTTTATTTGGACACAAAAAGGATTTGGAAGACATCTACATAAATGAATACATTTTCTACGGCTTCGGTGTTGCGGGCGGGAAATTAGTTTCGCTAGCGATGCCAAACCACCTTGTCTTAGACTTTAACTTGAGCCTCTCCAGGGATGTTATTCTTGGCTGTATTTTAAATTTTTAATTG
Source organism: Gryllus longicercus (assembly GCA_038098605.1). Taxonomy (NCBI): domain Eukaryota; kingdom Metazoa; phylum Arthropoda; class Insecta; order Orthoptera; family Gryllidae; genus Gryllus; species Gryllus longicercus. The sequence continues at coordinate 2,133,525 of JAZDUA010000162.1, forward strand.
TTCGTCAACTTGGAATTCCACTTGCTGTGCATTCCTTGGCAAAGTTTTCTATCGAATGCTGCATAGCAGTAATACTATTATTATTCCTGTAGTCCTAGAAATAAGTCATTTATATTGTAATGCTGTTATTCTCAACATGCTTTCTTTAAGTATGCTTGAATATTTGAATTCCTTGAAAATAGTTGTCAAAACTTTAACGTCTAGTCCTTTAGGGATGGCGTTGATTACAAATATAATCCAGAAGTATCCAGAACTTTCTGCAAAAAGACTTTACAAGTTATTTACGCGTGCACTCATGATTTGAAATATATATTTAAGCATGAGGCATGTACGAAGTTGGTACTAAGTGCGTCCGTAATTCATCCTGTATTTCTCGAATCTCAAGGGTCATAACTGAAGTTTGTTTTAAATCTTATAGTTAATTTTATTTTATTAATAGCAGTATTCACGTTAATGTACACAACGGCTTTTATCAGTAGGATCTCCTAACCTAATAATTGTATAACTTCAAGGGTCTTGAAAAAAACCGCATAAACATTGATATTAGAAATTAACAGGGACCCAACATTTAAGAACATTACGAATTGAAAGAATTCATGTTTGTATAAAAATAACTGTTACCAATTTATAGAAAAAATTGACTTTACTCTCTGTGAAAACACTTCTATTGAGAATTGAATTTTCTAGATAGAGGTTTTTGAGTCACGAAAAGAATCACGACATTTTTCTTCGCACATTCTGAGAAAAACCATCGACATTTTGTCTTTGCCTGCGTGAGTTTTTCTAAACTATCGATGATTGTTAAATACTTACTACATATTTAGGCTCTTCGAATGATTTCTCATAATTATAGATAGTTTTTATAAAACCATTCAATGATTGTCTATATGACATGATTGTTAGTGGTACCTTTATCGAAAAATAATTTATTTATAACAGAAATATTTAATTATCATTAAAAACACTAAAACACAACGTTTCATAATGAGAGAGGTGGCTCAAGACATCATCTAAAGTCGCTGCAGTGCCTCTGACCGGGGGCACACAGCTTGGAGTCGCGACAGTGGCAACAGTTTGGATTCAAGCTTGTCAGCTAGGTCGAATTCAGTCGCTGTCTGAAAGAGATTTCTAGAGGTCGGCAGTTCTGATCGCTAGTTTTCTTGGTTTCTCCGATCAACACCAGGCAAATGTCGCAGCAGTACCCTAACAAACGGGCTACGGACCGCGCAAGATTTTTCCTTCCTCCTCCTTAAACATACAAACATGAACTACACTACCACATATGCCAGGAGACCTGTCGGAGCTTAGAGTTCTCCGCTGGTGGGAGATACCTAGTTGCGGGACACCCTGCTAGTCGACGGTAGGTCGGAGCCGAATATCGCTTTCCAGCGGGGGAATGTCACCACCGCCTCCCGAAGAAAAATATGCACTACATTTACGGGACTAACGATCGACTAGTTTACGCGCCCGAAATCACTCAACCAACCAACTTACGACGTTTCGCAACACAGTTAACGGATGGAATAATTGAATATATTTTTGTCCATTTAGATTAACAAAATTGACAAAGATGGCTTCAATTACTTCATTTTTAATAAAAACCGTGTCTTTACTTCTTAAATATAAAGTAAAATGCGAAAACAACCATAAGATACTACTAGAAATTAACACGATATGAGTTCAAAGAAGAAATATTCTAATAAAAAAGAAAAAGTTTAACATAAATGACAAAGATTTTGTTCCTCTACTATACGGAAATGTTGTTGACTCTATTTCTTGCCTAGTCTGCTTGTTATTGTATATAAGATAAACCACAAGGCACCTTAAGCACAGAATAAAGTAACATGAGAGTAACATTAATACTCCCATTACTAAATTAAATTATATTTCCCGCCACAAGTTACTAATTTAAAATTCTAATATTTACAGAAGCTATCTTTAAGATATTTTTTTCATTAAATTAATTACTCAGCTCTTTAAAATGACAACTCAATTAATTTTATTACGCTGTTTAAGTGGGCCAATATACTTCGCCTATTCGTACCTTGGCCAAGCGTATTTTTTATTGCAGTCTAACTTTGTTTACAAATCAAGCATTGTGGCCTACTCAAGATATTTTCGAAACTAATATAATTAAAAATGTAATTAAATAAAAGGGTAGTTCTGATTTCTTTTTGTTCTTGATGAAGATAGTGAAGCTAGGAAAGAAGCTTTGACATTATCCCTGGTTAAGGAAAGCACGCGAAAACAAAGAACGTGGAAAACAACTATGCATTGATCGTGACACACGTGTCGTATGTACAGCGCGTGACACGAGTGATTGAGCAGTCGACCAGAAGACTGGCCCAAATTCTTGCATTTCAGCAGCGTTGCTCTAGGGATGAATTACACATCATAAAACTGGACGTCAGTAATCAAATTATGATTCTTTTTTGTGTGTGCATACCAATTTTGAGCGTAAAAATGTCGGTAGACAGTTTTGGTGTCCGGAATGCACAATTCACAAATTTAGTACGCCCGTAAATCTCTGTCCGTCATTTGGAATAGCGAAATCAACACAGTCCCATCAATAACCTTAAGTTGTTTAATTTAACCTTAAATATAGAACAAATAATAAAATATTAAGTATTATCAATACAATTTTCAGGAATGCAACATTTAGTATCCTGACTCAAAAATGGCTGATGTGTGACTAGCAGTTCTAACAATAATACACATAACCTTTAAGGGACAAAGGCTTGGTTCGACATCGTAACTCGAGCGTTACATCACAAGGTTCTCTGTCCAGCTTCGACATCTACGATAAAATATAGTGCGCCTGTGATTGTCTGCTGCACTCTTTTTGACAAAATGTTTCTGCTTTTAACTCATCTCCTGTTAATTTCTAATTCTCATTTTAAATCTTATTGTTCCTTTTGCATTTTTACTTTAAATTTAATACGTAAAGAAGATTTAATTAAAATATTAAATTATTGAAATCATCATTGTCAATTTTGTCACCCTAAATTCATAAAAATGTGTTTAATTATTCCATCCTTTGAGAGTTTTAATTCTCGAATCTGCGTATTTATTTCAGATTACCAGATGATGGTGCCGTTCTGTGTCGTGAAATGTGTTTTAGTGAATTCCATGATAATAAAATATTTCTCTGTTAAATAGATGCTTGTTTGATAAGGATACCCTATCATAAAACAATGTCATATAAATAATCAGGTCACTCGGTAATGGCACAAATGGCTAGCGTGAGTGCTAGCAACAGAAATTATTGATAAAATGATAAAATTGATGCTTGAAAAAAACTAATAAAATGCACTGATGCTTGTAAAAAGTGAATACTTAAATTGCGTACTCACAACTGTCACAATAGATGCTGGTAGTGTTATCCCCTTCATTTGTTTTCCAGTGATCTAGTTTCTACCAACATAAATACAGTTTCAAATTGGTGACAGATTCGACTCAGTGCGGAGAGACTTTCCTGGCACACTTTACTATCGCAATGTGAAGCCTTATGAGCATTTCTACTCTTAATAAAAATTATAAACAATAAGTTAATTTAAAAACAAAGCCTTTGTTTGAATTGTTTTGAAGAATTGTTTTTTGTTTAGAGTGTAAAGAATGATAAAAGTTAACTTTGTATATTCGGGTTTCCTTGTCGCACTCTGCGAAAAGCAGAGCTGAATGGACATTCGGGGGCAGTGGGGCTCGCTTCCTCATTCGGCCAACAGAGGGCGAAAAGCAAAGCGGCGACCGCAGCGCGGCGGGCGGCGGTGTTGGCAAACAACCGGTCGCGGTGGCGGCAGACGCGACGCCAGGACGTCGCTGAGGACACTCTCAGTAACAAAGAGGAGCATTAAGGAGGAGTTAGTTACCACAAGTTTCTTTGTCAAATATGGAATAGAAGCGTTCAAAATAAAGAAATTTTGTATTATTCATTAAAAGGGCTAAATCTTTTATCACAGTTACACGAACTTTACTCAGGAACGAATTTTTCCAAAAATGTCTGGTTTCTGTCAAATAAAGTCAGAAACTCATGACAATTTAGGTATTTAAATTATTCTTCGCCGGTGTAATGTCCTTCAGTAATTCAATTTGCAGTTTATTTCTGGTGTTAGCTCACTTATATGGGATTAGCGAAAAAAATTGTCAACATTTGCATTATGAGCTTAGATATAAAAAAAATATTCTAGAATTTTCAGAAACTCTAAAGAAAAACCATACCTTTTCTACCTTTCAGTGTAACTTTCCTCCCTTCTTTTGTATTTTCCTCTCTTATTTTCACTTTCCTCCTTTCATATCATATTCACCACCTTTCCCTTCCCCTTCCCTCCATTCTTCATTGTTTGCTACCTTTCTTATCCTTTCTCGTGAAACTGCATTTAATAATCTTGCAACGAACCGCTCTTCTTTTTTTTGACAATCATTTCACTCTGATCGAAGAAAATGAAAGACATGAAAAAATCTGAGAAATCCAGAATGAATAATTTAAATGAATAAACATATCAATTATTTTTATATTACAATTTCATTAAATAGGAACACACTTCGTAGAAATTTACTGTTGCATTTACTGGAAAGAAATTATTTCTGTGTACAGCAGTAGTCCAGTCAATTGGTACTCAAAATGGTCCTATACGAGAAAAAATAGCGGAAGTTTTTTCTCAGTGGATTTATATTTTTCTTGAGGATGCTGAAGTCGAATTCGATGTCGAAGAAAAGTCATCATTTTCAAAACTCAATCACATTTATCATTTATTCAATGGTAAATTGGTATTCTTCGTTACTAGTTTCATGAAAATAGTTTCCATCGCTGATTTTACTGTCTATGATTTGTCCCTGTCCTCTCTGGGCGCTGTACAGTGCTTTCAGGCACATCAAATAATGCTGAGCACCAACAGTTACCAAGTCTTTTACTGCCTCTACCGATATACTATAGAACGTCCAAAATAACCATTATGATTTCTCGCTAGTGAAAAAAAGTTTATGTATCAACTAATTCACAGGATTAACGAGATTGCGTTGTGAGGCATTTTAATCTTTTTGATTTGTTTCTTCGTAGTCACGACGTATCTCCATTCCTCAAATAAAGTACTGAGTTTAGAAGACAAAGTGAAGTATAGATGAACATAGTGCAGGTGGCGCAGCTTCTTCTTGAGCTCTTTTCACATAAGTAGAAATAAATTTTTCGTATACGTGTTGCCTCTTATACTTATCGTGGACTTCAATTTGTGAGATACATTTAAGTTTAAAATATCTTACAATCGTGTTGCCTCTCATTCACTTCAACGAAAGATTACACAAACGGTGCCAAAGTTCAATCTCAATCTATCTCTAAGAGGCATTATGCACACGTAATAGAAATGAACATACTACAGCTACATATTATTTTACAATGAGTTCGTGATGTGGAAAAGTAACTTAACACAGACTGTCGATCTCGCACCAGCGCCTAATGTTGGTTTATTGCTGAAGACTAAATCACACCGCGGGGCGTGGTGCGAGTGATATTTCTGGTATATACGTCGCAATAATACGCAAGTTATAGATTTCCAAAATCTGCTACAAGGTTCTGCACATCATGCGCGAATTATCGATATCACTATCGTTTTCTTGGGAATTATATAGTTTATCGCAATCGGAGATTTTCAGTAGACAAAGTTTGGGGGGACTCCATAATATATGGATAATAAAAGTATCTTTAGAATTAGAGTTAAATGAGATGAGATAGCAGGAAAAGAGAGCAGGATAAATTTTGTATAAAAACCGCATAGAATCATTTGATGTAACAGCAAATTCAAAACACACAACTCTAAACACGCCATAACCTTGAACGTCCTATTCTATGATTTTCAGGTTAATTCATTTAAGAGTCGAAACATACATACAACTACTCACACATACGCATGTGCATATTGAACTTAATGAAAATTGGAAGCGAAATTCACATTTCTTTGTGACAAGAATGGGCATTTTTTCTGTGCTACGTTCAAAATAATTATTTGCTTACTTCATTAGATAAAAAAGTATATTTGGAATGAAAGTATATTTGCATATGAACAAGTAATCTACGATTTCTTAAGAGCACAGTATTTCAGTGCATAGTTGCATAAACGCATATCAGTACTTTCATTCTGTTCCAAAATAGTGGACCAATTTACAGCAATTTTATTTACTACAACCATTTACAACTCGAACCCATCCCTCCTTCCGAAATCGGGCCAATCCGTTAGCGTCTGAAGGACATTTTTGGCGCATTTACATCTGAGACTGTAGACAATTAACTTAAACGCGTCAGCTTACAGTTAACGAGTAGGAGAGCGTAGTTAAAATTGCGCCGAGGGAGTGGGGTCTATTAGAATGGCGATGTTTATTCATACGTATTTTGCATAGCTAACCATTGCAGGGGGAGATGCTTGCTTTGGATTCCCAGCAAAATTAAAATGCGTGCATGCGCATATGCAGAACGCCCCTCGCGAGGCAATAAAAGTTTCCTCTGTCGACGCGAGCCATTCGTCCCCAGCCACCTGCTTGTTTCGTGTCAGTGCCAGTACTCGACATTTCGCTGTCAACGATAACATCACTCTGCATCCGCAGACAGAGATGTTTGTTTGTTTCCTATTCATTGACAATACGGGGCGAAAAATTATTAAAATATGTTGTTGTTTGCTGACGGTTGGAGGACAATTTTATAATACCTTCTAACAAAATGTAACTAGAAATAATATGCACGACATTCAGCCAAAAACTTTAGTTTCCCAATATAATGTCTATCTATTGGGAATACTGTTATGAAATTTGAATAAATTTTACTTATTTTAAATGTTTTGATAATTTTATCAACATCCCGTTAGGTGAGAAATAGTGCTGGTGGTATTTGATTGAAGGTACATTTTCACGATGTCATAACGATTCACTTAGTATGAATTCTGGGTTTCATAGAGATAAAAAAATGAAAATAACAATCTAAAATGAGATATCTCTACCTCGTAAATAACAAAAGTTTTATTTGTTATGATAGATTTATAAACATTTTAAAAACCAAGGAAAATGGTCTTTTATAAGCTAATATTGCCATGGATATTAAATTTGTAATCATAATTTTTTTCATATTGAAATGTTGACATTTTTATAGTTCGTGTACCTTTCGTAAGATATATCCTTTTTGTTTTCGGATGATTGCGGCAAAAAATAGTTATTATATAATTATTTATCTGGAGTGGTACTGCACAAACGTTTATTGTGAACAATTTCTTCATAATATTTTCCTAAAAATCTTTGGGAAAAGGGTACACATTTAACATGAGTTAATTTTTTTATATATATATATATATATATATATATATATATATATATATATATATATATATATATATATATATATATATATATATACTTCTTTGCGATTTATATGTGTAAAATAAATAGTAGAAATTTATTTTGTTTCTAAAGAGAAATTATGTTTTCTTTGATGTGCCGGCAAATGTGGCTCTTGGTATAATCTGATGTCTGCTTCTGACGGGGCGGTTTTAGGATTCGAGTCTCAACGATGACAGGATTTTCGACACTGACTCCATATCGAGGTCGAATTCAGTCGTCTGGAGGAAAATTCTACCTCCGGCTGCTCTGATCGGTAGTTTTCCATTGTTTCTCCACTTAACACTAGACAAATGCCGAAACAATACCCTAACAAATGTGCTGCATGCAATCTTTCTTTCTTCTTCTTTGTCCTATACACCCCTTACTTCAACACACGTTAACATGCACTGCACTACTACACACGTCGGGGCACCAGGCAAGAACTTAAGAGTGTGTCCCGGCTGGGGCGGTGCCTGCTGGGGGGAGATATCTTGTGGGGGAAATTCCCTTAAGTACACGTAGGGCGCCGTCGGATGTCGCCAGCCAGCGCGAAGATCATCGCTACCTCTCATGATGAAAACATTCCTCACACTTTCTGAGGTGAAGACTAGTAGTTGACCGCCCAGAATCACTAACCAAGCTATCTCTTTTCTGTACTTTTCTAATGAAACTAAAATTTCATTGCCACAAACTTTGCCACAAAGACAATACTTTATTTCTCTATTCTTTACAACGTACGCATGATTTTATTTACTAGTGAAATTAACTCAAATTCAGAATTGCATTTTTTTAGTCACTGCGAATTTGTTTCATAATTACAAAATATAATGTTCAACAAAAATCTCAAAATACACAAAAACACTGCCTGAATTTCGCAAAATCTACTGATAATATATTAAAATTGTAAATAACCTAATTTCAAAACCCGCCTTTGAATAATATTTTCTATTTTTTTTAATATTTATCTTCAATATTATAGTTAAAGAAAAACGCCGAAAAAATTTAACTTGGCATTTTTCACAATTTTTGAAATATCAATGTTTTCAAAGAGACTAGTGTCAATTTTTTAAGCGTTCTGTATGATATTCAATGACAAAGTATAATAAAAAAATGAAGCCATTTTTGAAAAAAGTTTGAAAATGTTTTCGAAATTCAAATGCCTTGGGGAAAGTACCTCCAAAATCAAAATATCCGGTTCAAACTCGAAGGGTATTGTGTTCCTAGTGTGTGGTTTGTGTGAACTGTTTCGACAGACAAACAAATGTTTTGTCCAGCAATAAGAGTTTTTCTGTCAAAGATTGGCGATTTTGATGTACATTTACAATACTTTTTCTTCTTACAAATAAAGGCGAGTGTTCTTACGATATAAGGCGTGACCAACGGAGTTGGTTTCAGTGCATGAGTCCCAGCTAATGACAAAGCTGCGATCTCTGGTCTCCGTAAATAAAATAAAACTGCAATAAAAATAAAATGCTACTAGCTCGGAAGCATGAACCTTGATTTTATTCTTGAATAAAAATAATTTTCTCTTGTGTAATAAATCTCTATGAATACATTCCTGTTTTTTTTCAATAAACGTACAAATTTCATAAATCAATGCGTGCTTACCTGAATGTTCGAGGTGGGTAGAACGTGTGCGGACTCAGCGCTCCGGTCCGAAGAGTCGCGGGTTTGAGTGCCGCCATTGGCATAGTGGTTAATCTCGTCTTTCATGCATGAGTGTTGTCGCGGATACTCATGTGAATATACTGACCACTGATCGAAGAGCCCGCGTATGTTTCTAGTGAAAAGGTCAATGTGTGGTCCCATGAGGGACATCTTAACCTTTACACTAGACACACACGTGCGGGCGCCTCGCTCTGTGGCAGAAGACTCGCAAGGACCTCTGCGTGTATGTGTATCCTCTTCAGACCCAAGAGTACGATTTTTTGTTCACAAACGACTAACTTGTTTCCCGCACAGTTCTTATTTATTGAATTGACGAGGGTCACTGGTGGCTACAATGGGCAACGTGGAGGTTTACACTCAAGTTTACGTCTGGAGATAAAAATACTTGCATTATGTCACGCAAAATAAATGTCGAAACGAAGTTGCACATATGCGTGCTTCTGAGATGAAGAAGGAGCACGTCGTAATGGGGTTTCTACTAGTATATTACACTACATATTTGAACAATATTAACATTACTATTCATTATTCTTCATGTCTTCCGGGCTGATGGGCCGTGGTCCAATTGGCATTGAGATACCAAACGTTTCGCCCACGACTGCGACCAAAGCCAATTGGACCACGGCCCATCAGCCCGGAAGACATGAAGAATATTGACTCCGGCCGTGAAAGCCTACAATGCTGTATTACTATTCATTACAGAATTTATTGACATTTCAGCCCAACAGAAAAAGAGAACGTAAAAAATGTATTACACCGCATTCTAATGCAATTGTTTCAAGAATGTCTCTTCACGAAGCAATCTACATAAGAAAAAAATAAAATATTACAAAGTTGTAAATATGAGAAGAACTGTGCCAATCTATTCCAAGTCGACTTCAAAACCAGTAACCAGCGCCGACTACCTCCTGTGTTTCGAGAGGTCTTCCATCGTGATTGCCAGCTGGAAGCGCCTCCGCGGCTGAGGTGGATGCTGCGCCAGTCGAGTGTGGTTCGCCGCTTCACCCACCTGCATCGCCGATGGAAGGTAAACATCACCACGCCCGCGATCGAAGTCACCACGAGGTTTCCCGCGAGGGTCACCGCTCTCAGTCTCAGACTGGAACAGCTCACAAAAAATGGCGAATAAAATGTCCGTAGAAGATATACCATTGGATAGAAAACCCTTTCAGCTACTCTTTCTTCTATGTTTATTCCGCATGGATGAGAAATTGTAATGAATATCTCCACCTTATTATCTGTGATTGGATGCGCCACTATACGAGTCAAATGCAAATGCAAATTCAAGTCTATTCATTTATTTATTTACTTTCAGTAAAAATAGTTTAAAACTGCTGGAAAATTGTGTGCGGACAAACACAATCTATTCATATTTTTGTGAGTTTTGAAACCCCTCCCCCTTCTTCTTCAGTAATGTAAGTTAAATTACAAAAAAAAGAAGGAAACGGTTTGGGTAGAATTTGATTGTAAGGCATATTGTCTCTCATGTAACAGTGGTCGTTTCTTAAGGAAACAATAGAAGGAACGTCTTTCTCGCTTTCCAGACGAAGAACTTTGAACAGAGTCAATATCTTCAATTCTGTCATCTGGTAGTGACTCTTCTACATCTGGTGCTAAAGGAAAACAATAATGAATGTAATTTATGCCTAATACTTCAAGAGTGCCATAATCATTAATGATGTCTTTTCAAATCAGTTAGTTACCTAAAGCAATAATTGAGGCTAACTGTATTATTTAGTAAGAAACGCCAGGTTACAATTTTTTTGGCGAAAAATATTATTTTATACTGCTAATATTGAAAACCATAACCTTCACACTTGCTATATAGAACGAAATTAGACTAGAGCAAATTCAGTGTAATATGCATTGTTTTGGGATTACATCTACATACAAGAAACGTGATAAGTTTAATTATACTACACTGAACAAAAGGTAGGTAGAATGAGTGTGGCAATTATTGAAAGTATTACTACTAACGTAAAAATATTATTTTCTACGTTGAACCCAACTTAACATGCTGGAGGCTATATATTCATTCGTTGGACCACCCTCCGAGGTATGTGTCTCTGAAACAGCCAAATTAAGCACTTCTTCAGCACGAAACATTTTAAAGTTATTTGCTAACTGGATTCTGATGTAACTACTAATAATTTAAAAGTTATTTAATAAACGTAAACAATCCTAAACACGTACACATACATTCAGACATACTTCTTAATGTACTTGAGTCCAGGATTGCCAGGTTGGGCGAATTCCGCATTTGGGGCTGGAAAACGGTCTTTTCTCGCAGGACAAGAATTGCTTTAACGGAATACCGCCCAACGGGCATAAATGCATAAAAATATGTGCCGTTTCGGGCGGGTTTTCAAATTATAACAAAATTTTCAAAGCACCACAACGATGTTGACAGTGAGTTTGATTTTTTAAATATTTTTCCATTATACATGATTTTTTGTTAATTATTTGGTGACTTGTTCAAAATTACTTTGAGAAGTGAATAATACTAGTTTTTATACTTCTAGTACACATTTTTTTCTAAAAGTCATGCTCATTTGTTGTGCACATCATGCAGAACACAATTCAAAATTTGTCATCTTTTGGAAGTACAGTTTCACTACCAGCATTTTTCGATGAGCCATAGGGAGTAAGCATGCACATTAAATAAGCATTTATGTGGTAATATTTTTATGCGCGGATTTTTAAGAGGAGCAAGGAGAGTGAAAATGAGAAAGCGGGGGAATTATTTTATCCTTTACAATATTTATTCCATATGCTGTAGTAATAAGAATAGTTATAACTAATTTTTAAACATTAAGATATAATTCATTATTACAAAAAGTTAATTTTTTTACATAAATGTTATTATTAATTACAATGTTCACAAACCAAAAAAAACAACTAATCAACAATTTCATAAGGGAACTATCTCAGAAAATTTCTCATAGTTATTTTAATGCAAATTCATATTTCCCACTTGGAATGTCGAATATTTCTTACTGGCGGAATTAGACGGTTTTACATCCATCTAACGGCGCGTGGTGGTACAAAGCAACTGGCAAGCCTATTTGAGTGATGAAGAAATTATTTTTGAAACTGACGAGAGAACGTTTGGCAAAGGAAATTGGAAGAGAGGTAAAACAGCGAAATAGAGAAATGCGTATTTTAGGGAACTAAACGCATCATGTCTGAATACTGTTTTTAAATATTGTTAAAAATAGAAGCTCAGAGATTATTTTAGATGTTATAAAATCTTTGACAAGGTGGGAATCACTGTGATCTAGAATTGATGGACATCTTATAATCGTCTAAACGACGAAGGCCGATAACACCTTTTCTTCAACTACTCAGCTTTTCAATGACACCCATACAACTCTAAGCGCTTAGGGTATAATTAAAAATTAATTGCTTTGGCGATTCGTTAAAGATCAGTATTAAATCTCATCTTTGTGAATACATGTAGAGAAAATAATTATGAAGAAAGCTTTGAAGTTTTATGTGTCAGTTTATTAAAAGTTCCGTTATGATAAATACAAATCCACGAAATATGTCAGTACCAGAATTTTATTTCTGTTTTAGTTTACATTTGTTTATTATTTTAATTATAAAGTGAGTAAGGTAGGCCAGAGATTCGGAGAACAGGGCAAAGTCTGAGGCGGAGATTCCCTAGAACAGATAAAAGTGGAAGAGGACGGAAATAAATCAATTCCTCTTCCTGTCTAATAAATAATTTAAATATATAAATACCCAAAATCGCGAGGTGTTCGGCCTAGTCTATCGACAACGAACAAATTGTTGCTCGAAATATGCGCGAACACCGAGGAATCGGAAAAACCCATGATCAAAATTCATATATTCGTTCTTCGGCATATGAACAATTTGTTTACTTTTGTAGCATGTATTATTTTCAAGACTTTTGTTTTGATTATTTTTTCATTAATTAATTATTAATTAATCATTATTCATAATGTTTGTTACTTGACAATTTATTGTGGATCACATATTACAGTTTGGTTTTGTTAGCAGCGAAAATTGTGTGTGATTGTTTAGTGAGTCCATCTCTGTAACGTTGAAAAACATCCAATTAAATATGTGAATATTTAAGTTTGCTTCTAACTGGAAAATTAAATCATCGCAACGCATATTGGGTTGTGATTTGCTTTAACTACGCTATGGAAGTTTTTATCAGTTCCAACAGATAAACCAACGAAACGAAGTCAGTGAAACGGAACATTGGTAATGAAATTCAGTTATTACTTTTGACGCAGATGGAAATGTATACTGCATTGACGTATTTTTGTAATTTCACGTGCGGTAGGTAGTGGGAATTTTTTTGCTGTTAAATGATATATTTTCAGAGTTTGCGGGAAAGACTCTTTCGGAGATGAAATTGATGAAATTTACATTGCGAAGGACTTGGTAAAATAAAGAGGAAGACCTCGAATACGTCATTTCATTTCAAACAAGGCAGCTGGTAGAGATTGAATTTTCTTGTGGTATAAATATATGATAGTTAAATTAGTACTTAAAAAAGTTAATATCAAACAGTTCAGTAAGAACTAATTCACTTATCTCATTAAATAAAAAACGAAATCACGCGAATGAGTGTAAGATACGAAGGGAGTAAAGAAAAAACCTAACTTAAGACAGATCCGTAACAATGAAATAAAACAAGTAAAAAAAAGAAAATGTAAATGAACCAATTATTAATACAGTTTCATAACAAATATGGAGCGTGCGTTTAATAAACTGAATCTGAAATCGTTGATGCAACCTCACAGGTTCCGAATAAAATGAAAATAAATGAATGTAATAAAACTTGTATATTTGAAGCTACTGACGTTTTTAATTGTAGTTCGACCAACTTTAGCATCATTTAGGAAGCGTGTATCGTGAAGTTGTTTATTTTTTCGAATTGGCTGCAAACGTATTAATGAGATAACGCACATTGAAAATTACCCTGCGTTATTTTTCGTAAAAAAGAATATCACTATGTGTTTGAAAATGTGATTTAGAGATAAATGACATAAATAGAAATCGGAATTACCAAACGAAGTGAATACTGAACGGCACGTGCACACGCCTTTCGTCCCGGTCATGTTTCTAAGCTTTTCAGTTATACGAATGAATTTTTATTGCCTGATAAAGGTACTCCACTCTTAAATATAGTGAACATATACATTTACTTTTCAGTGAAATTGTTCATGCAAGAAACTCTATATACGAGTTTTGCTTGATGGATCTGGTATTTGAATTAATTAATTAATAGTTAATCAATTATATGAGTCATCATTGCCAACAATATTGTTTATTGTTGGTAATGACGAGTCATTTGTTTTTGGCAATGACGACTCAAATAATTATTTCATTGTACATGCCAACGAAACCTCACCACAATACCAATAATTAATAATTACTTAATATAGATCCTCGTTTATCAATTAACTATGGATAATAAAAATAATTACTGTCATCATCGAACAAAAAAGTTTAATGTTACAATTTTGTATTATCAATACGCTAAATTTGCGGTTACATCGTAGCCAAGGAAATTAAATTATCAGTTCTATAAGTGATTGTAATATTGGTATCCAAATCAAATACGTATATCTCATTAGTTTTAGAGTCATATATCAAATTGTCATACAACGACAACAAACATTTCGAAAATGAAAGGTAATGATTCTTGAACTGTCTGTAATAGTCCATCATATTCTCGCAATTTTTGTTTCAATTCACGCTCTACGTTTTGAATTGCACAGTCTCATTGGCGGTATCTACGTCTGGAATTTGTCTTGTTCCCACTCATCCCAGCAGCCCGGGTTTGCGTTCAAGTAGCTCGCGCGCGGCTCGCGAGGTCAAAGTGCAGAATTCTCTGCGGGGCTCCCCACTGCCGGCTCTCTTCTTAACCTCCGACTGACTAGTGATTGGCGAGACCTCCCCCCACCCCGCCACAGCTTTCAGGGGCAGTCCACGTGCTCCCTCGGACGGACAGTCCTATGTTGATAACGAGCGTTGAGTGTTTGATAATGACCTTTGCACAATGGGTTCACCCTTCACGGATGTTGGCGCATTATTTGGAAGAAACTCTTGGCAACGACCTGGCAAGTCGTCTGTGTCTACCTGCCTTCACGAGTTGTGGCCCTGTCCCTTCGCGATCTCGAACAATCCTTCACAGGATGTCAGCACCTCACCGCTCCACGCCGCTGCCTTCGCTCTCCTCAACACATGGCACTATACGTCCGTTCCCTTATCATTGTATTTGCGTTCATGATATCAAAATAATCGATTTTCAATAAGCTCTCAAGTAATAAATATTTGCACTGCTATTCTCGTCTCTTCAGTGCCCTTCCGAGACAGAAACCAAAACCATAATCAAAATAATGACTTTTGATATCAGAATGTGGGGAAGAGCAAGAATATTTAATCTCTCAAATATACCAAATTTCAAATAAAAACAGTAAAAATATCCGATAAAATGTCTTTAATAAAACGCAAGGCTTTACGGACAGTCTTGAATAAATATATTGAATCACAGTTCTACCAACCTTCAACGTCTGTAAAATCACACATATCCTCTATCCCTCGGTCTCATAGACAACTGTGAAAACACTCACTGTATGACCTGACTTGCAAATGTTAAACTACACTACAGGTCTATATGATTCTCTTAACTGCACTAAACCATCAACTCCGAGTCGTAACCAATTCAGTGTTTACGTTCTTGTTGCAGACATAAATAACATGAGGAAAAACTTCGCCTCTACCAATTTATATAAATCCTTATAGTAATTTTTCACTGTAGCCAACATTTTTATTGAAGGTGTAAGAACATGAAAAGAAATTGTAACCCTAGTATTTTTTGTTATGAACCTCAAGGGAAGGTTTGGAGTATGCAAAATGAGAGAGCGTGAGGAGAAAAATCGACACTGAGTTGTTGGCGCCGCCAGAGGGGCGTTCGAAGAGGGGGGCGCAGGGGGTGGGGGCGATCGACGCGAGCGAGGCCGTGTGCGACTGACAGCTGAATGACGGGTGGCGCGAGGGGGCCGACCCCCTCGTTAGGGGATGGGAACTGCGGAGAGGATAGGGATTTGCGAAATAGTTGGTGAGGTTTCAAAAAATTATAGCACTGGGACATTTTAAAATGGAGGGGGATGATAAGAGAAGCACGCAAACGAGACATGGTTTTACGAAGAATTGACATACCAAATAACTGTTACTTACATAGTTTAGAAAACAAGGTTTATCCTAGCAGTTTTGAATTTTAACCCACCACCGCGCTCTCGGGCGGTCTTTGGACCGTCCTACGAACACATTTGCTGGGAAAATCTGTCAAATGTATAAGAAGCCACTGACAGGTCAGGGATTTTAGTGACATAATTAGACATTAAGAAGTATGCCTTAGTTGTTTCTTTTAAACATCATGCGTGAAATTTAATTTCGTTGAAAAGTAAACGACTTTCTCTAGCTGTCTTTAAACAAACTCTAAAATAGAAACAAAATGTAAATATCAGTATTTCGTGTATTCCGATTGATTGATTCCGAATGCATCAACTAAAACAAGATTATTAGTCACATAAGCGTAGCGCATGTTCTTTCCTCGGGAGGTAGCGGTGACATCCCCCCAGGAAGGTGACATCTGGTACCACGTCAGATAGTGGGGTATCTTCCACCAGCGGGGTCCCAGGCACCGTCCCAGCCGGGACAAGCTGGAAGCTTCTGGCCGTTCTCCCGGCATATGTGGTAGGGTTGTGCATGTAAGTGTTATTGTAAGAAAGGGGAGATAGTAGGACAAGGAAGAGGAAAGAAAGATCGCGTTCGGTGGCAAATTTGTTAAGGTTAAATTTGTTATTTGTTTCTGCTCCTGTATTCGTCTGGTGTTGATCGGGGAAACCACGGAAAACTACCGATCAGAGCAGCTGACCGTTAGAGTTCTCCTCCACCGACAGAACTCGGCTTAGCTCTCTAGATAGATCCCAAGGTCTAGCGTTCTGAGGCGCTGCGATGAGATCAATTGATGTTTTGAGCCACCTCTCCCGGCTGTGTATTTCAATATTTCACGGAATTTGTACTTTTAGTTCATCAAATGTATTATGGATTTATTATTATTATTATTATTATTATTATTATTATTATTATTATATAGGATATAGGCCATTACTGACCACGCTACACGATTAACGTGTGTAATTCTTACAGGATCAGCTTTCTGGCTGTATCCATGGATTACGACAAGGTTGTTACGCCTTGAAGTGTGAATTATGAGATGATAGGTTGATGATAGGTGAAGGGACAATCATGGATTAGAAGGTGATAGAATATTGGTGAAAGGTGATCGTGGACTTTTTGAATCATCCCAGCATTTGCCTTATGACCGAGGGAAACCACGAAAACTCCGGTCAGGATGGCCGGCCCGGGAATCGAACCCGGACCTCCCGATTACGAAGTCAACGCGCTACGCACTGAGCCACTTCGCTCGGTATTATGGATTTATTAATATTACTTCGTATATTTAACCCGCGAGATATCTCTTACTGTAATGGGTGGGGAAATCATAGCCAACGAAGAATTGTGTGTGGATTATGTTGAAACCTTGTTTGTAAAGATGAAGACTAAAAATCTTGAACAACCTGAAGAGATTTACTTGCTACGATGAAAAATGCTACGATGAAGAGTAACGAAATATAGAACGATTACTCTCTTGCGTGAAAATATATTTGCACCAATGCGCTGGATTCATCAGTACCTTTTCCAGTTCTTTATTTTTATACAAGTAGTGTCATTTTGGGGGTTAATCTTGCTCATCTTATGTCAAGTCTTTTAAAAAGCTCAAAAAAAGATGAGCGGTCTTAGAGCCGCTGCCCAAGCTAAATCTACAGTAACTGACGAGCGTGGTTCAGGTTAACTAAGTGAATTGTTATTTATGTGACGAACTTTATAACGATTATTGAGCTTACCACCGATCACCGTGATTCAGGGACCTAGATTGGCAGCCTGCAGCGGAAACGTTAAAACATTATGTGAAAATAAATTAGAGAATGCATGAATAATCCTTGAACTTTGATAGGAACATCATATTATAGATAGTTACGAGAAATATCCATGTATCATACGAGCGAATTTTTTTTAATTCAGTTAATCATTTGGAGTTAATAATTAGAGAAATATTAGGTTATACATTGAATTACATTGTTTCTAAGAATTGAAAATGTATTTCAATGACATATAATATGGTTACAATTTATATTATCAGAAAAATTTAAGCAAAGCGTGATATACCAGTCACACAAATGTTTATTAATCATAATGGGGTTAAATCTTAGAATGACAATTTCAAAATGCAAAAGTACGTTAAATGAATCACAGAATAAATTTATTTTATAAAATTAAAAAAAATACCGATGAATTACTTAGTATGAGTTTTATTCAACGTAATGTGACTTACGAGTCGTGATCATCAGGGATTATGTATTAGAAGGAATATAAGACTGATGGACAGGAAACATTTATTTACTTTTCGAAGAATATCGGTCTGTGAAACGATGAAGCTCCTAGTCACAACGGCTAGTTTTTTTAAAAAAAATATTGGTTGCTGATGATAGTATATCAGAATTCATTGAATTTTTCACATGTATTTTGTTGGCACGTGAAACAAAACTCATACTTACTGAACAATACTTATTCTAACTTAACAATATGGGGCGATGGTCTAACTTAACGGAGAGTGGCGGTAGCATTGAGTAGAAGATTAGATCTCAACTGAAGACTCTATGAACGAACACGCGTTCATTGCAGCATTAGCGGAATGAGTGGCACGAAATACAACCCCGTGCGCCTGTGAAAAGGCTCTTCCGTTCGAGAGAGCAACCCCCCGTGGCTCGCGCTTGCTGTTGCGCCTCTGTTCCACCCTCCACGTTTGACACTAGGCGCCTCTCTGACGAATTTTGCGAACTAACGACGGTATTCCTACCCTGATCTAGTCACGTTTAATTATGATTTTAACCGGCTTAGGTGGCTAAGGGCATCAATTGACGAGAATGTGTCTCTGGCCGGAAGGTGCTAGCGTTAGAGTGATGATGGTGTCACGATTTTTGATACTTGATAGCTAGGTCGAAATTTCGACATTTAGATAGCTAGGTCGAGTTTTCTCGCTGTCTGGAGGAACCAACAAGTTGGGCCTCTGATGCGTTTATCTTTGGGCGGGATTGAGTGAAGGACTTCTTCGGAATAATCCGCATCACATATTCGGAAGTCCAGACGAGCACCATGAATCTCCTGTCAGGTTGTGTAAGTTCCGGCGGTACTCACGAATATATCAAGGTACAAACAGTGAGGAGACGAGTGGGAGGCTGCGAGACTCTCGGTATTCGTCCGGGTGGCCCCGGTTACAAAATAACAAAACTTAAGACACTTTTTAAAATTGGGAACAAAAACCAAATTAAAAAAATACACGACAATTTCTCTTTTGTCAGCTTTCCCAAAAATATTAGAGAGGTTTTTCTATACGTGGATGGAAACGTTTCTCTGAAAATACAAACGTTTTCAGAGTTACATCACGGTTTTAGAAAATCAAAATCTACAGAAACTGCCATTGCTTCTTTTCTTAAAGACGTTGCTGCATCAATGAACCAAAATGAATAGAAATTGGAATATTTTTAGTTCTTTCGAAAGCTTTTGAATTGAAGAATTCCATATGGAATTCATGGCTTTGTTGTAGACTGGATAATCTCGTACCTTATACGTTGATCTTAAAGATCAGAAATACAGTACTGGCACGAAAGGATATTTGCTTATATTTCCACTTCTCTGCCTCTTGAGATTGGGAGTCCGGAAGTAACGCGCGAAACAGTTCTGTTCGCCGACGACACAAATGTTCGTTGAAAAAAAAAGAAACAGGAAATAGTACAAATACAGAAGTTTCAAATTGGTTTCATAATTAATAGTTAACAAAGGAAAAACATTGCATTTCAAATCAGCAATCGTATGCTACATTGCAAATGTACAATATGCAATTAGCTGATATTGAAGTAATAAAATTTTTAGTTATCTGAATTCAATCATACCTCAAATGGATTGTACACATCAGAGAATTAAACACTAAATTAAGTTCATTATGTTACGCATTCACAATTCCTTCAAATTCTGACAGCCTTCAAGCATCTCGTCGCGTGTATTTTGCAAATGTGCATTCCCGCCTGAGATATCACATAATTCGGGGGTAAAAGTAAAGTAAAGTTCTGAAACAAAAATTCCGTATTATTATGTTCATATGTCCATGGAAACGGTTTCTCCAATTATCTTGAAGTAGTTGGACTCTACGTTCTCATTGCCCCAAAATTAGTAATTCAGGTGTTAAAAATAAGTGCCTTATAAACATTTGGTTCTGATGTTCTTCTTACATTCTCTGTGATAAATGATGTTTTCTCCGTTTGTATTTTCTACAGCTCAATTTCGCATTAACAGCTTTCTATGAAGTTAAGGTTTCCTCAGAATAGATACCTTTCTTCTACATTCCAAAAACGTTTTAAATTAGCTTGTTTAGTTTGTTCGGCCAGCGCTATTATGGTAAAAAAGGCAATGTGAAATGCAGTTAATCGTATTAAAATACTCTTGAACAAGAAAAATTCACTTCATTTCTTCGCTTACTATTGTACCATTCCCCAATGAAATTATTTTATGTTACTGTTGTAGATAGACGAGTAGTAAATTAGCAATACACATTTCAATACGTAATTAATATTTACAATTTCTTCTTAAAATGTTATAAAATTTATTTTATATTGATTCTGAATGTTTAAATTGTTACGTGAATTAAACTATTCAAATAATTATAATTATTATATTCAAATGCAAAGAATAAATCTCTTGCAAAATGCTTAATGTTATTTATTTTTCAGTGTTTGCTTGCAGTGTTTTCAATGTATATTAGCAAACTTCCTTTGCACAACCATGGATTAAAAGCATGGAATTTTGTTTCTATTATCAATATAATTTTGACTATTTTTAATAACCAGCATTCTAGGTGAAGTTCCCAAGACTCAAGACGTAATCTCTTGATCAGCCATAAACTTCCCTCAAAGCCGGTCAGCCTTTGCGATCCGATGGGACGCATAGTAGACCACACTAGATTCCAACACACCTGCGTATTCCTCTGATCTGGGATCGGCTTTCCGAAGAAATTTCAGCTGCGACGGCTGTAACCGGGCGGCTGGAATAATCGATGTTATTTCTTTCGTAGAAAGCTAGATTTCACCGGAATTATTGTAATGAATGTGATGAACATTGATACAAATTTGCAGCTGCCGCAACTGTCTCTTATTTGCTGAAATACTCGAATGTTCAATATCACCCTTCAAATTTTCGTTACAAACTATTTTAATACGTTTCCGTCGAATTCTGAAAACCAGTCACGGTTTTTCAATATTTCAATTAACATCTTCCATATTACGCGTTTTCAACAAAACTCAAACCGCTACATGTTGTTTTCCCAGTACAGTCACCTGCTTTTCTCTTACCTCGTCTTCTCCTCACTTCTTACACTCTCCGGGATCTCGTAACGAGGTACTGTGGAAGGAGATGGAGAAGGAAGGATTCTTTGACGAACTTTTCCGTAAGAGAGAGCACACGCAGAAGACAATTTAAGCGGGGCCAGGCACGCTAGAGGAAATAAGAGACAAGCGTATCATTATGGCCGCGTTGGGATCCGTTAAGGGTCCTGAGAACGGCGAAACAGCCATTCAAAGTTAAATGAAACTCGGAACCTCCTTTCCCTGATGCAGATAATTCGAGATGTTTGCTCAACCCGTCTCCAGGAGAAAGGACTTAGAGATTGGGGGAGATATTTCCAAAGATAAAACGAAAAATAAATATTGATACACTGAAGTGCTAACGTTGTTAAGATGAGAAAGAAGGAAAAGACAACAAAACATAAAACGAAGAATTTTATTTTCAAATTTTGCATATTTTTAGGAAGACGTAGTAAGTGTGAATAAGCAATAGTTTTAATAATCATTTGTTTTTATAACAATGTGCCTTGAATCGCAGCCATTCACTTTCCTTTATTGGTAAACATTTATTTTCAAAGGACAGTAGGTACTAGAAAACCTAATAAAAAACAGCTACAGAATGCCACAGCATTTGTCGCGCTAGTTAAATCTCCTTAGTCTAGGCTAGCTTTTTGGCATTGCCCCATCGTATTCCCAGTTGTTATTTGGCAGTCACAAAATATATTTTTTACATTTCCTTAATTGTTTTGTATCCCAATAGAAGAATGTCTCAGATCTCAAAGGTGAATCATTGCTTTTCTGCAAAGTCACATAGTTGTTTTTGCTTATCATTTTTTCAATGCATATTTTTTTGGCAGCCTTGATAGATTTTTTTCTTAACACGTTTCTCGCTGTATGTTTATGTATTAAACAAGTGATATATTAAAAAATTACTTTCGCATTTTTCAACGAGTTAGTTAAACTTGTACTGTTTTCTTCGAATTGCACAACATCGAAAGATTTTCTACATCGAAAAATACGTGCGATTACGTTAAGATACGATACATTACGATTTAAACGTGATAATGGACAGGCCTAAATATAAGAGAACATGGGAGTGTCCGTCACGCTATTGTGCTTGTGACAGTTTCGAAATTTTTAAGCATTCTAAAGACGAAACTATCACTAAAGGTTCAGAATTGTTTAAAGATAATTGTTTCTTTAATTAATTAAGTTTTTAGTAGTGAAATAGTAACTCCTCTAAACTAAGATAGCCGGGAAAACATTATGCTGGAGTCTATCGTTTCCCCTCTTGGTATATCATTGTCAAAGTGTAGCGCCTGATAGTATACGCCGCAATACTTCTGTGATTAGCGGGACTGCATACATCACTTTTGCAGGTGCCTTCGGTCTTTCAGCTTCACCGACCAAACAAAAATTATTATTTTATGTATATTTCTAAACACAATGGGTGAAACTCATGGCCAAGAATAGGGATATGAGAAATAAGGTTGCAGAATGCAATTATCAGATGCAAGATTTTCGTCTTATCGTCGTATGTTTGTGTCACATTATACAATCAAGGTTTCATGCTGAATTACCTTCACGTCCATATAAATGGTCTGAAATTATTATTTATCTTCTTATATACACTCTGGAAACAACGGAAAAATATAATCGTTTGCCTCCGTTAAGGAAAAGGAAGATCATAAAATCGTGTGTGTAGTTTCAATATTGAGCGTACTGTTTGATATATCACCAGTTCACCGACAATTAAAACTTCAAAGCAAATTACACACGTTTTTCCTGTATCTTCCCGCCACAGCCTTCTCTCAGAAGCCTGTCCTCTACAGCCCTCCATCCGTAGCCTTATTTCTTTTCCACCCTCCTTCTTTCTATAGCGTAGACCATTATTTCGTTTATAGACTTCTTCCACCTTTAGCCTCCTTTCCTTTATAGCCGTCTTTCCTCTGGGGGTATTTCCCCATTGGCATCCTCTCTATAAAATGTATCCCCGTATGGACTTCTGCAGTCTTTCCTCTTCAGACTTCGTGCATATATAACCTACTCTCTATAGCGCGTAAAACTACTTTTCTCTGCAGCCTTTTTTCCCCTATGCATCCTTCTCTCTGTAGACTTCTTATTTTTTATCATTTTAGTAGTGTTTTCCAAATATTGTCTTCCCATCATGAGCCTTCATTTCTCAACAACCTCTCCTTTACATTCTCCCCGATTCACATCTTTCGGCTCCTTCATTTGTGTATTCCAGTGTTTTTTTCTCGTCCCATTTTCACACCTCTCGCGTTTCCCTTCTCCTTCCGTTCCGCCCTGCCTCGCCGAGGCGCTTTGCGTCGTGGTGGCCGCCATGCCTTGGCGCGTGTTTGCCTCCGCGCCGGCAGTCCCTCCGCCGGCCGCTGGCGCCCCCATCTGGCCGCCGCCGCCGCCGCCAACGCCCTCCTGTGACGTCCACGCGCTCTCAGGGGGTGGGCGCTTTCCAAAAATTTTGTGCTCTTCAAATGTTCCGAGCTTCAGATGCGCAGCGAACTAGCGCCACTCAATGTCCACTCCGGTTACTAGCGACACGGAGTTACCTAAATCCAAGACGGAATATTGCGCAAAATGGAAACTAACTACATTAAAGAAGGTTCTCTTATGGTTGGGATAGAGATTGTAGGCTTATGAATGCAAACTCAACTCAATGTTGTTAATGCTTACTCTTATAATACAACAAAGATGCAATGAATAATAAATAAAAGAGGTAGTGTTAACCAACGTATTGGTACCGGTTCTCATTATTTTAAATTTTGCGTGATTATTCCCAACTTCATGAACTGATATTACGAAAGTATTAAGTATAAGTAAGTACTTTCTTTCTCATTCAGTTTGTTATTATTTTTATAGTATTGATTATTTACTACGGTAGAGAAAACATTGATATTTTTACAAATATTTTTAAAATATCACTTATCATCCCTATATGCAGCAGTTGCTTAATAATAGTTTAATTGCTCCTTCTACTTCATTTTTTTCGCTCTTGCATTTTCAAGTCTCACGTGCTACAATTTTACTCCATTTAATATTAATTTCTTAACTGTTTTCCCGAATTCTTATCAAATCTATATTCCCCTAATTACTTCTATAAGCGAACATAAAACTCTCTACCACTCGGTGTATCCGCCTGATCTCTATATATCTCAACCTTGTTCTCACACGTCTGTCTCCTACCACTGTCTGCAGCGTAGTGCTCTTCTACTTTACGCTCTCTTTTTCGACAATACAATCGCAATTCACTTGTCTTATACATCCGTAATTTCCACTGAGCTTTCTCAAGTGTTTATGGAAATACATTTTATTCTCATATACTCCTTATGTCTTGTTTAATTCACCTTCTGACACGATATGTAAACAAACGTTGCTTACATGTCCTATTATTATTTATCAATAGTTTTTATGGCTTATTTAAATTTATCTCCAATATCAGACCCTGACTTCACCTTTCTGTGTCAAAGTTTAATTTTTGTCTTCATTGTTTTATCTCTTACGTCCAAAAGTGTTTAAAATTATTCTGAGATAAAATTGTATATTTCAGTACAGTGAACAGGAACATTTGTGGATAATTTTTTAACAGATAGGACCTTGTGACAAACAACCCTCTTTTTTACTAGAATGTGTTGAAATATATACAATAAATTTTGCGTTTTAAAGTTGTTTCCGTTTTGTACACAGTTTTCACACTTTCTTGAATACATTTCTTTACTTTTCTCTTTCACTCTTCACAACTTCACCTATATTTTGAAATTATTTTACCTTACTACTTTTCATTATTTCCTTATAATTATCATTGACAAACATAACTTTTTCCGCATTCGTTTCGTATTTATGAACTTGAATATTTTCTCCGTTGCACTATGAATAGCTTGAGTTGCAATTGACAGCACTTCGAACTCCCGCATTTGTTTTCTGCTATATTAATTTACAGATCCTCTCGCAGTCTCTTGCTTAAACAGTGATGATGGACGGAATGTTCTCGGAAAGGTAACATTAAACTTTCAATATTCCTAGTACTGAATGTTTTACCACCATGTTTCATGATATTTCCATTCTTTCTCTTTTTCTCATTACTAAACTATTTTCTAATTGTATTTTAAGAGAAATTCTACTTTGAATCTTGTTTATGCTAACGACAACTTGTTTAGATTGCAGAAATGTTAAATGGTTAATGTCAGGCTAAAATACGTAAAAGCGTTCACAATCTTTTGACTTGTCTTGGAAATTCTTACACAGTAATTAAAACCGCGACTTGATGCTACTAAAACAAGCTCTGAAATTGTCCAGTCAAATTGGGCGAAAAAGAACCCACTTTTGAAAATGTCCTCACCAAGCTGCATCTTTTATAAATTAATCATGTTATCACTCCATTACTCTGTATTATTTCGTATTATTTGCTACAAATAACTATGAATAAAACGTGATATTCGGTAACATATGTGACTCACATGGTGAATAATCAGGAAACATTAGGGAACATTCAAGGAAACTTTACGAAAAAATCGTGTAAACATTTCTATGCGATTATTTTACTATACAAATGTCCTATTTATGTGACTGAGAATTCACGTTCTACTAACGTGGTCGGCAAGTACACTCTATTTATTTGAGGAATTGAATGCTTTTTGATCAATATTGTTGCATTATGTATCTTCGCTTACGTCATCGCGCCTTCTGATTCCCCATCCGATAGAGCTTCCTCGAGATTTAGCTTGTGTGGTACATATCGGTTTCCCCATCCATCTTGCGGATATGGTTCGTGATCTCATATTGGATAAATTAGGCGATTACGCCCATCGCGCTCTGTTTTTTAAGAGTGAAAGGGAGCAGGACCATCACTAGAAAACATTTCCGCACACGCCAGAAGACTTCTGTGTCAAGTATCATGTATTATTCACGATCCACACAACCTATGATTTTAGTTGAGAGGGTGATGCATAGTATGCTAGGAAAACTCACCAAACCACAGGACATTGAAGATTCTTTTCGTGGTATTTGAACCCACAACCTGAATGTGAGTGAGTATTTGGAGGCAAATTCGTTGGAATATCTCGGAGAAAAGAATCATATTACGGCCCAGCATTCGCCATAGCCGTACCGCAGCCGGGCGTACATAAATAGCAGAGTCGCAGCAGCCCTTAGTTCCGTATGTCGCGCACTTGATCTTATTCACACTTACAAATCTTACCCGAAAAGGAGAGGAAATAAAGGAAGCATTTTTACGTCAAGTTACACGGTGTGTGGGGAGATTCCATAATATGCAAGCTTTACGCGGGTTTCGAACATTCATCCCGGATTTATGCTTACTTAAGGGAAACTTCTTTGGCGAATAGAAAGCATTCCCACTCAGATGTCTTAGAGCATCTTCTTATGTCACTACAGTCCCTCTGACCGGGAGGTTCTAGGTGGCAGGATTTTTGAATCTAGGTAGACAGCTGGGACGAATTCAGCCTCTGTCTGGAGGAGAATTCCAGCGGTCGACTGCTCTGATTGGTAGTTTTTCGTGGCTTCTCCGATCAACACCAATCCAATACTGGAGCAGTACCGTAACAAATGTGCCACGGACTGCGTGTAATATTTCCTTCCTCTTTCTTGTCTTATCCTCACCCCCTTACTTCCACACACTTACACTTGCATGAATTACACAACCACCTATGTTAAAAGACCAGTCGGGAGCTAAAACTTAATAGCGGACATAACTGTCCCGAATAGCGCGGAGCCGCTGTGGTGGGAGAAACCTGGCCTGAAAAACCCGCAGACTGACGTGTAGGTCGGTGTCGAATCTCGCCATTAGGCGGAGAAAGAATACCGTCACATTCTGTGACAAAAACATGCGCAACACATACGGAAGTAACAACCGTAGTGGGTAAGAAACCCGAAATAACCAGTCAGTCAATGGAACGCAAATGCTGTGAAAGGAATCATCCGACGCGGCGGTCCGCTCATTGTCAGGTGTGAGCGCCGCTGCGGGGCTTGGTGCGGCGTGGGGCGATTGAAGGAGCTCGCCGTGAATATTTCAAGAGGCTTCCTCGCAATAAAACGCCCGGGCGGACGCCCTCGCCTCGTCCGGCCCTGCACCGGTGAGTGGACCCCGCGAGCCCGCTCCCACGCACCCACGCTCTCACGCTCGCACGCTCCCATGCCATCACGCGTTAATGCTCTCACGCTCCAATACTCGTACGCTTCCATGCTCCTACGCTCTCACGCTCTAATGCTCTCACGCTCACATACTCTTACACTTTCACGTTCTCATACTCTCACTCTTCAATGCTTTAATGCTGTCATGTTCCTATGCTCTCACGAACATACGTGCGCCTTCACATTTACAGTTGTTCTCACGCTGCTGATCGAACACATAATGGTGAGGAGTGCGCATTTAACGTCTAAAAGGGCTCTAAAAATAGAAAATAGTATAAAAAATCATGCACTAAAAAACAAAGTTTAAAGGATAAAACTCACTATTTAATTCACTTTTTTCCAAGACTAGAAAGGCACCCTTATTTAAACAGTACAATATGAGAGGCATTTTATTACTTTTTACCTTGTTCGGCAATAGAAAAATTCTAATAAATTCTTAAACCTAATAATGACAAAAATTAGGACCTAAGTTTTAATTGGGCATTAATTTAGTATATAATTGGGATTTGAAAGAGAAATTTAATTCTTAGAAAATACAGAATCTTTCTTACCGTTCTTGGAAAAATATCTGACACAAAAGTATCTGTGGGATGTCGGATTTGTACGAAATGCGGCCTAGAAATAAAGCACCCAATTAACCAAACGTATTTAATTTGTTCTTATGGAACTATTGCACATGTATTCGTTTTCATAATAGTCTTCCAGAAAGCGTATGCTGTTCTGTAGCATCACAAGTCTCTTTCTCTTTAACTGTACCATTTACGAGCTTTAGAGACTAGAAAACTGTACTGTTACGTTTATAACTATTGTTTTCACAGTTAACACAAAAATGATTTTAATTTTATGTTGTTCTAATTCCAACAATAAACAACTACCGGCATAAAATTATTCAGCAGAACGCGGTTATTCTTGTACTTTGAGTATCACCTACGTAAATAATCTTCCATGCATATATACGCGGATCTGAAAGTTGAGCGTTTGAATCGTGGGAAAATAGTGGATGTTTTCTCCTTGTAAATATGGTGATGGTGTTGACGTCTGGTTAACACGTCTCATCTAAAAATCCCATAAACCTATGTGTACTTAGTCTCCTCTCTTCACTGTTCACCTTCCGTTATCATTGTACCATCTTTCATAAAGTGAAATACCAACAAACACAGTTGCACAATGCCTGGAAGAGGAAGTTTACATTACTGAAGTCAAGTAATCTTGTTATGCACTAAATATAATTATCAAATGTTTATAATTGTACAGTATTATGAAATGATAGAGCGGCTAATGATAATACAAGAGTAAGAACTGTATAAAGTTAGGTTATAAAGGTATTATTACCCACTACTGAATGTCTCACACATTTTTCTGCGGATAATTTAATGCAATAGAATTTGACCGTTTACATTTATCCCGTATACGTACGGCATACATGGTCTAACGAGTGCTACCTAAGGAACATAGTACTAACAATAACCATCTTCAAAGGTGCAGTGAACGACTTAAATTTGGGTCAAACTTATTTTTAAAATTTCACTAATGTGTAATAACAGTTATCAATTCTTATTCATTGGCATTTGCAGAACGTATAATTTGGGAGAGACATCAACGGAAATGATTTAAGAACTAGTATACCCCCGCGGAATATTATGGTACGCTTCTACAATTTATTTATTGATTTATTGAACTAGGACCACGCAATAGGCTAAAAATAGTCACGTTATGAGGTATCTACTCATGAATAATACAATCTGCCCGTAAAATGAAAACGCCGGCAGCCACGGAAATTGTGGCGATGGGGGCGGCGGAGAGCGGAAGTGGCGGGCAGCAATGTGCGAATTGCTCTCTTCGCTGGAAATGGAAATGTAGACTCGCGGGTTAGCTATGCATTTACACCCCAGTTTTGGAGCTTTACAATATTCCTCTCTCATGAAATTTACTGAGATTGTTTCAGTAAATCGTAAAATTAGTAAGATAAAAAATATTTAATATAGTTACTTGAACATATTGGGGAGCCCTCCTACCTTCCCGCAAAAAACATTCGTCTGCAAATCACATAATATCTGTTGCAATCCCAACCAAGAGATGGCTCAGAGTGTCAGCTGATGTCACCCAAGTCCCTCTGATTGCGAGGTCCTAGGTTCGAGTCGTAACAATGAATGCATTTTAGACACTAGCTTGTCAGCTAGGACAATTTCAGTCTGTAGGGGACTTCTAGTGGACAGCTGCTCTGATGGTTAGTTTCCCATGATTTCTCCCATCAACACCCGGCGAATGCCGGAGCAGTAACTTAACAAATGGGCCACTGACCGCGCGTGATCTTATCTTTCTCTTCCTTGTCCTATTATCATCTCTTAAATACACTTACATGTACTACACTACACTTACATGTCGGGAGACCAGTCGTAAACAAGAGATACCCGGCTGGGAGAGGGGGCGTTACCCCGCTGGTGGGGTATACCTTCTCGGGATAAACTTCGCTAGCCGACGGTTGGTCGGCGCCGGATCTCGCCGTACAGTGAAGGAAGATCACTGCCACCACCCGAGCAAAACATGCACTACGCTTACAGTAGTTGAGACGCAAGGAATCAGTATTAACCAATCACTCAATTCCATTAATTAATCTGTTTTTTTGGAAATATACCAGTTGCACGGTTTTTTTAAACATGGACATATTGCAGGGTTTATCTTCATCTCCTCTCGGGTCGTCTCAGCACTACATACATAATCGACCGAAACTTTTATTCGAACAATGACCAATCATTCATTATGTCTCTCTGATCGATTTACGAACAACGCTAAGATTGATCAAAAACCTGAATGATGTATGAATTTTAATAAATATAATAAGAAATGCAAAATTTTACAATAGAAGTTGAATAATTCTGTTATTCTTAGCACCTTATTCTTATAGTCATGAACAAAAATTGTACTGAACTTGTCCATTGCCCGCTAGATATCGATAAGTCTTCAACCTCATTTTCGCAAAGTGATAGTATCTAAATATATTCTTCATTTCGGGGATATAATTACTCGTTTCTTTCTTAGTATCCCCCAGAACATGACCGTTTTTTCGAAACATTCAGTGTTGACATGCACAGAATGTTAAAACAGAGTAACTTGGTGTAAAACGTACATGTCTTCATATCTTATGCAAAGAAGAATTGTACTTGTGCTCTTCCTTCATATATCCAACACGAATATCCTCTAAGTAAAGTTAGCTCTAAAATGGCAGTGGTGAGTTTCATTTTGTTTTCCATTCTATCTAGCTATTAAATCAATTCGGTTGTCAACCAAGTCCTCTGGAACGAGTCTCAGGTCTTCAACAATTGCTTCTTTCGCATTGAGCGCTTTCATGTATGTTGCTAAAACAAACCTCCAACTACTCGAAAAGTCGGTACGTTCTCCGTCCGTTTCTCTTTCACCCATCACAACCACTCAAACTGTGTGCTGCCCGATAAAGCCAATTCACAGGCCGTTCATAATGTTCTGACACAGGGCATTTTTAAAAACCAGATCACGCTCGGTCGTTTGCTTTCTATACGGTGACGCGGCATATAGTTGACCAAAATATCATGAGAAGTATTCATGTTTTTTTCTTATATTTTGAACCACGCTTTTCCATCAATAAAAGACGTGCTTCAATATTTGTAATATTGTCGGTGCTTGGGTACGTTCTCGCTAGAAAGAAAACCAATAGAAAACTATCTCACTTTCACAATTACGTCTGAAACTTGAAGACTCCTCCAATCTTCGGATTGAAGAAATCCAGAGAAATGAAATGTCACGCGTTGGTGAACAATTGTTTACACGTTTCATTACCACTAAAGTCAGTCTAAAGGCGAGAACATTCATCCTCAAGTCGCCATTTAGTCTCACGCGATTGAAAGAAAATACATTTTCGAGATCGTGGCAGCTAGACCATGGTTTTATTGCTTAAATCAAGTCTTTTATGTTTATATCAGGTCTTTGGTTAGCCGTGTTTTTTTTGTTAAACTGTATATTTTTTGGTAAAATAATATATTTGAGTTAAAACCAACTTAGAAAATAAATTAAAAATAAAATATAATATATAAATCTAATAATTAAATATAAAAGTAAATGTAACTAAAAAATGTGACTTTTATTTCAAAGAAAAGTTTTTCAGTTAAAATGAAGTTGTCTTCATAAATAAATTAGTTATGCTTGGGATTTCTAAATAATTGATTTTTATAACCGCATACGGGTTTATTCAAACGTTTTACAATGTTTGTCTGTCTGTTCCCGAGCTCATCTCAGGAATCGTTAAACTGATTTCGATGTTTTCACTGAATTGTTTTTGAAAAACTTTTATGAGACATAATTTAGGTTACTTTTATAGACGCCATTTAGTCTTGATTTCTTCTCAATATATTAACTGTGTGCCGCGATTTTATTGTCATGTCCAAAGCCTATTTATAGGCATTAGTTTTCGTCTGAGTAGCTTCTAGCTTACTCTGAAGATAAGTGGTGCGTGACTATTAAATGGATTGAAATAATGAAGTTAAAAACATTTAGACATTCCTGGCCAGCTTATTTAAGGAAGGGATACACACATCTGATATTTCCCTGCACACCGATTGGCCATTCCCTTCGTTTCAAAACTATTTCCGTCCTAAGCCCGAGAATAACGCCCCCCTTTCGCGCCTTGCAGAGGCCGCCGTGTCGTCAGGGAGGTAACCGGCGCCCCCTGCACGCCCCTCCGCCGAATCGCCGATTTGCATTTCAGCAGGCCGTGGAGCTCGATGGCACGGGAGAGCGGATGGCGTCGGACGGCCCCGCACTCTGACGGCGCCCGACAGTGGGTCGGAACAAAAGAACAGCGAACAGTTTTTACTTTCTCGCACTTATTTTGCAAGATGACAAAGTATTGTAATCGTGCGTCGGAAACAACGACTTTTCCACAGAAAACCTATTGTTACCGGGTCCTGGTAAAACAAAGTGTCTAACTCTTTTAACTCAATTTTTGACTAAATGACTGAATACTTTTTAATTAAATTTGATCTTTGAATAGTTTAAGACAATGGCACAGGTTTAATTTTCGTTAAATAACTAGATATTCGGAAATTGCAAAAATTTTAAACTTATTTTCAGCATCTTCTAACAAGTACTTTAATGAAGGCAAAGATTTTTCCTCAAACAATTATCTAAAGACATCTTGAAATAAGACTATGTTCAATTTTTCGAAAATACGAGAATTTTTTAGTAAGATTGCGTAAAGGGGTCATTTTTTCTTCAGATTTTCTCCTCGTATGTATCGAAGATCGATTATGGAATTTCAATTTTGAAGAAAATCGGGCTGAAGCTTTAGGCGCTCGCTTAGACAGACGGACAGACGTTTTGCCGACAATCGCTTTTCGGTATCACGGACCCACAAATCATGGATTTTGGCTCCAAAGACTAACATAGGTGTTATAGGACGTAATTTACTGTATATAGCAACAGAATTTATTCACTTTCTTTACAAGAGCCCAGCAATAACAGATTTTCTGCTATAAATCTGCCTTTCAGGCGATTACTTAACTTTCTATTATTATTATTATTATTATTATTATTATTATTATTATTATTATTATTATTGATATTAACATTATTATTATTTATTATTATTCCTCTAATTTACGATTAAGGATGTTATGATTCGGTTGATTATAAAATCTACTTCAGGTTATACGACTCTTTCTTAAAGGTCTCTCGGTGCCAAACACATTACTCAGAGCAAAATGTGGGTTGTTCCCTGCAAAGAACTATTTTGTGCTACCAGTCTTTCGAAAGTCTCGCAAGTTTACACAAGTTATTACACAATTTTTCGGAACAAATCCCAGAGCTCCGATAACTATGGTGTCGACCTGTGATTTTACTCTCCAGATTAGGCTGATTCCATTTCCAAACTCTTGTATTTAAGAAGATTTTCTTCCTCCTTTGTTTCGAAGTTTTGATCGCACAGCATAGCAACATCTACAAGTACAAACGATTTTTCTTCAAATCTCGGCTAACAATATCCAGTTCGTTTACTGCTATCGTGTGATTAGTTTGAATTTGTTGGTCGTTCAATATCATGAACAGTTCAACAAACGTCACCGGTTTTTCTTAGTGTTCGTGCTACTTTGGAACATCGAGGGCGGCGGATTTACCAATGGAGGTAACTACACGCCCTGTCGTGTCTTTTCAAGTATTCGTTTTGTGCTAGGATTGGGCAAGGTGAGACGGTATGAACAATAATTTCTACTTGTTTCTGACAAAAGCGGCATTAATCTAGGAACATTTTGTGAACCGCTTTATCATAATGTAGTGTTCTCAGCGCCTGAGTTTGGG
This sequence comes from Gryllus longicercus, assembly GCA_038098605.1. NCBI lineage: Eukaryota > Metazoa > Arthropoda > Insecta > Orthoptera > Gryllidae > Gryllus > Gryllus longicercus. The sequence goes on from JAZDUA010000162.1 coordinate 2,167,538, forward strand.
CAACTATTAAAACTGCTTTTGATTCTGGCGTCATTCTTCTCATTTTAAGCAACATAAATGAATGAAATTAATTGATCTTCATCTTGTCCATCCTTTTTAGATATTGTCCATGGAGTTTTTGTTCTATGTCTTTAACCTTCTTGGCTCCCATTTCATGTTAAGTTGCATCATAATTCAGTGTCTATGTTATTATGCTTTGCATAGTCTCTTATGCAAACCTTCTTACTGCACTAACAATACCTCTGTTTCCAATTTTCTGTCAGATATCATGACCTGCCTCATTAGTAGTCATCTTAATGACTAACTACTATTCATCCCAAATTTTGCCCAAACACTTTTGAGTAATTGAAAGAAAACAGAGAGGGTTCGTGATAAACAATTGACCTTTCATTTCATTTCACCCGGAATTTTTTAATGCAAATCGCAGCAGATTGATAATAAGAGACGTTGTTGCTAAGCGATGTCGTACGAGGTGAGGAGGAGCGAGCACAATTGGCGGAAAGGGAGTGATTGGACATTTCATCCCTGTTCGAGAGTCTACAATCCTGGACATCAAGGGATTTTCCTCTTTTTTCGTGGGATGCGGAATGGAGACGGAAGGTCGCCGTGTCTTCGCACTGAGCTGGCTATCGTCTAACCTTTCTCTTAACTTAGTATGGAATCTTTCCACATCCAACCTATGATCCGTGATGAAAATTTGACAGTCGCAACAGAAGAAATGACTCAAGGCATCAACCGATGTCAATGAAGACCGGGAAATACTAGGTTCGAGTCCCGATGGTGGCAGGACTTTCGAAACTAACTACCAATCTAGGTCGAATTCAGCAGCCATCTGGGGAGAATTCTAGTGACCGGCTGCTCCGATCGGTAGTTCCATGGTTTCACCTATGAACACCAGGCAAATGCCGGAGCAGCACACTAACAAACGAGCAACGGTTTGCGCGTCATCTGCCTTTCCTATTCCTTGTCATATCCCTTACACTCACACAAACATGCACTACACTACCACACATGCCGAAAGACCGTTCAGGAGTTTAGAGATTGTCCCGGCTGGGGCGGTGCCCCGCTGGTGGGACATATGTGGCTGATGAAAATCCCGCTAGCTGACGGTAGGTGGGCGCATGATCTCACCATAAATGGGAAAAGATCACCGCCACCTTTCGAGCGACAACATGCACTACACTTACGGAAATCAGGGACTTAGTAGATGACGCGCTTGGAATCACTAACAATCAATCAATTGACTATGGCATTCAATTGAGAGAGGGGTGCTGAACGACGGACTCCAGTGGTTCCTCCCTCCATCTTTGTTTAGGTAAGGACTACTCGGTTTCACTACTAAAATGCTTACGAACCGTTTCTGATAGTTTCGACGCTCAAAGCGGGTCGAATGTTTAAAAAAATTCGAAACCGTCGCCCTGCGTAATGGGGTTTTTTGAAATCCAGCGTTCTCTGGCATCTACTTAGCTGTCCGGAGGGCGCCATATCCTAGGGTCAAGTGGCAACGTTTCGGCGGCCACTCTGCTACCTTCCTCAGAGCAAAATGCATTTCGTCGACACCTGAGCCTAGGTCCCGGCGTCTTCGGGACAGCCAAGTAGCTACTGACTCTGGACCCGGAATGCACGCTCTCACATGTTATATTATTATCTGCCAATGTGGAAAACAATTGTGCAATTCGAGCAACTTGTGTGAACATTGAACTATTTTTTTAAATTAAAATAAAATAAAAACACGACTAGATGGGTCCGAGCGGAAATATTCGTGAATACTGGAAATGTAAAATATGTATATACCCTTTCCATAACCTCAAAAATATTTTTTTTAACACAATCATGTAGAAAGGTACTGCTAAATATGTGTAAAATTATTGTATAAATCTCCATTTTTTTCGTCAATGCCAAAGCAGCGTATTCCGAGGTCGTTGGCGCATTGAGGCCCGCGAGCAGCGTCGAGGAGCGGCCGAGGCCCCGGCCCACTGCGCGGGCCGCGGCGCCGCCGCCTAAGTGCGCCCCGGTGTCTCGCTCAGCCGCCTCATTCTGGGGGGCGGGGGCGGGGGCGGCGCAGGTGGGGCCGAGTGGCGCATATTGTGCGCGCCGGCTGGGCGCGGGAATTCCGATGAAGGATGGGGCCGGATGAGAGCGTCGTTGGCGCAGTTTTTGTGACGCGCACTCAAGGGATGAAATTGCCCGCCGGCGCTCGCGTGGGGCAGAGAGCCGGGGAAGAAGTGATGTGGAGCGGCGGGGGCGGTGGAGAGTGGGAGAGGGGGCGGAGAGAGGTGGGGAACTGTGGGGAGGAGAGAACATTGGCGCAGAGGGGCCGAGAGATGCGAAGAAAAGCGAGAAGTGTCGGGAAGGAGAGAAGGGTTGTGACTGAATGTAATATGACGTCGAAGAACGGGAAGAGATGTGGAGGAACGTACAGGGTTGTCGATGGACGGAGAGGGACAAGTGGGGTTGGAGAGGGTCGGGAAAGGACGAGGAAGGACGAAGAACATCGAAGAAGGACGGGAAGGAACAGAAAGAAACATGGATATAAGAGAACGGGTGGGAACGAAAGGAGAGGTAAATTAAGAGAGCGAAGAACAAGGAGAGGCGAAGTCGTGGTCTAGGCTCACCGACGGACGGGACGGGACGGGACGAGACGATTAAGGACGGAGAGGTTGTAGACGGCAGGTGAGTGAAGGCAAAGCAATCCATGACCTGGCAATTATTTGTGCTGTCATGATTATAGACCCAATGCTATCTACTACTAAAGTCATATCGTTAAAGTAGATTTCTAAATTAGAGATCTTTAATCTTGAAAAAAGTGCAGCTTTTTCAACGAACTTTAAACTTAACACACAAGGTAAACCAAGCACTTATCTGACATTCTGACTTTCCATGATTTCACGACACCTCTCTCTACACCCGTTGTTTATGCATACACCAAACATTTTCAACAGTAAGCAGTTAGACAACTTGGGTGACCACGAAAAAAAGAGTTATCATAGAAGAAAACGTATGCTCGAATTTAAGTTGCAAAGTGATAGCTGAGATAGTTTGCAAGAATGGAACACAGGCTGGTTACATAAACTAAGTGGTGATAGAAAACAAATTCATTATTTCTTAAGATGTAACGTGGTTGCTCCTTTCAGATAGGTTATCTGTAATTAATTGTAATCTGCTTTATTTATTTCTTGTAGTTTACACTACTGAAAACGGTAAAATATGTTCCAGAGAGCTAGCACTGAGCCTGCAATTTAATACATATTAAAAGGATAATTTTTGTACTTCGATGATTTTATTTACCTACGTATCACAGTGACACACGTGTACAGGTCACAAGAACCCGTATCAGATGACGCCTGAGCCCCTATGACCGACGCTTAGTGCAGTGTGTTGCTCTGCAAACTATTGTGACTCAGATCTCTCTCCTTGTTGTCAGCTAACAAAGATCCTGTCATCACTCTAGTCCAAACAGAAAGACAATTCGTCCGAGCACATAGTCGCGTGCTATTCACATGTCACTCCGTGGTTCACCATGCAGCTGTTGTCTGCCCGACGTGTGTTGGAGAATATCAACTAGCCTCTGAGAGGCACGTCCGATCCTTGGGAAACGGTGACGTATTGCATCACGTGTAACGTGGGGAACGCTTTACAATGCGTTGCTGGAGGGGCAACCAACATTGAAATATGTTAAAAGATTGGCGAAAGGCATTCTTCGAAAATGTCTTCGAGGTCTGCTTGTAGTACCATACCTTTCATTGCAGATGGTATGCCATTATTCCCACTATGTCAATGATACTGGGGCCTAGATAAGATCGATATTAATTATGAAAATAGGTTTATGCAACCTGATAGTAAAATGAAACAATTTTGAATCATTACGAAAGAGAATATTAAATAATAATGAAATCGCAATAACGATCTCAATAATGATAAAATTATAATAATAAAGAACGGTAATAATTACAATAATAGCATTTGTATTAATAAAAGCATTAGAGGACCAGGCGGAAGGCGACGGTTTTAAATTCGGAGTGTCACTTGTCTCTGTAGGTTGTGTTACAGTTGGCTTCGTATGGCACTGCAAATCCAAATTGAAATATGGTACGATCCATAATCTTCAAACTCACTAATAAACCCCTCATTGTCACCAATGAGAAAGCATTCCTATAGGTACGTGTTAACAAATTATGACGATCGACCTCATCCCTCTCCCACATAAAAACCCAACCATTTAGTTGAGATTTGATTATCATCATGGCGCCAATCTTCATATCATATCTTAGACGTCGCACAACGCACCGTTGCATTCTTCATCTGGAGCTTTGTGGTCACTGAGAGATGCATTCTCGCAATAATCACTGACGTGATCGAATGTTTTCCTCACGTGAAAACTACATTGCACGGATCTCATCTCGGAATGTCAGATTGTGGATCATTGGTTGGTTGGTTGATTAGTGAGCGCATCAACAGATAAGATCATTCGTCTCATAAGTTTAGTGTATGTTTTGACGCGGAAGGTGGAGGTGATGGTGAGATTCGACCTATCGGTGGCTAACGGGGTTTTCCCCAACGGGATATCTCCCACCAGTGAAACACCACCTTAGCCACAACAAGCTCTGAGCTCTCGACCGGTTCCCCGGCAGGTGTGGCATTGTAGCGCGTGTAAGTGTGCGTGTAAGTAAGAAGTTGGATAGGACAAGCAAGAAATAGCAAAGATCGCGAGCGGTTCGTGGCACGTTGGCTAGAGTACTGCTGCGGTATCCGCCTGGTGTTGATCGGAGAATCCTCGAAAAACTACCGATCAGAGCAGCCGGTAGCTATAATTCTACTTCTGACAGCGGCAGAACTCGACCGAGCAATCTACTTAGCCTTGCCAACGTCGGAACTCGAACAGAGGACCTCCCGGTCAAAGACACTGCAGTGACATCAGTTGAGACCTTGAGACACACCTAATGCAGTGACTGTGCCATCTGTGCAGTGACTGTGCCATCTAATTAGTAATGCAGGTACATTATTCTTGATGATTTACACTATTTTGAGCAGAACCCTTAGCACGCTCGTTGCATAGCTTCTAATGCCGAAGTAACCATCCGACGCGCTAATATTTCAAGTGTGGAAATTGGCCCGGTTGCGCGCGCGGCGACGGACGCAGTGAGAGTCGGCGCCGAGTGGGAGGCGCCGCAGGAAGCAGGTCGCCGCCGCAGCTGGAAATGCGAGTCGGCGCTGGCGACGAAGTTTAGCAGCAACTTGGAGCCGCAGAGGAAGCAGCCGCCACAGGCAGCGGCCCTGATAAACGAAGCAGAACGCTGCCTGCGCGCGGCGCGGCGGGGCCGGGGGTGGGTGCGATGGCTTTGGCGGTGGCGGTGAAGTGGGCGGTGGCAGTGGCGGTGGCGGTGGCAATGGCGGTGGCGGTGGCGGTGGCGGTGGCAATGGCGGTGGCGGTAGCGGTGGCGGTGGCGGTGGCGGAGGCGGAGGCAGTGGTAGAGGCGGGGACGGAGGCAGGGGTGCGGACGGGGGTGCGGGCGGGGGCGGAGGCGATGATGGTGGTGGTAGCTTGCGGTGGACCTAAACTTCGTGAGAATACATTTAAAACACTTGCACTCACAAGTGGAATTATGCATAGAAACGATCGCAATGTAAATATTAATGACCCGAGAGATATTTCAAATAATGAAATTTGAGTAAATTTTTAAAAATGAAGAGAATGCATCTAAATTGAATATATGTTAAGTTATTCAGTGTTGTTAGCACTGTTCGCATAAAATGTTTATAGAAAATAAATGGGTCCGCTGTGGAGAAAACCTTCGTTTTAATTCTGCTTATTTCTTCCTCAAAATGGCGAAAAAATAATCAACATTTTAAAAAAATGTGCACACTACTACGTTAATGAAAAAAACAAATTTGTCAAGAAAAATTGTATACGATACAATATTATAGTAGTAAGAAATTAACAAATGTTAAGTTTTACAAAATTTAAAAAATAATATATATTCCGGGTTTTCACATGATTTTACATCTTTCCGGTTTCCCAACAATTATACAATTAGAATTATAATACAATTTAAAATACTGTTTTAATAGTTTAATCATTTTTTTCATTCTTCTCTGTTAAAACTCTCATCTACATTTCTTTCTTTCTCTTGTAAACAAATTAAACGAATATTAAACCTGCACCATTTTTGTAAGTGAACTTTGCTCTATCTGAAATAATAGCCACTTAATATTTGAATCAACTTTTGACAAAATTTCAAAAATGTCATATAGCCGACCGTCTGACTGTCTGTCCGGCTGTCGAGCTACCCGTTTGCTTGTCTGTCTGTCTATTCTGCTGCGAAATTTTGACTTGATATATTTGGAATAACGGTATTGACATATAACTTATTTCAAGGCAACTCATCACCCTCTGGTGTTGCGCATGTGGCGTTTAGCCGCAGTCCAAGGGGGCCTTGTGTGCCCGTCAAACGCCAACGCGTGATAAGTTGCCTTCTAATCAGGGTCCTATTTTGAGGGTCAGTTAAAAAGTAATGCATCCTGTTATTTTCTACTTAAATTAAATTAGTTGAGTAAAATTTAAATGATTGGTACTATTTCTCAAACCTTGTGCTACAATCCAGCTTTCTCCGTCAACATGAGACAGCTCAGGAGTCATGTACAAAATGGACGACGTCGATGTTCGTAAGAGACCGCGTTGCGTGATTGAAATTTTGAACGTAGATGGCAAATATGTGAAACTATCTTTAACTTTTATGCTAAATAGCTTATTGTTTATGTTTAAATTAGTTCTGATTATGTATGTTGAATATTGGTATATTTTGTTATGATCTGGGAGGCCCAAACGTTGCTCAGGCGTGGGGCTCGTTAAGTTATTAATTCTGTCGTGGGTCGCCCACGTCGTGCACTCGCGTGTGTAATGGCAGCGGCCCAGCGCGCGCGCAGCGGCAACGCACTCACAAGTACTTCCGTATCCGCCCACGCTACCCGGACTCCCACCTCAACGCCCGGCTCTCACAAAAATTGAGCATGCGGCGTCGAAAGTTAGCAGAAGCGAACTTTGCTTTTTGGTAATTGAAAAAAACGCCCTCCCCCTCTCGGGCGACGACGGGGGCGGAGGCGGAGGCGGGCCAAAAATATTTCCATTTCTGCCTCCCTCGCTATTTCCCCCTTCCCTTCCCTCGCCATGGGCTGCATTCACAGAAAAGTTAGCCGTGCATGCCCAGCCGGAATATTTCAATTTGAAAGCCTTTATACGAATCTACGCATCCTAATGCGGGGACTGGCGGGGGAACTTTCGGTCTTGGCGATGGTTGCTCTAACAAATTGCAATTCGGGGTCTGATATACGTTGTAATTTGCCTTCTTAAGCCTTCTTAAGAAAATAACGCTACGTGTGACAAAACAGAAAGAGAATCTCTCAAATTATATTTTTAAAGATTATATATTAAAAGAGTATTTTTCTTCAATAATTGTAATTATTTTGGCACCTCATGCTATATAAGAGTAGGTTATCAAATATCTTCACAGCTGTCTCATTTTCTTGTTGCATTATTTGTGATACAGTGTAATTTTACAGATTTTACCAATTTATTTAAGAAATTCGTACATACCTTTCCAAAGTAATAGTGTAGAAGTTTTACTGAAACATTACATGGACGAATTTTCTATCCAAAAATGCGTTTTTTAGTATTTGTCTACCCTGTCCCTACATCCTAATGTTCGATTCACTATGCTTAGGCCTGCACATACTAAAATAAAAAGAGAAGAGCAACCTCATTTCTGGGTCCTTTTTCTAGGCATATTTTACAAGTAAATCAATAAAAATATAACAAGGAATATGGAATTATATCTCAAATAAAACAGTAAATTCAATTGATTATAAGCTATAACATTGGAGATTTTCTTCACTTAAAGCTTAACTACGAGAATTTCCCAAATTTTCAGATTAGGAATGAAGAGAATCGTGGATGGATCCACAAAGGAAATAATGTTTCTCATGTAAGACTCCGGCGCGTCTTTCAAAATTTTCAGGAAGACCTCGACCCCTTCATACTCGTATACTTACGCTTATGTCACTTTTTTCATACACTTATTAACTTTTTCTTTCATTCAAATCTAAATATTAATCAGTTATTCAGTCAGGGTCTTTAAACCGCCTCATTTCTCTTACCAAAATCTATTCCACAAGCATTTCTTGGCAGGATACTTTTATTCTGCAATTTCGCGCGAACGTTCCTCCTTTCAAGAACTGAAGCGAAGTTTCGGTCCGGGAGTGGAGGTAGGTGAGAGTGAGCGAGCCTCTGTGAGCGTGAAGTGTTTGGAGCGCTACCGTCGGGGCCCCGACACACCTCATCACAACCCACAACTCCTCCCCATCACACATCACCACACTCCAACACACCCTACCACGCTCCAATGCACCCTACCACACAACAATGCAACATACACTACAATATTCAAACACACTCTACCATCCTGAAACACATCCTGCCATACTCACACACCCCACCACATTCCAACACACCCCACCATATTCCAACATCTCCCACCACAACCCATCACACACCATCTCTCACCCCTCTCCATCACCCGCATTACTCCTCATGTCCTCCAACACACACCACATTTCAACTCAATATACCTCGCCGCACCCAACCACACTCATCCATACACTACCACACAGCACCTCACCAAACCCACACCCCACCAACTCAACAACACCCCACCCCTCCTCACCTAATCCCATAGCACTCTATCACATTACTCACCTCTACATACCACCACCCCAAATCCACACTCCATCACACCCCACTACACCACCCCCCGGGCAAATGGCGACGACTGAGAGATAGTGGGTCTGCTGTGCCCAAATCGGCGCGGCCGCTGCGAGTGAACTTGTGGAGATGCTCTTCTCTGCTGAGGCGCTGGCCCACCCAGCCCAGCCGGGCGGAAGGGGCCGCCCCGAAGAGCAGTTTGGCCTGACTTCAACAGGAAGCGTCTACCTGCGGGCCGCGGGCTCGGCAACTTCAGCTTCTGCAATGGAATGCTTTCTCGTACCAATGAGGCTTGAACCGTAGACCCGTATGCGCGACTTTTCCAATCTTCTATGGAAGAGACTTGTAGTTGGACAAGGAGAACCGATCTCAGCTTTTCTTCCGGGAATTTAGGAAAGTTGAAGAATTCGTGAATGCCGTGGTCAGAAAGGAAGATGTTGGAATGGGTCTGCAGGGCTTCAATTTAAAGATTTTACCAAAATGTTTGTTTAAGAATTGAAGAAGGAAGTTCCTAAACATCATAAATATGGGAACCAATGAAACAAAACTATAAAAAAAATTGAATCGCACTGTATGCCTTACTGTAATATGGTGTAAAACATCTGATGTTTAATACAAGTCAATGCTATCGCTTATTCATAGTTCTTAGAGGAGAGAAACACCGCCAAGTATGAAGTTCTTAAAATAAACCTCTTTAAATAAATAACTACTAAAGTAATCCGTAAATAACTATTAAATAAATTATGTATTATTACATACAATTATATTTTCCTTAAAAATATATTTTAGTTTTTTATTTTAGTTTTATAGACTTGCATTAAAATATTATAATAATATTCTTTGCACTTTCCCGCATGGTACATACATATTTAGTAAACTAAAATAGCTTGTTCGTTCATATTACAGTATAAAATTGAATTATCCTCAACAAGTTTGAAACTGCAAGAATATTTGTTGCCTGGTTCATTCACGAATCCTCCCACACATTTACAAATAGAGACGTGAACACATTAAAAATATATAAACTGTGTTAAATATTTCATTTTCCTTGCATTGTTAGCATTTGATTTGGGTAAAATTTAAAATATTGCAACATGAGCTGGCCTAAGAACGCGGTAGTAACACAGTTCAGGGTTTTTCTGCGAATGTCTAGTCACGATATTATTCTATGCATTGTGGCATTTTGTATTCACAATAAATGAAGTCTCAAAGCACAGCCAATGTCTTGATGATAACCCCGAAGAAGGATACTCATTGTTTGAGCACTTATTATGACGTTAATAGGGAACTGTTTATTCAGCACCACTCTCAAAATCCCATTACCACACAGCACGTATGTAAAAATTAAGACTCTGTAATATAAGGTAACAATACTGACGATGGTTCCAGAAAACATTTTTTCACATATTTCACGGGTGATTGGTTGCGACTATTGAAGCAAATGACAACGACACGTATACTGACGGCAGAGCCCGACTTAGTCGGCTTAAGGAACAATTGACCTCACTGCAGTGCCCCAGACCTGGAGGTCCTAGAGTGTGAGTCACGGCAGTGGCAGAATTTTTGACACTAGCTCGTCAGCTAGGTCAAATTCAGCAACAATCTGGAGAATTTTAGCGGCCGGTTGCTCTGGCCGATAGTTTTCCGTGGTTCCTCCAATCAACACTAGACGAATGCTGGAGCAGTACCCTAACTAACGGGCAACGGAACGCGCACGATCTTTCCTTCCTGTTTGTCATATTCTCACATCTTATTGTACACACACCTACACTACACCACCAACCATACCTTCAGAGCAGGCAGTCCCGTCTGGAGCGGGGCGTTTTTGGTGCGGGTTACCTGGTTGGGGAAATTCCCGCTAACCAACATGTAGAACAACAATAAGAAAGTGGTCAGGAATCATTTTCAGAATTTAATCCCAGAAAAGTCGAAAAACGAGGGATTTGAGAAAATTCTGAAGTTAAACAAAATGAGATAAAAAATCAGATTCAAAACAAAGGAAGATTCCACCAGCTACGAGGAATCGAACGACATGACCCCTGACTCTTCCGAAATGGACGTCTATCAGGGACATCTACACACCTAGGGGAAGAAGATGCATAATACAGGGTTTTCAGTGTATATGTTTTGAGAGCTGTAAGAGAATTACGGATGATGTACCTAATGTGCTGATTCTGAGCTCATGTATAATGTACGGGGGGCAAAAAAAATGCTTACATATGTCTCTGTCGCACTGACTATTGGTAAGTAATTTATATGAAACAATTTTATGTATAATATAACATTTATATAACTAAGGTATGCATAGTAAATAATTTGATTTAGTTTTGCGATATATTTGATTTAAAATGTCTGGGAGCCTGGGTTTGAGTACTTTCCTCTATGTTTTGCATTACACATCTTAAAAAGCGATAATTGCCCTAACAGCCGTTGTTAACCCACTGATTTTCACTGTTAATGTTCAAAATGTGAAGGGAAAGCCCAGTGTTTCATGTGTTATGAAATGCAACAAAAATCTATGTTCTCAACACACTTTTAATATAATATTAAAGTTTTGTTTCCATTTGGTCTTCTTGCAACAATTATAAAATGGTTATTTTTATTTATTTTTTGGTACTTTTTTGGTACTTGCTCTTTTCGCAATTTATATTCTCTCAGACTTCCTGTGAGGCCTGCTCTCACCCGGAGTCGTAACTCTAGATAAATATTCCAACAAGCGCTTCGGACTCTTGGCTATCTTACACTCACTTTCTCCTCTAAGTGCCAATTTTATCTGGCAAATTTACGTCTACAGGTTAGTCAGGAATATGGGAACCTCTTAGGACAGATATTATTGGAAGGATGTAATATCACCGAGCATTTAATCAAGTATAAAAAATGAGGCAAGGAAAACTGAAATTTACACCTTTCAAAGTCGTCAAAGAGCAACCAGGTATAATACCAGAAATTCTTTTAAGATTTCATTCAAATTTAAATTCTTGCAATTGCCATGAATTGTGAATGTTTTTCCCGATGGTAAAATTCTTGGAACAATGATTCAACTTATTTCTTGAAGAATTTGAAGCTTTTGTGCCATGCAGCCAATTAAAGAAGATAGGCTATAAAGCGCGCCGTTGAGCATGGCCTGGGGATAACCGGCGAGAGCAATGTGGGAGGATCAGGGTGCTCATTGATGGGAATGAGAGCGAGTGCAATTGAAATTCCGAGTGCGACTGCACGGGCGAGGGCCGAGGGCTGAGGGACGTGGAACGAGATACAAGGGACGAGGGGGTGGGGCGAGAGGATTGCACGAGGGGGTGGGACGAGGGAGGTAGGAGAAGGGGCGAGGGACGAGGGACGAAAGACGTGGGACGAGAGACATGGGACATGGGACAAGGGATGAAGGGGGGTTGGACGAAGGGCGAGGGACAGGGAACGTAGGACGAGAAACGTGGAACGAGGTACAAGGGACGAGGGGGTGGGACGAGAGGATTGCACGAGAGGGTGGGACGAGGGAGGTAGGAGGAGGGGCGAGGGCCGAGGGACGAGAGACGTGTGATGTGGGACGAGGGATGAGGGGTGGAACGAGGGCCGGGGGCCGAGGGCCGCCGGGCGTTGAACGCTGGCGAGCGGCGCCGAGGAGCGCGGGCGTGATGTGAGGGCGACGTGACGTGGGCGGGGCGGGGCGGGGCGGGGGCGGGGGCGGCCGAGGGCTGGCGCGCGCCCAGCGGTGCCAGGATCAATGGCGGCGCCGCCGCCTCCGCCGCCGCCGCCCGGCGTCCCCGTTCCCCGGCGCGGCGTCGCCGCCCCCGCCCAGTCGCACTGGCTGCAGGACGCTCGCGCCGAATGGCCATCTCCAGAGGAGGCAAGAATGATCAAACGCTTGCTTCTGGGTGATTCAAAGTGTATTTAACCATTATATGTCCCGGAAAGGGCAATACGTCTCGGCGCTGTTAGATCCCGGGGTTCCTTATTGGTCACCCAACAAGGAACTCGCGATGTCTCGAATCCGCTTAACTTTCGTGACTTCTCGTCGTTAACGAATTCGCCTAGACGTGCCGGTTCCGCGATAGTGGCCTTTCAGTGGAACCATTGGACACGGCGATTGATCCTGGGCCTCGCGAATACGAAGTCAGCACCTTTCGCCCTGAGCCACATCTGTCGGTGATTGAAGGTGTATTGGATCGTGTTCTTCATTCATTCCAAGAGCGATTTGAATTTAAACAAAGCAGAAGAATATTTATCCACAACTAGCCGACAGTCCTTTGCTTTCTCGGCTAATTTCTCGAAGCTCCTTCTTTGAGGCGACACGTGTTCACAATTGTATCATCTTTTGAAATATCTGCTCCAACTACCTAATTGTCAATTGTCCCGACCCCTAATTGTCCCGACCGTATTATTCAAAAATAAATTATTGTCTGACTGCCCTCAATGGCTCACAAATGTTACATTTAGTTGACCACCCATAAATGCAGTGAAGGATCGATCATCTTCACTTCCCTTGCTAGACTCCTCCACCCTTCGACTGAGATGGTGAACCGTACCTTTTTATTTTCCTGTGATTTAGTTTTAAATACATTTTCTCCTATACATTGTCATGAAAATTCGTATTATAACCGAACTTGCAAAGAAATTATTTGATTTGCTAATTTTCAATTGAACCTCATTCATTTCTGTTGAAATAAAATGGCATATTATTTGTTTGCGTTATTTGTAATGGTTGAATAATGTTAAAATACTTCAATACTAAACTGTGAAAATACAACGAAATCAAAATATCATATTATTTCTTCATTATAGTGAAGAGTAGATGAGTTTACTTTCTTTAATATTAAATTTTTATTTCAAAATTTCTTGCATAATCAGTAAGAGGAGCATCTCTATGATATTGCATATTTTCGTCCGTTCCGTTTCTTTAGTGCATAGCTAATTTAAATTTCTTGACATTTGGTTAGAATATGATGCAGATTGATATGTCAGTGCATATTTAGCCGGTTTTTCCTGTTGATGCATATTCGTGAAATTATAGTCTCGTATTTAGTGTATTTCGTGAAAATAAAGACATGTCTATAAAATGTTCCACCTTTTCATAGAACCTATTTATTTGTGGACGTGCATTGATTAGAAAAATATTGTCATATTTTGCAGCTCTTTTTTTGTTTTCTACAGATGAGAAAATACTTGTGCAAATGTAGGATATTTCTTGATAATACATTTTTAAAAGCCAGTCAGAATAAATACAACATGGCATACAATGTACTTCATTAAGGTGAATATTTACTTCAATTATTTTTCTCGCAAAGCAGGGTAGATTATATAACTTTTGTAGAAAAATAGATCCTTTCATTCCAAGAATGTTTTTCTTATATATGATTAGGAAAGGTTCATAGAGAAAATGAAATATTGTTAACTGTAAATGTATATTTGAAAATTTTCAGATCATAAATGCATATTTTACAAGCATATTTGAGTATTTTTAGGGAGTAAAATTCCTCTCCTTGATAATCAGTATGTTCTCAAGCCAAGATCCGTGCTTGCCGGAGCAGGGGTACAGTGAAATGAGACTCTTAGGGGCCTAATGGGAGAATTGGGGGATATTTGAGACCTTTGCCACGGCCTGTAGACAAATCTAATTTAGCCTCTCTAATAATTGTGTAGTTTAGGCGCCTCGATTTCTTGGAATCCTACAGCGTGTGTATCAAACATGTTCCTAGAAGTCTTTCGGGTTCTACGAAGAGTTAACAATCTGTTGCGTTTCACTTACGTAATTCTACGCCTCTCTTTATCTAATATAGCTACGTATTAGAGTTCGCAACTGTTTAATTTGTCCAAAATGCATAACTAACTGTAGACTGGTATATTCAGTTTATTTAAAATCATTCTTAAAGTAGAGGTGTTAAAACGGACATAATTTCTCGCTTTATCGAAAACAGTTATTTAATACTGTTATATTACGATTTCTGCCCCACTAAGATCTCAGCTATAAATTCAAAAACTCCAATTCAAACGAAGTGTTTGTGGTGTATATATGCATTTGTTTCGATAGTCAGGAACAGTGGTCATTTATTATTTCTACAAATGAAACTATCAAGGTCGGATTTAACAGTTCCGATTATTTGTCACATAATACGAAAACAACCAAGAATAATTTCCCACCAAGAATAACTGTGTCTTGATTAAATTGAAGTGTGCTTTGTTTTTTAAATATAATAAGCGATCAAAAGCGTTTGAATAAAATATGTGTATTTCTTACCTTCTTAAATATATTGCGCGGTGGTAGCAGATATATTGTGGTAATCCATAAATTCATTTTTATTAAAAATTCTAGAACGTTTCAAATTTGTAATTTCAGTGCTTGTATTAACTTTCCTGAATAAAAAGCATTCAATTTTAAGTCTGTTTATGACTACCCCTTCTACTCTTCCTGTCCCTCCCCCCTTGTAGGTAGGCTTTCTCTTCTCTCCATTCCACAAGAGTGCTACCGCCTAGCCGTTTCCAGCCAGTTTTTCATTTTTATGTATTAATCTGACCATGTTGTTAACGTTATAGGTGATCCACGTTGCTTGGGAAGTAATTAATTTTAATTTAATTTATTTATTATTTATTCCATTTTATTTATTCTTTATTTCATTTTATTTATTATTTTTCACACAATTTTACTGTATTTATTTTCGCTTCCTTCGTTTTAATTTTTCAATTTTCCCTCTCCTTGCTCGAGACGCACTGAAGATGGGAAAAGTGTTTTCGCGACAGTTGATTTGGGATAATGTGGTAATTAAAAAAATATTATAACTTTATTTGTGGGCGATTATTTGCTTTCTCACATTATTTCTTAAATGTATTACCTTCCTTCAATCTGTTTCCTTTCAATAGAATATTAATTTCAACATGATTATTACGACCATCCAATATTATCAATTTTGAAAATCAAGAGTTCGCCATATAAGGGCCTAGTACCACATTCTTCGCCTTTTTTGCTAGATACGCAGAACAATTTTGAAGAAAAAATGTGGTACCGTTATTGATAAGAATTCAAAATTGTGTTTGACCACACAAAATCACGCAGAAAGTTATTTTATTTTCAAAAGGTTGAACAGTAGTTTAAACCAAGATACGCTTTTCATGAACATAATTCATTTAAAAAAATATTATAATTCCAATATTGAAGTGGTGGAAAAAGTTCGAAAAATTTTAAATATTAGTAATTTTAAAAAATTCAGAAAGTGCAACTTTCATCATTTCTTTATCCATCTTTTTCTTTGTCAGGCAACAACATAATTAAATTGTAGCAATTTTTAGAAAAATTGAAATTGTTTTGCTGTCTATCGATATTGTCCGTATCAACAACTCACCAAACACGTAAATTCTGAATAGACAACGTGTTAATGGAAGTGATTTTCTAGAAATAAAAATCGCAGTAATACAATACTTTGTATTCTGCGAAAGCGATAGGGGAGAAAGTAAAAATTGTTAAGAAATCGCCAAGCAAAATCAAACCCATAATAAGGGGAATCAAAACTAAAAACGATTTAGGAAAGCCTACTAGATGTAGTGTTTATCATACTAAATTTCCATGAGTGCAACCCCATCTATTGTAATCCCAAACTGAAAATGCTAAACTGAATTGCGCGCTGCGAAAATTTCCAAAATGAACCACCAGATGTCATTCCAATAGTAACTTACTTCATAGCGAACCAGTTAGTTTTTAATTTATTTTTGCAGCTTTTGTCGCTAATGGGGGCGTTTTATAAGTTAGATCGTTTTTGTCAGCTATGTCAGCCTAAATATTGAAGTAAAAACGCACAATTTTTTAGGTACAAATGGCGAAATACAAAAATGTGTGAATTTAAGAAATTGATATGCATATTATGAGATGTATAACATGCTCTTCTGTTTCTTACTTCAAGAATTGATTCATCCTGCATATTATTTACCGGAGGAATTTCATTTATATTATTTTGAGATGATGTAAGTAGGATCATCTTCGCACAATAATTTAATTTTCTTTTCGTTTCACTTTCACCCCCTCTCTCCACCAGAGCCGCGCCAAACCTAGTGCAAGCGGCGACATGGGTAGCAAAAATTTAAGATTTTTTGAAATATGAGCATTATTTTAAAGTGTTTTGTAATAAACGAAAACGTTTATTATTCACAAATATAAATCTCTCTTTTAGTGTTAAATTATGAGTCAAAAATAAATACACTGATACACGGGTGTAAGTAATACTACCTTCAAAGTTTTCACCAATTTCATGCAGTACAATTTCGTTTACAGTCATTGCTCATGCGGCAAATGTAAAGTCGCCACTCGACTCTGATTAGCTACCTTTGTTGGGTCCACGGCGTTTGGTTCACATAATTTAAGATTCAGATGATTAAAACATGATGCTTGACTACGGTCAGTTTTATAACAAAAATGAAATGAATCTACATACAATCTATATAATCTATGTAAATTCAAAACATTAGTATACGGGACGGCAAACACAAATTTGTACAAGACTTCGAATTACCTCGATGTATCCCTGCTCTCTACCTTTCCCCAGATCTCGCAGCAGCAACTGGTTCGCGAGAAAAGAACTTTTAGGGATGAATTGCAACGAAGCCCTGCCGCGGATCTTGATTCAAAAGGAACTTGGAATTCAAGCGACTTTGAATTGAAAAATGTGAATACGAATGGAAACCAATAAATAATGTATCACTGCGATGAAAGATGACAGACACATCTACAAAAGACATCCATTCTTTGAGAAGTTTTTTCTTTCGTTTTGAATATCAGTGCTTCTGAAAACACCCTACTCAAGAAACACTTCAAATATTTCGCAAATTCCTCTTTGATCTTTAGAGAAATTGTTCCCATTCCCAATTTTTTTCACTTAGCAAATATGAACGCGAGTGTCTTTTAGTCGTAACTGCAATAAAAAATAATAATACAGTAATATTAATAATAGTAATAATACTAATAATAGTAGTAATAATAATAGTAATAATAATAATAGTAATAATAATAGTAATAATAATAATAGTAATAATAATAATAATAATAATCTCGAATACGCAATAAAATCTCGATTCAGTCGGACCAAAGACATCTCACGCTTAAGACGCGCGCGAAAATTAAGTGAAAATCTTGAAAAAGCGTGAGTAAGTGAACATGGAGGCGAAACGCGGTGAATGCGTACTCAGGCCCTTGCTCAAACTCGTGAGTTCTCGTACATTCTACGTAAGCGGAAGTCTACGTCTAGAAGTTTCTCGTCTAGAAGCCCGGAGGGGAATTCTAGACGCACACACTCGGTGATCTTTCTCGTTCCTAAATTCCTTGTTTCAGCTCGACATTTGTGATGAAACGCTCGCCCAACGCGCCGGCATATCGCAAGCCGCGCGGTGCCAACGGAGGCCCGTGAAAGGCAATGAGCATTTCCCACTGACCTCGTGCTGGGCAGCTTCACGGATCGGACGCCGCCTTGCAATGGAGATCGAAGTTCCTCGCCGCCGAATGGGCCCGGGGCGAAGCTAGGCGCTTCTAACGATAGCACTCGCTTCTCGGCATAAAATCTGTTACCGATCGTGCAAATAGTTTTTCTATCGGATATGATTTTTAAGGCGTTAACATGCATGAAAGAACTATGTGTTCATGTTATTTAACAAATATAAAATTTGATCAATATAATTGTTTTCAATTAGTAACGTAAACTAATGTAACAAAAATTACTTTTTTACTTATTGAAGGAAACTTTTCAACTACTAAGGTCGTATAGCGACCACTGTAAGTAATATTGGCGGTTCGGTAACGGTATACGGACACTCACAAACGTCTATGTCCGTGTGGGATTCGAATCCGCGACCATTCAGGCACGCGGCAACTACAGCTCTTCTGGCTAAGCAACCTCGGCTATACAGGTTGACCATAATTAACATTGTTGCATTAAATTAGTTCAAATGCCACCTCAAATCAATTTAACAAACAACTCTCCTTATCTTTTACCGTCTTTGTCTTGAGCGCCTATCCCCCCCGTTTCTTCCATCCTCCTTTTGCGCAGGGGTTGATAAGAAGTAGTTTGGAGTTGCTCCGCAGCCTAGCTAGTTGTCGTAGCAGTCAGCCAAGTTAGGAGCAACAGAGCATGGAATAAGGCTTTTCTTGACAAAAGCAACGCTGAGAGAAGATTGTGCATTCCAATAGTGAAAAAAAGTGCGCGTCCACTACACAAACCCGAGCTATCAACCAGAAGTGACAAGCCAGGCATTGCAGTGGAAATTCAGGCGGACCACTCCTCCCAAGAGGGCGGAGTGGTCTAGCTTGACGGTCGGGGGCGGGCAGTGCAGGGAGATAACTCGCTAGTGCAGGCCACGCTCGCAGCTACAGTGCCAGACAGCGTCCTCCTGGCTCTCCACAGCGCCCATCACGGCTTCAACTGCGGTTCCGACGCACAAAAGTGAGTAAATTGCGTTGGGCAAAGCTTCTAATTCACCGCTTATCCTTGTGCAACCGTGATTCTGTGCCTTGCCTGATGAACGTCTGAAGTGCCATAATTCTTGACATTTCCTGCCATCATGAATATTGACGATTGTTTAAGGTCAGGTTTATCTTCATTATCTCTCAGACTATACACTTAAAAAATCATTTGGTTAGGCATGTGTATTGTTGAATAATATGTTTATGTAATACGCTACTCAATGTATGTCGTGAATTTCTTTAGAGTTTAATCTTATTTGTTGTTTTTTTCATTGCATATGCCATTTTGTAATTGCAAGAAGCGATCTACCTTTTTTACAATACGAATCAAAGCAATTAAAACACATTCCCTGCTATATTTGAACAGGTTTCGCTTCCTTCTTAATAAGGCTAAGTTAAATGACATGCTTTACTCATGACTAATTTTCACTGCTACACTTATTCTTTCCATGTTTGTTGTCAAGGTTTCAGGACTTTGACCTTTCAGGATCCATGAAACCTTAAACGAGATCAAACTTTAGGACTTGTAAAGAAACTACTTAAATTGCTACTGCAGAGTAAAGAAAAACATGGAATTTGATCACTACCTACCACGTGCTTTTTAACAGCATTTCACTTGTTTTGGTTGTGTAGAACCAGGTTATTCATCTGAACGATACTTAAGAATCGAAGGAACGTCTGCAGTGATCTTTCTGTTTACCATGACAAATATAAATGCTCCATAATTGTTTGATACAATTCATTAATACCCTTTTACGATTTGTATTGATATTGCCTTTATCCTAATAATTCTTTGAAACAAAATTTTAAAACACTTTTCTTACATACCAAACTGAAAATTAAAATATATAAAACAAGTTTTCCATTATGTAGGCGCGGTTGTGAATTTTTGATTATTTTTAAAACCGCTTCATAGTTCTAAGATTTATGCTTCATTGCGTCAATGGGTAGTTTTCATCATCTTATGCACATACACTGAAATCTCGTGTACACTATATCTCTCGTGTACACCATAGTAGTTATTTATCTTACAAGTGGCAAAATAAATTATTATAATGATGTTCATTGTAGATTATTATACTCGAGCGCTGTAATACACAAGCATAATTACTTACGAGCACATGACGGTATTTTAGTCTCGTGTAATTTTGGTTTTATCACAACCGAGCGCATTTTTAACTGTATTCATTTAAGATATTTTGTAATTATTTCTGTAGAAATAATTCTTATAGAAAGGATTTCATAATGAATTGTATTAGTATATTGACTTCCATAATATTATTTATTACTGCAGATATTAATTACTACAATACGTAGTCATTTTATTCTTAACAGGAATATTGTTACATTTGATGTCACGAGCCATTGAACATAGCTCATCACTCATAGCACATCATCAATATACTAAAGGTGATAAAATATATATTTTTAAACTGCTGAAGACGTGATAGATATTTTTCACTTTGGTTTTGTGACAAAAAGTATCGCCTTCCGTATTTAACGGCGTAGAATACAGTTTGTTGCCATTATTACAGAAACAACCATTGTGGATTAAAAAAGTTAAATAACTCATTCTGAAATACTCTTCACTTTATACAATAGTCATGTATGGCATTTTGAAGTATTAATTATTCTGAATACAAAGTATTCCAGTTTCTCAGCACGCTAATATTAGTTAAACAATGAAGCGTTCATTTTTCAAAGGGATCCCGGGTGACTCCAGGAGGACTTTATTCTCTTCTTGAAAATTTTATTACTGTTATACGGGAGATTTATGACTGCACTTCCAAGCAATGCATTATAGACGATAATATTTTATCAGACGTTTTTAAGAAGTTTAAAATGAAGGGTGTACTTAATTACTTCGCAAAATTGCTCAATAACTTTCAAGCTTTATGAATGTTTTACTTTTATATGAACCTTCTGCTGCAGAAATTCTAGCGGATCTTATCCCTTCCTACGCATTGATGCAAATACCCAGAAAATTACAAACTGTTCAAATAAAAATTCATTTCAGTACGTCATCTCTGATGATACAAAGCATGTAAGGAAAATATTATGCACAAATAAATGTAATGTTTGGAGCTGTTGGGTCAAACAAGTTTTTCCAGTTCTCATATGAACATTCACTCGTTTTCTGCGTGTAAAGGAATAGTGAGAGTCATAGCTACTGCAAAATCGGGCGCCGGCCTCTGTCGGCTTACGGGAAATTTTCCACAAATTGGTATTTTTTTATTTTTATTTAATACATTATACTTATTATTACACTTATAAATTAAATAACTTGGTACTATGTGGCTAGGCCCAAGGTAATTAAGTTATTAAAATACCTACATACTCCCGTGTTCTAACCTTTCGAATTCTGGCATTCACCCCAAATGCTTTGTCCATCACATCAAAGCCGCGGAAAAGAGACCATAAGGCTGAGGAAAAAAACCCTGAAGGGACAAAATCCAGCCGTCAGAAGCCAAGTATATCTACCAGACTTTTTCTAAGCTATTTATTTATTTCGTAGGGCAGGCGTCGTATATTCCAGATATCTTCGACCAGCGGGAGCACCGCCCCAGCCGGGACAAGTTCAAAGCTCTTGGCTGGATTCCCAGAATGTGTGATAGTGTAGTGCATGTAAATGTAAGTGTGTGTGTGTGTAAGGGGTTAGCATATGGCAAGGAAGAGAAAGGGAAGATCGCGCACCGTCCAAGGCAGCCGGCCGCTAGAATTCTTCTCCCGACAGCGGCAGAAATCGACACTACTCACGAGCTGATATCGAAAATACTACCACTGTCGGGACTCGAACCCTAACCTCCCTGCCAGAGGCATTGTAGTGACATCAGTTGATACTCAGAGCCACCGATTTCTTAGGAGAACGTGGGAACTCATGACGATGGGATGATGAAGGAGGGATTTAGTTTTGTGACGCATCTCCGAGGACTCTTTCACTTAGCATACACGTTACATGGCACACAAAATTTCCAGTGTATTTCCACCTTTAGAAACTCGGGATTGCATGCCGGAACTTGGCTTTTTGAAGCGAGTGCGCCTCTTTCCAAACTGGCGTGTACGACCAACCTTTGAGGTAATGCGCTGCTGGGACTCGCTTCTCGTCGACAGAATTTACGCCCTTGGCTCCATCTCTCGCGCGCCGCCCATCCAGGGACCTTCACTCGTTTCTGGCGGACCCTAATTCGCTTCCGCCACACGCTTCGGAGCGCCTCCCCGCGGCGATCTATTTGCAATGCGCAACTGCCTAAGCCGCGCCCGCTCGCCGCCTTCCTCGCCGGCGGCACCGCGCTCTTACCCCTCGGCCGCGGACGGGAGCGCGAATGATTCGCATGCGTAATGGACTCGTGGTTGAAGACCATTCCTCGCTGTCTGCGATTTTTTTTCTCGCGAGATCTGGTGTCCGTCGAGAGTATAATGCACCAGAACATCTAGTGGTCACACAATTTTTGCGTTTGTGCTGCAAGTGATTCAAATGCCGAAACTAGTTCACAGGTGGTTCAGAATAAATGTTTCAAACTTCTAGGACATGTTAGATAGGGCAGATGATAACGTTTTTCCAAACACCATGTGGTGATAAATAATTTGATGATATTATTCATGTACGTTTTTAACGTTAGCGCTTTACCCTGAAAAAGCGTTTGCAAGACACACGAAGTCTCAAGTAATGACCTGCTGTCTAGCAAATAAAATACTCAGTATTTGTTTTTAATCTTCAGTTTTCAATGCTTCAGTACATGCATGCGTGCACCAATCTGCATGGCCGTCGGTTCTAGAAATGTATGTAGGCAAAGCTTATGATCATCGTCATGATTAAAAACCGAAATTTCAGGTAATAAAGCAAGAGGTGTAACATCGTTAAAATATAAAAATCGTACAAACATTCTATCTTCGCTACCGAGCAGGCAAACAGGGTCAAACCTGGTGAGAGCTGTGTTAACCATTTGCTAGCACTTTTGGTAATCGACTATATGAGTGTATGGGGGGAGTGTTATGGGTATGGGTGTTGGAGTGCGGAGAAATAACGTGGGGAAATGGTGTGTGGCCAGCTAATGGGGGAATTAATTTACCTTGTGGTTGATAAACTATTTGTGAATCTCACGTCTGAATATCGTACTACCCACCGTTGTAACAGGCCGAATGGTTATCATATAAACATACCAATACACATTTATGAACATTTATTTAAAGGGAGTTTTACAAGAACCAAATAAGTCCAAATTCCATATTTTTCAAGAGGTAAAAAATTTCATAGCTTAGAAGTACATTGTAATATATTTTTTGTTTTTAAATGATATGTGTTTGGGAATAGTATTTTCGTCAAACTATGATGATTTACAACTTGATTTACAAATAAATGAGAATGTAATTCTGGATTCGTTTGGTTTTTGCTGAAAGAATATTTCAAATCTTTATTGTTTAGACAAATATATTTGTCTATAAAAAGGTAACGAAAACGGCAACAGTGAAACATGGCATACTCAAAGAAGTACACAAGTGACAAAAATAATCTTTGATGAAATATTGATTATAGTAATTATTATTCATTACAATCATCCTTATTGTCATCTTGTATTTCAATATTCTCTTCATCGTCAGTAAGAATTCCGTTTCTGAGAAGTCCTCTCTCAGAATTCTGCTAGAAACCGGCTTTTCTGCTGTATTAATTTACTGTCTTTCCTGCTTTAGCGAGTTTCATCATTATTTTTCTTCTCTTTTACTTTCTCGCTACGGAGTAGAGAGAAAGTTATGTAATGGTGCACAAGAAACGGTGAATATTCGACAGAAAACTTATTTCAGAGTCGTGATGAAGAAAAAGTGAATAAATCCTAGTACTAAATTAAAAATAATATATCCTCTAGCACCTGCTGTAGCCAGAATAGATGTTTTGTGAGTCCTTGGTACCAAAAAATCCACCGAGGCAAAACGTTTGTCTCTCTCTGTAAACAACGACGTCTGTAAACAACGCTAGCAGATAAACCGTCCAGCCAGTTTTCTCCAAAATTGATATTCCCTAATCGCTCTGGCTGATGACTCCACTTTTTGAATTAAAATTTTTATTTTTATTTTGGAGGAATTTTAATTTTACATGAAACGCCTCCGACATTTTCAAAATTTTAAAAAAAAGCTCTATTCGTTTTGATCGAATTTTGTTGTTGGATAGTGTGAAGGACGTTTTGGAGAATGATGTATGTCTCGTTTTCGTTAAAACCCCTGATCTTTCGAAAATTGCAAGAGTTGAAATTTTTTCGGCGTGCTCCTGCAACTAAAATAATAAAGATACATTTTTTCCATTAATCAATCTGTTCCTTAAAAATAAATTTTATAACAACGTCATGTACAATTTTTCTAATTTTTTCTCTCAATTTTGCGTGGAAATACAATCGAGAAAGTACTGTTTTACCACCATTAGATGATTTATTTTGTCTAGGCTTCTTAGTATCTGATTCTTCATTATCTCTGCCTCCATACTAAATTACTACTTTTCAGTAGATTCACCACATATGTATGCAGACGGAAACTCTAATTTCACTCCCTTCTACACCGTGCAGTATAAAAATCGCAGAAATATAGCACCCGAAGAGACAACCTATTGCTAACACAATATTGCGAAAACAAACGCTTGTAAAGAAAATATAATGATAAAAAGCAAGTCCTGGAATTGTTTGGGTTCTTGGTGGAAATTCGATGGAACAGTTTGACATTTGTAGAAACGTGTATTTCTCCCCGATATGTATCTCTCAGTATTTTTGGCACTTGCCAAAAGAAACGTCCCAGCAGATAGCGCCAGTTGTAGGGAATCACTCAATGAAATATCTCAAAATATGGAATTTTGGATTTGCTTGATTCTTGTAAGAAAGTTCTCATTTCCATTTTGTTTTTTGGTCGAAATGAAATCTTTAGTTGCATCGGTTACATGATAGACAATATTAATGTTTCGCAAATATGCCAAAGTAATTAAAATGATTAACTTTATGTTATATTTACTTTAACATGCACATTTGAAATTTGTATGGATTTTGTGAAAGGTAATTTCATTCAGGGAGTCGATAACTATTAAGTTGAGAGTAAGAGGAGAGGAGGGGGAGAAATGGTAAAGGCAGGAAGTGGGGACAAGAAGTATGTCTAGACGAGGAAGTAGAGAATTTGGTAGGGGCTCAAAGGGGCAACGAGGAAGAGGAATGTGAAAATAATGTGTCTTCGAACGGAGGAAGAGGAGAGCGCATGTCATGGATAGAAGATGGAGGAAAAGAGTACGGAGAGGACGGGCAGGGCTAGACTACTGGAAGGACGGATGAAGCTAAATCAAACGTGTCTGCTGACCTAGCGCACCATGCTCTGGCACCTGTGGCACAGAGGTGGGGCGTTCCAATCCAGTTGGAGCCCGCTAGCTTGCTGCAGGCTTACGATGCCACACTGCCGATGAGAGACGTGGATCTGTAGGGAGCGTGAGAAACGTGGAGGCGGGGGGATGACAGCGTGAGGGGGAGGAAGCAGTAATAGAAGAGGCAGGGCGGGAAAAATGAAGTGAGGGCGTCCACGAAATTGAATGCTGAGGCACGGGCGTAGACGGAGACGTGAGCGGCGATGAGGCAGAAGTGCTTGACGTAGGCATGACCTGTGACAAAGTAGCCTGTGCAGGGGGCGAGAGAAAGTGGGGTTGGGGCTGAGAGTGTTGGCGGGAAAGAAAAATTAAGCGTAGCGGGCCGTGTTATCATGTCCAGGCGGAGAGTAAAGGTGGAATTAAATCAACATTTCTCTCCACACTAAAGGAGGGTAGTGTTATACCCATGGACTACGTGAGTTGCTTTCCAGTTTCGTAACTGTAGAATAGTAAACCAAAGAAACGTTGGAGATAAAGGAATACTCGATGAACCTGCAGTCTGTGAGTTATAGACCCCATTGAAATTTAGAAAAAAATCGATAAGTATTTGAATGTCTGTTGATTTATTCATTAGTGTTTTCTAAAGCAACTTTGTGCACAGCAATCGCATTATCGGTCGATAATCGAATGCATCTTAAATATTTTAAATTTTAAAAATCCAATTGATGATACGCCACTCGTGCTAGTTGTGTTCGCTCACTGTGACTAGCGAGGAGCTTAACCCACTAACAGAGAGAAATAGCGCGTGGCCTGACATGGCGAGGCGCTGTGTAGCGGGTGTCATAATGCTGTATTCACCATGATCTGCGGGGGGGGGGGGGGAGGGGGAGCGCTGCACGGGCGCGAGGCCCGAAATACGCTCACAATTAATATCGGCGCGAGCGTCATCTCCCAACACCCACCGCCCGCTGCCGCTGCCCGCCGCCCGCGAAGCGGCGCCGCTGCCAATTTGGCACCGCGTGGCAATGTCACCTTTTGCTGGCGCCCGCTGCCGGCCTGCTGTGGTCACAATCGACGTAGGAGGCTCTGGGCATTAACTGACGTCACTACTGCGCCTATCAACAAAAGGATGTAGGGTTCGAGTCCGAATGGTGGCACGATTTTAAACACTAGCCTGAAAGGCAAGTCGAATTCAATTGCTGTGTGGAGGAGAATTCTAGCTCTGAGTGGTAGTTTTCCTCCAATGAGTCTCCAGGCGAATGCCGGAGCAGTACCCTAAGAAACGGGCAATGGACCACGCGTGCGCTTTCTTCCTCTTCTCTGTTCTCTCATGACCCCTTCCTTCCAAACACTTTTACTTACATGTACTACACTATCACAATGTCGGGAAACAGTCGACAGCTTAGAGTTCGCCGCTTCCAAGGCGATGCCTCGCAGGTGGGAGATACCTGGATGGGAAAAGTCTCTACAGGCGCAGACGAAGGGCTGACGTAGGTTGGCGCCGGATCTCGCCAGCCAGCGGGAAAAGATCATCGCACGATAAAACGCACATTTCACTTACGCGTTTAACGACCTTAACAGTGGACGTGTCCAGAATCGCTTATCAGTCAATCGAATTGCGCGAAAACCGGTCATACCGAATATGTAACAGCGGGAACCTTGCCGCGTCCGACTTCGACACGGCGTCGCCCGACCCTCCAAGATGCGCCCCGTCCCGCCGCGCCGCCGCAGCCTGTGCCGCTGTACCTGTCACCGCCGCCTCGGCTGCTGTCACCCCAGGCGCGTCTGCCGCATCTGCACCGCGGTCTCCAGGGAAACGGGCCGGTGTCTTCGCATCTGTCGCGTGGCCCGCTTCGCCGCTTCACGCGATCTACGAAGTATCTCTTGCGTCTCTCGCGTCTTTCGCTTCCAACGCGCCGCCCCTCCCCCCTCCGACCCCGTGAGTCTCCTCTCGCTTCGCCGTCTTCCGCGCCCCTCCGCCCGCCCCCGGAGGTGGAGCATCTCGGTAAATAACTCGCGAATCCGCAGGGCCATAAAAGTTTCCTCGACCGGCAGCCGCGGCGGCGGAGGGGGCTGCGGCGGCGGCGGCGGCGGCGGCGGTAGGGCGCGGGTGGTGGTGACGGTGGTAAGACACGTACGGAAGTAGTGGCAGCGGCAGTAGGTCACGGAGGCGGTGATATCGAAAGAGGCTGGAGAGATCGAGGAAGTGCTGGTGACTACGGCAACGGTGGCAGTAGGGCAGGGGAGGTGGTGGTGGGGATGAAGACGCGGTGGGGGTGGTGGAGTGTCAGAGCGGCAGAAAACGGTGGAAGTGGTGATGTCGAAAGAGGCTCGTTTTTATTCAACATTTCGTATTTCCGGGCGAGTCAATTGCCGAGGTCCCGTAAGTAAACTGCTTGATTTTTCATCGTGAGTAAGTGGTGTTTTTCGCAGCTGGATTGTGAGATACGACGCTTAGGGAGCTTTTCTCTCAACTGGTCTCTCCCACCAGCGGGGCACTGTCTCAGCCGGGTCACGCTTTGAGATCCTTACTGGTGTACCGGCATGAGTGGAATTATAGAGAAAGTAAATGTGTTTGTGTGTGTGTGTGTGTAAGTAAGGGGTGAAGACAGAACAAGGAAGGGGAAGGAAAGATCGGTCCGCGGTGTCCGTGGCCCGTTTGTGAAGGTACTGCTCCGGCACTCGGCTGCTATTGATCGGAGAAACCCCGGAAAAATACCGATAAGAGCAGCCGGCCGCTCAAATTCACCTCTAGACGTGTCCCCCTCTAGTGTCAAAATTCCTGCCGCTGTCGGGACTGGAACTCTGGGACCTCCAACCCATCAGCTGATACCCTGAGCCACCTAAGCCGGTGGGAGAGGCTAGAGAGGCGATGGTTGGGTGGTGGTGGCGATAGTGAGGGTACAAAGGGTACTGGGGGCGTGCGTGGTAACGAAGGTAAAGGAGGCTGCGGAAGGTGGTGAAAACAGAAAGACGAAAGAGGTTGGAGAGATGGAGGAGGAGATGGCGGCGACTGTGGCATTGGCGACAGTTAGGGAAGTTGCGATGGTGGTGACGAAGATACGGAGGTAGTGGCGGTCAAAAACTTTGAAATAGAAATTAAGCTCACTTATACCACTGCCTTCGTGAAAAAAATGAAGACCTCCATTTTAATGGAATTGTGGGTATCTCGTAGACATTTTTGCGACCACGAGGATTGAGTTACGTCTTTAGAATGACGATCTCTCTTTTTGGTATGTGTGTTATTTCACTTTATTAAAAATATACGTGAAACAAAATTGATCAGAAATATGCGGTATACAAGTGTACAAACAAATTGATCGAGACGGAACGGGGGACGGAGCGGGGGACGGAGCGGGGGACGGAGCGGGGGACGGAGCGGGGGACGGAGCGGGGGACGGAGCGGGGGACGGAGCGGGGGACGGAGCGGGGGACGGAGCGGCGGAGAGAAAAGGTTGCCAGATGTGGAAATGGGGGGCAAATGCGGCCGGCAGAAGAGGTGATGGAGATTCAGGCGGGGTGGACGTGATAGGAGAGGTAATGGTGATATAGGCGTCTGATGGGGAAAGCGGATGAAGATGAAAGCGGAGTAAAAGGCAATGGCGGCGGTGGAGATGTCTGTGGTTCGTAGGCGACGGTCTGGGCGGTGAGGGAGGCTGCCGAGGCGGCGGCGGTGGGGCCGACGGGAAAGCCGTCGGGAAGAGCAAAGATTTTTCGAGGCCAAGAGAAAAGGAAAGTTCAAGAGACAGCTGATGGACAGGTAATATTTTCTTCAAAAATGGGTTGTAAGGTTTGAATCAAGGACCCTGTAACACAACATGTAGAATAATTGGTTTTCCGTTTAACAGAATAGAAAATAATTGAACAAGAGTAACACGCCGTCTTGCTCAATTCTTTCGTAACCTTTCTCTTGAAAGATTTTTACTCATTTGCATCCATGTTAGGTACATATGTACTTTATAATTAATATATTAGAATAATATAATTCATTAGAATTAAACTGCATAGAAAATCTATACAAAATAGAAAACTTCCAATTTCGGGAGGGATCTCGCTTAGTTAAATTTACTATAATATTTAATATTAACTGGATAGTACTTATTTTTGAAGTGTTCGGAAATTTCGAGAATTATTTCTGGTGATTGAATGCCAGAACATGTACAAAGATACGAGGCTTTGAAAGTCGTAACATTCCGTGCAGTCGATGAATCTCGGTTTTCGCACGCCACGGCCGTAACTCTTATCGGAGGAAGCAGGGCGCGCTTGCGGAAACGCCACCTGACTCAGGCGGCTTCGCCCGCAGCGAACTTCGGCCCAAGGCGAGGTCTTCGCCGAGATTCACCCCCTCCCCATCGCCACCCTCGAGGCCAACCCCCTTGCCTCCTCCGCTCCTCGCGGTATTTGCTCAACCCTCGCCGACCCAGCGGTCCTCTTTGCCCCAGCCCCTCCACTTCTCCTACCGCCCTCGCAGCAACAAATAACAAACCCGAACCTCACCCCTCCCCACTGCGAGTGGGGCATTCGCCACCCCCACTTTCCTCCTCACAGTTACCCTCAACTCATCCCACCACCTAACCCTCCCACCCACTACCCACTATCTCCTCCCACCCCCTCCCACCATCTAACCTCCGCGCCGGCCACGCCGCCTCCAACGTCGCTGCAGCCGCTTCATCTTCTGCCGTCACTATCGCCACTGACGCTACACAGTCGCCCCACCTTCACCGTTATTTGCCGCCTCCGCTTCGTCACAGCAGCTCTCTTCTGTTCCCATGCCATCCACTTCGTACACGATTTCCCAACGCCCCCCGCCTCCGTCCACCCCATCCCACCTTGACTATTTTTCCGCGTCCATACCGGGAGAGCGGGCTTAGGGTATCAATTGATGTCCCTGCAGAACCTCTGACCGAGAGGTCCTAGGTTTCTACTCCGGACGTTTGCAGATTTTTGGACACAGGCGGACGGCTGCTCTGTTCGGTAGTTTTCCATGGTTTCTCCGATCAACATCAGGTAAATGCCACGGGCCACGTACTACGTGATATCTTTCTTTCTTCTTTCTAGTTCTATCCTCATCCCTTACTTACACCCTTACTTACACTAACATACAGTAACACTAACACTCACCTGTCGGGAGACCGGTCGAGAACTTGGAGCTTGGAGCGGCTGTGGTCGCTGGGTCCCCACTGGTGGGAGACACCCGGTTGGGAAAAATCCCGGTGGCCGACCGTAGGTCGTTTCTGGATCTCGCTAATCCACAGCGGAAATCACTGCCAGCCCTAGAAAAAACATGCACTACACTTACTGAATAAATGGTCGTAGCGGTTGACAATCACTAATCAATCGATCAAAACCATCCCGTCCGCTTCGTGCACGCGTTCCCAACATCTCCCACCCCACCCCACCTTCCCTATATTTCTGCGTCCATCGTGTTTGCCGCTCCGATGCCACCTCCAGACCCCCACCCTTCTTTCACCCCCACGCCGTCCTCCTCCGCAGCACCGCCGCCATCGCCTCCACCCCCGCTTTCGCTCGCGCGCAGATAAGCCTCCTCGCCCCCTCCCTCCTCTGCAGGAGCTCCCGCGCGGAAATGACGCATCTCGGCCGACGGCGACGCCTCTAGCGGCGGCGGGTGGGACTAACAAGGCTATTTGCAAAACTTGGGCTCCGAGGGGCGGCGGTCGCTTAGATCTTGAGGAAATTAATTTGGAACTGTATATCTAAAGATCTTATTAAAAGTCAATCTTCGAAAAGAAAATTACCAAGATATATACGATGATTCACCGAGGCGCAGCTCCCAGGATGGGCTCCGCCGATTAAATTAATACTCCCGCAATACGGAGGTGTTCTTCTGAATAGGAAGCAGGGCATCTTGTGCCTCTGAAGATTTTCTTTCTTTTGAGATCCTCCGAGAGAAACTTTGTTGGGAATTGGACTCATTTGTCACTGCAAATATAGTTCGAAAATGTAATATATTACCTCCATTAATTTAGCTGTTATAAATTGAAGAGCAAGCAAGAAAGAGTAAATTTATGTTCAGGTTATTACATGGAGAAAGAGCGCGTTTTTAGTTCATTTTGTGTTTCACTTATGGTAATCAGGATCATGCTAATATTCTTTGTATTAATTCTAGAAGTCTGTGAAAATAGAGGCTTAATAAATACATCACACTGTGATATCACCTTAACGTGATCTGAATTTTGCAAATTTTCTTCAAATATAAAAATTGTGAGTTCAGGTAATATTTATTTTCCAAAGGTCAACCTACGAAAATAAATCGCTATTTGGTTGCAGAAATAACATACCTCAGTGACAATAGTTTTGTATGAAAAAAATTAAAACGTTAATTTGTAACACATATATGTTCAAAATTTTAAAAACATAGTTGTTGCCGCATAAAGTTCAAAAACTAAATAGTTCCATTTTGGGGTAAAATAAACGTCGCAGTATTTTCAGTGTATTCTCAAGGAAATACATATTTCAATATTGCACGTTTTCAAAATTACATTGGTGCAGAATTCGTATTACTTTACAAACGACTCTTACGATTTCATTTATTACATATTGCCATGTAACATTAGTTCTGGCTATATTAGCACGTACAAAGAGGCTCAATAGTAAGTTTCAGTACTTCCTTCTGTGAGGACACTTGTATCTTCCCTACGATAGGGATTTTGGACCAGATAAAAAATTGATTCGGCGATTGACAAGATCTACGGACCGTACTCAGAACTACACTAATGGCACAATTTGGACCAAAATATATGTAAACATAAAAACAGTTGAAACATTTCCAGAAATTTATGATTATTATAATATTAGCAGGAAATGAACTTTTCACAGATTTGTGTTCTGGTCAGCGATCCCCAAGAAACAGAATAATTTTTACTGTCAATTGTGTTTATTCGTTTCCAACAAATCGACAAACTTAGCGTAGAATCAAACGATGTATTGCACATGAGATGAATTTAGGGTAGAAAATAAAATGTTTACAAACTAAAGAAGTATGTAATTGTAAAACAATTAACGCATCGTTAACATCCCTGGGACAGTGACTTAAATCAGCGCTCTAGAACGCAGAACTGGCGATGAAAGTTCGGGGTTCACGTGAGACGCCACGGGATTGAAATATACTTGACTTTGCGTAACACCAGGCATGACATTTCAACTATATATTCAATATTCACCCCTCATTACTATCTCGACTACCAACCATCAATTGGAAAGCCATTTATACGCGTGTCCACCCGGGAAAGAGTAAGGCAGAGAGGTCTGACCCTCCTCGGCCCACGCTCGGGGGCGGGTGTCATCAAAACCACCGTCACTGTCGTCATCACAATTTTTAGTTAGGATCGAAAGGACGATGTTGAAGTTGCCTATCTCTTCTACGAAAATACACATTATAAGAACGTTAAAGCTCATGTTCCGTAAGGAAACGGATAAAAGAATCGGCATCATTTCACTAATCAAATCGCTCCATTCGCAGATAAGCGACTATTATAGAAGCCTTCTTTCTACACCAAACGATAATCTTGTAGCTGGTGCTTTCCGCTTAAGAGAGAGTTTAGATAGTCGTCAATTCCTCTAAAAACGGTAAGAGCAGCCAAGGTCTTTGTGCGAAAGCCGTTTTGCCAACGGTAATACACTGTTATAATGATATAAGAGGTTCAAAAGTAGCCCTCTCAGAGTGCTGTTCTATGCTGACCATTAGTCCCGACTTCTCCCTTCTCTTTTATCTTCAGCCGTGGTTGTGTTGATTCTCCAGTTAACCTTGTACTAAGAATAAACGTTAAAGGTGACGCATTTCTTCTTTATGCGCAATTTCCTCAAGATTCGGATAGCAATTTTCAAAAAATCGTTGTCAGTAAATCACCGAAAATATTAGTTTGCCTCTAGAAGAGCGGAGATATTACATTCCTTAAAAAAAAACAAAATAATGTAATGGAAGAAAAAACTAGATTAGACATTGCAATGATCAGATGTTCACGGAGATGTTTGAACGTGTATTTTTAATAGGATTTATTTACATTTTGACAAATACACGAGGATAAAAAGTGTAGGAAACAATTTAATATTCAGAAAGCACACATATAACTTACAAAAAAATGCACCAGAAGTTGAAACATATGCGTAGGGAATTAAAGTGGAGAGTGCTTAGATGTAAGTTCAGGCACGGACACTTCAATACATTCGATATGAAAGGTGAATTTATTTTGCTAATTTTATTTCGCAAGTCCAGTGTTGTCTTTGTAGATTCATTTTGATATAAGGGATGATACTTCTCCAGATATTCTTGCCCCAGAGCCAAACCTTTAAAACAACTATCTGCAACTTAGTATTATAGGCTCCGTGCCCCTTTTTACAAAAAGATTTCTTTGCAACTATGCGCCGTCGAACTATTTCTGACTTCGCAAGTGTGGGCTCACAAGAGAGGCATCCCGCTGTTTAATTAAGTCGATTAATTCCCTCGCCTCCCAACTCGGAAGCGACCGACGCGCGCAGACGCCGTCTGCGGAAACAAAAACTCGCACTGAAGCGAGCAGACTCCGCCTACGCAATAAGCGCGTAAGCGGCAACTGTTTTAACACGCATATTAAAATGGCGGCGCCCCGCGCTGCAGCAGATGGCGCAATAACAAGAAGTTACGCACCAGTGGCGCCCTCGCGTGGCTACTTGGCGCACGACGGTGGCGCGGCACGCGGTAGCGGGCGGAACCCGCGGCTTGCAAGACCCGGAACGTTCGTTGCTTCCCACTTGCCGAGGGGAAAAAAGAGGACGAAACGAGCGGCGTTAAATTTTCATTTAGGCGAGACGAGACACAGGGATCGGCGGAGCAGCGGAGTGGAAGAATTCTACTAAATCGGCCGGAAGGCGCTGCAGGCTGCACGGGGATGATGAGCGCTGGGAGACGTTGCGAGCGGGGAGGGAGAAAGAAAAGGGATAAGGAAATGAGTCAGAAAAGGAGGAAGGAAAGGCAATATGATGAACCGGAGAGGAGTTCGAGAAGAGGACAGAAACCGGGAAGTGTATGGGGAAGGTAAAAAGAAGGGAATGATGAAGGAGAGAGAGGGGGAGGGAGGAAAAATGTGGATCGAGAAGAAAAGAGGAAGGCAAGGTAGAAAAGAAAAATATATAAGATGAAGAAGAAAAAGGAAGTAGAGAGAACGAAGGAAAAATGGAGAGTATGGAAGAATAATGCGTGGATGAGAGTGAGGCGAGAGAAATAAAGAGGAGCAAAGAAAAAGACAGAGATAGGGAGGGAGAGAGAAAAAGTGATGATCGAGAAGTAAGAAAAAAGTCAAGGTAGAAAAGGAAGAAACAAGAATATAAGAAAACGAAGGAAGCAGAGAGAAAAGAGGAAAAGGCAGATTAGAAAAGAATAACGCCCTCTTGGAAGGTCCGGAAAAAAATTAATTGGGTAAATGGCGAAGGGAAGAGAGGTGGAAAAGAGAGAGATTTTGTGAAGGAGGATAGAGTGAGAGGAAGGGAGGCAGGGAGGGGGAAAGGAGTGAGGTGTCTCGGAGGTCACAGTGAACTTTCTTGGCCGAGTGCCCTGCGAGCGGAAGCGTTACCGACTCTTCCTCGGATTTTTTCCCGCTCGAAGGTCAGACTTTCTGAGAGTCGAGTCCAAAACTTGAGAAGAGGGTTAGTTTATGCGAAGGCGGCATGTGCTTCGCTCTTTAAAGGGTGAGATATCATACCACTTACGCGGAATGTTTCTTTCCTAGTACAAGCGGTAAACCTCGTGAATTTGTGTTGAGTGTTGGAGTCTTGTTAAAGTTAAAGGAACTCGTTTGTTGCAATGGCGACAAGAGAGAACATCGTAGATACAGAAAAATGCTAATTAATCCAGTTAATAATTTTAAAAGTGTTTTTAATATATTTTTGCTTCTTTCGCTCCAATAAAAACTAAATTTCCTTGTCTATTTTTCGTCTTTAAGTCAAATCTCAGTTGAATATAAATAAGTCGTACGAGTGTGTAGAATGTATTTATTGTGAAATGAAAATTTTAAAATGCGTCTCACCATCAACTTGGTCAATTATATCTTCCTTCTTTTATTAACCCTCAAAGTTAGAACTCTGTGAAACTAGATTTTTTTTTTCAAAATCTGAACGGCATTACATATTAATCCTAAGACTCAAGAAACTCTCTAGAGCGCATCCATTGTTAAACGTAGGCAAATGCCATGAAAGTACTTGTCTAATCTTTGATTTAAAGTACCCTGAATATACATTTTATTTATGAATTACTCTACTACCCCGACTTATAAAAAATATTGAGTGTTAATTGTAACATCAACTTTTAAAAAGAACCGGTTGCAAAATTCGAAAATTCATAGATAAAAACCTTTAAAACAGTCAACTTTAAAGCTTTTTAGTTCAGTTCTCCCGGCTTGTAGCAAAATGAGGTAATTGGGACGTTGAAGGAACCGACATAGTCATTCTATTAATTCTTGACATTTCCGAAATATTCAAGAATGAGCTTTCTAAAATTCATATTTTTTTTAATCCGGAAGTCATGCATATTGGTAATGAAGAAAATGTACATGCAAAAAATAGGGTTAGGAGGATATGTCTGCCCCAGATCTTCTTTATCTTTGATTTCATGCGTTTGTTAATATGTACATTATTATACAAATAACTCTCATCAACCACCCTTCGTTTCCGTAGTAACTGGTTCTGGCATTACTTCCCATCCGAAGAACGACATAAGAAGGACATTTTAGCTCTTAAAAATCCACGGCTGCGATAGAGGATAAACCCACGGACAAATCCGCCAGTCTCTGTATCATCCAGTGATTGCCTTTCTATTTTCTCACACCTCGCTCTACCGTTTTGTTGGTATGTTACTAATTTTATCTTATTCCACGCAATCGCTCCTAATTGCTCCTTACATTCCCACCTGCCCAGCCTGCACCCTGGTTCAGGCTGTTCCCTTTTCCCTTTGCCAGGTCGTTAGCGCGATCTTTCGTTCACATCTTACTTCGTTTACCTCTTCTTTTCGTGACACACTGCAATTATTCTCCTATTGCAATTGTTGTTTGATCATCACTTTCAGAAGCCCAGCTTCTTCCTGATCTCCTCCCTTTCCTTATACCTTCTACCCCTGGAGCCTTCTCCTACTTAACATCTTAAGTAAGATAACAATGACGTGTTAAACAACTAAACGTCTACTCTACTGCTCTAACGTATTGACTTGAACCCCGTCATACACTGATGTGTCAAAAATAATCGATGGTTGGCTCACATTCGTAACTGTACTTCAATGTCGCGGGTATTCTTCGGTAACACGTCGGATTTCTGTTTCATGATATTGATGATCTAGTACTCAGAATAGGCGCAGTACCGCGCGATATTGAAGGCTTGTCAAGGGGTAAGGAACGTCATTGGTTTAGTGTTTCGCTGCCATGAATTGGAGATCGTGCTCGTATGACCGCTTGTTCCTTCGGCTAACTTCCTCTCACAGTAGGAAGGACTGTACAACAGCTGCGCGAACGATTATTTGCGTCATCAAAATTTTGAGACTTTCGTGTGTTTTTTCAGTAACGTTTTGATCAACTTGTCGTGGATTGCGGACCAGTCCTGAAGGAGACAACGATAAGATGGTCAAAAATTCGTCAACTCAGCCTTCGATACAGCGTTACCCGGACAGCCAAGATCATTTACGTGACGGTCGCGGTATCCTAAGACTTAAATACGAGATCATTTTCTACCCAATCTACTGAACCTCCGAAAGCGTTCCAGTAGTTATTCATCCAAATGCGCTACGTAGGTAGAGGCCAGATGCCTAACTCACGTCAGAGGTGACTCGTCATCAGTTGACCTGTTTTTCACACACACCGCCTTACAGCCTTTTGTATCGCACTTGCTCCATTACTACATTCTGCCGCCCACCTACTTCAGTGCTGCCTTGGGATTTCTTCGTCCTTATCAGCAATGTTCTTTCCTCCGTCTTTTCGTACTTTGCATCTTTTGAGCACAATCTCTATTCACATACTCGCATTCTCACTGTTCAGCCTTCATTTGTGATCAATGAACCTGTTTTACTTTCTTATTCTGCATGTGTAACGTAAAGTTTTTCTTCTTATGTCTCTGACATATTTTTGTTTTATTATTGATTTTTTTTTCAAAAAAAGTCAGAGATATAATTATAAGTTGCCTATAAAAAATGAAGCTTTATGTCCCTTATTCAGCCTTCTGTCACTCTTGATCCCTTCCGTTCCAACAAGCCATCACACTCCTTCCCATGACCGACTTCTTGTCAAAGTGAAACATCTTCGACAAATTACTTCTCGGTCCCTTACTACTGCGTGCTGCTTTCCTACAGCCATCCCCGACTCCACTGCCTTCTCCGCTTCTACGTTTTCCCACACCTCCCTTCACTTGTATCAACTCGCTTGCTTCACTTCTTCCTTCTTTCCCGGCCTCAAAATGCCTCTCCTGTCGGCAGCTCACCTTTTCTTTCCTCGTGACCCGCTGCTAAATATCTTCAAACACTCCTACCCCTTTCTTCTGTCACCCTTCCTCTCCTTCCAACCATTCCGTCCCTTTTATCTTCCACCCCGCCGCGACCCCACAACGCCCCACTCCTCCCGCCCCCGCCCCGCCCCGCCCCGCCCCGCTCCGCGCTCCGCCCCGCTCTGGCCCGTCGCCTTCCGCCCGAGTCTTGTTACGTCCTCTGCCGCTGCTTATTTCCGCCGAATGTAATTACTGTGATAGCTTCCAGGGCGCTGCCGCGATCTCGTCCGCCACTCCCCTCTCCCCTCCCCTCCCCTCTTCTCCTCGTCCCGCTGCTGCTCCCTCCCGCAGTCGGCGCCTCTCCACCGCCCACGACTCGACTCTGCGCCTTCGCCACGTGGCACACGCTGTGGAGGATGCGCCTAACAGCCAACGGCAACACACCGCGTCTAGTTTGTTCTCTAAATACTAGTAGCGCACCGATTGTTGCGACTTCATACGACTTATATTCCTATTAAACTCGTTCAGACTGGCTTAAGCAGGGTCAACGCATCAACTCATGTTCCTACTGTGCCTCTGACTGGGAGGTCCTAGAGTTAGAGTCAATCGGTGGCAAGATTTTCGACACCAGCTAGATACCTGGGTCGAGTTCAGTTGCAGTCTGGAGGAGAATGCTAGTGGACGGCTACTTTGATCTATAATTTTCCGTGGTTTCCCCGATTATCGCTGGGTGACTGACACAGAACTTAAACATACGGGCCACGAACCACGCGCGATCTTTCCTTCCTCTTCCTTGCCCTACTCTCGCCTCTTACTTACATACACACTTATATGCACTACACTCACGTACATGTTGGGTAATTATTCGAGAACTTGAAACTTGTTCCAACAGGGGTGGTGTCCCGCTCGAGTGAGATACCTAGATGGGAAAACCTCGCAGGACGACGGGTAGGTTGGCACATTATCTCGCCAGGATTCTGCCGAGGACAATCACTGCCTCTTACCGAAATAAAACATGCACTACATTGTCGGGACCCGAAAAAGTCAATCAGTTTAATTATTTCAGTCATTTTCTGAAAAAATTGAACACTACACCCTTAGAGGTAAACGTATTGCGGTGTCTTGAATTACATAAAAAATATGGTACTACAATACCTCTTGGACCTATCTCCGATGTCTATTCGTAACGTTAGTCTGTGACAACGCGACCCACTCAAGAAAAGTTTCTTAAGGAATTTTGGATAGTTTTCAAATTTATTCCCAGATATTATCTGTCAGCATTTGTGTTTACTCGCTACTCCTAAATAGAATGAATATTTTCATCATTTTATTTGCCGTTTGCTGTAACGTGCGTGGTGACATAACAAAAGGTACAATTTTTTAGATATTGTTTTAAAATTTCAACATTTATTTAAACACGTTCACTGGCGAACAGTTAGTAAATTTGCTGATTGGGGTAATAAATTGATTAGACTTTACACTCATTACTAACTCTCCTTTTAAAACATATTCGCTTCTTAAAATATGTAAGACACATCAACAGACCCTACATCTCAAAATTTTCTTATTTCTAAACAAATCATGTATTTCGTTAGCAAATGAAGCAACATATGGTCACTCTTAACAATTGTTTCCCCGTTTTGGAGCTAAGTTAGTCGTATCTTCACCCTTTAACTGCTACGGGCTGGATGACGTCTTGAGTCATGCTTCTCGCTTAGGGCCTCTCGTTCTGAGCTGGACTGACTCACACATAGATATAGCGGGAAAATCTCAGTTAGCAGTAAGCCCTAGCGATAGCCGAAAGCGGTACGAAAAAAATGGTCCAGAGGCTCATAAGACATGGCGGTTCCGCGTACGATCTCGTTCTGAGGCTCTTAGCGACAACCTGACTGAGAAGAATAACTCGTTCAAAGGCTACCACGCACGAAATTTTGCGTATCGTTTTGTGTATAACGTTTCATCTACGTTATATTAAAGATGATAGACTCCACAATCACCAAGTATGATGTTATGACGAAAAATTATACTTTAATTTCAAGGTTTTGAGAGGTTTTTTTGCCAACGTATGTTAGGGGATTCTAATAATAATATCATATGTGTCAATTCTAGTTTAAAATGTACACAAAGTTTCTGTTGTAGGTTGCGACTCCCTTTACAACTGCATATAAAATTATGAATAAGCAACACTCATAGCCAATTAAAATTCATAATATCAAATCAATAAAACGTAAGGAGACTTGATGTGACCCGTAGTGTATGATCACTCACGCAAACTCATAGCAATCTTTTGCACCGATCGGCTCCTGCGTGATGCGCATCCACTATACGGTTGGGACTTTACACAACACACAGTGGTTTTCTACAAGTAAGAGTTTAACATCTTCCCAAAGGATTACGGCCCAGCAATTTAACTTGATAACAAAAAGGAAAACGAATCTTAATTACAATAATCTGGGGAATAAGCTAATAATAGGTGAGAAAGGCGAAAACAAAAAACCTTGACAGTATTGAAATATTTCCAGTCATAGTATAATTGTACTCACTTGAACACACTTTCATAATGAAAGGCGCATACCACAAGAGCAAAGGTCAAAATATGCAAATGCATTAGTACACAACAAAAGTAGAATAGCCTTACAAAAATTAAATTTCATATTCAAAAGATTTGAAATATTTACAGTCCGTAAGGATCATTCCTATACGATTAGTGCTACCTCAAAACGTTTTGTAAAATTTCTTATGACATTTTCGAAAAAATTACTTCTCAATACATCCACTCTCTAATCTTAGAACAGATTACACTGATGTCTTACAAATTGCACTAACAGTGAGATAGTTAATATACTTTTTAATCAACTCAAAGAATGTACAAAGTACATAAACTAAATGTACATACTCCAATGTTCAACGACATGAATTTGTGAGATATTGTACAAGGTTGTCTTTAAAAATTAAATAATTGATCATCAATTTTCTTTGCACGAATCAGAGTTATTGATACATGAAAAAATACTCGTGCATTTCTATTCTCTCCATCTAGAATACGAAGAGTCTCCTTTGGAAATATACTAAATTTTAAATTTTAAAGCCCAACTGGCCATCGTTTAACTGATTTCCTCCTCTCGAGTCTGAGCAATATGCAGCGAGTGACGTGACTTTGGTCTAGTGTCGGACGCAAGTACCGGGATTCTCCCCTTCTCTGAATATTTAGGAAAAATTTGAAGCGATCTCACTTGTGAGCAAACAAATTGCGACGACTGTTTTCGCCGAGGGCTTTGCATTTGAGTGGGCGTTG
This sequence comes from Gryllus longicercus, assembly GCA_038098605.1. Lineage (NCBI taxonomy): Eukaryota > Metazoa > Arthropoda > Insecta > Orthoptera > Gryllidae > Gryllus > Gryllus longicercus. The sequence goes on from JAZDUA010000162.1 coordinate 2,208,798, forward strand.
GTGCGTAGAAGATACCTCCGCACGAAACAAAATTTGAAAGAACGCACCACCTCTCTTTATGTGAATCCAATGGACAATTGACGCGGGTGACGAATCTTTCTGTGAAGGATCCTTACTGTCCGTAGAACGCACATCGTTCTGAATTTCACTTCATTTGGGCATTGTTGCTCCCAGTTTTGTCCCCGTATGGTATAATTCAGCTTCCCTAACTCTCACTTGAAGATGCAGGTCGGGAAAACAGCGATACGGATGCCAAGCGATGAACGCATTGATGCTGTCTTACCAAGTGCCAGCTCGAACACGTATGTGTTTCAGAACTCCAGTCATTGTTACGCTCAAATGTAATTTTATGCGAATACTGTATCCTTTTACCACATAAATAGGGTAATTGTATATTATAGTAATTAAATCAGGACACAAGATACAATTACCAAAAAAGGCACTGAAAGAGAGAACACAGAAACAGAATGCGTCATTGCGCGTGCTTGTATCTTTCACATTACAAATTTCATATATTTAAATAGATATAGATCCATTTCTTTCTTACAATTCCACGGATAGTTTCGTAAATGAAGTAGAGCTGTAGAAAGAATCTTTATCTCATAGAGTGAGCCTTTTTGATGCAGTTTTACAATGGATGGACATCGATTCCGGATGTGACGTTTCCGCTGGTAGAGAATGCGTCATCTTTTTCTCGCTGACTCGCATTGTTTATCTTGCTAGACCTTCAACACATGATAATAATTCAGGTGACGGATATATGTCGATAGAACCTATTACTCTAATCTTTTCATAACTAAACGTTGTGCTTGGGTCGTCAGTCACTGGATAAGTCAGTACTTTTCTCGGTTCTGGATGTGAAGTGAAATTTCGAACGAAAGTAAATACATGATCACTCACACTCACTCAGACACTCAGATACTGCTTATTAACTGCATTCGAAAGGTTTTAATGTTTTTAATTGGAAGGTAACCATTTAAATACTAACATCGGAAAGCCTTGTGTCTCATAATCATAAAATAAAACCAGTACTTACAATTTGGGAGAATTTCTTTATCAACAAAGTCTCATTCCGGTTGCTATATCTTATATTTCCTGTACATCTGTCTTTGAAATTTACTTTTCAGTAGCGTTAAGTCGCCTTTAATTCTCTGTACACTGTGTCCCTTGTCGCGTTCATTAAAGACATCGTCTTTCCCTTTTGTCGCTTCATATTTCAAAGTAAATTGTGTTTACTAGCATTGAAGACACAGCCTGTTTCTCCAACGTTTCAACGCTTTAACTTTCAATACAGACATTAAAAATCGGAAGTTAGAATCTTCAATAAGATACAGTTCGAATGTAATAGAATAAGTATTAAGAGTATTTTTTCAACAATGCTTGTAACTACTTACAGGACCTAGTCGAGTTGGACTTATTTCTAAAGACCATCTGCTCTTGCATTAATCAGTCAGGTGACTAGAAAATCAGATTCACAGTTGCGTATAATTTTTCAAAAGTTTATGTTTTTTATCCCGTAAGAGAGCAAGATGTTTCTGAAATGATTTGTGAATAATAAAAAATCATTACAGAAACATTTCGGTAGTAATATCTAAATATTTCGGTAATGTGTGATTATAAAAAGTTTAAATGTTTCTGAAATGCACATGCTTCTAATTCCGCCCACTTTTACGAGAGTCCACAAACAAACAAGTGTGATCTGGAATGGAGGTCGCTCATCACGAGTGAGTAGTGACCGTGTGGCGCGTTTTGCCAGGAGGCATCGTATGGCGAAGTCCCCTACGCCTAGCACAGAGGCGAGCATAATAATGTGTTGAATATAATTTAGAGTGTGACTGGGTACTCCAGTAAGTTACGGCATTAGTGCTCTCTGGAGATCCATGCCGTGCTTAACTGCATTTGTAATATGCATAGTCTGTTTAGAATGCATTGCGACATAGTGGAGTCCTCTTAATGTAAACATTTGCTCCTACGGTATCCAGCAAATAAAACATCGTTGGCCAAACTTCATTATTGTACATGATAATGGCAATAATCGCACAAATAGAAATAGACCCTGAACGAGACAATCAAGAAAATATTTTTTAATAAGAAGAGTTGGTAATTTCTGAAATCATGTAATAGAGGGTCATATTAAAATTTGGTCTCTTGTGCAACCACTAAGTAAGATATATTAATCGAGTTCTGCCAAAGATCGAACGATATATTCTCAAGGTTAATGGAAAAGGACAAGTGAACAATATAACTCGGGTAAGGTTAGCAAGCCTTTTCGGTTATTTCATCAAGTGAAACTTAAAAATAAGTGTTATTTAAGTGCAGTAGTAAATTATACTTTAATTTCTCCATGATATATTCATAACATTCAAAAGATTTACACCCAGCAAGCATGATTGGCAAATGTATGTTCTACTCTTACATTTGGCACTGTATTACGGACGAAACATTGTGTACACTACTCATATTTTCATGTTGCAGACAGCTACATGAATACTAAATCATTTGAACTTGAAATTGTTGGAGCCAAGCGCCAAAACTCTTTCAAACACTACCGTCATCTTACGATCTCAACTATTCTTTCTGTTAAAGTTAAACCTTTTTCGATGTATTTTCATCAAAATAAGTGTAAGAATATTCATGAAAACTAATGATGATGGCTAAGCCATCGAAAGCTGCTATTGTAATTAAAAATGATTTTAGTAATGACGACTCATATAATTATTTCATTCATATAAATAGCCCAATACAAATGCATAATTGACCTTCTGTACATATTGTTTTGAACTAAATAAAGTTTTTTACAAACGAACCTCCACAATAAATTGTTAAATTCACTACAGATAAGCAAACGCGAAGACATTAAATAAAAAAAGCAAGTAAAATTCGTACGATCTGTTGATAATTGCTGTGATTAAACCATGGAAATCTATTTTTTTTTTTCTTCTTCAGCTTTTTCCCTTTAAGGGGTCGCTGTTTTTCTGGTTTTGGCGAAAGTTTTACGGCCGGATGCCCTTCCTGACGCCAACCCACGTGGGGATGATATGATATATGATGATGATAGGAGGTGAAAGGACGAACACAATACATCCATGCCCGAGGCGGGACTCGAACCCGCGACCCTTCGGTCCGAGATCGCTACGGCACTACTGCCTTAGCGATCTCGGCCACCCGGACCGGCTAAACCATGGAAATCTATACTAATCCTAAATTACAACTTTTGTTACTACGAATAATTAACGTTATTAACATGTTTTCTATATGTACATGCTACATGAATGAATTATTGTTCTGTATTAGTATTTTAAAATTGTCTCTTGTTTTTGTTCTGTCCATTTAATGTAGTTATCTTCTTATAAATGCAGGTACATATTAGTTTCGATTTTCGATATGAATAAATAAATATGTTCTAATCTCAAAGATTGTAAAACCTTCAATCAGAATTTACACATTTCAAAAATGTTCCAACAATTTACCTCGAAGTTTAGTTTTCAGTGCCTACGCAACTTGAAATGGCTATGCTAATCACTGCTTCTGTGCGAGCTGCGCTCCTAGGGATCTGCTTGCTCCTCACTCGCAGTGTAATTAAACTCGTGGGGCGTCGTGGAAGCCGCTCGGGCGGAGGCAAGTGGCTGACCTGGTCTGCGCGAAAGCGGAGCTCACTTCGGGGGGGGGGGGGGAGATTGCTCCCTGGTGGGAGGGGGCGAGGCGACTCCTCCTACGGCGATTACGCGCGTGTGAGAACATCGCGAAGACCGTAGAGCGGGCCACTTACAGCGATGTAAGATAATGTATCTCTTAAGCTATTGTAAACATTATTTAAATATTAGCTAATTATATCAGCTTAGGTGGGTCAGGGCGTCAGTTGATGTCACTGCAGTGCCTCTGAACTGGAGGTCCTAGGGTTTGAGACTAGCTACATGGCTAGGACGAATTCAGTGGCTGTCCGGAGGAGAATTGTAGAGGCTGGCTGTGTTCTGATCGGTAGTTTTTCGTGGTTTCTCCGATCAATACCCGGCGAATGCCGGAGCAGGACCATAACAATCGGGCCACGGACCACGCGCGATCTTCTCTTCATCTGTCTTGTCCTATCCTCACCTCTTATTTACACACACTTTTACATGCACTACACTCGTCATGTTCCAGCTGGGAGCGCAGAGATTGTTCCGATTGAGGCGGTTCCTTGCTGGTGAGAGATACCTGGTAGGGGAAACCCCACTAGCCGACGCCAGATGTCGCCATCCAGCGGGGGATGATCACAGCCACCCCCCGTGATAACAAACATGCACTGCACATCCGGGACTAATTACCTTAGCAGTTGACGCGCCCGGATTCAGGTTGGTAGTTAGGTGTTGGTGTCTATCCGACTTTCATATTTCTCATTGAAAATCCTGTGTCTGAAGTATCCTTGCGCGCGATCTCGAAGGAGCTACGTGGCTTCCCTTGGCGTGTCTGAGTAAAAAAAATACACTCGAAATTTTCGATAATCGCAGTAATCATAAAAGTTCGGTGTGAGATATTGTTTGTAACTAACAATCCGCAACTGAAATCGACGAGTAGCGAATGTGCGAGGGTCCTGGGGGAAGGGCGAGAGCAGTACCCTAAAAAGCGGACCGTGAACTATCTTCCACACACGCACACACATTGCACTACCAGACATACTTGGAGGCCAGTCGGGAGCTTAGAGCTTATCCCGGATGGAACTGTTCCCCCGAAAGGAAGATACCTTTGGGAGGGAATTCGGTAACCCGACAAGTAGATCAGCTTGGATCTCACGTTCCAGCGAGGGACGAAAACCGACACTTTCCGATTATTGCGTGCACTACACTCACGGGACAAAAGACGAACGTAGTTGACGCTCCCGGGCACACGGAATACGCACGCGAACGGCAAAGACCATGCAACTACTCCTGAGACGCCCTCCGAGGTAGCGAAGCGGCGCCCACCCTGCTCCGCACATACAGCGACCATTTGGGAAGCTCTCTGACGCGAGGAGACGTTATTAATGCAGGACCATTTGCCAACCCCGGCCCGCTCAAAGCTCTGCAGCTCCTTGTCGTTTGCACAGCCCACAGGGATTAGGTTAAAGCTTATATGTGATCTATGACATGATTAACGACATGGAATTGTTTCTTACAGATATAAAAAATTAACTCTAGTGAAATCGGTATTTATGCACATCTTTTTTTATAGCCGGATTAAGCCCTAAATTTTCATTGAAATATTTATTATTCCAAGTTGATATCATAAAATACTTATCTATCTATTCATCTATCCATCTGTCCATCTCTCTCTCTCTCTCTCTCTCTCTCTCTCTCTCTCTCTCTCTATTTCTGCAATGCTTTCTGAGAAAAAGGTACATGAAGACAAAAATTAATAATTTTCAAGAAATATAGGATTTGTAACAACAATACTCGAAAAAAATCCTGGTAGATATTCTGGCTCTCAGCACCGCTCTCATCAGTCTCTAAACCTTTCTTCTTTGTTCCTACAATCTTAAGAGTGTTTTCAACGTAATATCTACCCCCTCTTTAGTCTTTTGGCTCCAAGACTATGTTGTAGTGTAGTGTAGCAGTGTCTTGTAGTGACTAAGACACTACAAGACACTTGGCTCGACTAGACATTTAAATGACATTTTCTAGCTCTTATGAACAACATGTATCGAAATTGTTTATTGCACTAGGTTACGTGAATATTAAAGATTCAAAATAACACAAAAAGAACGAAAATCAATTTTTTTTCCTATGACAAGAACAACCTCAGATTACGTGAGGCTTCCGGTAACAGCCGTTTGAATAAATGAAAGACAGTATTTAAAAAGTGCTCAGGTCAGGTAAAACACAAATACGATTAAATAGTATAATTTGGACGTTTTGGTCACTGTTAATCTACACTAAATAATTTTATAATAAACTTGGTTGTTTAGAACTTACTACAGAAATCCGTATGCGAATTCATAATTAACAATCTGTAATGAAACGAAAACAATAATATTTGTTGTGTAGTGGTATAAAGTGGTAATAGTATCTATCTTTTATAATAAAATAATTTATGTACAGTTTTACACCGAAAATACAATTATATTACAACGACAATGAAATTTGTCACGTATGACAATAATAATGTATACTGTATTGTAGCGATACAGATTTCGTCATACCTTTTGAAACGAAATTCACGCCAAGAAAATTAAATTAAATAAACAGACTCGGCCACCATGAGTTCGACTGGGAACAGATTACGACATGGCCTCACGCGCGCAACCCTGCTTATCTGACAGACGTCTCCGCCTCCGGCACATTAAGAGAGTAGTTACAAGGGTCAGTCGTCGACAGATTTACTGTGGAGCACGTGTTCGCATGGCCGGCTGCAAGAACCTTCTAGATCACTTTTGAAATCGACATCAGTTCTTTCACGGACAACGCCCGTATTGTGCGAGCATGTTCTCGAAGGGCAAAGAAAATTTCTGGACGCTCACAGTTATGCAAAGAGTCGGATCTCCATTCACTACCCCTGCCACCATTGGTCGCAATAACGCAATGCGCCATTTCTTTCGGCCAATGGCGACGCAACTATCTTAAGGAGCCAGAACACGCGAGAAAACGAGTGGGGGGTAAAAGTTAACCTAATAAGATTTGACTTATAAAATTGGCATTCAGAGCTGGGCAGTCGGGAGAGAAACTTCTCTGGGAGGGAGAGCTATTCACCGACCGGAGGCAAGTTCGCCTCTGATGGACTTTGAAAAAACTTCGGTGTGGGCTGTTGTAATAGAGCAGGGTTAAGTGGGCAGAGAAAATTCTCTGAAGCGGGAATCAGTTGCAAAGTGAAGCGAATGTGTCGCTGCAGGATTTCTAGACTTTCTAAAGTTGCAATTGTGAATAATCACGAGTATCAGAAGAATCCGTGAATGGTTACTACGCTCTTGAAATCGAGAGTGACTGCCGGCCGACCCCGAGCTCAACCGGACTGCCAAGCGCCGTTACAACGCCGCCTCCCTCGGCCGTGCCGCCGCCCTCGCCTTGGCCGCGCCGCCGCCTCTGAGGGTAACGCCCTCAGACGCCAGACCAGCTGACAGGCGTGCCTGGGTGGGCACAAGGACATCACCCCGGCCGCGTCCCCTGTGAAGGTTGCCGCCGCCCTCTCGGCCGCAACGCACCCGTCTTGGGCCCACAAAAGAAAACTTTACCAAGGCAATATAATTCAGGGTATTCATCCCTGCGAAAATCCTGTAATGCGGTGTCGCGCTAAGACACAGTAATCTGTAATATTTGTTACCATTGTGATGCTAACTATAAGTCTTCCTAGTTTCTAAGCTTTGTACTGACTACTAACTTTTCATCTTCTTATCTGTCCACCTAATTTTCAGATTTCCGATTCTATTTAAATGTGTAACTTCCCTGGGGCATTTTGAATTATTTTGCCCAGGAATAAAAGTGATTTTACCAGTGATCAAAGTGTTTCTTTCATGTTACCAGTATTTGTTAACAATTCCTTCCATCACCGACTGAGCTATTTCAGGGCCGCTTACCGGGCGTTCTCTCACGAGACGACCGGGGGTGTTACAGTATATAAGTAGACATAATTTCTTATGTAACACAAGAGAACCTTAATGCAAATAATGTTGAAATAAACGTAGATTTTTTGGTAATTATTGTATGTAGAGAGGTACATTAATGTAGTTCAAACTTTTGTTTTTCATCGCATTGCCAATTTCCTTTGAGAGTTTTAGTATAAATAAAATGCATAATATGTTAAAGTATAGACGCCATTATGAAGTCAATAGATCTTGAGTACAAAAAAGAATATTAAACAGGGGAGAAAAAGAAATAAATTACCGGTAGTTGGATGATTAAAGTTTATCGATAGGTTATTTTTATTATTTTGTTTGAATGTCTATGTTAACAAACGTTTGAAAAAAATGGTTGGTTTGAAATTTAAAAAAAACATTCTGCTAACTTAAACATCAAAACAATATAATGAACATAAATAATAAAAATAATAATATATGTTTGATAAAACTGCAGAGTGTACTGAAGAAAATGTGTAAATTGAAGTAATATTTTAATTTCCGGGTTTCTTTTTTATGTTTTATTTACGCATTAATAGTGAAATAAGATTTGTTTACATTCTGCCAAAGTCCATCTGGAATAACTAGCCATATTGTGCTTTAGAGTTCCATGCGTTTATTTATACAAAGTAATACTTTATTAGCGAGATCGCATTGTCTACTCAGCCCGTAGTTGTTCACAGATGTTCACAATAGACGTCCAGTCCTTCACTGGCCGTTTCCTAACTTTCTAGAACAAAACATGTTGCTTTATAGCAGTCTATTGAAACATCGGCAACTTCCTGTTAAATAAGCTGCAATTGTTACTCAGCGCAACCCTTACGACGTCGACCACAAAACGCGGGGTTGCGCAGGGAGCGAGTAACGAGCCGGGGCTCGACTCAGACAACGAGCTCGATGCTCAAAAGGTAGCGCGCTGCCTCTTCATGCGAATGGGGCGCAGCGTGACCGAACGAGACAGACAAATGCTTTGCTGTGTGCAATGGAATGGTATTTGAGTAGGTGTGAACTGCACGCGGATTTATCATTATCGCAGTCACCGTTACTAGAGCTTCGGCTTTTGTGACATTCGTGCTTCTACGAAATGTTGCAACAATGTCACAATGTTCCCGTAGTTATACGGCGACCACATTTGGCTCTTGCTTCGCCCCGAAATACTCCTTATTACGGCAGTTTACTGAAACATTCTTAATACCTCAAGAATATTACAACCCCTTCTGAAATATTTTGTTCGAATTAATGCGATTTACAGCGAATGCGTTATATTTAAAGTTTGTTTAATACGCAAGATTATTTACGGATTCCCTTGTTTGGTTCCTGGACTATTCTGGTTCCTATTGTTTGATGATACATATTTTAATATTGTATGTTTTAAAAAAATTGAACATTGTTACTCGAGTCAACATTCCATGAATTTCATATTTCAATATTTCATAACCTCAACTGATATATATATTCAGTGTAATTCAGTGAAAACCTAGTTTGAGAGAACCCACCCTCTTACTTGAAATGTCGCATTTCTAAATCTAAAGAAAGGAAACCATTAAAACCTAGACCCATTATTAATGAAATGGCAGTCTGACTCAACTCACTACCACTGCAATTAAAATGTGTCACAACAGACTCAAAGCTTATGATACTGACAAATGTATAGGCACCGACGATGAGTTGGCAGTTCCCGACTTCTGAGACCAGTTCGTAGCTCAACACGCGAGGGCACGATGAGGCGTAGTCAATAGATAATAATAATAAACGAAAATTGTTGATCAGCGTTGATAGCAACGACGATACTAATATAATGACGAAATAACGAGAGAATATGAGGTCGAGAGCAAGCGCATCAGCATAACTTGAACAAAGGCTCAATGATAGCATCTGAGTTAGAGGGCCAAAGTATACTTAGAATGAGTGGTTTATCTTAGTGAAATAAAAAAGGAGAAAACTAAATATAATATATCTATTACCTACGGAACAAAGAATTCAGACATAGAATGGTAAAAGCGCATAAAACGAGGACGACAAATTCAAATTCTCAACATGATTTAGAGGAAACAGATCGAGCTTGAAAAATCAAAACCTTAATTTGAGGGAAGTGAAAGAAAACACACAAAAATAGAGTGGCAAGCCCAAATCTAGACATGCGTTTGAGGGCTAAAATAGTGTGGGAAGCCAAAATTGTGAGGAGGGCGGCAAGGAAAGTGTAAGACAAGAGAGCGCAAGCAAATAATGAATGAGACTTGATGACAGCAAAGCCAATATGACAGTAGAGAAAACGGCATCACACGAATTTTTACTTACGGAGGGCAACGTAACTGTAGAGGTGCCCCCTGTGGCACGAACGAGGAGGATGGGCCGTAATAGAGACAACCTTCGATGAATAATAACTGCCAAGGTGTCGCCTCTGGCACAAAACGCGCGGAATGTGAGAGCGTCCAATAACATTCTGAAGTGAACCTACACATGAGAACGACAACCGAGTGGACCACAGAGGTTGCCCAGCAAATGAAATAAGAACCTAATTGTATTAAACGTAATGCAAATATCTTATTTAAGGTATAAACAAAAGGGTATACGACATTAAACAGACAATTCAGAAACCTGGATGAGTAGAAACTTAAAGAAGCTAATCGTTAATTAATTACCTAATCTAATGCATAAAATAGTGATGAACGTAGTAGAATGAGTTTCAATTCGCAACTGGTCCTGCTTGTTTAAGTGGCGCACAAATGCCTTAGTGCGCGTCACCACCTTAACTGCTCTCTCCCTACTCTCCGACCAGGATACGACTCTGCATTTACCCGTCAGTGCTGTTTCATGTTCCCCTTATTGCCCTTCTATCTAACTCCTTCTCTTCCTATCATTCCGTCTCTATTATCTCCTTGCCATTTTTCTTTTCTTTCATCTTCTCCATTTCCTCTTTCTCTATCAACTTTTGCTCTTCCAACTCCAACTTTTCTCACTCTTTCTCTCCTCTTCCTATGTTCCCTTCTTCCTCTTCTTTTCATACACATGTTTTCTCCCTTCTCTTCTTCGACATTCCCGTATTACCCCTTCTATTCCTTCTCCCTGGCCTTCGCATCCCCTTTCTACTCCTCTTTCGTCTTCTCCTCTTCCTCCTTCCCTCGCTTTCTCTCTTCACCGGGTCTTGTTCCTTGCTTCGCCACTCATACTTTGTGCCTTTTATCTACTCCGTCTCTTCATTCTATCACTTGTTATCTTTGCCTTTCTCCTGATTCCCTTCTTTCTCTTTATTTTCGCCTTCTATTCGCTTATTTTCGTCTTCTTTCGCCTTTTTCAGAACTCTCTTTCTCCTATTCTCCTCCCCACTTCTGAGCTTCCTCGGCAGTTTGGGCCTGTTCCTACCGATTCCTAGCTCTTCTTTCCCGTTCTCAGAGTTCTCTTTCTTCGTCTCCCTCGTACGCTTCTTGGGGAGTTCCCCCTGCTGGTCCTAGGCGGCTGGCAGGTAAAGACCCACTTAGCGGTTGCTGTCGCTCACTTGGGTCAATGAAGCGCGCCCTCGGCCCCACAAAGTGAATATTACAGCGCCGCGTCCCTGCATAATTCAATTGCGCTGGCCGCCGCTGACCTCCGGCACTGAACCCGCGCTCGCTCCCTTGCGCCCACACGGCCAGCGCCCTCGCCATCATTGGTAACACAACCCATATCTTCACCACCAGCGCTGACGTGAACACTCAGCCAATACAGTCACTGCCTTTCTTTGATGACACGCGCCATCTTCAACTTCATTATTTTCTTCTGCCACCACCGCCACCACTACGGTTCACATGTCCACTGTGTGATTGCTATAATAACGAGACATCTATAATAACGAGTCATCGCTGTTACCATCTGTGCTCACCGTCATTACCACTATCATCACCAAAACTATCACCATTATATTAACCACCCATACTGCCTACTACTACCATCGCACCTATCACCACAACCACTACTACCACCCTTCAACAATCATCATCACCACGACCACCCCACCTCCATCTTACCGCCACTAGTCCTGTCCCCTCCAACTTCACCAATACCACCACCACCGCCCGCACCACCGTCCACAGCCACACGCCAGTTTTTCTGTCCCATTTTCTCTAAAGACATAATAATAGTAATAGTAATAATATTGATAAGAATGATGATAATAATAATAATAATAATAATAATAATAATAATAATAATAATAAATTGTTGCATTCGTTATAAGTGAGAGTAAATTTGTCAACCAAGCTAGACGAAGTCGAAGAAAAGAAAGAAAATGTAAAATTCGTGCCTAATGTAAAATATGTATAACTCATGCACATTTGCTAACTTGCGAGTGTGTGTGTGTGTGTGTGTGTGTGTGTTCGAATAATCACAAAGCAATAAGTTACGTGCTTGTCATTGTGACAGCAATATTGGTAAATTTATGTAAATGTTGTCATTTGGAATATTAGGATAGAAGGAGCAAAGCGAGAGCTGCACTGACACACTAATATCTCATTAAGACAGGGTATTCATGCCTTTTTCCAGGGAAAACTGAATGAAGTGATAGGGTGATGCTGAGGGGTGAAACGACTAGGATGATGGGGGAAGGGGGCAATTGTGACCTTATGACCGAGGGAAACCACAAAAAAACTCGGTCAGGATGGCCGGCCCGAAGATCGGACCACCCAACTGCAAAGTCAGCGCGCTATGCAGTGCGACACTCCGCTCGGGCAAATATGTAAATATCTCTTAATTTTGAATTGTTGGTTTAATAACCTATGTTTGAGTTGTTACATCGTCCGTCGGAACAAGGGCACGTATACTCGCCCGGTAGATGCCTGAGCCAGCACGTCTGAGCCACTGTGTAAGCCATCACAAGGGAGTCATCCTCTCCTTGAACCCACTTGACAAAAACCTTTTGCAACTGCACTTCCTTCAATGTTTTGCCCACATTCGTTTCTCTTATTCCAACATTCATTGACAATTCATTCACGGCTACACGTTTCAGCCAAAATGAGGTTGTTACTGCGCTTCACATTGTCAGAAGAATGCAAAGAGCACTGTCTGGGGACATCCTGAGTGTCCGCTCGCCCTAATTCGCAATATAGTCTGGAAGTCCATCAACACTAATCAACAGCATTATTTCCCAAAAAATACTTATTGTGCGTTTGTCTCATTCTCACACCGAAGGAATCCTATCACAACAGGTTGCTTCCGACAAAAATCTAGCTGCAGCTGTAGCTGCCATCTTAAATGAATGCTACCAGAGTAACACTTGCGAGGTGCCCTAAATTTGAATTACAGCAAGATCAGTTCTACTAAATATGTAAAGAGCAAAGACGTAGAAAAGTAAATGAATTTTAAAATCATTCATGTGCATTAAATTTAAAGTGACCTACCTAGCATAACTGCAGGGTAATTTAGCTCTGCGGCAATGAATTGGCCGTTCTAAAGTTTTGAAAATTTAAAATTGCGGAATTAAATGCGTATTCCATAGCTTGACGATAGACAAATCTTGGCCAAATTATATAGTCCTTGTTAGAGACACAAACACCCCAGACGTGACGTGTACGCTCGCCGATAGAATTATACTTTCAAAGAGATGTTACTCTCTTCGAAAAAGCTTTGGATCTGTTTCATCGACCTTCGCCCATATTTTACGAAACATTTCTTCTTTACCCAAACGTTACCCATTAAATTTTGTTCTTACATATTGTGTACTGAATTAATGTATTAAAGTATGTATACGTAAAAAAACGTAGGAAAAAAATTAAATTAAAGGTAATAGGATTTTAATTATAACTAATTTGGTAATTTTTAACTTTAACCATATTTTCCATCGAGAATTAGCTCAAAAGAAACTTAAATCTATCGATCTAATAAGGTTGCAATCTCCTAGGACACCCATTTACTCATTGATCTACCGGAGGCTCTCTAGATGAAAGAGTAAGAACCATGTGGTGATAAAGGAGCATATCGCCCAACGCTTAAGTATGAGAGAACAAAACAATAGATTTAGGAGTTATTCCTGTTCAGTGGATCATCAGGTAGATACTTTTTTCTGGAATAATCACATAGAACCATGGTAACTGATAGTCGCCGCCCTCTGGAATTCTTAATCGAGAAACCTTGAACTATGCCAGCAAATTCGCCTGCATCAGAACACGAACGTAAAATATATTAACGAACAATGCTTTTAACTACATTCTTAATGCAGCAAATCATCATTCAACTGTGGTAAGTTGACACTCGCCCAACAACTTGAATGAAACAAAGATCTAGAATGTATTGCGTCAAAGTACTTACGTTTCATGCGGGCATTCAGAATATTTGTGGAATCCCCCCACTACAGCAAATTCTCCGAATGAATGCTAGGGCATTTTTATTTACCTTTCTCGAGTGCAGGGGAATGGAGATTCGTGGGTTTAAGCCTGAGCGAGGTTGTTAGGCGGTTGGACGGCTTAACAAAAGCAGAACGCTTCCATGCAAATGAAGGGCTCCGATCAGACGAGTGTGCATTTATGAGCGCGCCTCGCGTCCAAATCCTCCAATCACAGCGCGTGCCGCACCGGAGAAGCTCAGGGCACACGCCACCAAGGAAAGCAATCATTATGCGGTGTCATTCAGTTTCTTGCCTTTACCTTACATTTATGAGGGCCTGTTCTTGATCCGTAGTAAAAATAAAACTGATACACGTCTGCAATATTTAATAATGTTGTTTAAAATATAATAATATTTACAATGTTGTTATAACAAGATCACAAATATTAACGAGAAAAACTTTTTTTCACAGCGCATAAGACATAAAAATATGTTCCGTATTTTCCTCGAAGGTTATATTAAACATGAAAGTACCTCGAGAGTATGAAATTGTTTTATCGTTTATTCATTTACTACAAAAGAATTGTTAACTAAACACTATTACTTTAATAACGTTCACTAACAAATAGCTGACAATAATAATAGGATATTTTATCTTCATTATCTTAAACTAGAAATTACCTACGAAACTAGCAGTTAGCAGATAAGGTTCCTAAATGCGAAATATAATGTGTTATTTAATTACAATTTGAAATATACAAGAATTCCTATATCTTACTATTCTCAATATAATATTTAATATAATGCCTTATTTAGTAATTATCTAATTCATCATACAGTAATATTCTCTTTCTCTTTCAATTAGGATGTGAATGGCAAATATTCATTGGGATGATGACAATCTTAGTTGTCATTCTTAATACTCTACAGAAAGGTTCCTTAGTCAAAATATAGGTTAATATTTTGCAGCTACAGCGAAGGGAGTCATAATGTTCTTTATCTCGCTACAGATATAAAGCTGTCTTGTCGGTTAACTTGCTGTTCTCATAGACATATATAAATAGTGTATTTGTCTTGTTTTCTACTCTTCTGGTGGGTTAAGGCTATTTCACTATTGTTTTACATTATTAATTGAGACAATTTCACTTCGGTAATTTCACGCCATTCCTCAGTAAAAGTGAATTAATGAGGGACTAAATAAACCTAAGCAAAATTTCATCCTCTTCAAATCGTTCTTTCAAAAATGAAAAGATTTCTATGCTTAAATCCATTTTTAACGGCTGCCCCTGGTCTTTGTGTTACACCATAAAGAAACCTGCTCTATGAGAAAACATTGTAATATTGTTAAGCGTTTATGAGCAAATTAAACGAGCCGGGAAATTAAATAGGAGTATCAAATTGTCAACTTAATTTGACATAAAGTTTCTTTATAGATTTCTTTCTCTACCCGGTTTTGACTAACAGGGTAGTCATACGATGCAAACCTCCAAAAATGCAATAATTCACAAAAGATATCATTCTGTAAATTGCGTTAGAAATGTAGGTTATTGGCTACAGTTTTCCCTACAGAGGTTGCCTTTTGTTGTAACAAATGAGCACTTTCCCTGCATTTGAAGTTTATGAAGACACTTGGTTGAAAATAATGATCGACGCCTTAAACTCTGATTTTAAAGGCTTGGGGCCACCGTTTACATGTTTTTCACGATAAAACAATACTGTGAACTGCGCTTCGCATATGAACCTGGAGGATTCTTTGTGTCATAGTACATAAAATTCTGCATTACTAATGTTAAACATGTTCAATACATCCGTTGTAGAGTAATCTCCAATGCAATGCG
Source organism: Gryllus longicercus (assembly GCA_038098605.1). NCBI lineage: Eukaryota > Metazoa > Arthropoda > Insecta > Orthoptera > Gryllidae > Gryllus > Gryllus longicercus. The sequence continues at coordinate 2,224,491 of JAZDUA010000162.1, forward strand.
TCTGCTCCTCATCTCTAGAAGAGACGCTTCAAGGCGGCATGTCTTGTGGACGCCTCGGGCAGCGTAGAGAGACATAGAGAGAGACCAGGCGGTGTTTCCAGGAGACATGATCTCCCGCTGGAAGACACGCTCCTCGGCAGAAAACACGCGCACCATTGATATTCCAACGGGTGCGAGCGTGGCAATGTGGGCGCTGACAATGGAACGGAGCGTCGCGGCTATAGTCGAGGGGCGAAAGAATCGGTGGAGGGCAGATGCAAAAAGAGTAACAAATCTCAAGTGAAAAGTCAGTATCAGGTGTGACAATCATTTCTGGCAGTAGTACCACCGCTCAACATCTCATTCGAAATGGTATAGTCTTTTTGAAAGTTACATTAAGATGATTCTGCTTAACATGTTTAATTTAGTATAAAACATATAATTATATATTTCTGTTTCGTTTTTGCACTTGGTACCGTTTGTGTTAAACTAAATTCCAATAGTGCCTTTCCAAACGTTTAGGGGTAACGTAAAACGTGTTTTGGCCCGCCGCAGGCATGTATTGCGGGTTGCATCGTGACGGATGATGCTGAGCGGGGCCGGGTGAAAGAGCAGATGGGGTGAGGACGTTTCAGATCAGGTCGAGAGGGAAATACTGGGATGTAGAAATACATAGTTCATAGGATCGTGTTCTAGAGTGTCGGATCATGTTGGAGTGAGTCGGATCTTGTTAACGAGTGTCACAGCCTGTCGGAGCAGAGCGCAGTATGTCAGTGCGAACGGAAAGTTCGGGCAAAGCGGCGCGACACGGGGCGAGACTGAGAAGAGTCGAAGGGTATAAAGGGTACGAAAGAGAGGAGCGCGGCACTGAGTGGCAATGTGAGAATGTAAATACGAAAGATGTAATTTCTCCCTACATTCATCCCCTTTCCTGTCAAATACATGTTGGGTTTCGGTTATTTCGTGTTTCGTGGCTGATTATTTGGGTATACGAGTGCGTTAACTGCTAGTCATTAGTCCCCAAGGATAAGTTAACTCTTTTTCTTAGTGATGATAATGTGATCTCCTCTGGGTTGCGATGATCCACACGTCACCTAGCGGGGATTTCCCCAATCACGTACCACCCACCAGAGGGTTACCGCCCCAGCCGGGACACGCTCAAAGATCCCCATTGCTCTTTCAGCGTATGTCATAGTGTAGTGCATGTAAGTTCAAGTGTGTGTGTGTGTGTGTGTGAAATGGGTGAGTATTGGGCATCGAAAAGAAAGGAAAGATCGCGCTAGGTCTGTAGTTCCTTTGTTAGGGTGTTGGTCCAGCATTCGTCCGGTGTGATCGGATAAATCACGGAAAACTCCCAATCAGAGAAACCAGCTACAAGAATTGTCCTCCAGACAGTGGCTGAATTCAACTTAGCTATCTAGCAAGTGTCGAAAAATAATATAAAGAACTCGTGGTGCATATAAAAGAAAGGGAAACGCTTGGCTATTTCAGCTAGTTATCTCATCTGAAGACGTAATACGCAGGAAATCACCTGAACACATGCTTAATCGTGTGAATGTGCGCCGGCGCGTGGCGCGTGGGTGCGCGGGGGGCGTGTCCTGACGACGCCGCGAGGCAGGCGATCCCCACACGCAACGTGCAACCCTTGCGCCGAGGCAGGTGACGCGCCGCCCGCTCAATTATTCCATTACGGGCCCTGTTTGATTTGGAGCGCCGCTCAGCCCCTATCCCATTACGCGCCGTGGCTCGGGGTCCTTCAATCCTATACCTCGGGGAAAGCCACCAGAAGAGGCAAATGAAACAAAACGCAGAAGAAGTGGTATTCAGATCGGTTAGGGACCGATTTAGGTGGCTCAGGGTTTCAGGGTCACTACAGTGTCTCTGACCGGGTGATCCTAGGTTCGAGTCCTGAAGGTGGTAGGATTATCGACACTAGCTAGATAGATCAAATTCACTTCTATCGACCAGCTGCTATGATCGGTTCATTTACGCAATTATTCCGATCGATATCAGACCAATGCAAGAGCCGTAACATAACAAACGTGTCACGACCATATCTTTCCTTCTCCTTCCTTGTCGTCTTCTTATACACACACACACACACATACTTACAGACGTTCACTACCACACATGTTGGAAGACCAGTCGGGAGCTTAGGGCTTGTCACAACTGGAGCTGGTGAGAGATACCTGGTTGGGGAAAAGCCCGCTAGCCGGCGCCGGATCTCGCCAAACACCCGGGAAAGATACAATACGTACGACACAATTATGCGCTATATTTAAGGAAATGATGGCCTTTGCAGTTGATGCGCCCATAATCAATAATTAATCAATCAATAAGGAGTTAGCTCTTCGTAAACAATAATAGCTAACATAAGGAGTGAAGATTGGCCAACGTGGCTAGTGGTCATGGTTAGATTCCAGTCGTAACAGTCCGCGGTGCCCACTGCAGTTACTTGTGTGCTTCATTTAGTCTTGAGGATCTTTACAAGGAGTAATTCTACTAACATGGGACAGTTGGCTTTACTTCCCCTCCAAAGGAAAGAGTACGTTTTTCACCCTTAAAAATCCACGGCTTCTATCCGGGTTGAACCCATGAACAATCAACAACAATCCGATACGCTAACCGTTACACCATCGCCGCCGTAATCATGCATCATCAAAAACCGTGGAACGTTACTCTAAATGAAGTATTGACTCTGAAAAGTATTAAATGTTTGATATTTTCAATGTCAAAAATCCAATTCGTTTATCTACATTTGTTAAATAAAGGGTCATGGGTTTTATTCATAACGACTTAAAGGTGAACAAGGGTAGGGTTTTTCAAAACAGCAGTATTTTCCATTCACTACCCACAGATAACTCTTGCTAATTATTTCTTAGCAAGGTTTCTGAATTTTAAATATTTTATAAACAATTGATACAGAGTGTTTTACTGCTTCCGACACAGGTGACGACATATAACAGCAAAGTTCTAAGAAAGCGGGTGCTTGCGTTTAATATATTTTAATGAGATGCGTTATTAAACAACTTTTGGTGTTCTCATTGTGTAATGTATTGTACTATATATATTGAAGATTGTTATTGCAGAATGAGGAAAGACTTTTTGTCAAAATATCGAATTTATTGCAGTGCTACACAAAAGTACTTATTTATTTATCTTGAGAAGTGTGCGTGCTAATTCAACTATGTCATTATCAAAGTTTTATTCTGTACATTGGATCTTATTACATGATAATTTACTAAACTGAAGAAACAATACTCTACAAAATTATTTCTCTACCACTCTCTATATTTTGAAAGTTTCTTTCTCAATATAAGTTCTAATATGTAAAAATAATTTAGTAATGTTAGCTTTTAAAATATTCGCAATTTTAGATAAATTTAATCCTGTCCTAAATTTATTGTAAATTTTCTTCAAGTCTGAGAGGCTACTCGTAGTTTGCAGATGCCAGTTGAGTATTCATTAGTTTTCCACTAACGTGTTCTTGGTGGTATCTTATTCATAAACACATTATACTGTATCGCACAGAGTTTGGTATTCACAAACCTGCACCTCAAGAGGGTAAGGCCATGAATGTGCATTACCATATCATTAAGGCAGTCCCGAAGACCCTCGACGAAGATGGCAGAGTGAGCTTTAGAAAGTGGTTACTATTTGGAAGCAACAAATCAGCTTTAAATATTAAAAAAATATAATATTAAATTACTTTGTTCTCAGTTATTCCATTTATTACTTTCTCGCTACGGGGTAGAGAGCCCGTCTCTCCATTTTTTCTATATTTGTCTATCCATTCGACTGTCCATTCGTCTGTCCGCGCGTCTGTCTGCCCGTCGGTCCGTCCGTCCGTCCGTCTGTTCGCCCGTCCGTCTGTCCGTCCATCCGTCCGTCTTTCCGTCTCTTTGTCCGTCTGTTTGTTCGTCTGTCTGTTCGTCCGTCTGTTCGTCCGTCTGTTCATCCGTAATTCTTAATCATTTGTATCCTTTTAGGAACTTTCAAGTCTGCTTTGAATCGAGATGCACTAATGAACATTTGAGAACTTTTGTTTCACTGTTTGATGGAAGTTTACGACCGTTATTAAAATATGGAACTGACCTATAAAATAAAACACTGAAATGTTGCTTAGTGTCAATTTTTGTAGAATCTAAGTTAAATAGTGGTTCAAAAGTACAATAGTGATGAAGTATGGAATTTATATCTTAACATTATATACAATGTGAAATTGTGAAGTTTAAAAAATTCGTAGAAAAGAAAATATATTTTAAATATGTATAATATTTAAAATGTATCTTTTAATATACCAATAAAATACACTTTTCTCAATTTCATCCAAAAAATTCTAATACAAATTACCTGCTTAAAAAAAATTACCGACAAGACCTCACCTTAAAGTTGGACCTCCAAATCTTTATCACGGCATTTCATGGAAAACCAGCAAACTAACTGGATTACCATTATTCTTGGTAACCCCAACCGTAGATGCAATCTTGTGGTGGTTGTAATTTCGTAGTAAATGCATGTTTACAATATCTTAAAGGGTTTGAAGACTAGAATTTGATAAAAATTGAAACTTCAGTAAGTACGTAGCAAAGTCTGCAAGATATCGCCTTCAAATTGTATGTGTATTGTCCTCCAAGTTGTATGTGTCCTTGGCAGCAAACGCAGAAGTTAATGTGATAGTCTCTCTTCCAGGATGTAAATAAAGTTGAATGTCTGTAATATGCGAAATTTGCGATTCTTTATATAGGAAATTCTCGGCAGTTCCATACGCAGCGACGACAAGATCGGGCAATTTTGCAATTATCCTTAATTTCTGCATATGTCTATACTGCTGATATGACTCGACAGACATTCAACACAGACGAGTACCTCAAATGAAGGAATGAATGTGATTTGCATAGTAGTTTTCTTCCTATTTGACATTCACGACACGGTTTTTACTTCAAATTTCTTGAACAAATTTCATATATTGACCTGTTTCTATTTATTGACTAATTCCGCTTACGAATATTGGGATATTTTAGGTACCAACTCTCTCAAAAACCTTGTTAGTATTAACAGCAAAATAGAAAAAAGTCGAATACTTCGCAAAATTTCGTCAACAATTCTAATTTGTGGGAAATTTGGAAGTGCCAGGAATGTGTTGTGTATCTGAAAGTTGATATTGCCAACTTGGATTGTGTCACACGAATGACAAATGAAGGTCATCACAAGGGCACCGCGAGCGCCGATCGGCGCTTGTTGTCAACGCGCAGGAGACCTAGCGTAATGGGGTGCGCGGGAGCTCTTCCACTCCAGAGACATCAAGTTAAATATAATTTCTGACAATTCACTGGCAACCTGAAATCGTCTCAGGAGAAATTAATTTTTCAGATAAAATATTAGGGGGAAAGCACTGAATACAGAAGGGAAGAGAACATTTGCAAATAAACCTTACGTGAAAAAATAAAACCTGGGGTGAATGTTCTAACACGTGACCCCACTCAGATTACGAAACGGTAGGCGAAGGAAGGTATCGCAAGCTGTTCGAAATGACGTCCACCCAGCAGAGTAATTCCATCAGAGGCAAACCCTGCCGCTCGGTGAGTCCTCAGAGCGTGACCTCAGCGGCCGTCCCCGGCGCGGCCGTTCCGTTTGAGGGGACCCGGCCACCCTCGTCCTCGTCCTCGTCCTCCCCTCCCTCGGTAGACGCAGCTATCCCCGGTCGTCAGGTGGAATTCTGTTACCACTCTGGCTTCTGCGTCTTGGCGTTACTGGCCGAGGGAAATGTGTATCATCCTTATAAAACCTCTCCAGTCACCCACAGCTCATCTCTACACTTCAGGAATGTTAGTTGCAAAGTTTCACAACCCCAGAATTTGTTTCACTCTATATCAGTTTGTCGTCTAATTTTGTTGGGCCATATTAGGGACCAAAAAAACGAATTCCCGTTTTGCCGGAGAATTACTATATCGTCTCTATATAGGTTATGTAGTATGCGAGAAAGTATATAGTATTTTAAATAGTAAGAGCGCAAAACATGTGTTTAACGCACGAGTCGAGTCTTTGTCCTCATTACTCTTGGATGACAAAGAGACGAGTGTGGAATCATCTAGCGCCCGTGTTGCGTATACTATTTTTAACACGTCGTGAGCGAAACGCAATGCTACAAGTAAAGGAATATTTATTTAATATCAAATACTAAATATAAATAACTTACTTGTACAAAAGTGAATTGATTCCAGACAATTTCGTAACACTATTATTTATAAATATCAATCAATGACGTCTTCAAGACAAAAGACAATTGCGAATCGTTACAGATGTTTTGCACAAGCTTCACGATGTTTCGTACACGAAAAAAAGCACAAAAATCGCGTTTTACACGGCGTTTTTACACGGCGTGTTAAAAATACCACTCGTTTAATTAACCGTACGTTTTCACTAAGTTTAGCTTCGAACGATGTCCATAAGGGTCGGTGGACTTTTGAATAATTATGGGATTCCGTCCTTCTGAATGGATTTTGTTTCTTTGTTTTGTTGAGTCTATTCTGAAAAGGATTAAATGCAGTCTGTGTCTTGTCGAGCTGGGGGGGACTGCGAGTAGTTGAGATGTACAAAGGGGTGGGAAATTCCTCTGCTCTGCTCGGCTTCCTCCACGACTCGTTCCTCCAATGTTTACGCCCGCGCTTTGCGTTTCGCCGTTTCCAGGAAAACCATTCCTTACTTTAACAATTTCAGGGGTGCTCAACATAAGACTCATCCCTTCCTTTTTTATAGAAGGTGCCAAAAGCTCAACTGAAGAGTTCATCATCATCAAAGTACTGTTAGTTCAATTCCTTGAGCTTTGAAACATATCGTTTTGCCTCAAAGTTTACGGTTTTCTTCATTGAATTACACTTACAGTGCAATCAGATATAGCAGTCGTTCTCTCGTGCAAGAGAATCATCTCTGCTATGGTGCGCCAGAAAAATATATGAGTGAACTAACCTACTTAATTTAATGTAGTTGTAGTTGCGTGCTTATTTCCTTCTCTACATGAAGCATATTTTCCCATCCATTTCATTACTTTTTCACCTAATCTGTTAACGTAAGAAGGGAGATTATGTGTTTTGAATTGTATGAAGCGCCTGCCCTCGTAAGTAATACAAATTTGGTGATTGGTGTCCAAACTATTAGCCATCTCTGACGTACACAGAGACACAAGCGCCATAGACTACTATTTCATTTCCTTTTCCCTATGATAATACATTAACCACCATTAATTCATGCTGTGTAATTTCTTTGCTTAACCTTATTGGTCGTTAGATGGGAAATGCTGTATTAATATGTTTTGTACTATGATGAACCCTGATAAATTTACGAATAATAATTTTCTCATAAGAAGAGAAATTAAAATAATTTCTATCGTCATTTAAACAAATAATATAATCATAATGCATTACCTGTTCTAACCACCCCGTCACATTCGCCTCCCAGAAACCCGCCGCTCCAATCTCTTATCACTAGTACTTCCTCCACCGCCACTCCCACGCTCCCGCTTTCGCTATCACCAGCTCACACTCTCTCCACTTCTGTGGCTTTTTATTACTCTCTCGCTGAGAAGTGGAGAAGGCTATGTAGTGCTGCGCGAGAAAACGGCAAATTTTTGACAGAAAGCGCTTATCACAGCCGCCTGGTAACTGGATAGATCCAGTTGCTAAAAACTGGTGTAGCCAGAATTTGTTTTGTGCGTGCTCGATACCGAAAAATCGAATGACGGCACCATTTCTATCCGTTTGTGAATGACGCTAGCTGCCAAAGCATACAGTCTATTTTCTCCAGATTTGATATTCCCCGAATCGATCTGACTGATGCCATCGCCCGTTGAATTTAAAATCGATATTGTACGAGTAATTTTGGAAGATACTTTACATGAAACCTCTGGAGCATTTTCAAAATGTTCAGAAAAATGGTTCCATCGTTTTTGATTAAATTTTGTTTTTGGAAAGTGTGAAGGACGTTTAAGAGAACGGTGCAGGTGTCATGTTTGTTTAAAAACCTGATTTTTTGAAATTTGCAAAATGAGTCAGAGTCTTTCTAAAACAAAAATATTAAATGTAGATTTTCTTCCATAACGCAATCTGTACATTAAAGATAGATTTGGAAATAAAGTCATCTACAACTTTTCGAAACTTTGAATACTTATTACGTACTTTTGCGTGAAAATGCGGGCGAGACCGTCCGTGCTCTTTTAGTACCCTTGGTTTTATTGTGCCGGTACTTTGCGCGACCGCCCACTGTGCCATCCGAAACGAGTTGCGCTGCTCGGGGTTTCACCGTTCCGTCACTTTGCGCGGCGCAGCGCGCAAGGCACCGAGGAAGTCGCCCGGGCGGCAATTAGTGGGCGGCTAACTTCTGCCGCACAAACAGCGCACGGCAGGGCGGAGCGGAGCGGAGCAACGACGGCCAGCGACCTCTTCAGCGGAACGCAGCGTTTCCGCCCCTCCCCCCGATACCTTCCGCGTCCCGAAAGCGAAACTAGTGGAGCGACAACGCCACATACTTTCTCGCATTTATTCCAATTTGTATATTTTTCGAACATTCAGATACTTCAAACCGACAGTAATGACTGTTCTGCAACAGATGTTACTCTAGTACCACTGCCCGGGAAGTCCTAGATTTGGATCCCGATCCCAGAAGGATTTTCGACACTAGCTTGTCAGCTAGGTTGAATTCAGTCGCTGTCTGGTGGAGAATTCTAGCGGACGGCTGCTCTGATCGGTAGTTTTTCGTGCTTTCTCCGATCAACACCAGGCGAATGCTGGAGTATCCTAACAAATGGGCTACGGACCGCGCACGATCTTGCCTTCCTCTTCCTTGTCCTATCCTCACTCCTTACTCACACATACTCACACACACACACACTTATATGCACTCCTCTACCTCACCATTTCTCTTTTCTCTAGTTCTCGAGGCCGGGACACTATCTGATAACCCGCAGAGGTAGCCATAGCCCTTCTCAGTTGGTTCTTAGGTTTTCGCCTAGGCACCGCTGTGATCCGTGGATCCTTAGCGGAGTGGTGCTTAATGACAGAATAGGGTACGGAATAAATTATGGAGCTATCCTAATTAATTGGTCGAGGTGACAACATGCCTTAGTGTTGTGTACGGCGAACGCTTGAATTCGCCGCGCACGCGTCATGTGTAGCGCGCGCTTTAGAGGGCCGCTGGATCTGCAGCGAGCCCCGGCGCCGAGCTGGGGAAGCGAGTCCCCACGGACAGCGGCGCCAGACTTGTTTTACGCACGGCGTGTTCAAAATACCATTTGTTAAATTAACTGTACGTTTTCACTAGGTTTACCTACAAATGATTTTGTACATAACGGTCTGTAGACTTTTGAATACTTATGGTTATTCGGTATTATAGTGGTTCGGTTTTATCACGTGGCGCGTCAAGTCCTGTTAGATGAAATATCGCGATGGAATATCTCATGGCATTTCGCGTCTCTTTGGGTTGTACCGCTAGACACATCGGACTGCTTGATAAGGTCGCGATCATGCGGCATCTAACAGCACGACCGAGAGAGGCGCGAATGCCATGAAATATTCCATCGTGAAGACACACCTTCATGCGCCACGTTATAAACCCGACGTGTAGACGGACAGATCGGGTGTGAGCGTCTCGTGAAGTATGGCGATAGAATTTTGGCACAGGGCCGTGCCCAATTGCTGTTTGAATGACCGAAATGTTTGAATGACGCAAATGTGCATCTCCTGTTGGACGGTTCATTATTTCAGAGCTTGGTCATGCTTTCTTGCCAAAATCTGTGAGCTGATTTTGTTTCCTGGTACTATTTAGATTATGATATACTATGAAAATTTGTAAAGAAGATTCAAATAAATTGTGTTTTTGTTAAGATATGGCCTAGAGATTTCACTTACAAACAAAATTTCAGAATGATGAAGATGTTTTCGCTAAAATTGATACGTTCCTCACCAGGAGACTCCAGACACGCCGAATAATATTTTCATTTGTCTCGATTGGTGTAATGGAAGTGGTCTAACCGTGGTATGACGGATAGGCGGACGGGCGGATGCAGGTTAGTCGATCGCTAAATAAGGATTTTATTTTCTCCTTCGTAGGTGACCTTCAGTAATTTTATACTTGCAGAGTGAAAAGAACAAAACAATGTTTCATTTACTCCATTATACTTGCATAATTTTAAAAATTTCAATGCAAATATTGCGTATCTTACTTATCATTATTTTGTACAAATTATTAGTAATCCTGTTAATTCCAGTGATGATGCATCTTCTTGGAATTTTATTTTTATCACCTCGTATTCGTTTTATCCAATTCGAGACTTGTGAATAATGGATTTCTCAAACTCGTATATTCATATCATACTAGAACACCAGTTTGTTGAATTTTAAGTTTCCCATTGAAAACCAAGTGTGCCTTTGAATTATTCATTCATCACTCAAAGCTTCATAAAGAATAGCATGCCACTTATTTGTTCTGAGATCGCTTTTTTACGTATTCACGGCCACACGGTACTGACAAGTAGGAAAAACCGTAAGCTGATTCAGTAGCTGTGAGTCCAACGGGAGGTGTAGGGCAAGCAAGACAATTCATTTCCTCTCGGGGCAACCGCTGGGATACGCTAAGCGGCCGTCAATCAACGCGAGTGCGGGCCCGCCCTGCCCACTCCCACTCACACCAAGTCCCTCCCACGCCTCCCTCCTTCCCTCAAGTCCCTCCCAAGCCCCTCCCACCCCACCTTCGAGGCTTTCCCACGCCCCTCTCACCACCAAATTCGAGTCCCTACCACACCCTTCCCACCCCCACCCTCAACTGCCTCCCACCCCACCATCAACTTCCTCCGACGCCCTCACACCACCACCCTCAAGTCTCACCCACGTGCGTGCTTGCGCAATTTAGTGTCACATGAGCGATCGCGGGCGAAATTTTTGCCACTGACAAACAACCTTCTCTTTCCTTAATATTTCAGCTTTTCTTGAATGTCAGTCATTGGGAATTTATTAAATAAGATCAACTGGGCATTGTAGTAAATTAAATATGTATTGAAACAATTTTAATTATTCTTCAGGGAAGAAATTTCTGGAGACAGAATCGAAAATAAGTCTTCTACTTATGCTTTCTAAAACGCAAACGACAAACACATACATTACAATAATAGCATAATAAAAATCTAAATTAAAATCGGATAAAGTAGAAAAGTAAAGAAGGATAAAATGGCCAAGAGGGGGGAACAATGTGTTTGTAGCTAAATATTTTATAATAATACGAGAATATTAAATATTAGGAATCAAAATTACTTCATTTCAATGAAATAACCTGCAAATTACGCGTAATTAATACCCAATTTATTTAATTAACACATTAATTAGGATAAGAGGATTATTACGACTAATTTATTACAAAAAATATACGAAAAATATTCTTACATTTTTATAACACTCGTGAAAATAAACGGAACAAGCGCGATCGTGTTGCGGTGTTTATGCCGCTTAGAGTAAAGAGTGCTGGCGTTGGCGACTTTTGTGCGAACTTGGCGCCAATGTGAGGGAGGGCGGTCGTGGAGAAAGTATTACCGCTATTTTGTGTCTCAATAGGTAACCAGAGAATACCTGGCTTTCCGCCATGCTGAGGTCAAGCACCAACGCGCAGCGCCGTTTTATTTTCAAATGCGGCATTTTATACCGCCGGCGCGATCTCTGGAAGAATATGTTTAATTCCCAGCCTAAATGTACGAAAGGCATTCGAAACGTTCAAGACAAATTCGGGCAGAGATTTGAGAGATTCCATGACTTCTCGCTATCCTTATTCGAGGAAATGTAGCCTTCGTCGCAATTCGCGATCCGGACATCGCGGCCACCTCGAAAAGTCGGGGCCGCAACTTGACGTTCGGTTGCGATGGGATTAAGGCTGCCATAACTCTTCTGCCGGTTCCCACGCGAGCGGCTGCACGGAGCGCAGCCTCCAGCCACGTGATCGATCGGAGGCCACGCCCCCCTCCCCCACGCCCCCCTCCCCTCGGCCAGGGGCTGAAGACCCAAAAGGCGAAATGCCCACCTACATTCATAGATGCTCGTTGGAGGTAAACAATGGTCTATACCTCATTTTACGGACTATAAAACGCACTTTTTGTTTTCAAAAAAACTGCCTCTACAATTTATGTCCGTCTTGGACTCATAATTAATAAAAAATGTCCCGAGTTTGAATTATAATTCCCGCCAGTCGTAATATACAGTAACCTCGCGTTAGAACGAACTCGCTTAACACGAAATTCGTCGTAATACAAACAAAATTTGGGGCTTCAATATACCTCGTATATTCGATACCGCGGGAAACCTATTTCTGTCTGGCAACATTGAATTCAACTGACAGCAGTGGACCAATGAGACGAACATGAGTTGCGGAGATTCACAAGCTGCTCACACTTTCTCCCTACCGCACCACTTCACAAACCCAGACCCCGGTTTTAGAAACTACGATTTTTTAGTCTGGATTTGCAATCTACTAATAAAGTACTGTATATTGTTTTGAAAAAACGAAATACATTACTACTCTTGAAGGTAGTGATAACTGAGTCTGAAAGACATAATCTGCGAAAATAGACATAATCAGCGAAAATAGACATAATCAACGAATATAACATGTTAGTTATCATTTTAAGAACACTCTTTTAACTTTTCTTCTTTAAGGTTAGATAAATAAGTCATGGAATATTTCAACACAAATGTTCAAAATTTATAGCTTTTTCTGCAGATTTTCAGACTTATTACCAAAAGGCATAAAGACCCTATAACGAAAATAGAAGCAACCAAAACCACATAAACACGTTTTTGTGTAGAAAAAAAATTTTAAATACTCTTCTCTAAAAAGAGGTAAATATTGTAACGTTATCTCCCAGAGACAGAAATAAACACATCTCAAAACTTCCAATTTGACTCAAAACTATTACTGGATAACGTTATTATTCGCCAAAGACAAGGGATGTAGATTCTCAGATCAAACAATAAACCGCTCAGTAAGTACTACATTACGAAAGAAGTAAATCAAATATTATTATTAGCTTACAACATCCCATAAAGGTCCAATGCTTTCTGCTTCAGCAGTGTTACAATACGCTGATATTTGTAAAATCACTCAAAAATGTCATCAAAATCATCAAAACAATAAAAATAGAAACAAATAGTAAGTATAAGAAACTTGTAAAACAAACTATAAGAAACATATATGAAAAAACAAAATAATAGTTATAAGAAAGGATATGGTACATCCAAAATATTTGAATTAATCAAACATATTAACTGTTAATCTAAAATTTTCAAATAATATTAAAATAATTTAGAAATAAATTTCGTTTTTTTCACATTAGGTTAGTTTACATTCTTACATATTGACATTTTGCCACACTGTAGCGTGGAGCAATCTGAAGCGATCTCTACCGCGAAGATCAATGCAACTCCCATCCAATCCCCGACGTGTCTCAGTCTAGCAATGTCTCTCTCAACTACAGCAGCGATGGTGATGAGATTGTCTCTTTCGGAGGGAAAACTGTCCTCGGCTACATGCCTCACTGAGCTGTGGTGTTTCTTTACGATTTCAACGTTCTGCTGGAAACATTTCTTGCTTCGGTCCATTTAATGCCGTTATGAGGGAGCGAACTGAACGAATGATCTTATTTCCTGTTGGCGTCTTCGTGAGACCTTGAAGTGCTTTGTTGGAAACGGAAATGTGTTTTTATTTTCTCGAGGGCGATATAGTCGGGAACATTTACAAAAGAATGACATTCTAAACAACATTAAATGAGATATGTCTTCTCCAACATTCGATTTTATTAGGAGATTTCAAGAAAATTAATCTCCGCAGTTCGTACAGTTATCTGTATCAGTATGCATTTATCATTTATAATAGAGACTCCTTTGAAGAAAAGATACTTTCACTTTCAGTTCAGTCCTGTAATTTGCACATAGAGCATAATTAGGAAGTGACAACGAATCAACCTATTTTTTGCCAGTGTTTTGGAACTATATTTGTTCATTCCACTGCCCACGAATATCAGAATTGTAGATACATAGAAAATCGGAAAAATTTTAAACATTCATTTAATTTTACTAACGGTTTGGAGTTGGCAATAGATTCAGTTAAGGGGAAGTAAATGGTCAAAATAGATGAAATATGGAATTTTTGTTCTCATTTATTTATAAATCCCAAACATTTTCGTCTTTATTGAACCTTATTTACCCACTCTCTAAAAAATAACTACTGGACTTTGAAATAAAAGATTTTAAATATATTTTATTCATAACTATTATCCACGAATTAGTCATCTCAAATTTTTCATTCATGAATACACCCAAAAGTATATATTTGATGTGATCATTTTCTGATAATGATTTTAATTTCTTTGTAAGAAAAAATATCCGGATATATTATTAGAAATAAAATTCAAAGAACATGTTATGCTCTATTTAACTTTTCAAATACATATGTCTAGATTACGAAATGTTCCAAAATACTAATCTTTTAATAAACAAAACGAAGTTATCTAAGATAAACCATGGAAAGAAGGGGTAAAAAAAGGTTTCTTTTGATGTTAACCAGAATTAAACTTTGATCAAGGACACATTAAAGTAGAAATTGCACGCCTTGCGACATGGAACTTACATTTTTTTGCTTCCAAGAAAACTTTGGTTGTGGCAGGTTGAAAGATTTCACCAAGACATGAGGATATCGAACAACGTAATCAGAGAAGATGGAATATAAGTATGTTATCAAACTACTGCTGGTCACTGACAAGAGATGAAAAGACCTTTTTCACATAAGGAAATCTAAAAAGCGTTCTTTTGAAAAAATGAAATAGAAAATAGCATTGTCGAAATAAATGAGATTACATGATGCCAGTGCTCAAACATCGTTTCTATGAAATATTTTTGTTGATTTATTCTCTTTAAATAAATCAATGTCTTTGAGCCAAAAGTAAAACTATACTTTTATTATTCGTTATATTGTATAAAATTGACACGTGATGGAGCAAAACGTATTTCAAATTTATATTCACCATGGTCACTTTAAAGTTATTTATCTATTAAAATAACAACACCTGGTAAAAAATTAATTTTTTTAGGCCAGACTCCGTTATCTACACACTACTGTTCTGAATGGCAATTTCATCATATTGACAATCCATTACATAATGAATCAGGAAGCCATCCGTCTCTTAGCGACTGCCTTTGAGAGTTGTGAGGCGGAAGCAGAACGGCACGGAGGAGCTACTGCAGCCAGCGGTTCGCTGCGTGGGCCGATCAAAGCGTGCGCTCTGTGAGAGGCAGCCGGCGCCCCTTGTGGAAAGGCCCCATCCGTCCACATTTTCGCCCTCTCCTGCGCCCTACCCCTCCTGCGCGCCCAACCTCTCCCGCCCTCCACCCCATATCACGTCTCACCCCTCCCTCTCGCACACCTCCACAGCTCCACCACTCCGACGCACCCCCGCGCCTCACTGCACTCCCACGTTCCATCCCACTCTCCCGCCCCCACCTTACCTCTGGTCAGGACCCACTTCCTTAACCCATTCCCCCTCCCGGTTCACTCCTCTCCGCACCCGGAGATGTGGCTCAGAACATCAACTGGTGTCACTGCAGTGCCCCTAACAGGGAGGTTGTACGTTCGAGTCTTGACGGTGCCAGGAGTTTTGATACTACCTGGATAGCTAGGTATAATTCAGTCACTACTTGCAGGAGAATTCCAGCAGCCCATCTCCCCATCCAGCGGGGAAAATCACTACGCCCTCTAATGATAAAAGCATGCACTACACTTGCGTGACTAGCGGCATTAGCAGTTGAAATTGTGCCTTGAAACACAATCAAAAACTCTTCCACGCGACATGTCTCAACCCCGTGCACAATCAACGTCGCACGTAATGTCATAACAGTGTCCCAGGGATTGTATGCGACTTTTTAGAGTATGTAACTCCGTTTAACCGTTACTTGAGGTTTGTTATGGGTCCCGCAAAACAACGCACAATCATTATTACACTCTTCACAACGACTTAATTTATTAAAATGACAAGATGTTTAAAGTTTTTGCAGCTATGACAACAATTTTTACGTACCCAACATTATTTTTCATATACATTTCTTTGCATCGCTTTGTATATTGTTCTCAGTAATGGCACTGAGAGCCTTTGAGGGACGCCAAAGTTGTTGCACCATCAAGTGACTGTGCTGTGTTTCTTTAAAGCCATGCAAGACGCACTCATTATGAAGCCGTACTTAACCTACGGAATTATTTTGTTAGGCCATACCTTGATTGTGATACCTCCAACATAATGTTGGTTTCCTAAATAAATTTTCCTTTCTCAAACACGGCGAATTAGTGTGTTTAGATACATACAGGTATCAATAAAAACAAAGGTATCTTATACGAGTATAAATATATTAAGTTAAGTAAATATATTAAGTATATTGAGTTTAAATGTATTAAGAAC
Source organism: Gryllus longicercus (assembly GCA_038098605.1). Lineage (NCBI taxonomy): Eukaryota > Metazoa > Arthropoda > Insecta > Orthoptera > Gryllidae > Gryllus > Gryllus longicercus. Next base: position 2,240,947 of record JAZDUA010000162.1, read on the forward strand.
ACCATAGTTTTATATATTTGGTCATTCTCTCGAAGGTTTGTGAATTTTATTTCAAAATTTAAGTTAGAGGATTCAATCGTGGGCCATAGCAGGCAGTAAGTGTGTTTATTGGCTGTCCGAGATGAGCGGCATCTCAGTCGATCGACCTGACGTTTCATCCATCGAGTTGTGACCTTCTTCACTGCTACACTGCAGTACAAGCTTGTAAACAATATTTCAGCAAAGGCTGCAGCTATATTGCAGCTAATTGAGCAGTATAGCTCTGAAGAAGGCCACAACATCTTGGCTGAAACTTCAACTCGATCGACTGAGACGCAGCTCATTCCGGACAGCCAAGAATCAAATGACTCCGACCGTGGAAGCCTACGAATTCGGTGAGGACATCATATCCGTTAAGAATTTCGCCAGCTTTGCCACGTTTGTGCTGTTTGCAAAAACGAACCCTGGTGAGTTAATCCCTCCTATAATGTCCCGTCCGGACGAGATCTCCAGTTCTCCTGTCAACCCGTCTATTGCAAACTGAGACTAGCATCTGTTATTGAAAATGAAAGACAAATCATTGGATACACAGAAAGCGATTGAAAGAACAGTCTTGCGTTCGCATAAAAACTCTTAATATTTATATTAATATTTATAATAATAAATAAGGATTTTTATTATTTATATTAATATTTATATTAAACCCGTATATTTGTCCTATTCAGACTGGATTTAGCAGGCTAAACTTTGAAGCTTGCTCACAGGACCAACAGGGTGCAGGGGTAAGAGTGTCAATGACCTCAGTCTAGGTAACCCACCACAGGAGGTTAGTTCAAACAGAAAGACGACCAGACCCAAACCCCGCATTTATTTTCAGCTATGGGTGATAGACCCATGAGCCGTTAGATTATGATCATACTGACTTGAGAGTTTTAGCGCGTGATCGTGATGGGTCACAAGTGATGTGCTGGCAATGTGTTGTCCGTAACGTGGTACGTACGTGATTTGTAACACAATTAATTGCTGAATTAAATATTAATTTACAATCAAGCCTCACGAATTATATTGTTTTAATTATTGCAAAGTTTGTCATACCGATTAATATTACAATCAAGTTTGTGTCTTGGCTGTCGTACTCTATTTCCATTTTCACTGATTGAGTGTAGAATTAACCGCGCCATTTCCACATGGAAGCTTTACAGATTTGCTATTAGTAATGTGTGTGAGGATAAGAAAGGAAAAATGCCGCCTTATATGAATTTGTAAGATGCCAAATTGTGATGTAGCAGCACTTTGGTACCTAAGAAAAATGGGACTTGTGGCTTACTTAGAGGAGCAACTTGGTACACATTCCATCAAGAGCGTGTGAGTGAAGAGCTGTAAAAATGTATCACACTTAGGGCAAAGAAAAGTTAGGAACTACACATTACTCACCCAAGTATCTACACGGCGCATTGAAAACATGAAACCGTGGGCGCAAAGAGTAATAACTCGTTGACGATGGGAATGAATATTGCAGGACCATGGCAGTGTTCATTAATGTGCACTGGCGTAGATAGCACAGGGGATCAACTGATATCATTGCAGAACCTCTGACTGGGAAACACTAGGGTTAGAGTACCGACGATGGCAGTATTTGGGTTCTAGGTAGATAAGTAGGTCGATTTTACCCGCAACCAAAGACGTACTAGCTCAAATTTAAACAAAAAATTGAGAAAAAATCTATTATATTTGAAACAAATCATATCAAAAATAATATTAGAGATCATTTTCCTAAAAGAACAAAACCTTTATAAAACAAAAACTCATCTATACCTCATTTTGATAATGCTAGGGTGAAGCATTGGCAACGGCGTACCATTGATTCTACAGTTCTCTCTCATAATTTATTATTTCCATGTTTTTTCTTTTTGAAGCTTTGGAATGTCGGAATACAACCTGCATAGTTGAATTTGCAGCCCAGGAGGTCATTCCCCTTCTACCGTGGGGTTTAATGATCATCAAATACTATGTAATACCCTTCAAAGTTTTCCAGTTGCCTACAATTTTTTTACGCAAGTACGAGAGATAATCCAGCGCCTACTGTGATGCTGATGGGTAATCGATATATGTCTACGGTTGAAGCCTTCCGTCCGTATCCCCGTTGATTGACACGACAGAATGCAATAACTTAACGCTACTCGGAACATGAGGCACACTTCAGTGTTTCTCCTCTATTGGAAAACTGGTGCACGTTACTGTAGGACATAAAGGAAATTTACAGGCTTTGTGGTCCGTACTCTCTCTACTAGATATAATAGTTTAAATTTTATTAGTAACCGCTGCTTTATTGTTGTAAATATGAATAACAACGGAGTGGATGACTTACGTTATGTACAAAATTATTGATACACAGAAACACAATATTTTCGTCTGAACTGGAAACATTTATCAAAGACGATGCGCTGCATTTGATTAGCGCACTCAATAGATTGCTCCTTGATACGCACAAACGGTACAAATTGATTCCGATACTTATGCATTTTTGAATAACAGAAATCTTGTGTTGCTGCAACAATGCATACTTTCTCGTATTATTTATGGCAGTATTATGTAATATAACATTGCAACTTCTATTCTGTTAAAACTTCCACCAATTGAAATTCCCTTAACTAAACGAAGATCGAAGTAATTAAAAAATTAAGATATTTATTTTCACATCGCCTCCTATATTATTTCCGAAGTATTGATACCTTTTGCGGTCCTCACACGCACCCAATCTTTATGAATGAAATCTCTAAGAAAAAGAATTTCACGAGGACGTGACAAATTGCACTCAGACATTAAAAATACGAAGTATATTTTGAAAAAAACACATCTCAATATTCATGTCAAATGCCATCTGCAACATACGGGCAGCATTTGTAGTTTAACTTCTAAACCAAGTGTATAATCTAAGAGCCTTAAAACCTTAAATTTTGAGACCGAAAGCTTCAAATAAACGCTTCTACCACTACCACTACCACTACCACTACCACTACCACTACCACTACCACTACCACTACCACTACCACTACCACTACCACTACCACTACCACTACCACTACCACTACCACTACCACTACCACTACCACTACCACTACCACTACCACTACCACTACCACTACCACTACCACTACCACTGCCACTACCACTACTACTACATATCCATCCTCTCACTCTACAGAATGATATCTGTCTGGACATGCTGTTACATTTTCGTCAATTCTGCACCGATTTATGATATCTCAGTATTCTTGCCATAAAGTGGCCCAACTCCGCGTCAAATACCCTATGGCAATGTGTTGATCAGCGATACTACTGATCCCTGCAGCGAAAAAGAAACACTAAGCCGATTGCATTCGATACTACAGTCCTAGTACAGCGTCGTTCGGCTAAAAATTACCGAAAATAAAATGTTAAAGTATTTTAATTACCTCTCGAATATAAATAAATATACAACGGGTGACGAACAGTTTGTAGCTATTTTTAAGAAAATAAATTACTTAAATATAATTAGTGTTGTCCATTGAAAGGATATGGCAAAATAAGGGGGGTAAAAAGTTCCCCCAAACAAAATCGATAATCGCGATACTCATATAAAGAGAATAAAAATGTATATTCGTAAACAATCAGCCTCCTAAGGCTATCTCTTACAATACAATGATAAACGCCTTTTCCATGTTATATTTTTTCTTAGCTTCTATTGCAAGTTTCAGGCTGAAAAAAAATGGAGAGACGGTATTTTTGTCAATTAATTTTGGTACTAAATTCAAATAAAAAAAGTTTTGAAATTAATCTTGGACGTTAAACGTTGGAGTAATGTCTCAGTTTTTTACATAAAATGTCTCATACCATTCTACAACTTAATTTTTCCAGATTTTTAAACGATGTGAACGATAGTGAAAAATAATGAATCATTCCATCATTTCAAAAATTTGAAATTTGCGCCAAAATGTGTTTCAGCACCAATCAGCAGTGATTTAGAAATTTATCGCTGACCAGTGTTTTGTTTTGAATTGCTGGATAAGATTGCGTATTATGTAGCTTGGTATCCAAATCAAACGTCAAAATTGGCGCGCTAGAATCCCTAGGGAAAGCAATGGCAAACTACCTTAGGTGTACTTGCCCAGCATAAGTCTCACAAGGGAGCCCTAGCGGATTCTGGAGCTACATACGCTAATAACTGTAGAGCAGTAAAAGAAAGAGAATAATGATGTGAGAAAAATCTCTTGCTGCATTATTGAAGTTGTAGTGTAATTTCTAAATATTGTAAATAAAAGGTAAGTTTTCTATGATCGTTTGTCTAACTTTGATGGGTATAGTATACTTTAATTATAAACCGTCAGAGATGAGCACAATACGTTTATTATAACAAGCTTTCTATTTATAAGTTTTATAAATTATGAATAAATATTGCCTAATTTATTAATACTTTATAATACTTATTACAAATACAAGTGCATTATGTAATAAACGTAGTCTTCCCGTCTTTCACTTTATATAATTAAAGCACACTATACCCCAAAAAATGAGAAAATAAAAGATAAAGATGAAAATTTGCTTTATAGAAATTTCAGAAGTATTTATGAAAGTCGAATCTGTACCATACTTTTAATGTCACTTTGTATTATTCGAGAAAAAAATGTGAAAGCATGGAGCCGTATTTAAAGAAAAAAATTTAAGGTATTATTGGAAAACACTGATTTAACGTAAATTTACTCAATAACTACTCATATCTTGACTCAATTGCATATTATGTTTCTTCAAAAGTTGATCTATAAAATATCATGAAGAAATAAATCTACAGAAGTATCATCAGTAGCTATAGGACTGATTTGTCAGAGTTATATACTCGCGTAAACCGCATAATGGAGAACCTTAGTAACTAATTTAATACAGGACATTGCCACATCTCTAGGACAATTTAACACTGACTTAATGCTCCTGCTGCCTACTACTGCTCTCTGAACTCTGCAATCTTCCTCTCCTCCAATGTGTCTGAGCCGCTGGTTCCGCCGTGTCGCCTGAGTTGCCTCCAGCCTCGTGCAAACAGCAGTGACAGCGTCGATGGAGACAAACGACTGTCGCCTCCGCCGCCTCCGCCGCCTCCGCCGCCTCCGCCGCTGTGGCTACTGTTGCCGCTTCCACCTCGGCCGCCACACAGAAGCGGATTTCTACTATTAGAGGCGCCACAGCTCTAGACGTTCCGTGGATGCGATTTTTCACTAATCTACTAAAGTTATTAAGCCGATGTTGAGCATATAGCTGACGCAGTGGGAGTTTATAAACCGTGGAGTTATAGTAACAAACAACATTGCTTAACAAAGTAAAAGCTGGGCTAGTTTCCTATCTCTTAAACACCCTGCTAAATGCAGTCACGGGATAGTGTTATGAGGTGTTCCCGCGAAAACTGACAGCATACCACACGTGGTTACCTCTCAACATGGATTTTGAACTTCGAGTTTTGTTCAAAGAATTTTACAATTATTAATACTGTTTGTATTCGGTGTATTAATTATTGTTCAGATTGCGGTAATTTGCATAAAATTTGCCTAGCTGGTTTATCAATATGTTGAAGTGTCTGAACCTTATTGATGTACATCCCTGAGAGTGGAATTATTACATTATTTGTTACGAGGATTCTATCGTTTCAAATATTGTTTTTTTATGACAATTGACACTTCTATTACATCTTTCTTCATACAGTCGTCATGAAAACAAGTAATGCGAACGGTTTCAACTCACCAGAGTAGTTGTGTTTAGTATATGATCTATAAAATTCAGTAAAATTGAAAAAATACTTCAGTATAAATAAATTAATACAGTACTAATTGTAAAGACATTTTTTCATACGAGCATTAAAACAAATATTTGCTAAGAGGTGTTATGATCTCTCAATTCTTGCTAAGTAATTAGAATTAATGTTTGTTGTAAAAAAGTAACGAATCATAAGTGACTGTTCGCCCCAAGGGTGGAAAATTGAAAATCTAAATTTATTCGAAAAATATTGGTATATCAGTGTTCTGAAGTAGATCAAATGTTAGAACTCGCTGCATTACTTAGCTATTTCATATGTAATTGAACGTTGAAGTGAATCACGAGTTGGGTACCCTCATTTACGTTCTCTCGTTGGCTATTTTCTACTAGTTCTCTAGCCGACCACTAGTGCGCCACCATGTGGCCGTGCTTCCGACATTTAATTTACTCGTCACTCACTCCAAGCTGACTGAGGCATCGCTAGCGTGAGAACTCGGCGACCGGTTTCTTTGGAGAAAATGGCGTTTAAGCGTTCTGAAACTGCAGAATTTTCAACACGTTTTCACACAAAAGCGGTTCAGTTTTTGAGAAACTTCATGTGACATTATTTAAAGAGCATGCACTCTTAAGTTTAATAATGTGAACAAATTTCCGCCAATGTAAATATTAACGCCTTGAAAACGTCACAAAATTTACATTTTTGTAATTTTTGGAAAAAAAGGATATAGCAATATGGCGTTTATGCTATCTTATAGAGTGCATTTAGCACTATCCCTACCAAACGTTTAAAGAAAACATTTAAAGTCTTTTTTTAGATAATCGTGTTTTTGTATTTTTTTAAAATTGCAAATAGTGCATTAAATATACCTAACCATAATGAAAGGACTAATTATGGACAACCAATTTTATTTGAAGAAAAAAACTACCTTCAATTTTGTAGTTGTAGGAAGGCGTCGAAAACAATTCCAAGTTTTGCAATTTTCAAAATTCAGAGTTATCTGTGAATATCCGTTTTCGAAGAAATCGTACGTATGGTTTAGACGCACAGGACACACGGATAGACGTTTTGAAAAAAAATACTTTTTTGGTATCACGGGACGTCAAAACGTGACTTTCAGTTCAAACCTCGAAATCGATTATTCGCAGAAATACATAACTATCCCTATACTACGTATATTACTCCGTATATACGTATGTATCCAGGAAGAAAAAAGTCAAATAAGGTAGGGTCATTCACCAAAAATAACAAACATTACGGGAGAAATAAGGGTTTAAAATTGACGTTATGAAAGTAATATTAACATTTATAAATGTATATTTTCTAAAAATATTTTCAAGATTTCCAGATCTTCTGAGTTGATTGGTGAGGTACAATATCAGATAGTAAAGTTTAAAATTTGATTGCAGAAGAGGCGTGTGTTCAGCCACATATCACGGACTGTAAACGAACTGTCAATGCGTCTACCTGTTTATTAACTTAATTGTTACTGTTATGGAGATCATGTCGATGAGCACTCCTTTATATTTCAAGTTGTTTCTTGAACTGCGAGGCAGTGTAAATAACGTTACTCTCTTCAGGTGTGAGGTAAACTAACTTATCAAACTAAATGGAACGAATTACGAGAGTAACTGTTGATGTATTTTCGTTTAAAATATACGCATATTTACATCTATTTTTGAAATTATTTTAGTTGCGTTTTAAATAACAAATTTAAATATTTTGTCGGTTTCGAAAAGAAAAAATCAAAAAGAGATAATATCAGTTTTTCAACTTTTTTTAGTATCGTAATATATGTCAATCTCATCATATTACAAAGAATTATTTGTTTACATCTTCAGATGTAATTTTGGTGATGCAAGATCACCTCAGAAATGGCTGTATAAGCTAATGGCTCTTTGGCAATGATGGTTCCCGCATTGTCATTGGATACGCTGTCATCGCACGTGTAACACGCACATACGCGCGCGGACCTGTTTCTGTGTGTGTGGGGGGGGCGACGCGGGGGTTAGCGCTGGGTGACTGGGGCGCGCGCGAGCGAGACAGGACTGGGCGGGCGGCGTGGGCGTGACGGGCGGGCGGCGGGCAAGCGCTGCGGGCGACAGGTCGATAAGTCGCGGCGCCGCCACGGATTTGGGGCTGCCTTCGCCCGCCGGCCTCGTCGCTCACACCGCCCCGCCCCGCCCCGCCCCGCCCCACCCCGCGCGCCCGCGCCGCTGGCGTTGCGCTCTCTGCCCCAACCGCCCCCACGCCGCACCACCTTCCACACCGACAGCGGTCACCCCAACTGACCCGACGCCGACCCGAGCACCAATACCCATTCTGCATCACCACTCTCACCACTGCCCACACCGCACCACCTCCCACGACGCACCACCGCCCACGCCGCACCACCGCCCACGCCGCACCACCGCCCACGCCGCACCACCACCCACGCCGCACCACAGCCCACGCCGCACCACCGCCCACGCAGCACCACCGCCCACGCAGCACCACCGCCCACGCCGCACCACCACCCACGCCGCACCACCGCCCACGCCGCACCACCGCCCACGCCGCACCACTACCAACATCGAACCACTGCCCACACCGCCCCACTGCACATGCCGCACCTCTGCCTAAGACTCATCATCACCCATGCCGCATCACTGCTTTCCTCGCACCACTTTCCGCAGCGAACCATTGCCCACGCTGTACTGTTGTCCGAGCAACACTCCCGTCTACGCTCAGGCATTGTCTGTTTCACACCTGTTTCGCAAGGTCCCCCAGCCGTCCTCATTGACCCTGTGCCTCCAAAGCCCCTTGCCACCTTTCCCGTCGTCGCATCCATCTCTGCCCCGCACTCCCCCAACAGTAGCATTGCCGGTAGCGCTCGCGCCGCCCACGACATGCTTGCCAACCCCGTAACCTCCCCGCGCCCGCCCACTCACTTTGCGCACAGAGAACCGCACACTGCCCCGACGTCACCCGAGGGAACATCAAGGAGCAAGGGATACCACAGAGCATCGCCTAGCGTTACAGCCAGTAAATACTCGCTACCAACTGGAGACGACGTGGGCGAGGGATATGATCGGGGAAGGTATTCTGTTGAACTTTCCCATTCAAATATTTATTCAAGAAGAAAGCAAGCACATACCACATCCGTGCATTACAAAATATAACGATGTTTTGACCATGAAGTTGGCGAAATGTTTTACAGTTAACTCGCGTATGAAACGAGTATAAGAAACAAAACGTAAATTTTCTGGTACTTTTAGTGCGTAAAGAGTTAAAGTAACTATTCATAATAGCAAACAGTCCTGTTTTTATGAAGTATCCTGTTCACAGTTGTACACATTTCCTCTTTAGAGTGATCGTAAGATATTTAATATAATTTAACTGTTCAAGAAAGCATCGACCTGCAACACACGTGATGCAGCTTAGCCTCCTCATATGTCTGTTGTGAAAGAGGAGGGAAGGACGTATTACTCCGGCGCCTGAGTTTTGGTTGGGGAGATTATGTCAGGATGAATGGCGACGATTGGAATGGGAAAGAAAGTTTGCCCGCAGCCCATGGCTAGTTTAGCCCTAGCCTGCTCCTTTAGCATTAGTCTGGAAGTGATAAGGGAAAACAACTGATCGAAGCACTAAGCCTACAAGATTGATGACGGCGAACGCCATACCTCATAGATTTTAATAACTGTTAGTAAATATAGGACACCTGATTGCCATTAAACCCGCGACATCCAAATCACTGGCCCCGTCCAGCTGCACGGTGAAGCGTCTCGCCTCTTTCGGCTTTTGCTTTTACCTCTCACATCGATTGTGCATACCTCAGAGGGGAGACTTATCTGGATAAACCGTTCTGCGGCCCGGAAGATAGAAACAGGCAGAATTTTGAATTTTATGAAAAGTTAAATCCGCAAATTACTTTCTCGTAGATTGAAGAGTCTCTGTTCATTAATAAGCGAACGCACCTCACCGGACCTGAAGGATAAAATTCACACTTCAGGAGCGTATATTTCACTATATCACTATAGATGTTTTTTTATGCTTACGCTGAAAGTCACCATTTGATAATGACGAGGTATTGACAGAGGTTCCCCTTTTTTAGTTAACTGCCTGAATGTCAAACGTTGTTGCATGAATGAAATGAAAATTAATTAGTTAATACATACAAACCGTAAAATTGATCATTCTTTTGGGTGTAATGAGTTGGGCAACATCTACTACATAAATTATTACATTATTAAGGGTACATTTATATGGGCCACACATTCGTACAGTTAAGAAAATATCCAAACCTCCCAAGACTAAAGCACAGACACTGATGAAGTAGCATGCAGTATAACTTATAATTGCGAAATATGAATAGTTAATGTTATTTTTTTTATTAACAATATAGAATTAGGGAAGCTTATTAGAAGAAATGTCTTCCAACTCTGTTATGAACTTAAATAACATTTTTGTAAGCTTTGAGGAGAAACAATGGTAGTGAATTTTTTGTCTTTATTCCCTAATTCCAAATTTCGCAAAAATATACCTAATGGTTGAAGACCCTGTTTTACAGTTTCACAGTGGTAAACTTTATTTTTTAAATACACAATGACTATATGAATTGACAAAATGAACAAATCTTATATTTTTCTATTAATTGTTATGAGAGATTAGTGAACAATTTTATGACTTTGCAATCAATTTTACATATCATACATCATTACCAGTGATAAATAATGTTTTAAATGTTAACTTTATTTGTTCAATCAATCTAGTGTTGCTCTCTGTTTAAAAACAAGTGTAATATTAATTGAAGAAAGTGTTCTTTAGTAAGGCAATTCTTTAGATTTTTGCTATAAATTTGCGATACAAAATATGCTGTTTCTAATGTATAGTCCCTGTGAGATATTTATTTATTATATTAAAAAAGTACACACCTTTGCCAATGATACACATTAAATAAGTTTTAAATAAATGGGAAAATAAGAAAAAAAAGTAATTTTCAATTTTAAAGTGCCCTTCGTATCCCTGGATCTTTCTGTCAATCTCCGATATGAGCTGTAGCGACAATGTCACTACAGCACATCGATATTCAATCTGCAACGTTGAATCGGTCCATCGTAATCAAAGGAAGCAATCCCATTCGCACATTTATTAAGCTCTGATAGACTAACCTCTCGTCCCTTCTCGTCTCGTCACGGCAGGGCGCGGACCCAGGCTTCGTCAAGCGAAAATGACGTGACGAGATAAAAATCACACGGAGATATTTGCAAGATAAGCATTTCCGCGGCCGGGCTGAGCCGAAATGGTGGGCGGGCGACCTGCCGGGGGGGGGGGGGGGTAATTGCGTTTCGCTGCCTGGAGCGGTCGGGCAAATACCAAAGGCCGCTCGCCCGGTTCCCCTTTACCTCTTTGGCCTACTACGTTCGCGCGTCAATTTTTCCACTTATTTCATTATCGTCTCCTTTAATCTAAATTCCCAGCCATATATATTCAAAGTCATTTTGTCGCCCTCCTTCATTTTAAAAAGAAATAGTTTCTAGCCCTCGTTCCTGTTCTTTGTATTAGATCGGGCATTCTTCATTTTGCAAAGGTTTTATTGTGTCAGTCAATTCTTTGAACTATTACGTCATCACCTTTAGATTTTAGTTTCCCTCTAAGGTATCAGTTCAATTTTATAAAATCTAGTCAGTTTTCTAAAATCCTGCCCACGAACTTCCACTTTCATTGGTTTTCATTCGTTGAATTAGAATTCTACGTTCATATTGATCTTTCGATTTTTATTTTTTCTTAATATTTCAGCAGTTGGTATTTGGTTAACAATTTTATGTCAGCATTTTACATTAAATAAGTTCCTTTCTGAAGTAGTCATAATTTCATAAATATTTATGTTGAAACATGTTCATTTCTAATCGATTTCTGCAATCTAATTCAAGATGTGTTTGTTCTATTTACAATGGTAAAATACACTCAAAAAATACTCTAAGTAAATGTAAAATCGCTTTTTCTTCAAGATGTTACTAAGAAAACTTTATGCCCTAACGGCCAAACTTAAAAAAAAATAATCATAAGAGGGAAGCATGTAAAAACTTTAGCGAGAATGTTCTACAAATTAATTGAGATTTTATTCGATCAATGAACTACCGTATTCTTTTATTTAATTCATACTAAAGAGTTTAAGAAATCAGATTTTATTACTTGTAAGATACCCGATGAAGCAATTTGATGAGTAATTGATGAAAAACTGCTACGAAATTAATAGCAATCGAAAGTACTGCCTCTTTCAGCACTATTGTCAGCACTGTTTCTCTTGGGGTACGACTGGAAACCGTTCGAACTTAAATGTTCGTAACACACAACATCACAAACTAGTTTACGATAATTCACTTGTTATAAAAGTTCATTGATATTTCACACACAAATAAAGAAAAAATGAAAAGAAAGAAAGGTCTGGTAGCCATAATACTCATACGTATCACAATACCCAAACCTAGCAAGTCTTGTTCCTTAACAACCACAGTAGTACCAAATATAATGTGATTAACTTTTCGCTGTATTTCATATAAGTATTTGAGAGAACTTGGGGTTAACTATGATTATTTGGGGTTACCTTGTCATCATTTGGTCCTGTGAATATAACTACTTCCTGGAAATGCGGTGCCAGTATCAACCCAGAACTTGCTATAGCTGACTACCAAGAGCAACAAAAGAAGAATCGTTACGACATATATAGTAAAATAAGATCTAACTACGTCCAGTAACGAGTCGTTCCATCAGCAAAAGAAGCATTTCAATGACGAGGGGTCAACGATGGACCCCAACGAAGTTTTGACCTCTTAGTTTAGGTAAGGAGTGACTGTTTCATAGTTTAGGAATTGAATTATAAAACCCTTTCTTAATCCCCAAGGAACGTTTGTTGTTCAACTATTACGGGTCTTTAAAATTTTTCGAAGCCGACGCCGACGATAACAGTTGTGCAATGAGAGCAAACGTTTTACTTACCCGTATTAATACGTATATGCGGAATAGTATATCTAGTAATAGTTTTCAACTAGCAATAACCGCACCTCAGTAAACCTTCATTGGTAACGGTATTGCCAGTGCGCAAAGCTCTCTTATGTTCGGAGACGATTGAGGGCTTACAGAAGAGTTTAAATATTCTAGAACGGTATAGTGAGACATGGGGACTAAAAGTAAATATTCAAAAAACGAAAGTAGTAGTCTTCAAGAATGGGTTTATCTGGGGTAGCAAAGAGAAATGATACTACGCTAGGGAAGAAATTGACCGCGTCAAAACATTTACATATCTTGGTGCAAAATTTTCCATGAATGGGGGATGGAATAATCACATATTGACCGCTTACAGCAAAGGAAGAATTGCGCTCAAAGAAATCGTTTGCGCAGTGCGCAGGGTTCCGGAATTGTCGGTAAAAGTATGCGATACAATGTTCAAATCGTTAGTTCTCCCAGCTATGAACTATGGAGCAGAAATCTGGGGAGTCGATAGGATAGATCGATTAGAAAGCATCGAAACAGATTATTGCAAATTAATTCTGGGAGTTTCTAGGTGCGCAGCAAATGCCGGAGTCTTAAGAGAGGTCGGTAGTATAGAAATTTGGAGAGATTTTAAAATTAAATCTATTAAACTCTGGATTAAATTAGCAGATGCGCAAGGTGACACACTTATACAAAGGTGCTTTAGAGTGCAATGGCAGGGAAGCGACCATCGCTACTGGGCGTACAAAATTAAACGGCTACTTGACCGCGTAGGGTTGGGAGACGTCTCTCCGGAAATGGTGGGAGATAGGGGAACCCGTGAGATAGAACGGCTGATTTCCAATAGACTTGCGGATATTGAAAGGCAAGAGATCTGGGCAGCAACGGCTGAAAAACGTTCGCTAGTAGCTCAAATCCATGCGAGTCCGGTGTGGGGTTGCGAAAGTTACGTGCTTACGCTCGGAAAGGACGCAAGAGGGGGGTACGCTTGGTTCAGGGTTGGGGGATGGATGCAGCGTAGACTAAAGGACGCAAGTGGTAATGGCATCTGTGTGCTTTGCGGTGATAGGGAAGACTGGATTCACATCCTCTTAATTTGCTGTGCAACCGAATCATGGAGAATAAAATGGATGGGAATGGGAAATTACTACTTCCTAAACAGGAACGTAACGCTCGCTCAAAACATTTTAGGTGATAAAAGGGCTAAATTCATGAAAGAATTAGGAACATTTTTAGGAAAGGTTCGGACCATTAGGGAAACTGAAATTAGGGAGTGGGAAAACAGCACCGGTTAGCTTGAGCGGAGCCTAGACTGGAGAGAAATAAATAAGTCAATAAGCTAACAATATGTTAGTTAATCAGTAATTTTATGTTAAGTTAGTAAACAGTTAAGAAATAAGTCATAAGTCGTAGTCAATTGGTAAGTAACAGGACAATATAATAAATAAAATAAAACTGGCATAGTAATAAGCACATTAGGGGGTGAAGGGAAGGGGGGATCGAAATTGTAAGGGCAGAGGCGCTGGTGCGGACGATCTTCTGTGGCGCTGTTTGATTTCAGGTGCTGAGGAGGCCAAGGAGACGGCGGGACGCCCACGCCAGAAAATAAATAGTTAAAATAAACGGATAGATTAGTATGTACTCGGCTTCTGACGGCAGGTTTTTCCCCCTTCAGGGGTTTTTTCCTGAGCCGTACCTTATGGTCTCTTTTCCGCGGCTGTGATGCGATGGAGAGACCATTTGGGGTGAATACCAGAATTCGAAAGATTAGAACGCAAAAGGATGTAGGTATTGTAATGGCTTAAAGGCCTTCGGCCTAGCCACATAGGATCAATTAAGCCAAATTGTTTGTAATAATTACCTATATTGTGCAAAATATAAACTTGTTGTGTATATCTAGTATAGGGAAAGTTATATAATGCTGCGCGAAGTAAACGGCAGATTTTCGGCAGAATAAATTCATTGCCGGACCCCTGACAAAAAAATTGATAAATCCAGTTGATAAATTAAGAAAAATTGTCTAAAGCGTGGTGTCGGTCCTTGATATCGAAAAATAGATTGACGACAAAAGGTCCGTCCTCTGATGTATGTGAACATCACTAACGCCTAAACTATGGGTAGGATTCTTTCCAAATTGAAGAAACCTCTGTTTATTTGGGCTGTCTCGAAGCTCTGCGGTTTTGAAAAACATTCATTAAATTTTACAAGAAGCTCCTGGCAAATTTTCTTAAAAGCAGCTCCAATTTTTTTATTAAATTTCATGTACCAATAGAGTAAAATATTTACATTGATAACGGCGGTTTTCAGGGCTGACTTTAAATATTTGATTATTACAAAAGTTTTAAATTCTTTTGGCGACGTCTTACAACTAAAAAGTTGAAGATAAACATTTTTCCTTCAATTGAAATTTGTTCTCCATAATTAGTTATTTCATTAATGTAATGTACATTTTTTTAAAAATTTTATTAGTTTCCGCCCAATGTCGTTTGCAGTACGTGCAATTTCAAAAAATTACAAAAACTAAATTTTCTCAAAAACAGCTTCAAAAATTTTTCTTCAAACTTTTCAACTTAATGGCGATAATTAAAATGTTAAATATATATAAAAATCATTTTGGAGTACTTTTTAACTTTTTCAATAATTACACAAATTGTTTTTTAATATATCTCACGCCGTCTGTATGCATATTTCCAGAAATTTGTAAACACTATTACATTTGTGAGTAACAGTGCTTCAAATTGCTAATGAAGTGAGTAACAGTGCTTCAATATCGAAAACTCAAAAATGATTTGTCGAAAAATCTTCAAATTTTGAATTTACCGAAGCAGTTCTTATACGCTATTTGTTCAAAAACGGCTACAAATTTTTCAATGAATATTGCCATTTCTCGTGAGGATTTACTGTTCTTTAATATTCTGAAAATAATATTTCCGTTCTACAATTATAAAACCAACAAAATGTGAAAATATATACAAAAAAATCATTTAGCGATAGATGGCAGCTGGCAAGAGTAAATGGCAAGTCAGAATAGCTTGCCAACACCACCTGAATAAGTGGTATTGCCCAGACCTAAGGAAATAGAAAACGAATGCGAGAAAATCTGTACCATTCTTTGGCACCATATAATTGAATAATATTGAATATAAGAATAATATTCTTCAATAAAGAACGTTTGCATCTGAGTTTCTATGGAAACGATCGTACGTACGGAAAAAGTTCAAATAACATGTGTAACACTGTTACACCTCGAAAACTGAAAATATTTGAATACAAACTGGCAGTTAAAGATTGTTATATATTTCTAAATGTATATTTTATTATTTCTTGAATATATAAAACATACCTTCATGTACATAGCAATTGTTACTGAGAGAGGGGGATCAAGGCATCAACTATTGTCACTATTGTCACAGTGTCTTTATTCTGGAGGTTCTAGCTTCGAGTCCTGTTGGTGGCAGGATTTTGGACATTAGCCACATAGCCTGGTCGAATTCAGTTCTTGTCCGGAGGAGAGTTCTAGACATCGAGGGCAGTAGCCTATGGAAAGAACCATGGACCGAACGCGATCTTTCCATCCTCTTCTTTGCCCTAATTTCTCGCCTTACTGCACCACGACACTTGTCTGGAGACCAGCTGATAACATGAAGTTCCTGCTGGGGCGGTGCTCCGCTGGGGGAGATCCTTGGAGGGGGAAATCCCCCGCAAACCGCCATTTTGTTTAGCGGCGCGTCTCACTACACAGCCTTGAAGGAGCGCCGCCGCCTCCCGGGATAAAACATTCACTAGACAAATCGGGCTAAGAAGGCGTTCGGAGAAAGCATGAAAAACTACCGATCAAAAAGTCCGACCACTGGAATTATTTTCGAGCCAACGGCAGAATTCAACCCACCTTGAACATGGATATTATCAAAAATCCGCTATCGTCGAGATTCGAACCCTTGGACCTCCCGGTCAAAAATTTTGCAGAGCCAATAGTTGTTCCTCTCAGCCATCTCAGCGGTAAAAATCGCAATGATATGCCCCAAATTACCGGTATAATGCTATTGAAATATTCGTATTTTCTCTAGGTAGAATACTTTTAAGAAGAGGAATGTTACCGGTTTTGATGTCCCATAAAGGTATATTATGTCTAAAATACCTGTATTTGACGCTGTAAAAGATTATGTTTAAAGATATTTGAAAAAAAGATATAATAAAGTAAACATATTTCTATACCTGTTTAGAAATACCTTTACCGCTATAATTATGGTTTCCGGTCTCACCATAAGACGATGTATTTCTCTCACGTAGGAAAATGAATAATACATTCTACATTGCGCTCTAATACTACATTACTCTTTAAATAGTTGCGTTCACTTTTCTTTAAGGTCAGTAGGCTGAAATTGAAAGTCTGTTTACTCAGCAGTCCCGCTTACTTCACACAGAATTTGTAATGTGCTAAGTACATTCACTGTAGTTTGCCTCAGTGCCTTATCTTCCACTTAATCAACTTCAAAAAAGTATCCCGTATAATTCGGCTTATAATTTTCAAATAGTCGTTTTTTCTAGTTCTCCGTTCTTGAACAAGCAAGAGTAGAGCAGCTAACATTAATAAATAATCTGGAAGAGAGATAAATGAACAAGGGGTGGGGTGGACCGCTCACATTAATGAATAATCTTTACATTTATTCCAATCAAGTGTTCCTCACATCTCTTATTTACATTTTTTCATCTATTTCGAGAGCATACTCAAATTTAATTTCTCCCCCTCATATCGTTTTTCTAACCACTCGCTCGATGCCACATTTCACAACTCAGTACTAGGTAGGACGCATTCATTCAAACTGCAACGACGTCGCCTCTTCTTGCATGCTCCGTTTGGCAACGCCGCGCCCGACCCGCGCCCGCGCAACGAAGTCATTAGTGGAGAGTCGACGCCCTCCAGGCACAAAAATTACTGCAGGCGCCACGGATCCCTCCACCCCGCGCGGCGCTCGTGTTTTCTGCACGACGCCCCCTGGCGCTTCTCGCGCTTCGGCCGGTTCCTCCCACCGCGACTCCGTCCACCGCGCCCCCCGCCGAGGTGGCTGGCTGAGCGTCGTCAAGTTGCGTTGCGGCAGAAATTGGAGGCAGAAACGAAGAGGAAAAACGAGCGACGCGCGAAAGCAACAACTCCTCTTCCCCCGGGATTCGCTTTTGCTGTGATCCTCTTCGTCAAATACCCCGCGTTTCGGCCATCCCCGCCCCCCTACTACACACACAGTCACACACATACACATATACACATTGACACACAGAGCGGGCGTCGAGCCATGCCACCTCTTTCATGGCATCTCATTTTGCTCGTTTTCAATGCATTGCGTTCTGCCCTAATCCTCTATTAAGTAGTAGCGCTCCTTGCTCCTGGTGGGTAACTATCAGACTTCCTCTCGACTCCTTCCTCCCACGTCTCTACTCCGTGAGAGCGTAGGCTTCCACGGCCGGAGTCAGTAGCAACTTGGCTGTCCGGGAAACACCGCGTCCTAGACGCAGGTGCCAACGTTTCGCCTCAGTATCTACCCTGGTCTGCCCTGTGCTTCTCCTCTTTGTCTATCTCTCCGGATTCCCCCCCCCCCCAACGTTACCTCATCGCTTTACCTTCCCTCTGCAGTCATTCATCTGCCGTTCCTTTCCTACCCCGCTCTCTTGCGAGACCTCCACCCTCCCGCTTGCTAACCACGTATGTATCCTGCCACTCCCGTGCCCAATTGTCTCCGCACAATTCTATCTCCTCTTATCCTTGCCGCTCCTCCTCACCTCTTTCCCCATATTCTCTTCTTCTTTCTATCTATTCCCTCTTCCTCCGCCTCTCCTTCTCACCACTTGTCTCTCATCTGACCAGTCCTTTCTCCTCCCTTATCTTCTCCACCCTCTCATCTCCTCCTCTCTTCCTTCTCCTCTCTTCCTTTTGCCATCCCATCTCCCCTTCCCCTCTCATTTCAACTTGGCTTCGCTCTTCACTTCTCTTTGCAATCCTCCTCTCTCCCCTTTCTTCTCTCCTCTCTCCTTCCTCCTCTTCTTAATTCTGTTCCCTCATTTCCTCTCTCCTCTTTCCCCTTCCCTCTGTTCTCCCCCTCTATTTCCCTCTTCTCACCCCTCTCTCCTCTCCTTTCCTCTCATCTCTTCCCTTTTCCCCCCTCTTAAATTTCTTCTCTCCTCTTCCTTTCACGTCCATATGTGTTCTTTTCCACCCCTCCTAGGTTTTTACCTCATCTCCCTACTTTCTCAACCCTTTGCCACCCCACTCCATCCTTCCCCAAACCGATGCTCGTCCCCGCCGAGGTTTGCCTGGATAATTTGTGCTTGTAATAAACCGCGCAACGGTGTCGCGGTGATCCCACAAAAGCGAGACGGAGAGCAATGGTTTCAGGCCACGCATAGGAAGGGGAGGGAGAAGAGTTTGGACCCGGGTACGAAGTGGAGGGTGAGATTAGAGCGATAAGAGCGGAAGGGGTGGTTAGGTCCAGGACGACCTGATTTCTCGCCGGGAAAGTTGTGTGCTAGTTGGAGTATGGTTCGTGAGTGGAAAGGTTCCGTTTAGTATGCGAGCAACTCTCACGTGAACTACGTTTCAGAGTCGCCACTCACTAGGGAGTTTTGAGAACGACTGCTTGTGAGATTGAGCCGTCCTCTTTAAAATGTTTTTACTCATGTCCCTACAGCCGATGTTCATATGATGTATTTATGAATGTTAACGGATGCTTGTTGCAAGCAGTCAGATAAGAAAGGTAAATATGAATTACTCCTTGAATGCAAGAGTCATGTGAGTTTTATGTGCTCCCTTGTAGTTCAATATAGTATCAATTGCCGCTATATTTCACGTAGGAGGGAAGCATTTCGCGGGTATTACTACAGAGAAGTGTGGCTGTTGTTCTTAGAGAAATACTACAACAGAGTTTATTTCAAAATTACGATATACTCATTAAACGCTCGTTCTTCCCAAAGCTCAATATTACGCTAGTGCACTTGACATATCTTTCCAGTCACCCCAACCTTCATTATTTCCTCTCCAGATACGCTCCTTCACAGGTTTCCTCTTTCGCATTGGTCGGATAGGATTCCTGAAAATTAGGCCAGACACTAGAATTAATATACTGGTGCACTTCTCTAGCATCTTCTTTTTCTTTCCGCATTACTAATGGTTACGAAATTCAAATATCAGTTCATTTTGACGCTTCTCAGCTATAACGTATAAACATCATTACAGTTTTGAGCTCGTGAGGTGTAAAAATTATTCATTGTTATCTTAATACACAAAAAATGGCAATCAAAAACTCCGTTCCACGCACAGACCGCTTACAAGGAGTAGTAGTTCGATGAATTTTCGAATTGCCGTGTTGTCATACTCGTATTATAACCTGATATGAAGTAAATAACAGAACATACTTTATCGTGTTTGTCTGAAAGGAAAATGAATAGTTGCTTGAGAATATTGTAAACCATATTTAATTAACCTATCTCGTGAAATACATTCTTCAGTAATCACGGAATTCGAATTTGTAGATTCGAAGAATAGCAAAAATTACGCGAAACCATTCACATTTTCAAAACATTTTAAATACAACCTTATTTAAATATTTAATTTTGAAGAACAAATTTCATTAAGTAAACAATATATCAGCGTACTATAGCTTTTATGTCAATATTTGGGAAATTTTCGAAAACTCATAGAGTTCACCGAAAATGGACCCGATGTTTTAACAGTATTTTGGTCTATTAAAGAAATATCTTGAAACAACAATTAGGAACCGTTTTGGATGATATCTACCTTTTCACATTGCCTATATTCCATGCAAAATTATATTAAAAAATCACTGTGATTTTATTTAAAGATACTACTCTGAAGATCACATTTTAAGACAGGAAAAGTCTTTGTTCAAAATTATAGTTGTGGGAAGACACGAAACAAAATCAGTATTTGCAATACAAATAATTCGGTGACCTTTTTGTTAACAAATGTTGTTAATGTGTTGCTGGTTTAATGTACAGTACCACCGAAAACCAAAATGCCCGTTTCAAACTTCAAGGGACTGAGAAATTGATCGAGGAATATAATATATGAGTAAAAATACTACGTATGATGTAGCCGGTAGCTTTGTTCACAGACGGACAAACCAAGAGACGGACAAACGTTTTACCGTCAACCAATATTTAGGTATCGCAGACCATCACAATGAAAATAATGGCAAAAAATGGATTAAAGTTTATAATTAAAATATTGACATCTAATATTTTAATATAAGCAACTAAAAGAAACCATAGCCGCATGAAAATAATTAAATACAAAGTTTTCTTTAGTTTATCAAAGATGAAATTCCAAAACAATAATATTACAACTATGAACTATGAAAAAGTATTTCCAAAATATAAATATCAATTCAAAATAAAGTCTGGAAATTAAAGTTTAAAATTTAAATATCTCATTCTGAAGAAATAATCAATTTAATAGGCTCTTGATAGTAAAATATTTTGAGATAATACTAATTTTTAAAAAAACAGCTATATCAATGAACACTTGAATAAAAAAAATTATATAATTTTCATTGGATTCTAGTTATATTAATTTGATAATTGGACAACTTGCCTAAATATAACATATATATGAACTGCAACTAAGATATTTTAAAACATTCTAGTATTTTCTGCCCTTTTTCTAACTAAACACAATTGCAGATGCGTATGTTTGTTGCGTTGAAATTCTTTCAAGTTCTTTTCCTCTTTTTGATACAGTTTTAAATTCTCTTAAAGTCTGCAGACTCTCTGCTTCTTCGCCGGAGTTAAAAGAAAGTTTCTTGTGTAAATGTTTGAAGGCGTTTCGTTTGGTGACAAATGGCCAAAGCGAATCTGGAGTAGATTGAAAATCAAATTTGATACTTTACAATTTTTTTATGGCAAACGACAGAAATTGGTGTTTACTTGTCCACACTTTTCTTAAATTTCGCATTGAAAAACTTCTTTACTTGTTCTAGAATATTTTCATCAAAACGCATTTTATTTGAAAATCGAATGCAGTTTAAACAACCGTTAAAAATTCAAACAATTTGAAATCGTCAAATACTTTCCTGTTATAAATAATAGTACATTATAGTTCGCATTTTCAAATACATTTTTACTATTTGGCTTCGTATATGGGCTGTATATGAGTGATTCGTGTCAAAATAATTGCATTTAATGGTAATTTTCTTATACATACTTGATCAGGCTTCGCAACCGATGGCTGCAGTCATGTTCGCGGAGTCGAGGACGACGGGCGTTTTGCGTATTTTCATCCTGAGGTTTTTGCGATTTGGTTTCTCATACCACTATTAATACAATTAAATTTATAACTCTTTTCTCTCATAACTGCATATCATTGCTTCTAAAAATTCATGTACAGGATCTCACAACAAGTGTTGCACAGGATCTCGCTACAAATTTACAGAGCATGTATGAGGCAAAACTAACTTCCTACGATTGAATATACGGTAAAATTAAATCATAACAATGTATTCAATGATGGCAGCAGAAGTCTCAAAATGTTTTTATTAATACTTACATCGGCATGTAAGTAAATGGGTACTAAGTTCATTTCATATTCCTAGTTTTGTTGATATTTTTTAATTTTTAAAATGTTATAACCCCCTATCAAATATTTATATTTATACTTTTCTTTGTAGTTGTGGGTGAAAATCCACTGAAAAAAATATTTTGTAATTATATTTCAAATGGTTTGGTTTGATTATCTTTCGATACGTATTCTAATCATGTAGCAAACACATATAAAATTTTCCCCTGATTGGTTAGGCAACCAGACACGCTCTGGTGTTCGACAGGGACAAGAAATCTGACAAGAACTTGAATTTCTAAACACTAGTCCGTAAATAAATGGCACACTTATCAGAATCCAAACATTAAAATGTATATATTTGTTATATGAAGTTTTCCATTTCATTTCTAACTGCTGATTAACTTTAACACTCAGCAAACACTAGAATTTTTTAATACTTATTCTGAGAACCAGAAGACAGCGGTGGACAAAAAATTTGGCCACATGCCTTGTAAAGCCAGATCGTGAAAACCTACGACCCTTTTCCAACTATAGCTCATTGGAAGGCACATTACTTCAATTATCATTATACTGTTTATTAACAAGCCTAGCTGTGTATACAAGAGCCGTGAAAATAAACACTTCTATAAGTGAAGAAAACAGATAACCATTCATTCTTCAAAAAACACAGTTTCTCAACCTAACAAAAACACTGAGAGAACGAAAATTCTCGCTGTCTGTTAACACATCTCGTGCCCTGATAATAACTCGGCAGATAAAATAATTATCTGTATTGCAAAACATTTGTGATGCGGCAGTAATGCTATTGTGGAGATGGGCGATAATAGATCTAATGATGACGGCGGGACCATAATTCAATGGCGCGCGGCGCGGGCAATTGTGCTGCTAATGGGCACATGTCGGCCGGGTGGAGAAGCCCATCCCCCTCCCCTCCCCCTGGACCCAGGCAGCGCCGCAATGCAGATGCACGGTGCTATACGGCAGGGTGCTGTTATCAAAGCGTTCTGTTGAGGCTGCGAAATATTGCTGTCTGAAAGAATCTACCAAGAAACTATTTCCGCTATTTTTAAACATTATTTTCATACTATTTAATCTGACTATTTTCATGCTATTACGACTTTAATTTCTGATGTAGTCTAATCGAATTTCTCACGTACTGTGAAATTTTTCAGTAAGTCCCCTCGTCTCTATGCGACTTGCAAACTTATCAATTTCAACCACTAGAAAAAAAATCTTGCGAAAAATTACACGGGGAAGATAGTACTATCTAGCATAACACACACGGAAAATCAAGATTTTAAAATGTTTCCATAAACCAAATGTTTCCTTGATTATCAAATCTCCTTTAAAATATGTTAAAGGAACTGCGATATAAATATAAACCAAAAGTGTTTATTATGAACAATCACTAGTCTGAATTTGGTTACTACTTTGTTTTATAGACCTCTCCATAATGCATTACATCTTTAAGCTAATACACAGATGTGTCAGAATTAATGCTACACGCTTCTAAAGGATGTAGAGGAATGAAAGACAATACCTTTTTGACAACGATGGGTTAGAAAGTTCCTAAAACAAAGTTATACATGTTACAATCGTCCCTGATTGTTGGTCAAATCATGTTCTGGTCAACAGGCCGCCTTCTCACATGGTCAAAGAGATTTCGTGTCTCTGGCGAAAACAGACTCAAGCATATTTGCCCCACAATAAGGGGCAAATATCTCGTCCAAATATGTTAACACTTGTCGGAATGCTCCTCTGGGTAATTCTTGATCCCAGCCGATTAAAAGTTTTGACTATTTTTGTATTTTTACTAAAAATAGAGCTATACATCTATTATAATATTGTTCTAATGTTTTTTAAATAGCATTTTCCCTTTACACTGGCATATTTCAACAATAGAGATGGTGCGTGTATCATTTTTGGAATCATGCTTGAAAAGCGTATTTTTTTCAAGATAAAAATCTTCAAATGGTGAATAGGCTCTTATATTTGTACCTGTAACACCAGAGAGCTTCAGTTGGAAGGTGACTGACTAAAATGTGAAAAAATTGTACGGCCTAAATATATTCATCTCCAAAAATGTGTATATTTTTTATAGCACTGTTGATGTCAATAAAATAGTAGTAAAATTACATGTTTCTGTGTATCAGTAATCATCACACAGAATCATAATATTTTTTTAATTATTTTGATAATTGAATATAATGTTGATTATAAAAGTAGCACATATACAAAAATTGTAACTTCTTGAAGAGAAAATGTAGACTACGTTGTGCTACAAACGTTGGAGAATGATTTATATTGAAAGAAATGAGACTACAAATAATGCATTAATTCATTTAAGTAACAAATTCTGATATGAGTGATTAAACTTAAGCACTATTTTTCTACATGTGTGATTCTGCCAGTTACGAATTTTATTAAAAAAATTATTGACATTTTAAACATTTATATAAAAATAGGTATGTATTAGACGTTAAATAGAGTTTATTGAGCACCATTTTAATTTCATAAAATCTCGAAATTTGCCCTAACACGTACTCCAGACCACTGGGAACTAGCTGTTTGAAAACATTACCAGTTAATGGCATCGGCTGCCTCTGGTGCCGTATTGTGTTCTGACAATAGACTAACGCCACATCGGATGACATTCGGAATGTTAATGTTAATGAAAGAGGTAAACTCTTTTGTAACACTGTCAGAAGGATTAAACAAAACAAAAAAGGCCAAGCAAAGTGTTGTCCCTTGCCAATAACCGAGAAAGGAATTCGGGATTCACTTTGCCCCGGTCCGCTGACACCAGATGCGATGCACAAGGAATATCCCATCCCGAAAACACCTCGGCACGACGGTCCCAGGGCCAATCTCGCCGCTCCCTTTGGAGCTCGGGAGTTTCAATGTCTCCTGGGAACTCAGATTCCCCAAAGACACTGTGATCCCGTTCACAGAAACGCTGGTCAAAACCATCTCCGTTCAGAGAAATGCTTTCAAAACAGTGAAACATTCATTAATAACAAGAAACCCCAAAAAGCCAAAAAAAGTTCAAATATGTTGTACTTGGTTGGTAAGTCTCAATGGACACAAGTAATTACTACTAAATAGAAGGAAAGGCAACTAAAAATATATCATTTTAGATGGTTGGAGATACCTAGCCCAAAAAGAAATCGGAAAATTGAAAAGTTAAATGTCAAAAACTTTGGGAAATTCAAATCAAATGAAAATGGATAACGCAGTATAGATTATAATAGAAACACAGAAGATAAATTCAGAGTGATCGTAATGTAAAGGCTATATTTTAATTTGAGAGCAATAATTAGTATTTCCCTTCTATTCTATACCACTTAGTCGAGTACTGGCGTATGTTATAAAAACAATGAAAATTGAAGATCGTACAATCTTACTAATTTATTCATTCAATATATGTATGTTCTCTGCAGGATGTCAAAACACCTGTATGAATGATCTTCACTTCTTTTTAACTTCGGATTTTTACTTCACTTCAAATTGTCACTAAAATATTTTAAAACTGGATATTAAATAATAAATATTTTACCCCTTTTATTTTCTATTCATTTCCCACTGATATTGGGGAGGAAGGGTTAATTGTACGTTTACACATTATTGTTACCAGATTCATACTTTCATATTTCATGGTTCAACGCATAATAATACGGTTGAAAATTGTTTCTATCAATTTTCATTAATATGAAGTGTTTCTTTGATTTTTACAAACTCGCATGTTATACATCGTTTTAGACAATATTTTGTCTCCACACTAAATTATATCATACGTTTATCATTTTCATTCTTTATTACTCTTACATTCTTTCATTGGTTGACTTTCATGTCTTCATATTTTTTGGTAAATGATGATCGGATCTTGTCATATAACTTTACTATCATTGTCGGACTCAGGAAAAGAAATCTCTAGGTACATTAACTTTCAGATTACTGTTCATGATGAGTCGAGATTCAAACATGCTAATGAGTTGAAAAGTTAAGTTTTGAAATAATAAAAAGATAAAACGGTAAATAATTGCTAATCAAAAAACAAAACAACGTAATTATTGATGTCTTAAATGTCAGAATGTGATTAATGTCAGAAAACCGTTCTTGCATTGTCAAATCATTTTAGTACATAATATGGCCTTTAGTTATGCGTTAAATCCTTATTGTCTAATGAACCAAATATTGCAAATAGATCTGCTTCTTCGATTCTTTTTAAAGAAGTTGACCCTTGACATGCTCTCTTGAAAACAGAGCGAGATGTATTTTTAAGAGCATGATAACCGTTCTCCACTATAGTCAGAGCTGTAGTACAGACTTGAAGTATCGAATAACTGATGACGGTCATGAGTACTATACTTATTTGTAGTAAACGATGGTGGAATTTTGCATATGTGTGCTGTTTTGGTTCGTAGACAAGTAGTCAGAGTAGTGATCTGTCTATGCTTCGCATTTGTTGGTTGGGTGATCATGAAGTGTAAATGATGTTTCTCCGTTGAATGAAATTAAAAGGGAACAGATGAAATCATGATGTGTCTAGCACATAGAAAAACTGGTTGTGTTTCAAGAGGACATACTTTGTACCATTACTTTAGACTGCGCCGCTATGTTATATGGAGAGCCAAATAGTTTTTCCGCACCATGACCCGAACTCAGATCCTTAAATTAAACTCGCCGTCACACATACTACTATGACGCAGAAGAGCCGTAAAGGGCTCAACACGTGCCGATGCATAAAAATGTAAATGCTCTCTTCATGTAATGTACCCTTAAAAATAAAAATATCTGTTAGAACCTCCCAAAACCTCGCGTTCCTTCATAACCTTTGGGGAATATCAATTTTGGCTGAACGGTTTAGGCAATGGCGTTCAGGATGGATGTGTGGACAGGCGCGTTTTACAGACAATCAATTTTGAAGTATCAAAGACCCACAAAACACGTATTCTGGGTACACCATGAGTTAGAGGATTTTTTTCTTTACTAAGAGCTGAATTATCCATTTGTTCGTTACCAGGCCTCGCAATCAGTTTTTTCTGCCGAAATTATTTTTGCCGTTTTCCGTCGCGCAATTACGTACCTTTATCTTTTTACGAAGTATCTTCGTAAGGGGACCAGAAAGTAAAAAGAAATTAGAGTCAAACCATGCGCTTGTTTGCCAAATTGCTAGTTTCCGCATGCCGTGTTCCTTCCCATGGCAGTGACGGCGGTGTACAGCGTCTTACAGCTCAATTATCAGCTTAGATTTTCTCCAAATGTACGTTTCTTATTGAGTAAAAGCATCACTCTCATTAAACAATAATTAGAATCTCGATTAGTCAACGTAATGAACCGAAATGTTTGAGGGCCGCATTCGAATTATTAGGGCAGAACATTCTCAATTCACTTGCCTTCTTTGTAAAGGTGTCGCATTTTGTACCTTCACAGCATGTAAAAGAAACGGCTGAAGTACTCTCTTGAGTAAACTATGAAAATATCTTTCGAGCTAAAATCAATTAGTCAGTTCCTCACCAGGCAGCATAGAAGCAGCATCTGTGTCTTAGAGCCGGTTACTACTTTATAAGCGTAAGCGAATTGCTAGTACTTGATGTCTCACTGTGACTTTTTCAAATCTTCTCGAAAGAGACAAAATATAATCATTAATAGAGATAACATAGCTTAACTAGAAGATAACTGCAAGCTACAATGATGACTTCAACAATTTATTTACAGTTTTTTTAATTACCTCCAAAACCATTGAGAACCACTGTGAATCCGAGATAGCTACGTTATCGGTATCCCGATATCTTGTCAAATTTCTCCATCTCCTATAGTAGTACTGGTTATTATTATATGAGTAAGAAAATTAATTGATGTCTAACTTTTTCAATTCTCTTCGGAATACACAAAATAATTTTTCATTGTAATAGCACCGCTTATTTTGAAGGTAACTGTAAATTACAATGATGACTTCAACAATACTTTTTTCACCGGTTTTCCATTCCCTCTAAAACCATTACGAACCACTGTGGATCCAAGCTAGCAGCGATATCGATTTCCCGTTTCCTGTCAATTTTCTCCATCTCCCCTTCGTCATACGCCCGCCCGGGGCCTCGGCGCTCGGCCGTCCCGTGCTCTTGACGTGGGTCAGCTACCGTCGTCACGTGACATGTCGGGGCTTTCCCCGCAAGCCGGCCGGCTGGCCGGTCTCGGCGACGCGAGCGCGCCTCGCGGCGACCTGGGACGACGCTTTCGCTCTCCGGGCGGCGCGCAGCGCGGCGGCGCAGTCGAGAGAAAATCGAATTTTCAAAAAACGCCACGCTTGAAACGCGAGTCGCTTCAAATGCGCCGGAATGGAGTCGCGACGGACAGAGAAGCTGACGGCGAAGGGGTGGATGGTGTGGTGGGGGAGGGAGGGAGGGGCGGAGAGGGGAAGGAAGGGTTTCGGATCGGAGAACAAGGGATGTGTATGAAAGGCGGCGGGATACCCGAGGAACTTTGAGTGCTAGTGAAATCATGAACGCCAAAGTTGAAATGGCAGCAGTTGGGAGGGTGAGATAAAGCAAAGTTTCCCAGTGGTCAGAAAGTGAATTCTAAATGGTCGCAAATCTGAATTTTTTTCTTCTTAATTTTTTGCGTGGGCTATGGAAGCATAACCGTTTCCAATAACTGGGAAATAAGCTAAACATACAGGTCTTTAAAAATATTTTAGCTCGGGTATTTACGCAATATAAAAAACAATATGTAAAACCAAAGGGGATCTCAGGATTATCTCCACGAATCCAGAGCCAATGAACGAAAAACCTGTTGAAAATGAGTGCAATATTTTGCCGGATGGGCTTCCAATTTCTATATATGTGAGGAGACAAGTTTTGAATGTAATAAAATCTAGCCACTCTTGGCAGAAGACCATTGCCTAACAAAGCACTACTTACAGCAGTTATATCCAACATTCTTAATATGTTTTCGAGTTGTCGAATTACTATCCAACATTGGCGCAACCACATTTTTCCAGCATCGAGTTTGGACTGTTTTGTCTAGCCGGTCTTTTAGTAAAAACAGCTTTCATTTTATCTGAATTTAAAATTTATTTTTATTATTTATTACATTCAAATATTAATAACGCCTTATTTTCCATCGCCAGGCTCAGGCCATCAGAACTGGTCTTCCGCCTGACCAAGCACATTACGCTATTCTTCTTTCACCGTCTAGCAGAGAAAGAAGGTATTATTATGGCAACGAAAATGGCGACTTCATTTTTTCTCAGACACTTAGGATTCAGGGTCTTTTACATGCTGTAAATCTACACCATGGTACAGCTGGCTTTTTGTCCTATCGAAAGGAAGGCGTACGAAGGATTTTTCCGCCATAAAAAAAAGCTTCGATCGGGTTTGAACCCGCGAAACACCGAAGTCACGAATATAGTTATTTTTAGCTTAATAGCTTATTGCAAAAACAATTTATTACTATAAAATTTATTTATTAGATAACTTTCATTTGTACAGAAAGTTAGTAAAACTGTATTTGTGAATGTGACATCGATTTCTGGTGGAAGAGCTGAAATCCCGCAAAATGTGGCATCATGAAAGTAAGCACACAGCAATTAACATTATTTACAAGTTAGCACGTTTACAATTTCACGTTTATATACAAAATAATGTACATTATTGAATTTACACGTTCAGGTACGAGTATTTACCGACTGCCAGCCACGATCGCATACTCCTGTGGATACGCCACCTTTACGACAGAGGCCCTGCGTCAGGAGTGCAGTCACGTGGCATTCGTCGCCCGTGCAACGCACGAATACGCACCAGCCTGGGCGCGAATTTTGTGCAAAGCGCGAGGTTTGCAAGAGCAAAATCCACCGGGCTGAGCGAGTCGATTTCTCTTACACCCTCAGGGCCACCCCGATCTGCGCACCGTTGAGCGGGGAAGGAAGGTTTGCATGCTACCACGTGACACCCTAGTTGCTCGAAGAGCAAGTCGGTGGCCACTTGGTTTCAAAAGTATCTGCACCCTCCAACACAGTGACCGTGAGGTTTTCTGAAGGTATCGGTTAATTTAATTGTGTGTTTATTTTCACACAGTCTACGAGGGCCTCTTGCGGTAATACCGCATTGCATGCAGCAACTTCGGGTATGAACCTTGACATGTTTCCTCGTTGTGTTCCCTACCTGCACTTCCGAACTTGTACCATTCTTCCGGGCGTGGAATTCAGTTTCCTAATTAAACACAGTGATTGCACACAGTCACCTGTCAGCCCGGGTATTATGAAAGGTTTATGGTATAGACGAAATATACGAAAGAATTATGAATGTTCCTCGCCTGAAACTCATATAAAACATTCATAATTTCTTCACTTGTAAGTCGTCGATATGCAAAATTGTTTGGTGAAAGCATGCAACATCGTTTTCTATTTTATATATTTATAATTTATTAGTGGTTCGTAGTTCACATAATATGCCAAATGTTACACCAAAATCAGTTCTAATTCAGTAATATCTCGCATATAAAAATCTGTTCAAGCATTTAGATTATGCAGAATTTCTAGGCGTGCCGTTACCAAGCTGAAACCACAAGTTATGAATATCCAAAAACGATACAATAAAATGTTTCAAAATTCGACACGTTAGATTAGGAGTAACATATTTTTACTTTCCCGTATACGAACAAATATAATATACGTAATATGAAAGTACGTAATACGTAATAAAATATACTTAATATAAAAATACGTAAATATAAAAGTAATATACGTAGTAGAGAGAATGTTATGTAATACTGCGGAAAATCGATTTCCACATTTCCACGAAAATACACGTTTTGGGGTGATAAGTGGTTCTTTACAAAATGTCTTTCTGTCCGTCTGTGAACACCACTAGCACCTAAACCATGAGTAGGATTTTTTTTTCAAATTGAAGAAAACCCTGTCCATTTGGCTTGAGGCGAAGCTTTAAGATTTTGAAAAGCTTATTTACAATTTTTCATGAAGCTCCCTGGATAGTTTAACAATTTCCCGAAAAGACACCAAATTTTTTCTTTAAATTGCTTGTACGAATAGAGAAAAATACATATGTAAAGGTGTCATAGGTCATATTTTCAAGTTTAACTCTGAATTTTCAAAAATTACAATAGTTGCCGGCGTCTTTCTACAACTACAAAATTAAAGGTAGAGATTTTTTGCAAATAAAATTTGTTGCTCATAATTAGTTCGTTAACAAGATCATGTGTGTCTTTCCTGCAAGAAAACGTAAATGCATTTTCGTGACAGGAAGACACCCGCCGCGAATATCGGTTCTTGAAATCTTAAAAGCGTTCGGAAATCAGAAGCAGAGAGCGCGGAGAGAGGTTTGCTTTTTCTTTGTTACCAGCTGTATAATTGGTCACGGGCTCTGGCACTCTTCGTTGTTGCGAGAAGTCTCTAAGTTCTGTACGGTCATGCTAATGCAAGTCGGCCAGAGCAATCTCCCTGCGCGTAACAACGGACAATGCTAAATGACATCAGCGATATGATAGGAGGCAATTGCGCCGGATAGCATATAGGAATTAGGTTCCATGAAGTTGAAGAATGCAACAGTTCCTAGCTACCCCCAAGCACGGTACAATTATTGCTAAATAATTTCCACTTATTATTGGAATACATTTTCTGCGTATCATCAAGATTTTACGTTAATAATTTAAATATTCCTGTTTGTCATTAGATTGCATCTACGATTCTCACTTAATGTGCATGTACGTTTGGCCAGCCTGAACTTAGGAGTAAATATCATCACATACTGATACTGTACCCGTTTGCCTCCCCACCTACTACTTTCTCCATCGTGTAACAATACATAACAACTCTCAAAAAAATTATGTCCTTTCTTATTTCTTGCGTTTTCGTATTACGTGAAACTTCTAACGGGAACACTTCCAGAAGAATCCATCAGACATGGGGGTCGGTACACGAGGTAAATTGATTCATTCATGTTTCGACTCCGAATACTGCTTTGTCATTAGTACCGTTAGTATCGAGTGTGCTTTATGCCAGGACATGGCGGAGTTCCTCAGTCACTGGATGGTGGGATCCGCTTCCAACTCCTTGCCACCTTGCAGGGGGATTTTCCTCTTCAGGTAATTCACACAGC
Source organism: Gryllus longicercus (assembly GCA_038098605.1). Lineage (NCBI taxonomy): Eukaryota > Metazoa > Arthropoda > Insecta > Orthoptera > Gryllidae > Gryllus > Gryllus longicercus. The sequence goes on from JAZDUA010000162.1 coordinate 2,273,354, forward strand.
GGGGCATCGTTTCTACCAGTGCAAGCTATATATTCACGATTACTCTCTCGACTTGTTTGATACTTAGTACATGTAAATGTGAGAGGATAGAACAAGGAAGAGAACGGAAAGATCACGTTCGTGGCCGATTTGTCAGGTTGTTTCGGCATTCCACGGTGTTGATAGTATAGACCTCGTTAAACTACCAATCAGGTCAGCTGGCCGCCAGAATTCGCTCCAAACAGTGGCTGAAATGGACCTAGCAATGTAGACAGCGTCGAAAAAACCACCACGTTGGCATTTGAATTCTAAGACGGCTCGGCCAGAGTCGTTGCAGAGTCAGCCTCAATGTTGGCCGAGGGCTGAACGCAGCTTGAGCCTGAGTTGGGATTTCGTGGGAAGAAAGTTTGAGCAGCCTGAGCGCAGGTCGGTCCTTTGTGCTCCGGGGACAAGAGCTGCGGGCGACGGCGGCGGCCGCTCAGGACCCCAGAGAAGATGAATGCGCGGGAGGAGGGACAGCCGAACGTTCTATTCCTGTGGATGTCGAAGCGGTTGGAGATGGAGGAATATTTTTGGGTTTAAGATGAGTCTCCTTTTTAAAGAATTGGTTACAAAAGAGGGTAGGTTATCAATAAAATGTCTTCTTTTGGTTCATCTATAAATTTATTGTGCTAGTATCGTACTGGTGAATTATAATGGAACCGTTCAGTTTAACTTTACTTTAAAGATCTACAATTAAGGAAATTTATTCAGAAAATATACAAGCAACAAAAAATTAATATGGTTGAAAAGTGCCTTGAAAAGTTGTATTTTCATATATCTATATATCAAGCAGAAAGGTTGCCCGCCGGAAAATTAGGTATGTATGGGATGTGGCTGTAGAAAAGTAATGATAGTTCTAAATATTTACTACGTGAGGAAGATAAAACCCTCCAAAATTCTTTCATAACAGAATTAAGTCCGGAAGACTAATTCAATGAGGGAAATTTACAAACCACTAAACAGTAAAATAACAGCTGTGAAGTCAGAGTTCAACATGTTTTTGAAAATGTAATGGAGATGATGTGTTCGAAGATATGTACATGTATGTTGTAGGTAACTGTATTAAAGATATCCTAATGTTCACCTTACGATTTATGCACTACACAATTATAATCTATGATTTATTTGTAAAAGACACATACCTGAATAGATTGCTGTACATTGCGTTTGTAATAATCAAAAATCTTATGATGTATTTGAAAAACACTCCAACTGAAGAGAACTTACCGTTTTTTAAGACTACATTACCCTTTGTGTTTTTTCGTATACCCCATGTGCTTTTTCGAAAAGGAAAGTGTTATAATTTAAAAACATTCATTACATATCACAATATAAAACAATTGACAAATGGTGACAGATAGGCGTTTATTATATGAACTCTAAGATGACATTAAAATATAGAGTTTATACTGGAAATCTGGTAAACAATAACGAGCGATACAACATGTGTAACCAGTCCAGTAACTTTCATTTAAACCAAAAGTCACGATTTTTGGTTGAGAAGAAAGGTTAAACATTTTTCTAAACAAAAACACTTAATGTTTTAAATGTAAACATTTTTGCAAATTTTCAAAATTTCAGGTGTTGTAATAAAAAGCGTATCTTTACAAAGCTTTTCTCTAAATACACTTTCTTGTTATTGAGCTAAAATTTCCAAGAAAAATGTCAGTTTTCCAGGAAATTTTGAAAAGTTATAGGAGCTTCATGTAAAATAATCCACAAAATTAAGATATCTTAATGATCTCCAGAACACCACAACTAGATCTTACTCCCAATGAATTTACCATTTTTAGCTCAACATCTTGTAATGGGGATGTGGCATGCAAAGTTGTGTGTATCTCCTCTCCACCTGCCTCAGTAGTTATCAACTGCCATGGTTAATAACTGTCATTAACTGATTTGGTCCTCAATTGGGAATCTCAGGCCATTTCCATTGATTTTTTTTGTTATTTAAGGTCGCATCAACTACAAGGTCATTAGCGACCACTATTGCGAGTTACAGTATGGTAACTGTGAGGATGACACGATATGAGGATGACAGGGGTGTGAAAGGACGAACACTATACAACCATGCCTGAGGCGGGACTGGAACCTACGAGACGGCACTACTGCCTTAGCGATCTCGGCCATCCGGGCGGGCTTTTCCATTTTGCGTGACATTGTGTTCAATTTGGGAATTTTATTAAGACACGGTACACTCCTCGCCATATGACTATGTCGTTTCGAATCTTCATCCAAAATCGGGCTTAGCTGCTATATGACTGTGGTTAAGTCGGAGGGAGAAGCCGGTGTTAAGCAAACGGTGGTTGGTCCGCACCAAAGTTGACGAAGCATATGCTGCTAATATCAAACGGTTTTGCTTCTTCTCATTGAAAAACAACAATAAATGCTCATTTAACATTATATGCGCGCTCTGGTAGCAATTATGCTTTCGATAACTCTAGCAATAATTTAGCAACACAACAATTGGTTAGCACTAAATGTTGCGGAAACATGCTGCCAGACGGCTTCAACAATGATTGCGCGCAAGGACGTGACGGCAATGGGGGAGCGCTGTATGCACAAAATTAATTTGGTAGTTAATGAGTTAACCATCTTTGTAAGAGCTCTAACAAACTTCAGTCCTAAAGTGTATGCAGGGCTGTAGATGAAAAGATCCTTAAACGCGGATTTTATTTAAGAATATCTGAGATCGTATTGTTGAGTTGATTCTAATACTTTTCTCTCTCACAATTCAGAACAGAGACATACTGCACTATATTATGGGGAGAAAAAAAAACAATATAAAAATAGTGAAAAATTGTCCATTATAAACGTCATTTGAATCAGGAAACATTTTACTGAAAAACAAAATACAAATGTTAAAATATACTTTGACAAATAATAAAATACTTTGACGTTATTAAGAAACGAAAACGTATCTAGTGGGTAAAGGGTGATTTTTCAGTAAATCACTTCAATAATTCCCCAGCGACTAGCATCAATAGTGCATTTTCCTTCTTTGCAGTCACGAATTTCTTCCACGTACATTCCATCGGCATTTTCATAGCTGCGAACCCCGAATGTTTTCGGTATCATCTGAAGCCCCAAAATGAAATTGCAGTAAACAGTTTGCATTTTCATGGGTTTCGATTTTCGGGTTTCCTACTTTATTAACTGGCTTCATCAAACGATGCAAATTTCTCCGACGGATATCGACGCGGCGCTGAAAGCAGAGGCTGCGCGCGAGTGAGCACTCGGAGAGGGGCTTCCGGGCTCGCGGATCCGATTTCATCTGCTTCAAAAAAGAAAATGCGGAAAGTGGAGAGACCGGGAGAGGTGGCTCAGGGCATCAACTGAGGTCACTGCTGTCTCTTTGGCCGGGAAGTCCTAGGTTCGAGACCCGACACGATGACGGGATTTTTGACCCTATCTTGTCAGCTTGGTCGAATTCACTGGCTGTTTGATGGAGAATGCTAGCGGCCGGCTGTTGTGATCGGTAGTTTTCCGTGGTTTCTTCGATCAACACTAGCCTAAAGCTGGAGCAGTACCCTAACAAACGGGCCACACACCACGGGCGCGATATTTACGTCCTATTCCTCGTGTTATTTTCACCAATTATTTACACACACTTACACTCCACTCATGAAGGGAGACCGGTCGGGCGGTTAAATCTTGCCCGGGCTGGGGCGGTGTTAGGCTGGTGGAAGGTACCTGAATGAGGGAAAACTTCGCTAGCCAACAGTACGTTGGCGCTGGTTCTCGCCATACAGCGAGGGAAGATCACCGGCAGCTCCAGAGAAAAATCATGCACTGCACTTACGGCCCTAGTGACAGTAGTTCAGTTAGTAGAATCAGGAATCACTAACATTCTATGAAGAGAAAGAAAAAGCCCAAAAATATCCGTTAGAGTATTGAAAAAGTTATGTTAAGTGGAAATAAATAGGTGTTCAACTTGTACCATCTTTGGAAAAGTTCAAATAGATAATAATTCTGAAGTTAGCGCTCAATAGACCTTTAAACGGGGAATTTACCTCGTTTCACTTTCCGTCCGTCTGAATTTACGTCCTCCTGGCCTTCCGTCCGTCTGACCTTCCGTTCATCTGGCCTTCTGTCCGTCTGGCCTTCTGTCCGTCTGGCCTTCTGTCCGTCTGGCCTTCTGTCCGTCTGGCCTTCCGTCCGTCTGACCTTCCGTTCATCTGGCCTTCTGTCCGTCTGGCCTTTTGTCCGTCTGGTCTTCCGTCCGCCTGACCTTCCGTTCATCTGGCCTTCCGTCCGTCTGGCCTTCGTCTCCTTTCCTTCGGTCCGTCTGGCCTTCCGTCCGTCTGGCCTTCTGTCCGTCTGGCCTTCTGTCCGTCTGGCCTTCCGTCCGATTCGCCTTTCGTTCGTCTGGCTTTTCGTCCGTCTGGCCTTTGGCGTCATTCAAGAGGCTGCATAGAACATAGTTTTCATTCAATTTCTGCGTTCAATGTGAGAAAGGAATATAGATATTTTAAGAATTTCCAGAGTTTCTGAGTGTCTAACACCATCGTAGACACCAGTCATATGCCCGGAGGGTCCCTACAATTCTTTGAATTGATGCCTCCATTGGAAATTATTTCCAAAACAGGAAGATGCAGAGATGACAAAGATGCCAAGAGCGCTTTTGCTTGCGAGTAAAAACAATTTTTGATATATTATTGTATTAATTATCAGAACGAAAGCGAAAGTAATAAACAGTATATAAATTGTCCAAATATGTTTCAAACGAAACATGCTGATCGAGATAATAAGAATATAATAAAATAGACGTAGGGTTATTGGAAAATTATATAGAAATATTAAATTGAAATGTTATTAAAATTAAAATATTAAATTACACAAAGGTGCAAATCTGCAGTATGTGCTTCCTGTGCACTAATATGTGTTGGTGAACCTTAAGCAAATTTCATTAATTAGGTGGCTTTTAGGAGAAATTATTACCTGTCGCCTGAAGGAAGCATGTCTGGCTGGATCTGGCAACACCGCCGCCGTCGCTTTCTGCCTCTGTCATTTCTTACTTGGGAGCGGAGCTGCGCGGATTCGTTAGACGAGCAAAGAAGCCAAATTAAGGAAGTCGGGCGCCTCCCCTCCATCCCCACCGCCCGGACCTCCCCCCCGCCGGCGAAACCCGCGGGACGGGTCGTTACCGTCACTTGTCTGACGCGCGGTGCCAGCCAGCAGCCATCCTCGTTCATTTGTCATCTGCGTGACACTGGGCGCGACGCCCGCCGGGTCGCCCTCGCTCGCAGTGGCCCTCGGCGCCGGCCCCCGCGCTCGAAGATGGCCCCGCCCTCGCCCTCGCCCTCGCCCTCGCCCTCGCCCTCGCCCTCGCCCTCGCCCTCGCCCTCGCCCTCGCCCTCGCCCTCGCCCTCGCCCTCGCCCTCGCCCTCGCCCTCGCCCTCGCCCTCGCCCTCGCCCTCGCCCTCGCCCTCGCCCTCGCCCTCGCCCTCGCCCTCGCCCTCGCCCTCGCCCTCGCCCTCGCCCTCGCCCTCGCCCTCGCCCTCGCCCTCGCCCTCGCCCTCGCCCTCGCCCTCGCCCTCGCCCTCGCCCTCGCCCTCGCCCTCGCCCTCGCCCTCGCCCTCGCCCTCGCCCTCGCCCTCGCCCTCGCCCTCGCCCTCGCCCTCGCCCTCGCCCTCGCCCTCGCCCTCGCCCTCGCCCTCGCCCTCGCCCTCGCCCTCGCCCTCGCCCTCGCCCTCGCCCTCGCCCTCGCCCTCGCCCTCGCCCTCGCCCTCGCCCTCGCCCTCGCCCTCGCCCTCGCCCTCGCCCTCGCCCTCGCCCTCGCCCTCGCCCTCGCCCTCGCCCTCGCCCTCGCCCTCGCCCTCGCCCTCGCCCTCGCCCTCGCCCTCGCCCTCGCCCTCGCCCTCGCCCTCGCCCTCGCCCTCGCCCTCGCCCTCGCCCTCGCCCTCGCCCTCGCCCTCGCCCTCGCCCTCGCCCTCGCCCTCGCCCTCGCCCTCGCCCTCGCCCTCGCCCTCGCCCTCGCCCTCGCCCTCGCCCTCGCCCTCGCCCTCGCCCTCGCCCTCGCCCTCGCCCTCGCCCTCGCCCTCGCCCTCGCCCTCGCCCTCGCCCTCGCCCTCGCCCTCGCCCTCGCCCTCGCCCTCGCCCTCGCCCTCGCCCTCGCCCTCGCCCTCGCCCTCGCCCTCGCCCTCGCCCTCGCCCTCGCCCTCGCCCTCGCCCTCGCCCTCGCCCTCGCCCTCGCCCTCGCCCTCGCCCTCGCCCTCGCCCTCGCCCTCGCCCTCGCCCTCGCCCTCGCCCTCGCCCTCGCCCTCGCCCTCGCCCTCGCCCTCGCCCTCGCCCTCGCCCTCGCCCTCGCCCTCGCCCTCGCCCTCGCCCTCGCCCTCGCCCTCGCCCTCGCCCTCGCCCTCGCCCTCGCCCTCGCCCTCGCCCTCGCCCTCGCCCTCGCCCTCGCCCTCGCCCTCGCCCTCGCCCTCGCCCTCGCCCTCGCCCTCGCCCTCGCCCTCGCCCTCGCCCTCGCCCTCGCCCTCGCCCTCGCCCTCGCCCTCGCCCTCGCCCTCGCCCTCGCCCTCGCCCTCGCCCTCGCCCTCGCCCTCGCCCTCGCCCTCGCCCTCGCCCTCGCCCTCGCCCTCGCCCTCGCCCTCGCCCTCGCCCTCGCCCTCGCCCTCGCCCTCGCCCTCGCCCTCGCCCTCGCCCTCGCCCTCGCCCTCGCCCTCGCCCTCGCCCTCGCCCTCGCCCTCGCCCTCGCCCTCGCCCTCGCCCTCGCCCTCGCCCTCGCCCTCGCCCTCGCCCTCGCCCTCGCCCTCGCCCTCGCCCTCGCCCTCGCCCTCGCCCTCGCCCTCGCCCTCGCCCTCGCCCTCGCCCTCGCCCTCGCCCTCGCCCTCGCCCTCGCCCTCGCCCTCGCCCTCGCCCTCGCCCTCGCCCTCGCCCTCGCCCTCGCCCTCGCCCTCGCCCTCGCCCTCGCCCTCGCCCTCGCCCTCGCCCTCGCCCTCGCCCTCGCCCTCGCCCTCGCCCTCGCCCTCGCCCTCGCCCTCGCCCTCGCCCTCGCCCTCGCCCTCGCCCTCGCCCTCGCCCTCGCCCTCGCCCTCGCCCTCGCCCTCGCCCTCGCCCTCGCCCTCGCCCTCGCCCTCGCCCTCGCCCTCGCCCTCGCCCTCGCCCTCGCCCTCGCCCTCGCCCTCGCCCTCGCCTCGCCTCGACCTCGACCTCGACCTCGACCTCGACCTCGACCTCGACCTCGACCTCGACCTCGACGCGGCGCTCACCCGCCTTTTCAGGCTGCGGAAATCAAGGAGCGAACCGCTGTTGTAGCTTGTTTGCTCTCATTGGTGTGATGAATTCCATTTTCAATGTCATTAAGGAATAATATTTTGACAAAATGTCAGGATTTTAGCTATGCAATCTCATATTCGATACTATTTGCCTTGTCAATTCGACTTTTCATACACTGCGCCACGCACTGGCCGTATTATTTTTTTAGGCTGCGGAAATCTGAGAGGGAATCTTTGTTTCAGCTTGTTTGTTATTCTCATCTATCTTTATAAATGACTCTCTTATTTTTTTCATTTTGTATATTTTCTGGTTTAAAAATTCTGTATTGTTTCATAGAAACTTTCTCTTCTCCGAAGCAAACATGATATCTCATTATAAGATTCTCTTCTGCCTTGACAGAATATTACGCAGACTATTTTAGATTCTTTGAGCACTTCATTTGTGTATCTGTATTATTAATTGCATTGCCTGCTATAGAGAACATAATAGAGTCCGTAACTGAAAATTCAATGATCTGGAGATGGTAAGATCAAGTATTGTTGAAGACATTATTTTCGACACCAATTAAACAGCTTATTTAATGACTGAAATGAATGAAAATGATTTCTGAATATATTTTTTGCTGTTGTTATTTCCGTGGATTTGTACAATTAATTCATGAGGATGCCGGATCGGTGCCCTAGCCAACTGGTCAGGGAGGACAAGGACCGTTCGTAATGTGTTTTCCCATCCTCACCATTCTCATCCCTATTCCTGTCCTCATTTCATAAGGCGTCGTTGTATCAATTCACCATTCTGTTTTAAATGAGCTCTGAGTAAGGAAGTAAAAATAAATTTACTTCCCTGGAAATAAACTGCTAGATTTCAGTGTAATTTCACCACTCGCCGCTCCGCAGACACCTTCTATGAGCCCCGTTTCGCTAACTGCGCTCCGACACGTCCACACTTGACGTCTGACATACAACGACTCGATCAGGCACAGTCTGGATCTCGCACAAAACTCTATAAACATATAAATACTCTGGTTATGAACTACGATTATGTTAAAGCTTAAAACGATATAGGGAATGGTGTTTTAAACAATGTTTACAGAAAGCAGTTACGAGGCTCCCTGTAGCAAGGGGCTCATGATCGTATTGTGAATCCGCCGGCCTTCCCGCGGAGGTTTCTGTGCTGTTCGACGCAGCGGCCGTAACCTTCCCATTAAAGTTTGATGGCTGTTCTCTTCATTCAGCGAACGCCTCTGCGGTTCCCCGATGCCTAGGGACCCATCCAGTAGGCCAGTCTTCGAACCTCCACGAGCAGGCACTTCTCACAAGGTCTTCGTCAGCATTCCTACTACTAGCATCAATGTCTAATGCAACTGCAAGAGATATTTTTTCATCTTTATCCCTGCCATTTTTCCGGCACTAATGGGGATGTCCTCAGTTTTATTGATTTTCTGCACATTTCACTTTTATTCTTATTTACCGATGGTCTGACGGCAGGATGCCCTTCCCCACACAACAGGGGACACACAAGCATATGACACGTAGACAACTCTCTCAATCACGAAACATTCACAACTTGCCCGAGACGGGATTTGAACCCATGAACCGTTTGGTCTGAAACCGTCTCGGTCAGAAACCAACTACTGTAGTGATCTCGATTAACCGGGTGGGCTACTGCAAGACACTGAACACCACAATTATTGATCAGCAGGTTGAGCATCAACGCTACTACCACCATCACCACCACCTCAACCAACAAGACACGTGCTTCTTTCACTACAGGACAAAATCACATCGGTACTGCGAACATCGTCACCACTCGCTCTTCAACATAATTATTATCCCTAACACTAGTACCATCATCATCACTTCACGTCCACCAGCATTACTTCCATCCGCAACAGTGGCATTGTATTTTGTCTACAATTGTTTTAATAAATCTTAAACTAAGCCACACAAAGCCAAGACGGAACACACACAACCTTTTATTTATTGTTCTTGAGAGCACTCAATAATATTTTCAAAAACTGTTACATGCGAGATAAATAGAATCCACTTTGTTATAAACATGTCATCAAACACTAATAATTTTCATCACATTGACTTATATACGAGAATTTAGAAAAATAATTTCATTTTTTAGAGCGGAGATGGGAATACAAGCACGATTTACCGGCCCCATCCCGTATTTCGTCTGGAAATTGTAATCCTCATATATACAATCTAACGAATCAATTAATAGAACGACGATCAGTGACTAACTACGTCTCAGTTAAAGGTTTAAAAACGTATCTAATTATGATTAAAAACCTGTACTGTAATAAAACTGAATATTAAAATATTGTGAACAAGCTGCATAATCTAAGAGGAGAATTATACAATGGAAATAAGCAAAAAACAAAAGAATCAACATGTGTTTTCTAATAAAACAGTGGCGTATCATCGTAAATAAATGCCTTTTAGAGAAATGTATTAGACTCTTCACTAAACAATATTCTTACTTCTCCTTTACATTCCATGAGCCAAGGTTCCTCCATGTACTCCGGTTTCCTTTGCATATATTCCCTCGCTCTCATTAACCTAGGGCGTATTAAACACACTTTTCAGCGGAGCTGCTCTGCTATCATGTCCGAGATGCTGTTTGGGGCCACTTGAACCGCCGCCACTGCCACCGCCACCGCCACCCCGTCACCGCTTTCGCAGCCCTTGACGCCATCGATCTCTCCGCGGCGCGCTGTGCTCGCGCTAACCCTCGCAATATTTATCCCCCCGTTTGGCGTGGAGGGCGGCGCGGCACCGGGCGAGAGGGGGCGGGCGCAGGATAAGTGAGTCAAGGTAACAGGTGGGGCAGATAGGAAAAGGGTGGGGAGGGAGAGGAGAGAGGCGAGGGGTGGAGGAGGAGAAGGGATGGCGGAGGAAAAAGGGGGAGGGAAGGAAAGGAGCAAGAGCCGGGCGGGGAGAGTGCAACAGGACGGAGAGGGCACAAGGAGAGAAGGGTTGAAGAGGCAAAGGGGGAGAGAAGGGGATTGTGAGAAGGGGCAGAGCGAGACGGGACGGGGAGAGCCCCAGGTAAAAGAAGGGTAAAATAAGGAAGTGGCGGAGTTGTAGAGAATAGTAAGAGGGAGAAGGAGAGATGAGTGATGGGACACAGCGAAGCGCAACGGGACGAGAGCGAACGCCGACGGGGATTGCACAGGGCAAGAGAGAGAAGGTAAGAGGTGTGGCGAAAAGGGATGCGGAGAGGAGAGAGAGGAGAGAGGGAATGGGCAGGGGAGGGGCGGAGTTGCTCGGCGTGGCTCGGGCATTTCCCGGGAAGAGGGAAAGGGGTAATTTCTATAAAACGGCCGGCGCGGCTCCGCCCGCGAGCCGAGGCGACGCTAGCGCTCGTATTTCGCGTTGGCGCCACTGGCTGCCGATGGCTCCACCTGCGCCCTATAACAGCCCGGCAAACAATGGGCCGAACTTGTCTCTAAACGGTACTAATTAAAATAGGTAGAGAAATAATGAAGTATAACAATGACAGAGTAGTGTTACTATGCTGTATTTGATGTTCTTAGCCATAGGCACCCAAAATAACTCAAATTCTGCGCATCATCTCAAACAGAGAAAATTATAACCTGTATTTGTTATAAATTGACAGAAGTAGTGCTAAAACATGATGTGGTTCGTTGGTTTGCGTGCAGGCTTTCCACGGCTCAACCCCGGGTTCGATTCTCGGCTGGGGCAAAATTGTGACTTTCCTTACAAATGTCCCGGTATCTCTTGCTGTGTAACGATGAGAACGCCCGCCGTATGGTTATGGAAATAACCTCTTATCCCATGGCCGAGAGGCTGGGCCCCAGAAGGTCGGCAAAGGCCCATATTGAGCTGTCGAGCAAAAAGTACAGTGCTAAGACTTTGATCCATTCAAATGTCAATATCGAATTTACAGTAAACTTTAATGATTTTCTGGGAAAAACTAAGTTTCAATTATGTCGAAAAAGGTTTTGCACCCAAAGTGAACGACGTATCACAACTCACTACGCGAGATTTGGGGTTTTCTACTTATACCTGAATAGTTTGTCTTTGTTAATGTGTCATGCACTGCTTATACCGTATGAAGTATGAAAACAAGCACAAAAGCTGACCTGGAATTTTTCATGAGATTTGTACAGACATTAAAGTATATTTTGCACATATCTACAGTCCACATTTTATAATTTAATTTATAGTTTTAAAACGAAGCAACAACTCAAAGATATGGCATGGTGAGAAGAAAAACGTGTTATGCCAAAATGTAACATTGTCAGATCTGCAAGTTTTTTAGTTATTAGAAACTCTATGATAACAATGTTTATCTTCAAATGTTTTGCAATATTAAAGTCATTATGTTTATTTATTAAAAAGTTAGAAATTACATTGATACTAATGTCGGACGTAATCATAAGTTAATAAAACAACAGTACTGTTGATTTATTTTAAGTGATTTTTCTCACAAATGAAATTAAAAATAATGTTTATCATAAGAAATATTAATTTAATCTGTTACTGACGAAACACAATAGTGAGTACATGTGTTAGTAATTGCATACCAATGACATGCCCCTACCTGGGGAACACCAATGAAGAATCAGATCAACAATGGACTCATGATAAATTTCGAATTAAACAGAGAGGCGGGTTATGTACATAACAACTAGTGCTACAAGTATTTTGCAACATATTATTATAATTTTCTGCACATTTGTACTAAAACATTAACAATTTTGGGTGGCAAAGACATCAATATATTAACTTTTATTAACTTTGAAATAAGGCCAGGGACTATTGTACTATTGATACAAGTAAATTACATCTCTCCATGGCATTCTCAATCAAGATGCATGCATCAGAAATTTAAAAAAAAACATAAAAGTTCTTTTGGACTTAATTATTCAGTTTTTGTTTTCAGACAACTTCACAATTATTGACGGGCGGGGTTTTAAAATAACAGATGCAATTCTGTGCAAATGGTAATAATTTTTACTAATAAATAGTAGAATCTGTATATAGAACATTTTGTATAGTTACGAATATTGCTATAGGGTTTTATAATTAAATACACATCTCTAAGTATTCTGAGTTTCCTTTATTTGGGTTGAACAGAAATTGATTGCACAAATATTCGTTATCTTTTGTAGTAACACAAATGGTAGCGTCCTTGTTCCATGACCAAATATCTCTCTCATAGATATTCCCCTTCGCGTTTCCGGTGCTTTCGAACGCAGCCACTAACTACTTTGCTATCACGAGATTTAAGACGACTCGGCGAGTGCAAAACATATCTAATTCAGGCCTGATGTGACCTTTGCATTATCCAATTCTCATGTTCGATTGTTAATGTCTCGTATACTCTTTCCGCTTTCAACAATGTAGACGTAAATGAGTAAACAACAGATTTTTTAGGATCGGTTCATATTGAAAGTTTAAAAGGTCACAGAGTTTTGTGTGGATCATTTTTTATCTATTTATTGTTATTATTATCATTATTATTATTGTTGTTGTTGTTAATTTTTAATCATTATTTTTATTATTATAAATCTTCCTATTTCAATATATTGACTAAACAGGAAATTTTCTGTTTGTAAATGCAATGGCTTAGTCTCTAATTAGGACTGAAATATTTCTAACATTATGATTTTCCAAATTTTCCAAATAGCGGGGTGTTATACAAACTATCTCTTTTCCCGCAAAGATTTACACGACAACAAGCTGTCTTCGTATAAATAAGTCACGTTTGGCATAGGAGTGTCCCTCCCCTTGGTTCGTCTTTCTCTTTGCGCCACAAATACCGAGGATTGGGAATACATTGTTAACATACGTGTATAATATGTACAACATGTTTCCAAAAACATAATGAGTATAACATTTTTGCTAAATACAGGCGTGTTTAAATTATCGGAATAAAACGTGTCTTTCCTAAGCCCCATGATATAATTGGAGAGAAACGCTGTTAAGTGTGATGTCTGCAAAAGGTCCTGGCAGAGAGTTCATTATCGAAGGGATAACGAGGCCATACCAATACAAAAAAATCCATAAAAAGGAGCGTATTCCCCAAATTAAATTGTTTCCCTTATGAAGATGGCATGTTTATGTATGATGAAGCACAATGCCTCAAAGACAAAAGTGGGGTCTTCAATAATTTGGAAGGAAACCAATTTTAAGTGTTACCATGGCAATGAAATAGTTCCGACTTGAACCCCCAAGTAATTATATGGGGTATTACCAAGTGAAGAAAACGGAAATAAACAAGAAGACATGGACAAACGAGTGGAGATTTGGTACCGCGATGATGAAATTAAAAACTCAAGTGAAAAGTTGGTATACACTATGCCAAACAGGATAGAGTTGTTGATTAAGATCATAGGTAGTAACAGTAAGTACAGTAAGTATTAAATATATGACTGTACTGTCTGGGTCCCAGTTTTCCGACCGCCGGAGAGGGGTCCTAGTTTCCGCGTGGGGGAGCGGCAGGGTAGGAGGGGATGGCATTCGCTGCACCCACAATGTCACGTGACATAATCGCAACCGTTCCAAGAACATCGGAGCGGCTAGTTCGCTTGTGGCAGGACCCGAGTGTTAACATGTGAAAACCATTAGTTTCTCATCATAGCAAAGAGAGTTACTAATACTGCTATACACAGCGAGGGTCGCGAAATTATTGTCCGTGTGATTGAAATATGCGATAAGGAGAAAGAAGATAAATGTTTACATTTACCTTTAATGAAAGCGAGTGAAAGAGCCTCCGAATACACGGGAGTTCGACTCACCACCATCAAAGCCATTCGGAAAGAAAATAAAAAGAGGAAGGAGAATAGCCCAAATCGGAAGCTGAAGCCTCCTGGTCACGTGGCAATTCTGTCCATGTAGATAGTTTTGACTGGTGTGTCATTAGAAATACGATTCTGGATTTCTACACGAGAGAAAAGGTAGTGCCGACGGTGCTAAAGCTTCTTCCAATTATTAAGGGTAAAATTTATTTTCCTTGGGGCCCAAAATCTTTATTGTGGGTTATGAAATCAATGGGTTTTAAATGGAAACCGTGCCGATCAAAGCGGCGGGTGCTGATAGAGAGACCGGACATAGTGGATTGGAGATCCAGATACATTGTTCAGTTGAAACAATATCGAGAAGAGAACGGAGATATCATCTATGTGGATGAGACATGGGCTGATAACACTCTTAAATTTCAAAAGTGCTGGCAGAGTGATAACGTTTGTGGTGTCCAAGTGATGGGAAATGCAACAAGTAGACTAATAATTGTTCACGCAGCGGGGAAAATGGATTTATTTGCGACACGTGTCTAATCTTTCGAGCTAGTAGTACTGTGGGAGACTACCACGGCCAAATGAATGGCATTAATTTTGTAAAATGGAATCCTTGACAGTGCTCCATACCACAGTATAGAAGTCAACAAAACGCCGTCCGCATACTCAAGAAAAGCAGACATGATTGGATGGCTTCAAAGAAAGGGAGTGCATTATGAAGAAACTATGCGTAAGACTGATTTGTACCTATTAATTGCACCTCTCAAACCACGGGCTGAGCAGTACAAGACCGATGAGTTGCTAGCAGCACACGGACATACAGTTGTACGACTCCCTCCCTACATGTGTGAGATGAACACAATTGAACTTGCTTGGGCGAAAGTAAAGCAGATATTTAGGGAGCGAAATGTAACAAGTGATATGTCAGTTACCAAGTTGCAAGAAAACATTGAAACTGCAAAACAAGAGGTCACCGTGCAGGATGGGAAAGGATTTTGCAGGCACATGAAAAAAAAGAAAGTGCTTATTGGGAAAAAGACAGTATTGTACCGGACATCATTGACGAAATAATTAATTTGGACTCCGACAGTGATTCATCAGAGAGTGAAGCCTGCAGATCATCATCAGATTCTGAATAAGTTAAGTTAGATACTAAAATAATCATGCAAGAAAAACGTCCGCGATCGTGAAATAAAAAAAATGTTTTTCGAGCGGCTAGTAGTACGTCGACGGCAGGGATGTCCTCCCCACCACCGCTCCGTTTCTGGGCAGAGACCTAGGTCCCTTCCGTCCCGCGGTCGGAGAACTCAGTCCCGGACAGTAACATGTTCACGAATGTAAACGTGAATGTAAAATCATTTACGAAAATTGTCTTTAGCCTAATAATTGAACACGCCTGTACTAATTTTCCGTAATTCCATTGTAGTTACTTCCCTATATTGTTGTGTAAATTTACCCGTTTTGTTCCGAACACGTAATTTTTGCTCTTCTCTCTACCACTGCCCCCCCCCCAGACCCAATCCCGCCGGCGCCGGGAGATCTTTCGTGCCCCCTCCCCCCCCCGTGCCCCGAGTGGCGCGATTGCGTAAGTGGTGCGGGGCCGTAAAGTCGAAGGCAAAGGCGGCAGCGGCTGCACCAGCCATTGTCTTAACGCCCTACATCCACTAAAGCGCGCGAACAGAGTGGGTGAAAAGTCACGGCGCATGCGCTTAACTTGTTGCGCCCGAGAGGTGTTGCCGGGAGAGCGCGCGAGTGGTTGTCCGTCTAAGCGCAGTCGTTGGGCCTCAGATGTTGGAGTGCCCGAGAGCAAGTGCCGCCGTAACGGTTAATGGTATCGTTTATATTCTTTGTGTTGGGCGGTCTGTGGAGGTCAGGAACGAGAAGAGGCTGCATCCATCTGAGGCTCTCGGTGGTGGCCGAAACTGTTTAGAAAAAGGATGTGCTTTTTTATCGACGGAACGCATAGTGTACGACATTTAAAAAATACATCGATTGGGAGAGTATAGCAGGAAAGTCTTCAACTTACACCCCAAATTACTGTCTTGGGCATATTTACTAATGGTAGCTCTCTTTAAAATTTCAAAATTACGCCGTGTACTGAAGGGATGAGAAGAACACTCACAAACCAATGTCTAATAATGTATTTATCTAGAAACTTTCTCACAGCATTACTCTCAGTAGCATGAGCTTCAAACATTAACCGATAAACGATGTTTTAATAGACAATACTATTAACTGTTTATACCTAACATGAACTTAGCTTATTTCATGAGGGATTCATATAAGACTTCCAATTTGATTTCTTTAATGTGTTCTCGAGAACAGAGGTTTTAAAAATGAGATTTCTGATATGAGATTTTAAATACGCTATTTATATTGTGAATTATTTAAATTAAGATATCTTGAAAATTGTCGAATGCCAGGAATCTTAATTTCAATATCTCTTATTCTAATTTTCTTATTGAAAACAAACTAAAAATATCTTAATGAATATTTCATGTAATATCTCATATCCGAAATCTACCTTTCCAAATCTTATGTAATTTTCTTCATCATCAAACATTCTTCTTTGTGAAACCTTCTTAAGTTATTTGAATTATTGTGTGGTCTTTTGCTTTCGGAAACTACTACTCTGTATTTATTGCGAAATCTTGTGTTTGCAATTGAAGTCCATTTCAACAGCCTTTACGACCGTCATCATCATTATCATTATTATTACTTTCTTGTGCAGCGTTTTTTGAGTTTTCATATTTGGTTGAACGGACGATTTGTTAGTATCAATCAAGCTCCTGTATATAGAATTTTCTTGCAAAAAGACATTGTCATTTTTTAGTAACAATTTTCTAATTTTATCGTATTCAAGAGTTTATTTGTGCTTATAGGAATGAGATCAGTTGGTGAAATTGCGTAGAAGTCTAATAAATAAATTAATTACTTTTCAAAATGTCTTTACTTCATTTGGTAGGTGCTTGTATTTACTGATCTTGTATTTGTCGAGGTGAGTGTTGCCTGTGTCAATTCGTTATAATTCGTACTTCTTGTCTATCAAAACTATATCAGGTGAAGATTGCATCATGACGTCAGTTTTACCTTCACTAACCCAATATAGTTTGAGGGAACTGTTTGCCATTACTGGTAGTTTGTACTTGAAGTAAGGCAATTATGATGACATTCCTCCTTCTAAATTTTGATGGCAGTCTAATTAATAATAATAAATTATTATTAATTTAATACATTTTTATTAATATAATAATAAATTATTATAAGAATACAATTACTATTAATTATTAATGTCATTATTAGTATTATTATTCAAAACACTTACTTGCTTTCGCTCTTCTACATCTTACTCCAACGTCGTATTGAGCGGGAAATTAAATCAACACTGCCTCCTCGCGAGGCCCTCGGCAGCCTGCGCCCCGCCGACGGTGACGGCTGCAGCCCTCGCGACGCGGCCCGGCGCGCGCCGCCGATTCGCAATTCAGATTCCAGCGCTCTTTTCGTAGTCGGGTCGGCTCCTCGCTCGCTCGCCCGCGAAACAGAAGAAATAAAATAAAAAGCGGGCGAGCAAAGGAAGCGGAGAATTCTCTTAAAGCGAGGCGAAGAGAGGCAGACCGCCGAGCCCTGACGGGGCCGGGGCGCTGAGCGATGGCTTGACGACGGCTGCGTCGACG
The DNA here is from genome assembly GCA_038098605.1 of Gryllus longicercus. Lineage (NCBI taxonomy): Eukaryota > Metazoa > Arthropoda > Insecta > Orthoptera > Gryllidae > Gryllus > Gryllus longicercus. The sequence goes on from JAZDUA010000162.1 coordinate 2,291,045, forward strand.
TGTGTGACAGCGCGGCGCGGCGTGGGAGAGAGTGGAGTGGCTAAGAACAAACGGAGCTGCGTGGGGCAGAGCGGAGTGACGTGAGGCACAACTGAGTCGCGTGGGACACAGCGGAGTGGCGTGGGGCAGCGCGGCACGGCGTGAGACAAGCTGAGTCACGTGGGATAGAGCGGAGTGGCGTGGGGCAGCGCGGCACGGCGTGAGACAAGCTGAGTCACGTGGGATAGAGCGGAGTGGCGTGGGGCAGCGCGGCACGGCGTGAGACAAGCTGAGTCGCGTGGGATAGAGCGGAGTGGCGTGGGGCAGCGCGGCACGGCGTGAGACAAGCTGAGTCACGTGGGATAGAGCGGAGTGGCGTGGGGCAGCGCGGCACGGCGTGAGACAAGCTGAGTCACGTGGGATAGAGCGGAGTGGCGTGGGGCAGCGCGGCACGGCGTGAGACAAGCTGAGTCACGTGGGATAGAGCGGAGTGGCGTGGGGCAGCGCGGCACGGCGTGAGACAAGCTGAGTCGCGTGGGATAGAGCGGAGTGGCGTGGGGCAGTGCGGCACGACGTGGGACACAGCTAAGTTGCGTGGGGCAGAGCGGAGTGGCGTGGGACACAGCTGAGTCGCGTGGGATAGAGCGAGGTGGCGTGGTGCAGTGCGACACGGCGTGGGACACAGCTAAGTTGCGTGGGGCAGAGCGGAGTGGCGTGGGACACAGCTGAGTCACGTGGGATAGAGCGGAGTGGCGTGGGGCAGTGCGGCACGGCGTGAGATACATCTGTTGCGAGGGATAGAGTGGACTGGAGTGAGGCAGTGCGGCATGGGTGAGACACAACTGAACAGCGTGGGGCAGAGCGGAGTGGCGTGGGGCAGAGCAGGGGTGCTTGGGACAGAACGAGACCATGTGGGGCAGATCAGACAGCGCAGGGTAGAGCGGAGCTCTTGGTAAGTTGGAAAACCTTCTATCACAATGAACTCTCTTCCATCAGAGTTGTGTATCCCCCAAACTATTGTTTCCACAAATATTGCCTCTCTATTTCCATTCTGGAAGAGAATGAACAACTGGAGAATGAAGGAAATAATTAGTGCTGTTAGGGATTAAAAATACTTGAAAATCGAACGAATATGTGAGAACGACTAGCTTTGGAACAGAAATTTACGGTTTCGATCAATAATAATGTACGCTTAATAAATACGATCGGTCGATTTTTAGGTAAAATCTAAGTCATGAGTAAATAGGGACCGAAAGCAAGCCTTTAGCGCGAGCTTTAGCTTTGAGATGCTATTTGACGCAAGAGGCAAATCTGAGTCTATTTGCGCGTCTTTGCTGGGGAGGGGGGATGTAGACTTGAAAGACGCGAGCGCGGCGCGGCGCGGCGGCGCTGACAACCGCGTCAGGCGGATTCCACTCGCGGGCGGAAGCGGATGACTCAGGCGGGAATTGGCGCAGGGACTACCTCCTCGCCAGCTCGCGTCCCCAGCCCTCCCCCGAGACCACCCCCTCCACTGACACTCCACCGCCCATTGCTCCGCTCCTTTCCACTGCGCCATCCGCTCCCATCTTCTTCGCCCTCTCCAGCACCCCGCCTCCTCAGAGCCCCACCCACAAACTCTACCCTCATCCGCCGCCCCCTCCATCGTCCCACCCTCTACATCCTCCTTCATCGCCCCGCCCCTTCCATCGCTTCGCCCCCTCGATCGACCCATCCCTTCCATCACCATTCCTCTCCCTCGCCTCGCCCCTCCATCGCTCCGCCCCCTCCCTCGACCCCCCCTTTCCTCGCCCCATCCCATCCCATCCATCGCTCCGCTTTCTCCACCGCCCATCCACTCCATCGCAGCGCCGCCTCCACCTGCGACTCTCCACAGATCTATCGCATCTTCTACTACGTCCATTGCTACCTCTCAGCCACCTTGAGGCTACCTCCATCGACCTCTCCACTGACCCCCACCGCCCCATCCACCACCACATCTACCATCCCTCAAACGGAAAGGTGGTTCATATATAAGTTGAGATGAGGGTTAGTCAGAAAAGAATCATTGTGTGACTTTTGTTCTGACCAGCACAACCTTCATCGAAAATATACCGAAAATGTACGAAAACATACGAAAATGTCGTTCTTCCACATCCAATGGAATTCATTTTTGAATATGGAAGTGTATAGCATACACAGCCTACGAAGTCTCATTTCAGCCACGCCATACATATCTTAGACTGTTTTCCTGTACACTATCAGTACACTAATGTGTTTGCATATTGTGTCCTCATAAATTGAAGGTGTGCATCAGTGGCCCACAATACGGGAAAACCAATAACTTCTTGAACTGAGCTCGGAAATTGTAATGGCAGTTACAGCAACATCTTGCCGTTAAATTCTTGCAGAAGGGCATGCGTTAGTGTCATGCTATCTTTATGCAGTAACTCGGAAATTCGGCACTGAGTCAACACTTGCATTCAATAAAATATTCAAACGCCTCTGCTTGGACTCTTATATTTGCCATTGTGTGACTATATATACTATGATTGCTGTGCATTTATAAATGAGAATGAAGTCCTATCATGAGATATGTTTATTTAGCACAACATAAATTTACAAGCGTCCGCATATGGAACGGCCATATAATAAAAAGACATACAAAGCAATCTTCTGTTGCCGTGAAGTCGTAATCTGGAAGTGTAAGGCTGTCTGTCCAGGTGCCGCGGGAGGGGCGCTGGGTTGATTCCCGGCGAGAGCCTGCTCTCCACGTAGATTTGCGCGGCTACTCCAGACGTGTGACGCGCTATGACGTAAGCTGAGACTCGGCTGCGACTGCCGCGGCTAGGCGACGTCGCCGGATAAACGCTGCCGCCAGCCAACGGGGAGGCCGGATGGCGACTTGGTTGGCGAGGCAGCTGGGTTGCCATGACGCAGCATGACAATCCTGCGCTCTATCGACCCGAATCTGCTCGAATTGCTGTCGCGCGCGTTTTGGATGTGTGACTTTTCAACAATGACCAATTCAAATATGACATAAATCTAACATTACGGAACTACAGCTTGTGATCAATGAACTACTGTGTACTGCAACCATCTGGGTGTAGCAGATGAGAACAACCAATATATGTTGCAAAATAATTTTTTTTCCAATTAATGAAACTTTTAATTTTGATAATATACCTTCAGTTTAAAATTGATCTTACTTGATTTGCAAAAATGGTACGTGAGAGTAAACGCAAAAAACTCGTTGAGGAACAAAAAAATACATGATAATCAAAACTTATGTTGCATAGTGTCATAATTTAAGAAAGTCAAGTTGATTTACAGAGACCGTTTATTAAATAAACCTAACCTGTAAAGTAAATAAACTGAACGTTTCAAAAATCAATATAGAGAATGGCGTTTACGGGAATATCTCAGTTACAAAAAATAATCTTTGAAAATATGGTGTGGAGACAAGTTAGTTATTTGAAATAATTGGGATATGATGGAACTATTTCACATGTAGATAATGATGTAAACATTCACAAATAAAATGTTTGCGAAAGTATTCGACAAGCTCGTAAGAGATAAACTCGCAGAGATACCTTTAATTAGGATATATTTCGCTATTGCTGCCTCTTCTCTATTGTCTGGAAGTTGTACTCTGAGAGAGAAAGATGAACAGGCATTACAACCAGACAAAACAAAATTCCTAAGATTTGTAAAAGAGGAACCAAAAATGGTAAAATCAAAAATAAAATAATATGAACAATAAATAATCAGTATTAAATATAATATCAAATTTTACAGACTTACAATAAATGGTTACAACTTGTCGAAAGATTCTATCCTTCACGAATTTCAAAGCAGGCAGGCCGCTGGAAAGGTAAAACTCGTAGTAGCTGGAAGAGGCGATGAGAAGAAGAAATGTTCCAGTTATTACAATTTGAAATATTAAATTTTGTGTGCTTCAAGTTTGAATAATCAAAGTTTTACTAACGAAATAAAGAATATTGAAAGCTTATATGTAGTAGTATTCAAAAACCAATCAACATTTTTTTTCAATCTTCATAACATTTTACGATATACCCTTTCCGTTATTTTCCGTAATCCACTCCGAATCTCGTTTCCCGCGAAAAAAAACAACAACGAACAAATAAATCCCGTCGGAGGCTCCGGCGTTTCACTTCAGCAGTGGCGCGTGGGTGCGTTTGTCTCCATTTCCCGCGCAGCGCCCATCGCGGTCTCCTACTTTATGGCGCGCGCCGCCAATGGCGGTGGATATGACGTGCGCGCGCCAGCGAGCGAGCGAGCGAGCGAGCGAGGGCGGGAGGGAGGCAGTAACTCTTTGGAAACAATAGAGAGCGCCGGATTTATTCGCCAGCCTCGCGAGAGCGTTTCCGGTAACCGATTCTGCGAGGGATTACGCGCGGCGCTGTGGATTGGCCCCGCGCGGAGCGTTGTGGCTCCGGACCGCGCGACGGACGCGTGGAATGTGGACGCTAACGCAGTGGAGTCGCCGTCATTTGACGGCGGGTGCTTCGAGGTAGTGCGTCGTGTTGTGAATTACTGCAGTGCTGGTGTTTCATTGCCTTATCAATGCAACGATTGACTAAAAATCCTGGAAATACTGACTTGAAACTAGTCCAGTTCTCTTTAACAGCATACATTTGGTCAATTTTCAGTGAAAATTTAAAAACTCGAATTTAGTAGTCCCGATACTTTCAGTCGAGTCTCAATCATTTGACGGTATGTGATTCGAGTTGTTAAGTCATGTATTACTGCAGTATTGGAACATCATTTAGTTTTTTAATAATCCAATATGATTGACTAGTAATCCTTGAAGTTCTCACTTAAAACTAGTTCAGTACTTTTTAACAGCAAACATTTGGTAAATTTCTTGATAATAATTGTAATAATATTGTACATGGAGGCTCGGAAATTTGACGGTGAGTGATTCGGGTTATTGGGTGAAGTTTTGAATTTATTGAAGTATTGGGGTTTCATTGCTCTTTTCAGTAAGTCAATACAGTGATTGTCTAATAATCCTGAAAATATTGACTTAAGAGTTGTCCAGTATTTTTCAACAGCAAAGGTTTGGTCAATTTTTGAGAGAAAATTTACAAATTCGATAGAAATAGTAAACACAATTCTGTTCGACATCCAGTTGTGAAGTCATTGCCGAGTATATCACGTAGTTCCTGGGACGCCAATAATGGAATCCCTGGTTGGACGTTCGGGGTGGTTGCTGAAGTATCGTAACCACTCTTGCGTTCTACGCTCTTAATTAGTAGCTTCAGTCTCATTCCTGTCATGGCACATGTCCCCTCGAGAATATCCAAGTGATATTCTAGGAATCTTTAATTGACCGCAATCACGGCAACAATGGAGAGAATTTTTGCACCACAAAAATCCCCCGACCTTGCCTCAGTGTAAACCGACTCGTCAGACCTCACACAACGAGGTTACTGAGGACTGAACCATTGAGACGATAAAATGTATTAATATATTTTACTCAAAAGTAAAAAGTGTAGTAAAAATGAATTAAATAATTTTATAAAATAATTTTCTGTAAAAGTCCCAGTAATAAAGGACATATTGCTGCATATTTGTTGGAAATATAAATATTACCTCTGATGTTTTATTAAAGTATTCCATTTCTAAGTACATGCAGACCTATTGACAGTTTACTATTGTATCAATCCTATTTTACGAACATTTTACAAAACGCTAGTAAAACACTTTTAAAATGTTTTTTATTACAAGGTCCGCATTGAATATCAATGAACTAGAACAATGAGGAAGAATAGAAGGTTACAGTTAAGACTATCAGACTTGCAGTCTACCCCGTTGAATAAAATATTGAATAAATATTATAGAAAAATAAGACAACTTCAAAATCAGTTTCAAATTTGAAAGAATTTGTTTACGAAGTTATTAATTGTATACCTTCAATATTGTAAATCACTCTGTTTCCGTTTTAGACGCTGTTAATTTCTAGTCTGTAGGCATTACAGGTATTTTGAGGGAAAAACCTTAGTGATTAAAAGGACACCCAAAATAGGTTTTTCGCTCCTTTAAATAGTATACAAGAAACAATTTATTACGAATATAAGCTATAAAACACAGTTTGCCATCAATAGATCTACAAAGTTTAGTTTTGTATATATATATTTATATGCGTGAAAGAAAAAGGATGAATTAAAATATGTCTTTGAATGATATATCATGTTAAGAATTGAAATTCAACAGTTTACTTTCAATACAAATATATAAAAAATATAGGATTTTGAATTATTAATATTTTAAAGTTATCGTATAAGAGGAATTGGTGGAAAAATAAAATCCATCCAACTTCAAGTTTAAAACATCCCTTTAAAACAAGGAAGAATTTACTCACCTTACCACCCCTGCACCCCACAACTGCAACCCGGCGAAGCGCAAGATAACGAGGTGCAAATGCTATCTAGCGTGCCGCTTCATATTTCACGCACACGCGCGCGAGCGCCTTCCGCCGCGCTGCGCGCGCGCGTCCGCCCGGCCCCGGCGTGTGCGCATGCGCACGGCGTGGGAAACCAGCGGCGGCGCGGGGCGTCTGGAATTAAAATTATTCATTACGCGTATCAATTACGCGTTAATTACGGGGGAGTTGGCGAATCAGCCACGCGCCGAGTGCGGGGCAGAGCGGAAGGACCGGGTCCAGCGGTGCGTCCGCCCGAAATGGGAAACAGGGCCAGAGGAAGGGGCGACTGCGCAACAGCGGAACCGGCTCGCGGCGGTTAGCTACCCACTAAAATGGTGGAGTGCGTTCTTGTTCGTTGGGAATATTTTTTTTACATTGATTATAACATTTTAATAAACTAGCAGAACACCGGCCCTTTTCATCGCACAAAAGAAAGTGCTGTGGAAACTGGAGGTGATATAACACGACATACATTCTCGACCCTAAGTAACGGTTAAGTAATAATATTATACCGCATTTCTGTCGATATCAACACTTCTCAGTCAAACGAGCGTTGTCAACAAACGCGCATGCAGCGATGGGCGCTGCCAATAATGGGCAAATTTTCGTATCAATTCTTGCTAAAAGTGCAGTTTTTGCCATAAATGGAATTGTTTTGGGTGGTTTTATGGAAGTTCTTCTAATGCGTTCTTTGTGGAACACAATTGCATGTTTTGAGTACATACAGTAATTTTTCGCCTTATGGAGAAAATCATGCGAACGGTTTGGGCGAATGCGTTGACCACAGAGAGATCCATATAGACAGACAGACTTGCAGAGTGGCGAATGGACGTACAAGCGTTTTGCTTTGAATCGTTATTTTGGTATGAAGGACCCACTAAAGATGTACTTTGGTTACACCAGAGCCCGGAAATAAAAGTTTTCCTGTCAAAACCTCGATTTTTGTTGCACGATTAAACAGACTTTCTCTTCTTATAATGTAAGCAATTTGACAAAGTAAAATATCAATATTTTGTTGAGTATAAAGCTCAAAGTTTTATCTAAACGATAACCTTTATTGTTTCAAATACATAGGGCTTATAGCTGTAAAAGATATAACACCTACCACAGCACGTTGCCGCTGTTCGTAAATGTTAATATGCTGAATCTGATTGTTGTGTGTCGCATTTTGTTTTTGTCTCTCCTCTTTATATCATATCAAGGAAAGTGCCAATTTGTGCCAAGTAATATGCAAGGCAAGAAAAAATTTTCAATGAACCAAATTTTTATTCAGCAATCCTCAAAAGAGTGTACCAAGTGAACAGAAATATTACCGTCCAACGACGATATTCCAGGTTCTTGGGTATTGGGGTGTACAATTTTATGGTGTCAAAGCTTTACGTAACAAGAGAATATTGCCATCCTTGTGATAGTATCCTTTTCCAAGTTACAATTGAGCCCATGAAAAACACAAAAAAAGCAAAAATTAAATATTAAAACTTGCAAGTACTGGAAGTAGCAAGTGTAAGGTACGTCTTACCGAACACGAAGACATGTAGAGAAAACTAAAATTAATTTCCAATATATTCGCACACTTCGCAAACTATGATCACATACATATCACAAACAAGAACATGGTTACCACCTTCATCTGATAATTCAGTGCACGACAATATCGGATGACGCCGCCGCCTATTTATTTATACTACAACTTCATCTCCTCAGTGAGTCGGTCACCACGGTTAGTCTGGCTGTAAGCCCCATGTCCTAGAAACATTGCTTACAGTCTGACTTTCCCCCCAGTATTCTTTCTTGGTCTTTACTGTTACTTGCGGAAATTTATGGAAAACTTCGTTTTTTCTCTGTATTTTCTTTACTTCCAGTTTGTCATACGATCGTAGTTTCAGGAAACCATTTTTCATGTTTGTAGCCTTTCTTTCTTTCTTTCTTTCCAGTACTGTGTCTGATGAACATCGATTTTTTTCTACAGAAGTGATATAGTTGTGCATTTCTCCTTCATGAACAATCCGGTCGTAATTTGGTCATAATTTTAAACTCACACCTTTACAATGCTACATGTGTGACGATGCATTTTGGCAGAGGTTAGCAGACGCGATAAAAGGAAAGCCTACAGGAGCCAGCCTACAGTATTTACTATATTACATGTGAGTGAAACATAATAAGAGAGATGGAGTGTGAACAATCGATGATTGCAATCTCTCTTTGAAGAAGTATCATTTTATTTGTTCTACAGAAAATGTACTGTACTTAGTAGGTATTTTACTGTCCATAAAATATTCAGTAAAGACATCACATTCTGATATGGGATACCCATTGAAATTTTGCTCCTTTGTTTCTGACAGAATTTAGTATTAGGTTCGAATATATCAGAACGTAATTTGTTGACTTTTTATTAAAAGAGTTGCTTATGAATCCTTTTGAGAATCTTTTCTACGTTAAATTTTATTTGACGAACTTTATAGCCATTTAGTTTTTATCTCTTTACTATCAGACGTATAAAATGTTTCTCGTCAAAAACATTTAAGCACACGTAATTTTAATACACCTTACACGATACTAATGTTATTGTTCCTATTTCTAGAGATGTTTAATTTGTCAAAATGAAAGATCTGAGAAAACCTTTAAATACTATTAACAAAACACTGTTTCCTACAACATGCCAGCAGTAGTTTATAATGGAATATTTAGTATTCGTAATATTTCTAAATGGAGTTATAATATTTCATTTTATTCGCATAAATTACGTTTTAATAACACAAGAGCTCCCAAGAGTATGTTATAGTCAAAGGATCACCTTTACCTCGGGGTATTCAAATAAAAAAATGTGTTGGAGTGAAAGGAGATTTGCTAGTAAATTCAAAGCATGGAGTCCGCGTGCATTTCCCTGCCACTGTGCCTTATCCACCTAGTTGCGTTTGCGGCGGGATGAATATTTTATAGCGGCGTTTGTGGTGGAATTGGGAACGAGAAAGCGTAAGCGAAGGCGCGAAGGGAGCGTCACGACTGCTCTCTGGCGGCCGCAAGCGAAAGCACCGCGAAGCGCGCACGCCTCTCGCCCTTCGCGAGAACAAATGCGCGTTTCCTCTGTGTTATGTTTTTAAAGAAAATACTTCGTTAGATTAATGGCTTGCCCGGGTCCTAAAACTGACATAATAGTACTTTATGCAATTAGTTTATGATGTTAAGCTTTATTGCATGAGTACATGTTTTGAAAACGAGCGACATTAAGATCACAGAGTTTTCAAATTTGTACGAATACAATAAAGCAACATCATAAACGAGTTGCATGCGCTATTTTTTGTATAACAGCATTATAAATTTATAACAGAATCAAACTTAATTTTGCGAAACATCTTTCTCGTGACATCTCTGATATTGGACATATGTGCAAGGAAACGGTCCTATTGACGGGGGTTTTAGAATAAACTGAGAGGCCTGTGCCCTGATTGGCGCTCCTCTGCCGGGGTGTTTCTTGGTGGGGATGCTGTAGCCAATAAGGATCCAATCTTTTCATGAGGCCTTGCAAAATTCCTTTTTGATGTAGTTGCTATTATAAGATATAGCGACAAAACCCAGAGTGGATTGGTGAAATATATAATTTGTAAAATTTTTAGAAACAGAGAATGTTGGTGACGAATTTACGCTAAGATATAGTTTACGGCTGTTGTTGCCAAATGTTCAGTATTTGAGCGGCTAGTCCTCTTTTTTCACATTATTTTTATTCATAAAAAAGTGGGGGGAAATTCAAAAGCTTTATGCTGAAATTGTACGTTATCTAAAGCAATACAGTACAAAATAATAAGAATAGGAAATTTGTAAGAAATTATGTAATTTAATTGTAATTTTTTAATATCTCCCCCCCCGCTTGTTTGCTATTTTTTGGAAGCAGAGCTAGCAACCCTAATTAGAGCCTATCATTAATTCGATAATTATGGTAAATAGGCTGATATTATACTTGATGAAGGTATTTTACTAAGGGGGTTGTAGGCATCGGGCGTACGTTCGGAAGTGAATTCGTCCTTTAGACAGATTTTTATAAAAGTATTGGAGGTATTGATTAAATATATTTTCTAGATTTTGGTTACGAAATATTTCTTCTAACAATGGTCGGCTGTTCCGATTAACTCTACCCCCCTGATTCTCTCGCTGCAATTGACTGTCATTTATAATGCCGGATTGAAGGTCATTTATAATGCTGGAATACAAAAAATATGTTTATATTTTATTTATCTACCCGAAGAGAAGTGCCATACACGAATAAAAAAATGGTACAAAATCGTAAACATTAAGATAGAGTAATTATTATTCTTCAGAACATTGTTAACATATAAATTGTCAATAATGTTCGAAATCGTACATTGGGCGAACCAAGAGGAAATTAAAAATACGCATATCTGAACATATACGAAATAGTAATTAAATTTCTCATCGACTAAATTCAATTACGAAACGCCGGCTGGAAAGTGGACCTTCGATGATTTTTACAGATAAGTAGGTGTTGGATTCGGAAAGTGATTATTGATCTAGGTTGGTTCTGAACACGATTCATATTAAAACATCTAGTTATCTCAACAGACTAGTGGAATGAAATACTTTCACGTTGTTTTATGACTCTGTTATATCGGACTTTAAAGATAAATAACTTTTGTATGGTGGTTTGCCCCAGTTCATTTATTTTTGGCCTTTTTAAATGAGTTGTAATTTTAAATATAAAAAAATCTTCTGATGAATTTTGGGGACCCAAGAAAATTAGTCAGTTTGTATAACGTTTCATTTAACAGTATTTTGACGCCATTCCTTCCTTCTCCTACTACTTCGAAACGTTGTCATCGTCGCTCAACAAACTATGGTAAATGATAAATAAAACTTAAAAGATTTTATAATATGGTTCTGCTTTTCTATACCAAAACTTTCTAAAAACCGGTATCCGTCAAACTAAACTCTGTGTCCAAGCTCGTCTAATATCTTTAATTACGACACACAATTTTCAGTTTTTTATGTTTGATATAGGATAAGTAAAGATTAACGATTTATATACAAATTAAATAAAATTTCACTATTAGGTAGGAGTTAAACAGTAGATACGTTATTAAAGTGGATCACTGCACAATATTTGCGAAATATCGAGCCAGGTAAATGCCCTTTTTCTAGTTTTATTTATTCATTGAAGGTAGCTTTTCAACAATATCATCAGTAATCTCTTGTAGCAACGACGATGACACTGTTGCTAAGGTGTATTCTTTCCCACAGAAGTATTGCATTTCGTGAAAATTACTGTAAAGACTTTTCTCACAGTCGTCACTTATGTAAGGAAATACTTAAGCAATTCCTTACTTTGTGCTTGTTTTATTTCCTTACTTTTGATAAGGAAATGTTTCTACATATTTGGTATTCATAGACGATTCTTAACATACGTACAGTGCTACCAGGGTCTAACAACAGGCTGTTTCGCAGACACTGGAAACCTGCAAGGAGTGGTTCATGAAACTGGCTGTAAACTATCATATGTTTGAGTCCGTTATCATCCATGAGGCAGCTGTGAGGTAATCTGACCTACACAGATCCCTTGTGCAGTTCAGACGGTTGGCGTTGTAACTATATTTTAAAGTAATAATATAAACGAAATGTTGATGAGAAAGCTCATTTCGGGACAGGGAAGAAACCAACTCGGAGATATGGTTTTCAAATATTGGGATGTGTTTGATATCAAAACTTCAAATACTAATACTATATAGTGTACAAATAGAGTCTTAAAAAGAAATAAAATCGGTGAACCTCTATTGGCTAACCTGGGTAATGCTAGTTTAATGGGTAATGCTGGTTTAGCTATATATGGTAACCTAGGATAATGTTGGTTAAGCACCCAATGGTACCCAAACGTGTACACCATGTCTTGTTAAAGCGATATCATTTTTTCAATTCTTGTTTTCCAAAGGGTTTTGCATGCCACGAAAATATCGCTTTTTGGTGCGTAGTGAGGATACCGTAAAAATACATATAACCTTCAAAATTGTCGTCCATTTTCATTTTCTTTCAAATTAAATTTTTCAACGCATTAATAGACGGTCAAACTACATCTTTAAATGAATCTTGGACTTTCCCTGTAGCTATAAGTTCCTTATGGGTGCGGATAAGTTGAAAAACATTATAATAGACTCCTTAAGGCTTTCCTGATTACAAGTGATGAGAATGAATACAGCCATGAATATGGTCAGTAGAATACTAGTTAATAAAATTTCGTACACCTGTGCTTGTTTTATTGATCTAAAGCAAATAAAAAAATGCATTATGGGACAACGGCACCAAAAGTTTCTGTATTGACAGTAATGACTTCTTGATGCACAAAATTTGAAAAAGTAAACATTTCAGGCATTGTAGTTGATTTAAACTATTAAAACATGTAACTTACGCCTTTTAAAGGTAACAATTAAAACGAAGCGACTTCCAGCATCAACAAACAGCACGTTACTTTTGAGAGGTTAAAAACGATAGTAAGAGACTCTTTCATCGCAGATCCTTCCTGCCAAGAGGTTCCCAGTACGTGTGACCCAATTGCAGGTGAGAAAAGAGGTTCAAAAGCGGCGGCCAGGTGCGGCAAAGGCTCGGAAGTCACTTTTCGTCTAAGTGACGGCAAAGGAGCGAGTGGCCGAAGCCCCAGCGGCGGCGTCGGGCGACCGGCAGCCGCGACCTCCGCGCCGCCTGTGGCGTTTGTCCCAATTTAGCACCCGGGCCGAATTCGATTCCGCGAACTCATTTAAGTGCGCTTAGCCTAGACAAAGGGCGGCTTTGCCGGCGCGAACGTGACCTGCGCCGACAAGGGCCAGCGGGTGGGGGGAGGGGAGGGGAAGAGGAGGGGAGGGTGCGCGGGGGAGGGAGGAGAGGCGCGGAGGGAGGGTGGACTATGGAAGGATGGCTTGGAAGGGGGGACGGTTTCACTGATCAGTGATTCCGGGCGCATCAACTGCTAAGGTCGTTAGACCCATCGGTGTAGTGCATGGTTTTCTCAGGAGATGACAGTAATCTTCTCAGCTAAATCGTGTGATCAGGCACCAATCGACCGTCGGTTTGCGGAGTTCTCCCCTACCCGGTATCTCCCGCCAGCACTCTAGCCGCAACAAGCTCTAACTTGGTGACCGTTCTGCCGACATGTGTGGTGCTGTAGTGCCTACAAGTGTAAGTTTGTATTATGGAAGGGATGAGGATAAGACAAGGAAGGAGGCGCGGCGCGAGGTCTGTACCTGCAGCGTAGAAGCGACTCTGACAGTTCTATGCGCTGTTGCAACACATTACTACGCACACGGGTACAACGTACGTAAGAGATAAGTGAAATCTCAAAACATTAACACTTACCGACAGGCGAGGACACGTCATGATATGTTCATAAGCTTCGCCACAACGAAACGTTTTCGCCTCCCAAACCGCGTTTAAGGTTTGATGTGTCAGCTTCGGGTGGCATCTGGCCTCTCCGCAGTGCAGCCTAAACTCTACCCACAACATTGTCGAGAGGTAATAATATTCCGCCATTCCTACCTCAAAATTTTCACTTAAACGGTACCCAAATTCACAAACCTGGTTCTTTAACCATACTCCACGTTTGTAGCTCTCACGAAACATTCAGCTTCGCATGGAGAAAGAAAGCAAATCCTCGCAAGCTGATTGCTTCAGAGCAGATCACGTGTCGTACCACAACATGTGGCGCGAGAACTGTCAGTCACTCATACGCTGCCGGTACTGCAGGTTTAGAGCGAGGTGGCAGTGGAGACAAATTCGAAGCCTAAGATGGCACTGCATGGGGGGAGATAAGTGCAGAAGTGATGGCGATAAAATTGACGATGGCGGAGAAGAACGAGAAGGGGGAGGAAGAGTAGGAGGATCAAGCGGAGGCAAAGGTAGAGGAAACTGAAGTGCTGATGGCGGAAATTCACCCGCAAGGAGTCGACGGCCCATAGGGTCGCGTAAATGTTGCAGTGGAGGTTACAATGGCGGTGAAAATTATAATATCGATGTTGATAGCATGAGGAGGCACGGTGAATCATTACTTAGCAGAGCATGACTTGGCAGTTGAAGGACAGCGCGGCGTGTGCTGTAGTGGGTTGGAATCAGGGGCTGTCTGAGTTGGCTCAGGGCAACAACACCTCAGCCCGCCACCTGACCTCAGCCCTAATAGCTACGCAGCGCTACGACATTCTCATTCACTGTTTCCACCGCCGTTGCCCACGACGTCCCCTCCCTTCCCTATTCACACTCTTCCATTGCTGTATCTCCGATCTATAGTGTGTCTTTAGTGGGTGGATTTTTGCCACTAGATAAAGGGTAGGTGAAATTCAACCCCTGGAGGAGAATTTCAGGGGGTGATCAGATTCATTCCCTTAACAGCGAACTACAGCCCATGTGCAATTTTCCTTCATCATCCATTCCTCTTACAAACACACGCGTACTTCACGACTACACATATCTCGAGACCAGTATGGAGCTAAGAACGGGTAACGACCTTGGCGGTGCCAAGCTGTTAGTGGTGTCTTGACAGGCGAAATACCGCCAGCCGATGAATACTTCGGCGTCGGATATCATATTTTATGGCAGAAGAAACATTTCCTCTTCCAGAAATTTAATATGCACTACACTTATAAGAGTTAAGACAAAAGTAGTTCACCATCCATAAACACAAAATAATCAAAGAATTAAAATCAGGAGTGAAGAATCTTCCTCCGCTGGCAGGTGATATCCCGCACAGATCTGCGTCGTGGGGTTTTTCGTCAACTAGATATCTCCCATCAGCAGGGCACCGCCCCATCCGAGACATGTTCTAACATCCTGACTGGTATCCCGACATTTGTGGTAGTGTAGAGCGTGCAAAGGTAGTAGTGTATAAGTTAGGGATGAGGACAGGAGCAGAAAGAGGAAAAAAATCGCACGCGGGACGTGGCCCGTTTGTTAGGATACTACTGCGGATTTCGCCTGGTGTTGATCGCACAAAACACGTGAAACTACTGATCAGAGTAGCCAGCCGCTACAATTTTCCTTCACAACGCGGCTGAATTCGACTTACGTACATAGCTAGAGTCGAAAATACTGCAACCGTCGGGACCCAAACCTCAGTGCTTCTCAGTCAGAAGCAATGCAGTGAAATCAGTTATGTCCTGAGCCACCTTAACCAGATAATGAGTGGAAGTCGAAAGTTTCACCAATGGAGTCGGGGCCAGGCACGAGAATAAGACCGGAAGCGGAGACGGTGATAGGGTTTTTGTACGTTAGGGGGTGAAGTGGAAGAAGTTTTGGTGGCAGCGGTGGCAGCAGCGGAGATGAGACTAAGGGTGAAATTGCAGTTGGAGGTTGCAAGGATGAACGAAGCGTATGATTTAGAAAGTTTTCTTTGCCTTTTACTCACTTTGTAGCTGACTCGCCTTACTCCTCGTTCTAGACTTTACCTTCTCCTGCTCGTAGTGTCGACAGCTAGAGTTGTTTACTCCGTTTGACTGCCCTGAAAGTGCTGCAACGTTTGCGCATCGATATTTTACCTTTCTTATCTCCAGCAAATTCATATCCATTTTCGCTTGATTCATTCGTCGCGAAATGTCTACTAGTTCGGCGTAACCTGAATGTCTGGTCTGATCAATCTGTTCGAAGTGCGATTGTTTATCACATCAAGATGTAGCTGCCTAACTTTAATAATGCAATAGAAAATGATGTTTCCTGAAGACACTTATCTCTCACACATATCAGTTCTTATATTTTTGCTTTCATTTAATACCTGTTATGCAGTAATTTTAATAGGCATGTCTGATGCAGTAGAAAGTAGTATGAGTACTGCTAAATTGCCGAATTAGTCGTTCTGGCTGCTTCTTTTCTTTGGTCGATCACGGGACCACCCTGATTACACGACAAAGCATTACGGACTTGTGCCTGAACCTAGCTTTTAATGAGTGCTTCTATTTCTATATTTATATGTTCCTTTACACTTAATTTCCGAAGGTAGATTTGGGGCTGTCGATTAAAGTATGATCACTAACGTTTAGCAGAATTAGTCCTTGTTTCCGCCGGTCGAACATGAATCCACCCTGACCACATTCATACATTTTTTCGTATGTTAAAGTAATTAGTCCCGTAAGTATAGAGCATGTTTATAGTGGGGGAGTGGCGGTGATCTTCCCACTTTAGATGGCGAGATCAGGTGCCGATCTTCACGTCGGTTGACGTGGATTTCTCTCAACGAGGTATCTCCCAGTATGGCAGCACCCCAGCCGAGACAAACTCTAAGCCCCCGACCTATCCCCCGACATCTGTGATATTGTAGTCCATGAAGTGTAAATGTGTGTAAGTGATGAAAATAGCACAGGGAATGGAAAGGAACGACCGCGTGTAGTCCATGGCCCGTTTGTTAGGTTACTGCTCCATCTTTCGCCTGATATTGGTCGGAGCATCCACGAAAAACATCCGACCTCTAGAATTCCTCTCCAGACTTACCTCGTCTTAGCTGTGGCGACACCGAAAATACTAACACCGTCGGGACTCGAACAATCAAACACACTGCTTCAACAACAGTCTTGTATCCTGAGGTAGAGGAGAACGTCCTGGAATTGTGTCCGCCTGCCGATCGCCACGGCCCACTGTGGTCGGCGCGTGCGGGGCTCATTCGGGGCGAGGCGGGCGAGGCGGCGCGCAAATGAAGGCTGCCCGTCTCAGAGGCCGCGGGATGCGACGGAAATTAGGACGCTGTTAAAACACCGGTCGGCCGCCGAGCGGCGCTCGCGGCGCTTGAAGCAGCCCGTGCGGACCTGCGCTCGGAAGCGGCGGAATCAAAGTCACCGGCGCCGGCAGGGGCGAGAAGGCGCGACGCGTGCAAATGGAAGCCCCTGAATGGAACCACCCCTTCGCACGTTATGATTTTGGAGGGGGGCCTTTGAACGTGAACTTTTTAAGTTGGTTTGCTTGCGTTTCTGTGGTGTTTTGAACTGGTTTCTTGTAGTAACTGAGTAGGTTTGGAAGAGATTTTTAAGCGATTGTATGTAATGTATTTTGTGGTGGTAAGAACACAACGTGACCTATTTACAATTGTTCCTTCAATGGGATTAAAAAATCCACAGAATTACGGCAACAGACTCGTTCTTGACTTTTGAATTAAAGTAATAATCTTTGAGAAAAGACATATACTGCAGATTTGAAGATATTTATAGTATTTCAGTAACAATAACATTGTGTTCTATTACATTACACTGGTTTGTAATTGTTATAGGTGAACGGTAGTCAATCTTTTATCATCACTCTTATATATCAGACACTACTTTATATACAATGTATCTTTATGTAGATTTATTAATTAGTACATCCGAATGCGTCAACGGCTAACGTGATTAGTCGAATATTAACTTTGTTGGTCCCGTAAGTGTAGTGCATGTCATATTGCGAGGTGTAGCAGTGATCTCTCGCGCTGGAGGGTGAGATCCGTTGCCGACCATCCATCGGCCAGCGAGGATTTTCCCCAACCAGGTTTCTCCCACCAGCGGGTCTCTGCGCCAGTCGCCACCAGTTCCGAGCTCCCGAATAGACTCCCAGCATGTGTGGTAGTGTTGTGCATGTTAGAGTAAGAGCGTGTGTATAAGGAGTGAGGATAGGAAGAGAAAGCGAAGATCTCGCGCGGTCCATGGCCCGTGTGTTAGGGTACTGCTTGGACGTTCCCCTGGTAATGATAGGAGAAACCACGGAAAACAAGCGATCAGAACAGCCGTCCTACAGAAGTCTCCTCCGGGCAGAGACTGAACGTGATCCAGCCATGT
Organism: Gryllus longicercus; assembly: GCA_038098605.1. Lineage (NCBI taxonomy): Eukaryota > Metazoa > Arthropoda > Insecta > Orthoptera > Gryllidae > Gryllus > Gryllus longicercus. The sequence goes on from JAZDUA010000162.1 coordinate 2,309,228, forward strand.
AGCTAGTGTCGAAAATCCTACCATCGTCGGAGTTCGAACCTATGACCTCCCGGTCAGTGGTCCTGTAGTGGCATCAATTGATGCCTTAAGTCACATCTCCGGGTATGTATATCTCATTACCCACTTGTGTATCAAGATAGGGCGTTTTCACCTGTTAGTAGCACCCGCCGCAAAGTAATATGCTAAAAAAACAACTATTATTTTCTGAGAAGTTTAAAGTGCGTGAGGTCTGTCATATAGTGCAGAGGTCGGAGTACGGATTGACGAGTGAATATTTTCAGTTTCATTCTCAAATAGCCGTACAATACATTACTGTAATTACATTACTGTCGTACATTTTAAACTAATTATAATAGAGAAATATTACTCAAAGGAAAAGTCTAAATCTTGAGTTTTCTAGCTGTAGGAAGATGCCGAAAAGTAATTAAAATATTTGAAATATTCGAAACTTTACGGGTAGCAGTAAACTCGAACATATATCATCTTTATAAGTACATTTCACTCTGTTCTTACAAGAACTATTTAAAATATTTTCAGCCAGTGTTCTAGAAATTTTCAAAATTTCTCAGGCGCTTCATGAAAAGTATCCTCAAAATTAAAATCATTATATTCCATGTCGCAGAACGTTGCATTACCTTAAATCAGTGGGAGATACGATTTATGAGCGTAGGCAATCTGCTCGTTGTCAGGACTTAAGGCTGAGTGGAAGAATATATTGAGGAAGGGAGGATGAAAGGGCGAATAGAAGGAAGGGAGGGAGGCGCGATATTCGTAGCTTGATGTACTGGGAGCTGTCTTGGCATTTCCTTGGAATTAACCAGGAAAAGAGGGTGGACACAGATCATACTTGATTCCGGTGAAGGCCAAAATAATAGACTTGAGATATTGGTTTGTGTATCTTACATTATTTGATGATTACAGAAGATAGTTTAAAGAACACATGTTAGCATTGGTATAAAAAGCATTTGTCCTTCCAAATGCCTTCCCCTTCCGGAATTTCCTGAATCCGAGGATGAACACACCTAAATCTCTTTTCATCAAATAATGTATTAAGAGTGACACAGCACAAAATATCAAAATAATATGATGTTTATGATCCAGTTGACAAAAGTTATTTCACATATTAAATAACGTGTGCATTGCACTTTTTTAAACAGCGCGCCTGCAACTTAGTGAACAATTTGTAATTTATATGATTAGTATAAGAGAATTCTTACAATTAATATTCAAATGTACGTTTTTATTTTCGCGTTTGGAGAATATCAAGTTAACTTTAACTTAACTTGAAATGTTCGTAAAGACTAATAGTTAAATTATAATGAAACGTAAAACAACTGTTGAGCTAATTTTTTGGGCTTTTCTATTTGGGATGTAGTTCGCAGCATTTCTTGACTCATCGAGTCTGTGTATTGAGAGAGAATGGATATTTTTTTTGTTTTACATTTCCTTACTCAGCAAGGTACGATTTTTAAGAATGTATAGATATTGAAACCGAGCTCAGAACTAGCGTCTCCTAGAATTACAAGGATAGTCACACTAAAGAACTCAGTTATTCAATATCTTTTAAACAATTGAGAATAGGATATAAATTGTGTTTTAGAGAAAGAAATGTTTCAAGAAGGATGTATATGGGCTTCCCTTTCATGGTATAAAATTATATTTGGGAAATCTCGACTGGAATCTGCTTGAAGTTTTTTCCTGGTATAAAAATACACGTTCCTGAAGAGGATGTGTTCGGGCCCACGCAGCAAAGCCGAGAATTAGGCAAATCTTTTATTTCATACGCATGGCAAGATAGAATCCGTTGGTTCATCTGCACGCTACAGCTTCTACCTGGCGCTTCAGACGCGTGACGTCACGGTGCTTCTCCGAAATATTACATAGTCGCCCATGTAACGGCGACCAACAGTCGATCTGCTCCAAATGCTTTGATATTCTTCCAGAACGTATTTCAGATACTAATCGGTGGGAAGCTACCGCCAAATCCCCTCCCAGCGCCTCACGCGCGAACGAAAGTCGAATTTCCCTTACGTAAAATATTTTCTGTAAATTATCGAGTGAGGCGTGTAGTGTCTCAAGTTTTCGAAGTCTCATGATGATCACAAGTTTATTACGCGGACATAACATACTATTTGTTAATCGCGAGTTCAAATTTAATTTTATGTAGCGTAGCTCTTACTAAATTATTTAATGTTCCATAACGAACATCATAGTGTCAAGATACTGCATCAAGTGTAACAAAATTTGTGTATTGTGTATTGAAAACAAAAACCTGTGTGGTAAAAAATAAACGTGTTGGGCAGCCAAGTGTAGTTTATTGGGAACCGAAAGGAGCCCTAGTACCTCAAATACGTTGCTGCAGCCCAAAACTGAGCTATAAAAGCGCTACAAGCCGACTTGCACAATCCAAACAATTTCAATATAAGCCACTAATTATGATACAATGCAAGGCGGTTTGTACAGGGTAACAGGGAATTAAAGAATTTGTTAGTCAGATGTCTATTTTACTGAGAGGGACCGGGTTATTTGTTGTGTTGTGAGGGGGTGAAGTGACCAACATGCGAAAATCTTAGCAGACAATTTTGTTGTATTTAGTTGAATTTTGTAATTTGAAGATCAAGTATCAATTAGGTTAACATGTAGTAATACTTTATTGCTACAATCAGTAAGTAAAGAACCGGAATTAAAGAAAACTGTATCATCAGCTAACTGTACAATGTGTATGCCGTTTAGTTTGGGATTGCCTGCAACGTGAAGATTAAATACAGTTGGAAATGAGGTTGAGCCTTATACTTATCCTTCTAATATTCGACTTGGGTTGGAATCGTGCTTGTTCACATAACTGAGAAAATGTTACTGCTGATGAAACTTTAATGTTATTGATTGGACGCGGTATGACTATTTTCTGAATTTTATACTTGAGTTCTTTATGTCAAATCTCATGGAATGGATGTATTATGTCGATGAAAACTGCTTCTCTTTGGACTTTTTTCAAACATCGTGAAAAGGATTTCGTAATGCGGATAAGTTGGTGGAACTGAAAAATGTGTGAATAAAATCAAATTGCTACTTGAGAATGTCTATACGTGTGTTGTAAGTGTACATTAAATCTTATTATCTTTTATCTTTTATCTTTTATTATCTATGTATTAATTATCTTTTCAAATATTTTATATAACGCGAGAAGTTAACTTATGGGTCGAAAGCTATTAGTGTCCACATGATTTTTTTTTGCGTTTCGGGAGGGAAATAACTATGATAAGCTTCCAACTTTGAGGCAAGTATCCTATTCGGAGGCAAGAATTGTAAATATGTTATTACAGAGAAAGATAGGTTTTTCACTATGGCACTGTTTGTTACTATGACCGGGTGCTTTCCTGAATGATAAATTGCTTGTCATATTGGTAACGAGTAATAATTCGTGTTTTAATAACTGACTAGGGCGCTTCTCCGGCATTTCTGAGGAAGTGATCAGAGAACCCTCGAAAATCACTCATCGCAGCAGTAAGGTGCTGTGAGTGCAAACCTGCTTCTGACAGACACCACAATCTCACCGATATCAACAAGTAAATTCCTTGTACCTTTAGAATTGAACCCGCGATTACTCAATCACTCGTATGCTGGGCTGTAAGGCTTCACTCTACACCCACCGCCACCGGTGTTGGTTCAAATGTAACTGATCTGCGAATGAGTGATATGAAGTAATATCATTTTTAGATGGCAATGGTTTGCTACCCATGATTAGAAGGGACAATCGAACATATGATTTTGCTCTATTCTCTCTAAATCAGATTCTAAAAGCAATTTGCTGGGCAGCAGATATCATTTTTGCCTCTGCAAAAATGTTTTATCTTCATTCATTATAAATATTTGCACATTAATATGCTACGACCGTAGCATGCAGCAGCAAATAATGCTGTGGTCTTGTGTGTGGAAAATAGGGTCCTGAAGACGTAAAAATGAGTTTATCTGAAACTCCAAACGTGAAATATGTAGCATCTTCTATCTTCGTCACATGAAGTCCTCTGTTTCGTAAGCAGTTACTCACTGAGTATTACAATAAGGACATAACAGTAGTTATGAGAAATTGCAAATTAACATAATCAAATTTTCTTTTTCTATCAATATCGAAAATGTTTTATTACTTATTAATTTTTTCAGTTTATCTAACGAAACTATTAACACTTCTCATAGGGCCAAACATTACTTAGTTTTCTGTCAATTTATGCGTATACTCGAAATTAGTAATAAAGATGTATAATAAACACTATGATCACGTGTCTTACAAAAATATCTCCATATGAAAATCCTCAAAACATCAAGATTTCTAGGCTTTTACTTATATGATGATACTTCCTTTGCTAATAAAACCTGTCACAACGTTAATTTTAAAAAAAATATAAGAAAAAATTCTTCAAGTAGAAGTGAGCTTTTAAAAAATCAGCCTTATTTTGATTATGTTGCTGTTTTGTATTTTTAAGACGTTGTTTCGAGTTGTAACATTTTGTAGCCAACGCCGGACTGCAGTTTCACGTCTTGCAATGCAGACAAAGCAGATTCGTTGTCTAGACCATGCAGACGATCCATCATCTTCACAAGATGGATTAAATCTCTCAGACTAGCCATGGAAACTCACGTCCCAACTCGGAATCTTTTTTTCTTTTTCCTCCAACTCTTCCTGCACACTGCAACATATAAATTGGCTGATGTCACCACGTAGCAAAGTACTTTACATTATAAGATATCTTAACAATCTTTTTTGTTTGGAACTTGTATTTACTGTAAGAAGACGACTAACTTTGGAGGAATGGAGTTTGAGAATTTGCTTATTTCGTATTAGTCGACGATAAAGTCACAAGTTTCCAACTGTCTTCGCGGTAACGTTGAGTTGCAGATAAGCAGTACAATTTCTAACTTTCAAACTTCTTTGATGAGAAGAATCGTCGACATCGCTGAATTCTCCACCACTTCCACTCGAAGTTCTACGGAGTACGAATTTTCCGGTTTTCGAGATGCACAAATCACACTTGTGATGCTAAGCTTGTAAAATATGGCATACACAACTGGTTATGTTCACTAAAATATTATAACGGTATTAATGTTATAATACGAACGTTTTTGGATATTTATTACAGTACTTTAATACTTGTTCAATGTTATTTGCATGACCACTTGTTTTCAATTTTTTTCTTTTCATGCTAACTTGTTTTATTTTTTAACAAAATCTGCTTTTTCACATGCGGTCTACAGAAAAATAACATTCAAATTATAGTTCTCTAAGAAGTGTCTTGTTAACAGTTTTTTAAAGAAATTAAAACCGGTTTTTCTAACACAGGAATTTTTTTTTTGTTTTCAAACATTCTGTAGCTAATGAATAATGGTCAGAATAAAAACTGTCAATGTTATTACTGTTTCATATGTTACACACTCTTTGAATTTTTAAAAAGTGAGTTTAACATAATATCTGAACAAGATCAATTCTCTAAATAAATTGAACATCTGTATAACAAAATTCGAAAATTTCGCTTATGCAATTATTTCTATTTACATTAAATTACAGTGAATAATAAAGCATTAATTTAACAAACACCATTTTTCGTAATTGACTATTTACGACTGCAAAATTAATAAATTTTATTTGAACTATTCAGCAGTTTTTTATTTAACACCCAGTTTTGAAATAGCCACTGTATAAGTTAGTTCAAATAAATAAAGTGTAATAGTTCAAATAAAATTAGTTAGTGGAAATCAATATTTCCGTATTAAATAAAAATAAAATATAAGAAAACACATTGCATTTAAACAAATGTACTACCTTGTTTTATATACTTGTCTTCTGACATCAGGTTTCCCCTTCAGGGTTTTTTCCTTCAGCCGTACCTTATGGTCCCTTTTCTGTGGCTTTGATGCGATGGAGAAAACATTTGGTGTGAATATCAAAATTTGAAAGGTTACAACGCAGTAGGAATAAGTATTGTAACTTAAAAGCTTCGACTCATTACGTTCTCCCATTCGACTCATTACGTTCGCAGGCAAGACGCGATCTCTCCTAGGTTATGGTACGTCTCCGCATTAACCTTGTATTTGACAGGAAAATAACGGAAATCATCCAAACAGGACAGACAGTAATTGATATTATCTTCCAGACAGAGAATAAACAATTTCTTTTGAATTTAACACAACCTCTCAGAAAGCCTCTTAAATTCAATTTTTTGATCAGGTTCTGTAGGATTTCAAGTCAACGAGATATATATTTTAAGCGTTATGGTTCAAAGCACTTTTTTAGCCCTTTCTTATTTACATGAATTGATTAATAAAATGTACAAAAAATTCGTATTTCGAAGAATAAACCTGTCTGTAGAATGTGAGTTTCACGTATGATAAAATCCGAATCACTAAACCTCAATGTGTAGCCCAATGCCTATTCTGTTCAAGTTCTTTTGCCATAAAAAGGTTATGTTGGGCGAATTAACTTTACAATAACCACAGATACATCTGTTTCATTTTCCAAAACTTTTTTGAATTTGTTTATGTATCTAATTTTGTACATTAATAGACAGAGCTAATAAACATAATACCTCAAATTAACGAGGAATTTTCTTTGCATTTTCTTCTTTACCCTTCACGTCTGTAACCTAATAATACATTTTCACCTAATTGAACCGAATTTTTGGATACATAGAAGATAATCAGTACAGATTAGTTTTTATTCAAGGATTATAAACTTTGAAAATTATATAACAGATATTCAAACTTAATTTCTGACATTCTATTCTAATTCGGAAACTGCCACATCTATCAGTGTACTGTAACTTAAGACGGTATCAAGTGTAATGAATTGTTACCTCTTTTCATTCATGCACAACCACAAGTGCACAATAGAAGAAGGCAGTTTTTAACTGTCCAGAATATTAAAATTATTTTATTAGATATACGAACTATGTATGCAAGTTAATACGTTACTACCCAAAGGGGTTTAAGTTAATGCGATCTAAAATAAAGCTATTACGTGTCTGACAAGAATTACTACGCGCCATGTTGGGCGCAGCTTCGGGTAAAGGGCCGGGTGAGAGGTCGCTTAGCCCGCGCGCGCGCCAGTAGAAACAGAGAGAAAACATTGCTCATTAAAGCACACGAGCCCGTTATCGTCAGCACAAAGCAAATCGTTGCAAGAACCTTGCTTTCAGACGGCCGAGGCGAGAGTGAGCGGAAACAAAAAACAAACAAAAAGAATGGCCTCGGTTTGTGAGAAAAGTTGCAGCGATGTATTTAGTGGGGGAGAAGAAATGAAAGGTGGAGCTAAAAGGAGAGAAAAAGAAGCAAGAGGGAGCTATCCCGTCAAAAACACTCGTGCGGAGGAGATGGAAACTAACTTTTTGAAGTCGCTGACAGTTTTCCCCTTAATTAGTCTCGGTCACAAAGGACATCGAGGAGAGCTGATGTTCGGCTGAAGAGTAGTTTGAGTACTGGCAGAGATTTTGAAGAAATTTTCTTCTCAGGTCATGGACTTTTAAGTTCTAAATGAAGTCCCGGAAGTGACCTTCGTTTTTCTTAATTGCGCTAAAGACGCGATTTTTTCTCTCTTCTCTTTGTAAAATCATAATGAGTTGAAAATTTAAGTCAGGAACATTTTTCAAAATTATAATGACACAGAACATTCAATCCAGTGCGTGTGGTTTTCTTACATACGAATTTAATTAGGTGGTTTTAATTACTACAAAACATACGTTTAAAATAATGGTAAATATAAATTCAATAACAATACCATGGTGTATATGAACAAATATATTAGCTATATAAACATTATTCCACATTGTATTGACTCATTTCACAAGATTAAATAATTAAATGTCTACAATTAATGCATCTAAATTAAATTTCTTTATTCCGGAGAAGAAAACTGATAATGTGTAATGATGGTGTCCACTGCAAAGAGCCGTCTACACTTAAGACATTTTATATCCCTATTTTTTTAACTGATGCATCCACACCTGAAATGGTTTATTTTGTTATTTATTCCTTTGTATCATTTCTGAAGTTTGGCATCTATATATGCAAATTTCTCTGTGCAAAATAGTTTTTTCCGTATACTTTTTTACATTGCCTTCTTCCGTGATTTCTAACAATTCATTATTTCAAAACCAAAGATGTTTAAAATAATAGTTGCCTGGACCATCTCTTTAAACAGTATATTTTGCTTTTTGGCAAAAAATCTCACCGAAGATATTTACTCAGAAAGTAAATTCGTAATATGATTTTTTCGGGAATGATGTTCTTGGCAGATAGTATTTTGGGTATTTGAGAAGAAATTATATTTATTATTCATTCTGCAATTAACTGTAGAATATTGCTGTAAGAGAATCTTAACTTTACACGTGAGTTAGCATTCCCCAACAATGGAGTGCTTTACAAAACAATCAGTAATTTAACTGTGCATCCCTTGACAGCATTACACTTCACTTCATCTCACATAATTACCAAATTACCCGGTTTTGCTTCATACAGGTATGTCACATTTCACCTGCTACCCTGGCACATAGAGATCCGTAGAATATGTTATATCTGAAGAGACGTAGCTTATTAAAAACGCTCATTTAACTTAGTGTTTATTTTAAAACTCGGGGAGGTTAATGAAAGTTCATATAATTTTTTAATATTTTAATAGACAAAATATTATTTTATTTCATAAATAATAATAAAGTAGGAGTGCTTATTATATTTTTTATATTTTGAGATAAATATTCAAAAGTGGCTATGATGTGTTCTTCATAGGACTTAAGTCAATGCTCCGTAATTTTTCGTAACATTGCCTATTACGTTCGTCAGGATATTTTCTGAATTATTGTGGGTTACTGGATAAAAACTCATCTGGAGTGAAAAATCATGTCAAAAATCATAGTTTTGATATTTTGTTAGGTACACGCAACGACTGTTTACAACAAGGAAATCAGTGTTTTCACTAAATACTATTTTAACTACAAACGATTTAAAATGATGAGCGCAAAATATATTTGCATCTTTCACTGTGTGCTGCTATCGTAATTTCCTTACATTTGTCAACCACATGCTCTTTAAAAGTTTGTTTGTAGATAATTTAAATATTGACGTTGTTATGAGACATATTCCAATTTTTTTTTCAGTCAAATACGCAACACGAACTTATTTCAGTGGTAACACGACTCCAAGTAACGCACATGAAATACAATCACTACGTAAGTAGTAAACTACGTCAGTAATACCACACTATATTATTATTTCAATATTTCACTGAAGAATCACACTATTCACTAAAATTAATATCCATTGATCTTCAACGACTACCATATTCATATCAACCACTGGGTCAAAACGAGCACAGTGTTAACATTCGTTTCCAGTTTCAACGCGATCCACCTGCTAAATCTTAAGCGAGCTAATACGAAAAAAATCGTAATACTTATACAAATTTAACAAACTATTATAAGATAAAATATTTATATCGAACTCTTCAATTACGTGATAGTTTACCTTGCTTCTTTCAGCAAAATATATTTTTTATTGCGTTCGAATGAAAAAAAACACCTACACCTTTAAGATTTTTTTATTTTTCGGGCCCCACATATATTGGTCGAAATCAGGGTTTCAGAATATTGGAAATAATTGAACTCTTATCATTCGGGGGAAACGTTTGTAATTTTTAAAAAAAAATATGATTAGAATGTTTCTCAAAATTGGCCATTTTTAGTTCCCACATACTCACAAACTTACAGATTTTGCAAAGACTATTATAAGACATACTTTAAAGGTTATGTGTTGACAAATGCAATAAAGAATGAAATAAAGACTGAGCTATAATGTAAATATTTAAGACATGATATATACATATATTTAACTTTGCACTATTTGTGTAAAATGTTTGGAAAAAACGGAGCCGTTTTTCAGAAAATCGTACTTTCAATATTGGTCATATTTCATTCAAATTTTCGCAAAAGTGACTAATATACTTTCTGTAGTGTATGGTGCGCATTGAAACTCGCAACGCGCCGTGGACAGCGCACTCTCAGGTTGCAAGAAGCAGGGAAACTGCCGGGGCACTCGTCGGGGGCGAGATAGACCGTGGAATATTCATTTGGGGAAAAATACTACGAATCATTTCCGCACGCCTATTGTTCACAGACGCTCACAAAAATCGTACCACAGTCGGTCGGACAGTCGGTCGGACAGTCGGTCGGACAGTCGGACGGACAGTCGGACGGACAGTCGGACGGACAGTCGGATGGACAGTCGGACGGACGGATAGACCGACTAACAAGCGGCCGGCCGTTTTGAAACAGAATTGGTATTAAGGATTCACAATTTATTAAATCTGACTTCATAACATGTTAGATTATACATTTTCTGCTTATCGGAAGTTTTATACAGTGTTCATTTACTTCTTCTGTATCAAGGATATAATAATACGAGTTTTTCTGACAAAAAATCGCGGTTCTCTAACACACATTTGTGTCTCTACACTACGTATGTACGTACGTATACGAGAAACTTAAAAAAATCGGACCCCCAAAACATGTATTTCCTTTGAAATGAAGAAATCGATTTTCCGCAGCATTACATTACCTTCTCTGTATTACGTAGCATATTTCTGCGTATAGAGTACGTACGTATACGAGACAGTTAAAGCTTAATTTTGAAACTCGATACTGTAGTTAACGGAACTCTGGGTTCTATCAAGTAGTTCAGTTGTTAATATGTTCAGTCATTTGTAGTTACAAGATATAAAATTTAGCGATATGAAGAACATAACACACCCATGCTTAAAGCTATGAATGGTACAAAACAAAAATTAGAATCAACAGAAAATATCTACGCTACTTATCGAGGTTTTATGACTCAGTATTTAGAACCACAGGCAACAGTCACTGATGAATAAGTATGATTCTCCCATTCTGTAATACGTTTGACAATTTACCAGTTTTTCAAACGTTTTGCTCATATTTGCACCAATATACAGCAAGTTGCAACTCTTTCGTAATTATATTTTGAAAGTTAACTGTAGATAACGTCTTCTGGGAAGGTGGCACCACTTCTATTACCCCTTGATACAGTGAAAACAATACCAGCGATGGCGTATTTGCAAGGTGATTATTTGCTGAAAAATACGGATGACCGCGGTCGTTGTATGAGTACATCAACTCCGCTCTCCTCTGCTATTTAAATGATTAAGTCCTCTCCACGCCATGTACAGGTTTGTTTTCCGGTTGAATGAATTATTCATTAACCATTAAAACGACGCGCACATCCACACAAGATGAAAGTGACTTCCTATCGGTGAATTTCAGAGCATTGTTGGTTTAACATACGCTGACAAATGGAGGAAAAATTTGATTAGCGTCAGTTCATTATCACAACACACAGTCGGATAAAGCCAATCAAAATTTATGTGTTGATAATGAGGGAGCAATCCGAGATTATATTTCGTGTTTTTTAAGGTACAAGAGGTTTCGGAGACTATTGGACAAATGTTTTTGTTCACAATAGCATTTTAAATACAGGTAATTTTGTATGTTTTAGGCAATTAAATTCGTAATGCATTTAACGTATTGTGCAATGAAATATTGTTTATTCGTGAAATATATTGAAAGCTGTCGAAGCTTGTTTGTATGAACGTGGAATAACCCAATATATTTAAAGCGGGTAAGTGACAGTTCTCATTTTTCGTCGTTTACTCTCTTTCATGTCATTTCTCATTTTCTCATCTAAAATTACTTCTATTTTTCGAACGAAATTGTCGCAGACAGTGAACAGCTCTGATCTCGGATTCATGGCGCCTGGTATTTGCGCTACTATGACGTTTAAATTGAATTACTGTGCTCTGACAGTGATGGAGAGACGCAGGAATATGGAAAACATTGCCGGTACGGAGCTCACGTTCTAATTATATCTTCGTCGACTGAGACTGAATAATTGCTTTTAGACTAAATAAAATTACGCAACAGACCTCTACTTGCAGGTGACAGTTTTTTTATACGTACTACAAATAAATATCCTGTAGAGTTGCAAACATACTGAGGTCTGAGTAGGCAACCAGCAACACACGAATGTATTGCTTTGAGTAAATGCGTGTACTCGCGTATGCGTGTGTGTGTGTGTGTGTGTGTGTGTGTGCGCGCGCGCGCGTGTGTGTGCGTGTGTGTGTGTGTGTGTGTGTGTGTGTGTGTGTGTGTGTGTGCAGATCCGTCACTCACGGTTGCACCACTTCTCATGCACCATTCGAGCCATGAGGCGCCATTAGACACGTCTACGCCTTCTCGTGGGGAACTTATAATTTATTTTTGGATTCGGCCAGAAACTTTTAAAAGTTTCCGAAAATGTGTTTTTGCGTATTTTAGCGCTGTGCTCGTAGTGCCTAGACGTAGAATTAAAGCAACACCACCTAAATGGATTCATGTAGGTGACATTGATTAAACCCCAGTTACTTTCGGTCCACGACACCATAATTTACTTCCACGAGGATGGCAACATTTGATTATTCTGGATCATGTGAAATATAACAGAACATATGACGGTAGAACTGTTAATAATGATACTGCTTTAAACATTCACATTTTCGTCCAAATGACTAATTTAAACTAATTTAGAATGATCTTATATTAGGATTAAAGAATAACGCCGAAGAACAGTTTACAGGTGGTACTATTTGGTGGTGAAAAAATTGAAGTGCATAAATTAAATAGTCTAACCACAGAAAATAATGAAGAATATATTACAATAGTAAGCCTGCAAACATTTTTGGATAAAAAATTTCCGCATCGCAAATATTGCAGTATAAAAAATCTTGAAAGCGTAATATGAAAATAAATTATTAAAACTTGTTTGTGAGTAGATTGCTTTTTCATTCAATATTTCATTGAATTATCTCAAGATCTCATCTGACGTCAAGAAATTAATCTGTAGTGAGTTATTACTAATAGTAATCGCCTTGTGGTATTCCAGGAGCATCAAAATGTGGCAAACCAAACATTTGTTTGTTTTCACTACCGAGCAATAGTTCAACTATTTATCATAGCCTCGTTCATTCTTTGACATTATATTCATCGCTTAGGTCACCCATAACTAATAGCCTGCTACTAAAAGACTGTTCATTTTGTAATCTTTTTTTTCCATGATCTCTCACAGCAGAGTTCATTTTGACATCTCTCAACTGCTTTTTCTAATAAAAAACATTTTCAGAATTTATTAACCGCAGGAATAAAATATACTTATAGTATAAACTTGGATATTCAAAAACAATAAATGTGTTTATTTACTATTATGTGGCAACATCCTAAACATATATATCCTGATTTCTGTTGCTCGGAATTCACGAAGCATCTCTGTTTTTTAAAGTGACAGATTTCACCATTTTTGAAACCGACATATTCACAATATTTTCCCCAAAAATTAAATATTTATTATTTCTCATCTCTTCGCAGTTTTTCTTAAAATCCGCGTGGTATTCACTTTTCTTCTTTTGCAAGAAATTGTTGTGAAATAAATCACACAATGTTTTACTTAAATTATTAGCACCCCGCTGTAGGTTTCCTCCTTTCTGTCATACCAGATTAGGTATTTCAGGAAACGGAAGTGATATAAATAAAGCAAAATAAACACTATTGGCAATCTAACAAGAATTATTAAATACCTTATGAGAAAGTCGTATCTACAACACCATCAAGACTACTTAAAGGTTAATAATGCTTCGGAGTATCGCATGTCCCTTTAAACTAATATTACCAAACATTTAACATCTTGAGAGCATAGGTTTCCGCGGCCAAAGTCAATAGCTACTTGGCTGTTCAGGAGACGCCGCGTCCTAAGCACAGGTACTTATGTTTCAGCCTCCAGTCTGCGACCTTCCTCATTTCGCCCAGGGGAAGCTCGCAGCAGGCGGCAGAAACGTTGGCACGCCTACCTACGCTTTCCGTTGGCTACCTATGGGACACGGCGTCTCCCGGACAGCCAAGTAGCTATTTAACGTCATAAATATTCAATTTCACTAGAAACATTGTGTTTTAAAAACGTGCATTTGGAAAATAGTAGATTTCCCTTCACTCGCATTGTTTTTGAAATCCAGACACGTCCATATAACGTTCAAAGTACTTTGACTGTAATATTTTACGAAGTACAATATACATGGTAAAAACGCTCTTAATTTGCAGATATTATTTAGGTATTTATTGTATAGTGTGTGTTTCGGGGAATTAGCGGCAAAGACAGTATTGGGTTGCAGTAATTTAGGGATTAAATTGGCGCATTTTTATATTTCTGCCAATTCTTAGATGGAAATTAGAAAGAGCGTACTGAGGGCTTGTTGAAAAAGATAGACTATAGCAAATAAGTAGATTTAATAATATTGCGGCAATTATAAGAAAATTTCTGGGCAACGTTATCTACCCCACTGAAATAAATTACGACTACGTGGCGGAGAAAATCTTCCTCTGATTGAATATAACTATTTTATTTTTCAAGAACGATTCTATTCTTAAATCTACAAACGTAATATTATTTACTGTCAATTTAATATGTTCCATTTTGAGAAAAAGTCAACAAATAAGAATATGTTAATATTCAACAATCTTAAATGCTTACTGTATTCTGAAATCCTCCAAACAGAAATTCATCATGCTTTAAGTATGCATACTCTCCAAAAGTCTAATTTCACGTCAGAGATAGAGAAATTCAACATCAAAAGCGTATGATACATTCTTTACCCACAACAGCTGACAGACTTATAATAGGATTACGTATCTACTGCTAAAACAGGGTGCAGCATAATCATATTTCTATGAATTGAGTTTCATTATTCATTTGATTTTTAGCTTCATATCCTTATTTTTCTTAAGATACTAGGCAGGAGTTGAAACTGAGGAAACTGTTTTGGCTTGGAGGCGCGTCATAGCAAGCATTTAATTCGCGAGCTTTTAAAAAAATCTGTAGTTTTTTGTAGCAATGTGTTGTAACCACTTGCACTAGCGTTAACTACTCAGGCATTGCCACTCGCAGCCTGCCATTGCTACTTCTGCCATCCACCAAAGACTCGACGCCAGAAGATTCCAGGGTCTCCAACACGGTAGACATCCAGGAACACGCGGTGTCTCGATTTGTTTAACCTCCGTTTCTTCACTGCGCGGGTTTAAGCCATTCGGCTACCGACGCCAGCAATACTTCAAGTGGGAGTGGTTATTTGTTCATACACTCACTGTAAAAATGTTCCTGGAAACACTACAGCTGATTCATGAAGTAGATTTATTGAAACTAGAAAAAAACTAGTTTACTTAGCTCCTAGTTACAGATTTTAGGAATTGAAGTATTCAATGTAAAACGTGTTTTAATTTTGACAATAAACAAAATACTTGGGATTTAGAGGGATTTATAACATATTTTGTAGTAAATACAGCTGCCTCACAATAAATATTACAAACGTCAAATGCATGCTGTAGTTACTTTCTGCCGACAATCAAGGGACGGGAAATTTCATCTAAAGAATTCACATGTGTGGCTTGATATGTGAAGTACATCAATAACAAATAACAAAGATAATAAAATAAAATAGGCTAATACTATATATATATATATATATATATATATATATATATATGTGTGTGTGTGTGTGTGTGTGTGTGTGTGTGTATGAGTGTACACAACGTGTATTTGAAAAAATAAAAGTATAAATATCGGACGGTAGTAATACTTACATTTTGTTTGTCCTGTAGAATTTGTTCGCGGTGGTGTTAAGACCACTTCTGTCAGTTGCTCACTTTTGCACGAAATAACAATCTACTTACGAGATTTGGGCAAACCTACACAGCGCTGTACGTTGAGAGTTTACAAGTCCCAAAGGAATACCTGGCCTCCCTCTGCCGACAGATTCTGAACGCAAAATTGTTCAGAGGGCAGTCCAAATACCGCTGGCGTGCGTGGTCCAGGGTAAACAAACCGAGCAACTAACGAGGAAAAGGCCTTCGCCCGAGCAGAAACGTGGGAATGAATCCTAATAATGCTTTGTGAAAGCTTTCTTTTCCAATTTTCTTGATTTAGATCGCTCGATTTAAACATTTCAAAGTGTCGTTAATGAATCTCTCTGAATTGTATGAATAGTGTCCCATGAAGGAACAAATTACTAATTGCATTGTAGGGACATCAAACTTTCTAAGGGTGACGATTCTTTCCGTTTTACTCTTGTCAATTCGCCTACGCCACGGATCCCGTTTGATCACTGGATCGTGTTAAACTATTCAACATGTTCCCGTGAAATCCAACCGCCTTTCTCCGCAACCCCCACCCTCCGACAAATGCTGGTCATTTCTTCCGGGCCGCAGCTTCTCGTTCCCGTAATCCCCTCCCGCCGTTGGCCCGGCTGACCGCCCCCTCCACCGCCCGCCGGAACCCGCCCCGCCCGCCGAGAGCAGGGCGATCCGCGAGCGTACAAATTGTGCTCATTAGCGAAGGGGGGGCACAAAGGGATCAAATCAATAGAGGGACAATGGGGCTGTTAACCGCCGATGCGCAGCGAAGGGGCAAAAGGGGCGGGGCGCTTTTGACTCGCGATTGATTAGTGATTCCGGGCGCGTCGACTGCTAAGGTCATGTGTCCCTTAATTGTAGTGCATGCACTTTTATCGCGGGAGGTAGCGCGGATCTACCGCCCATGAATGTGGAGATCCGGTGCCAACATACGTCGGGTTGCTGGGACGCGAACAGGTATCTTCCACCAGGGTGGCACCGCCCCAGCCGGGACAAGCTCTAAGCTCACAACTGGTATTCCGGCACCCGCCATGTGTGGTAGTGTATCGGAATACGAGTGTGTGTGTGTAAGTGGTGAGGAAAGAGCATGGAACACAAAGGAAAGATCGTCCGAGGTGCGTGGCCCATTTGTTAGGGTACTATTTCGGCATTCGCCTGGTGTTGATCGGAGAAACCACAGGAAGAGTACCGCTCAGAGCAGCTGGCCGCTACAATTCTCCTCCAGACAGGGGCTTAATTCGAGTTAGGTAGTGTCGAAAATCCGGCCACCATGGGGACTGCAACGCTGGACCCTTCTGGCCAGAGGCCCTTCAGTGGCATCGGTTGACGAGCCACCTTTGCCGGTAGGGTGCTCTTGAGGGGGGAGTGTGACGTAGTGGTGGGGACGGGGAAGGTGATGGCGTGACGTGTGTGTGTGTGTGTGAGGGCTGGATGAGGAAAGGCCCGGCGGGGTTGGGCGGTGGGATGCATGTGGGCTGGCTGCCGCAGCGGGAAATTCGCACCCATACGAAAGCACACCAGAAGCTAAGGATGCCTTTGCCAGAGTCTAGGATCTTACCTTTTCAGAAGATTGTGTTGCAACATTTCTCTAATAACACAACGAATACAATTTGGGATTACATCGTAAAAATATGAAAACTCAAACGACACAATTCTACAGGTAAATGTTATTTTAATAAGAATGTCAGGAGAATATAAAATAGTTCATTTATTGGCACTCTGCACCCTTTAAATGAGGCTTTAATAAAAGTTAGTTAAATCACGGAATACGATCCACGTGCTATTTTTACTTCATCTCTGCTCAGGTCACTTCCGTCTTTAGGGACATGTGATAGACTAACATTCCTCATCGGTACGGACCGACCCGTATGATTTCGAAAAGCTCCATCAATACGCCGAGAGCTCATGCAGTAAGGTCAAGGCTGAAATTGAGCCGTAGTACTGTTCGGAGACAGACAATACTAAATCGACGAACTTCGAATTCGACCTGTTTCGTTCACAATAGCAGTCGAGAAGTTGCTTGATATAGCTCTTGAAGTCAGTTCGTGACTGTAGGACTGTGCTGTTGGCGTTATCACGAGTTTTAATAACTGTTCACGTGTGGAATCGCACCTAAACAGAGATGCCCAATATTCTTTGTACTATATCCTTGAGGCACATCTCTGCCTATAGAGACGACTCATCAAACGAGAAAGCGTTCGCTTTTTATTGTTAGTTGTTGATTTGATAAGGTTAAATCACGATTATTCGCGGGAATTGTGTAACTAAATAATAGAGATGAAGCCGTCGAAAAAACACACAAAGAGAAACTTCTTAGTGATTATAGTGTTAAACTTTACTGGTAAACGCAAATATGTTAGTCCCCCCTACGTTTCGCATTTTACGAGACGTAATTGTTAAACATGTCCATGACATCTTTGTACTTGGAGAACGTGCACCAAGCTGAATCATGTTCTGTATTGGGTTTTCAAGGCTCTTGCTAGCCAGGTCCTCTACAGCAGTCATCGAGACATTTTGTGAGCCATGATCTCTGCTTTTCTTGCAAACTCGGCCGCTCATAATTCGAAGTGAAGCTGTATCATTAAAACATTTCTTACGATGCGTGCAGTGGTCAGGAGAACATCATTTTGCATTGTCTGCATGTGTCTGTTTTTACGGTCAAGCTTTGCAACCAATGAAGTTAGTTCAACAGAGATCAGTCCATTTTCATAGATAACCATAAAAACTACATCAGCATATACTAATCGCCGTATATAGTTCAGTTTAATAGCCAAGGTTTGATATTTTCACTTCTTCTCGATATTGTTGGCAGCTATATTTTTCTCTAAAGAGGTAGCTCTGTTGATAATAATGCCTTTCCGTGAAAAACTTTTCGACCCTTATTATGTCTGGTTCTCCACCTGACGCTCAGTTGTGACCGCAACATTCCAAAGTTTCCTCTCCAATACTGAATTATTATTATTACTATTATTATTATTATTGTCATCATTATTCACTATTATAACAAATTAATTTTATATGTCCACCAAAAATTAGTGTGGTGTACGAACTCCAAAGTCACAAGCAAGGGGTTCACATATTCAGTCGCAATCCGTGGGCAACCCTGGCCGTGCGTTAAGACTGGCCCTTCCCCCACAATGGGGCGTGTGTGCGAGTCAATAGGCGCGTTGCAACGAGGGCCAGCCTGCAGCGCCGCGGCGGCAGGGGCGGCAAGTGAGCGCGGGGGCGGCAAGTGGCCCGTGAGTGGCCCGTGGACGAGTCAACATTTGCGATGCGTTCGCCCCGAGTGCCGCCCGTAACTCTTTGGCGCCGCTGCATCGCTACCGGCTCCGCAGCCACGCCTGCCCAGCGCTCGGTGTGCAGGAAGGCAGTGCGGACGCAAGCAGCTGCCTTCGGTTCTGCGAGGGTAATTCGGCACTCGATGTTCATATATTCTGTTGCTACCTTCAGTCTAGAAGAACCATTGCGTGTGTGTATGTGAGGCAGAAAGAGAAAGAGAGATACGAAGAGAGAGAGAGAGAGAGAGAGAGAGAGAGAGAGAGAGGTGGGGAGAAAGAGCGGTAGGGAGAAAGAGAGGTAGTGAGAGAGGTAGGGAGAGAGAGAGAGAGAGAGAGAGAGGGAGAAAGAAAGAGAGAGGGGACAAGGGAAGGAAAATAAATAGAAAGAAAGAGGAATTGAGGGAGATATTACGACTGTTCTGTATTCAGATCCTCAATTGCTTCAATTTTTAAATGGCAATTATCTATTTCTCTTATTGGTGTGTTTCCGGGTTGCTGAATTATGAATTATTGAACCTTTTTTGTTATTTAGATGTTTCTGAATCACAAATACCGTACTATAAGAATACATCGCGTATAATATATAGCCAATCAGCGTATAATATATAGCCTTATCGTAACCAATCAGTATTTATTCCCTCTACAGGAAACGCAAGAAAGGTTAATTTATTGGAATTTTATTACGTTTTAGCAGTAAACGACACACTGAAAGCCAAAATAGTGGGAATGAACATACAGATAACTTTCAATATTTTTAATGAAAATAAATAATGCGAACAATTTGGATGAAAATGATTAGAAAATGAAAACGGGAATTTAGGATTCCAACCAATATCCGAAAGAGTCCGCAGATACTTGTAAGGATCTGCAAGGACCTGCAAAGTCTTCCAAGTACCAACAATTGTCTGCGAAAATCTGAAGAGTCTGCGAGAACATGCAAAGGTTTGTTACAATAGCATCCGCAGCAACCTGTAAGGGTCTGCGAAGTCCTGAATAGGACTCCTATATCCTGCATAGGTCTGCCAGAATCTGTTAGGTTTTCGGAGCAGTACTGTCAGTCTTGAATCTGGAGTCACGAGGATGTAAATAAAAGTATTTCAATTTACAGAATTACTAGTATTAATTCCTGTTCTTTTTAATACATAAATATCCTGATAACACCTAGTTATTAGAGCTCCTCAGAGCATAATCAAGTACCATATTCCAAGTTCCCTCCCCTTTAAACCTCATACGGTCCTCGTCATGTCGTCATGAGAGCTTCGTGCCTCCCGACGGGGAAGTGCCTAGTGCTCCCGCATTCCCCTCCCCTCCCCTCCCCTCCCTGTGTGTTTGCGGACTGCCGCGTAGAGTCAGCCGCCAAGTTCACGCCCAGGGACCTGCCGGGACGTGCAGGGACAAGCGCAGCGGCGGCGGCGGCGAAGGCGGTGCCACAGGAAGCCCGTTAAGACCCTCATTATCCCGCAGAAAGTCCCATTTGTGACGTAAGCTCCAGGGAGTCGACGGGTCTCAGCGGCGGGTGAGAGTGGCGGAGGAGCAGCGGTGGCAGGGATCTGCGTGCGCATCCCAGCGCCTCTGCGGTCGCTTTGCGTCGCGTTCGACGACTGGGGCGGGTACAGCGTGTTTCATCACACAGTGGAGTTTTTTGATGGATTGATTGTTTAGTTATTCCGGGCACGTCAACTATCAGAGTCATTAGTCCCGTAAGTGTAATGCATGTTGTTTTGCCCGGGAGATGGCAGTGATCTTTCCGTCACTGTATGGCGAGATCCGGCGCCGACCTACAGTTGGCTATCGGGGGTTTCCCCAACCAGGTATTTCCCACTAGCGGGGAATCGCCCCAGCCGGGACAAGCTCTTAGCTCCTAACGCGCTTCCTGGCAAATGTGGTAGTGTAATGCGTGTTAGTGTAAGTGTATGTGTGTGTGTAAGGAGTCCGGGTAGGTCAAGGAAGAGTAAGGTGCGCTGTCCGTGGTCCGTTTCTTAGGAACTGCTCCGGCAATTCCCTGGTGTTGTTCGAAGAAACCACGGAAAACTACCAATCAGAGCAGCCGGCCACTAGAATTGTCCTCCAGACAGCGACTGAATTCGACCTAGCTGACTAGCTAGTGTGAAAATCCTGCCACCGAACCTGAACCGAATCCTGAACTTTAACCTAGAACCTCCTGATCACAGGAACTGCAGTGACTTCAGTTGATACCCTGAACCATCTCTCCCTTGGAATTTTAGGCATGACAAAACAGACAGAAATACTGTAATGCATTTTTTTAAATTACACACTATTTAAGAAGTCCGGCTGACCTACACCTCAACCATCACAACGCACCGTTAAAAATCATTTACAATTGTGTTATTTTTGAAGTTGCTTAACCCCAGAGTGAGCGCTCTTTTTCGATTATATTACCTAGTTTTTGGTGCATTCCTTTCACTAATTTATTTGATGGAAGAAAACCGTACCAATTCACGGAAATCATACATTTAAATTTGGCAGGAATACCTCTGAGCTCTTCAATATAGTTATTACGTTTGTTATGTTTGGCTTTCGGATTGAAAAATCTTCTCTCTCTCGGAAGTACCTAATATGTAGGTTTCCTTCTCCCATTTCAATAGGACAAGAGAATTCGTTTCATCAGTACTGCAGGAAGCGCTTTTGAGGAGATATAATCATTCCTGACCACAGAGTCCAAGTTAGTAAATTTGTCCTTATTTCTGAGTATTGATGTGTCATATCTTCTAGCGAACTGTGCCTTTAATAGCAGAAAATTGCTCTTTCTCGTCAGACTAAGACCTTTTTGCTTCCTTAGTAACAGGAATGGGACGTAATTTAGAATGTAGATTATCAATGTATTTAAGATAATTCTGATGGCGATTACTACTTGAAAATTAACGTTCACACATATCTCCAGCCACATACATTTATCCAGCCTCCAGCAGTCACTGACTTTACCTCCAACTAAAGCCCAAAATTTCTATTCTGGGAATTAAAACAAGATAATGGAATTACCGCACATGCAGAAAAACAGTGAAACAAGAGAACGTAACGAACCCAATAAAACAACAAATAGATGAAAACAAAGCATTCGCGCCAAGGTTTATCGCTTTTATTTCTCTTAACTCTGCCGTGGTAACGTTGGGTTTTTCAGACCCAGTGCAAAGTTTATTTCAACATACCTTGAAATGAAAAATCAGCATTTTATTGAATTTTCTCCTACCTTTCCAAATAACGATTTTCTTTAGAAGTATAATCTGTACTATATTTCATTGCCGGTCATGATTGAGTGAAAGAGAAATCGGTAACGTAAGGAAAATACGTGTGTGTGTGTGTGTGGATATGAAACTCGAGCTCATCAAATAAGATAGTTGCTAGAGAAAGTGCTAAATGCACCGAGTGACATGAAGATGCATAAGAGATTACTCTTTGTACAATGTGCACGATACTGTTGGTGAGGTAGAAGGTAAACAGTGAAACAGTGAATATTGATAGCAATTACAGCTCACAGCAATAAAAAACAATACAAATAAATGAAGAAAAGGAGTAGTCGTTATAAATATTCACACTTGCTACAGCAATATTTTTACTACACTTTTACTAGCGGTGCCGCAGTTCGCAATAAAGTCTCTAACAAAGATATGTAGTGTAATTATTTTGTCTGAATATCACTTATAATTTATTTTATTTCTCACCTAAAATAAAAGGTTCCCTGGATTTTAGAATTCAAAATATTATAATCCTGTTTGGCAAGTTCGTCATTCGCTGACAGGATCGTTGAAAGGGACAGTCGTCTTTTGTCACCCTTTGCATGCACCCAGCACAAATATGCTCAACCTGTGATTAAGGGGAGGGGCTTTGAGAATCGAACTCAATTGCTTTCCGTCCCGAGTCACTGTCAACATTGCAACTTTTTTTGGTAATTGCTTAATCATGTCTATTTAAAAGGAAGTTAGATTCGTACTTGTTAGAATTAGTAGAATTCGTCAGAATTTGAAGAAAAAAAGAGGAATATTTGAAAGAAAAAACGAGTAAATTGAGGTTTTTCTAAGGACTCATTCTAGAATCTAGATTAGAATAAGGGATTTGTATGAATGGAAGTTTTCTCTTAGATTATAATGAGAGAAATTGGTGAAGAAATAAAGAGAAATATGAAAATAGCAATTTCTGAAGTATGTTTCTTCGGGAATCGAGGTATTGGAGGATTCGTTTCTTGAGTGAGTTTCTTGCGTTTCGTGAGTTCGCAAACCATTTATAGAAGGCAAAATGCATATATTCAGAATGTCCATATTCCTAAGAACTAAATTGACAGCATGAGTTGTCACGGTCACAAACAACGACGTCTCCAATTATTTTAACATTCGAAAGACTATATTAGGAGTTATGTTCTTTGGTAATGGGTAACGCATAAAGCTTTCTCGCAAACTCGGGAAAATAAAATTTTCAAGAGACAGTCTTTCTCCCTCCAGTACACCTTACTGCGCTTGACAACTTTTAGGAGTTCGGAAAAAAAGGCATATTTATCGTTACCTGCGATATGTCTCTTGTCTTTTGTTGCCTATTATTCAACCGGTCGCTGTTCCTGTCAGTGATTGCTACAGCAGGAAGCTCTTGCCTGGCTGGGAAAACGGGGCCCAGCCGAGGCGACCGTTCTAATGTTTGCAACGACAAATGGTCAGTAAAGTCAGCGAAAAGACCGTAGGTCGCGAACCGGCGTGGTAAATAATGCAAAGTAAATAATATTGGTTTGTAAAATATTGTTAAAATAAATGTTACCTGTTTTTTTTCTATAGATAAATCCTTTCAAATAACTTCACTCAAATCTATTTAATACATACTATCATTTTATTTATTATAAAATACAAGATTTCTCTATTAGACATCTGATTTTTTTTCAATACCACCAGCTGCTAAGAATTCAATCTCCACTTTTTGTAATACATTTAATATTTACATATGTTCTTTCAAGAATGTTCATCGATCCATAGCACAACAAATAATACATAAACTGTTTTGGAAGCAAGTAGTGTTTTCTGCGCTATGATTACGCTTGTGTACAAACATGTTATATGTTACTGCACGTCGTCATATGGTGAATACGGTGCCGTCTCTTGGTACGGTGAGGTCTGCACATCCTGTAGTTCGACTTCGCCCAATTTCCAGAGAACGCGTGCGCTCCCTGTCATCCCCCCCACACCAGCATTCGCCACCGTGCGAATGGACATGCCGTTGCGTGTCCTCCCCCCGCCCCCGCCCCCCCCCGCTGCCCCCAGCGCGCACCAGCCCTGTCCATCCGCGCGCGCTGTCGAAAGCGCGCGGAGCGAGATTTGTTCGCTGCCCGCGCGCCGCCAAGCGCCGCGACGCGACGGCCCGAACACCACCGCGCCCCATCCGCTCGGCTGGCGCGATTTCTCAGCGGTGACCCAGCACCCGGCGCCCGCGCAACTGCACCTGCGCGGAGCGGGCCAGCCCCGGCTCGCGGGCGGTGTTCCTCGACGAACAGCGGAGGCTTATTGGTACCTGGAAATGCTCATGGTAAATACTTGCCTTCCACCCGCAAAATAAACGTAAAGTCGTGTTGCAAAAAACTCGTGAAATCTATTATAGACCATTTCGTTGGTTAATACCTTGATTATAGATTTGACATTTATGTAAAAATAGAGTTTAGTTTTGTTTAGAAGTTCATTCTTTCGCACATATGTAGAGTTGTATATTTCGACTGTATTATTGTTGCTGTGTTATTATATTATCGTGTTTTCGATAATGGTAAAAGGTAGATGAAGAAAAAAGCTATGAAAGATGTTGGTGGAAAGTAAATGTTTTATAAATAGAAGTTCAAAAGAAAATGTATCTTCATATTTTTTCATGAACTTATGTTTTGTAGGAAAGTATTTATAAACGAGGGAATTTCAGAGAGTGGTCAAAGAAAACGCATTTACTCACAGAGTTGTGGTTTTACGTGAAAGTCAAATCAAGTGAGATTATTTTCTTATATTTTCATTGCTTAGAGATAAAAATAAACTTGATTGATTAGACTAAGGGGAAGACAGACACAGAGAATGCCATATTAGTAGAAAGAGCGTCTCTGTCTGATTATGGAGCGTTTCTTTCAGGGCATACATAACGTGATGTGAGGTCATTTTTTAGTACTAGTGAGTGTTTAGATAAATCTGCGAATGCAACAAAGAAAATAAAATGCTTCATCTGACCACATCAGTTACTACTGACCTTAATATATCATTAACTAATTTTATTCTAGATTTGTCAAAAACATTGTGTATGACACATGTGGTAAAAGTGATTTTATTTTGCATGTATGATTGTGTAAATGGGCTTAACGGCCCCTAGTCGCAACTTTTCCTACTCGCTATATAAAATGACACATTCCTTTTCTTGGAGGTGGCTGAGCTGATCTTCAAACTGCACCTGGCACTCGCACACCTTTACCTGCTGTTGGCACATACGCAGACAAATTAATTCAAATTTGGCTCCATATTTGGAATTCAATCATTTTGACAATTTTTGGGGTTAATTCAAAGCAAAGAACATACATTTTTCAAATGTCGCGCCTTCGAGGTTTTCCCCTAAAAAAACCCTCCCAAGCACCGCGCAGGCAACATTGGACTTTGCAGCCGTTTCTCGGAAATCAGCGTTTTCCACATAACACGCGGCAGAAGCATACTGTTAAGCAGCCGAGCGGTCTCACAACGGATCGCCTCATCAGTGTATAAACAAAGTAATACGCGCGTGTTGACTGCACTCAGGGTTAATTTATTACGTAAAGTTGATGTGATACGAAGCGTGTTTGTGCGCGGTCTCCCTGCTAATTTTATTACATACGAGAATTACAAGCCGTGAGGAAAACGGTTTCTTTGCGCCCTGACAAAGGTAACACTGACAGTTCTTCAATATTTAATGATTCTTTCTCCGAGGTAAGTAACCGTCTTCATTATCTGCCTCTTTCAGAAAATTCCCTTGTCAATGGATTAGAAAGATGTGTAGCAGTTTCTGATATATTTGGTACATTTTGCAGCCTCAAGACCTGCCATTGCACCTGCGCAGAGCATGGTAGCCCACGCGCCCAGCTCTCCAGCCCTCGTGCGCTGTTTTTTGACAAACAATTGAAGCATATTGATATATGGAAGCGCGCGAAAGGCATGTATTTATCTATAAATACTTTTTAAACAGCGACTAGGAAAAGCTATCAACCCTGAAGGGTTATCCACAGGGTTATATATGTCATAAATTCTATATTTTAAAATACTTCACAATAATGCAATTAATTTCCTTAATTAAACGCAATGTTCTTCACTTTCACGTTAATTTTGCAATGTAACACGATTTCTGATTCGTCAATATACAAAAGGTTCTAGAACATTCATTTAAGATTGATTCTTGTTTGTCCGGGATCTGTATCTTATCCATGCTTTTTAGATTATTGGTTTTCACTCAATTTCTCCTGCCCACCCTCTTCTCTCTCTCTCTCTCTCTCTCTCTCTCTCTCTCTCTCTCTCTCTCTCACACACACACACACACACAATCTCCGGTGCTCAATTTTCCGCACTGGAGCTCCTCTCCAGCTCGTTCACGCCTCGCCACCGAACATGCGGGTGCGAATCCACACCACTGCGCGCATGACCGCTTCGGTTCGCCGTCTGTCTGCCTCAGAAGCCGAAAGGCTTCCCTGAAAGCCCGGAGCGCCGCGTAAGCTCCTGCTACAACAGCGGAGAGAAGCTCTCACTCACCGCGTTGTACTAGAATGTCTCAGGGACGGCATCATGCCATTCAGCGAATGGCCTCACTTCTCTTCGGGGTGAGGTGCGAGCCACGGTTAGAGTGGAACACTTGGTTTTATTGTCCTTTTGTGTCAACGACCGGGAGAGGTGGGGAGGTGGCTCAGGACATCAAGTGATGTCACTGCAGTCCCTCTGACCGGGAGGGCTTAGGTTTGAGCTCCGACGGTGGCAGGATTTTCGACACTAGCTTGTCAGCTAGGCCCACTTCAGTCACGTCTGGAGAAAAATTCTAGCGGCCGATTGTCCTGATTGGGAGTTTTCCGTTATTTCTCCTAGCAACACTAGGCGAATGCGGAAGCAGTACACTAAACTGGGCCACGGACCGAGCGCGATCTTTCCTGCCTCTTATTAGTTGTATCCTCAACCCCTACTTATACCCACTTACACTTACATGCACTACACTCTCACACAGGCTGGAAGACTTGTCAGAGGCTTAGAGCTTGTCCCGGCTGGGGCGATGCCTCGCTTATGGGAGATACCTGGTAAGGGAAAACCCCGCTAGCTGATGGTTGGTCGTTGCCGGATCTAGCCATCCTGTGGGGGATGTCCATCGTCAATTCCCAAGTAAAACACGCACTACGATTACGGCACTAATGACCCTAGTATTTGACGCGCTCAGAATCACTAACAATCAATCAATGAAAGAATATCTACAACATGCAAAAATACTGTTGTGTTCTCACAATAAAAATCTTTTTTATTATCTAGCTTATTCCTAATAAGCCCTCCTGCACATTCATGTGTATAATTATCGTAACTAACTAAAACACGTTTAGAGCCTCCTGCAGGTGTCCAAGGCTCCTCCACACAATTGTCACAGCCGTCCAGTAACATAATTTGGCGGCCAACGGCATATCCTGGTCAAGCCAGGTCGCCTCCCCTAACCCGGCGTGATACACTGCCATGTGGAGGCACCTTCTCCACTGATCGACCTTTTGATTAGCCGACTCGGCTTCAGCAAATACAATACAAAAGTGAATATGTGAGGCCTTGTCCGAGGGGTAGTCGGGAGATTCGTTGACATACCCTCAGTGTATTGGGTTGAAATCCCTGCGACACATCTAAAGTTATTGATAAACAAATCACGTTTTCTCAAGGTTCTTGCATTTATTCTGCCTGTAGTTTTAATGTTAATACATCATTCATTTTACAGAATAATGAATTTATCAGAAATCGATGACTACAAACTGCCATTAGAAGAAATATTCATAAATTTATTTGCGAAAGTGTATAAGTTTTACGTTGAAGCACAGTTGAATGTTTACCTCTTTCTCCTTTTTATTTTTCTTTCCTTTTCATTTCTTTTTTTGTTAAAATTGTCATACTTCAGCTACTTTGGAGCTTTTTATTGATTTGAATAATTAGAAGTTCATAAATTTAGAAGTTCATAAATGAGTGTTTGATCATGTTAAAGCGTGAGCAACTGCAATCTAGGCCACTATTACCTATTAGAAACAGCAGTGCCCTAGGTGGGATTCGAACGTCCGACCTTTATACATGTGCTGTGAAAAGCGTTTGTGGCCGCAGCTGTGGACGTTTCGTAAGCCAGCGGAGCCATTGCACGAACGGGGTTTCGGCGTTGAAGCGGCCGCGGCCGGAACTATCGACCTCGCGTGTCACACGCACCTGAGCAGTTGTCGCCGCTTCCGCAGATTCCGTCAGGTCTCTGAAATCCTCCAACGCTGCCCTACTACTCCTGCTAGACCCCGCTCCACCACGACCTCGCCTGCCGCATAACTCCGCATTTCCTGCTGCCATTGTCACCTCCACCCCGTGACCCCGCTGCCGTCTCCAACGCCGTCTCTCTCGCCCGCCCCTCTCATCCCCACGTGATCCCTGCCGTCTCGCGCGCGCCCCCTGCACCGCCCCGCTTCTCTCCCATCTCCCTCCGAGAGGGGTAGATCATGACATCTACTGATGTCACTCAAGGTCCTCTAACCGGGAGGTCCTAGGTTCGAATCTTGAAGATGGTAGGATTTGCTAGCTCTATCAGTCGGCTGCTTTGATCGGTAGTTTTCCATGGTTCCTCTGATCATCACCACGCAAATGCCGGATCAGTAGCCTAACAAACGGGTGAGGTACAGTTCGCGACCTTTCCTTCTCCTTCCTCGTCCTATTCTCACCCCTGACAAACTCTTACACTAACATGCACTACACTACACCACACATGCCGAGAGACCGGTCGGGAGCTCTGAGCTTGGGACAGTCGTGGGGGGGGGTATCTCGCTAGTGGTAGTCACCTGGTTGAGGGAAGCCGACGATAGGTCGGCGCCGGATCTCACCATACAGCGGGGGAAAACCACCGCCAACTCCAGAGCAAACCACATGCACTACACTTACGGGACCCATGACGCGCCCGGAATCACTAAATCGATCGCCGTCTCCACTACCCGTGGCCCGCACCGCCGCGTTTCCCCATCGCCGCCTCCCTCCCACTTTCCCTGCCGTCCCCTCCGCCCCCGCCGCCGCCGCCGCCCCCGCCACTTCCGGCGCGCCTGCTGCGTGGGAACTTGGCGCGGCGAGTCAAGTTGGGAACTAATCTGGCCGCGTGGGCGGAGAGAAAGGGAAGCCAAAGGAGCGGCGCCGGTTATCCCGCCATTCACAGGCTAATGCCATTCGCAGCGCGGGCGACGCGCCGCGGCGCGGGGCGGAGCGGGGTGGGGGCGGTAACGAGCACCTGGGCAGGGCGGCCATGGCGGCGGAGGGCTACGGAGATAGATGCCGGGACGAGATCGGCTGAGCCCAGGGCAATGTAAATAAATTAATACATATTGCAATGAAATAAATAATGCGGTATATAAATATAGCAATAAATAAGTTAAAGAGAGAAACATTAAAATAATTAATGAAGTATTGTAATGTAAAAATAGAATTATTATTATTATTATTATTATTATTATTATTATTGTTAATAAACTTAATATTTATATCAATACCTGGTATTTTGTGTAGTGTCACTATTCCAGCTCATGAACAACATATTTTATTAATGTTCTGCGCTTCAATGCGTAGTTAAATGAACAAAAATCTTACAATAAAACAGTGGTAAACAGTCTTTAAACAATTTCTTATGTTAGACAAAATATTTCCTTGAAGTTATACATTAAATATATATCATTTTAATTTCTCAACATTCTTTGTAACTATAATGGTATTATTTATTTACGAACTGAATTGTTAATGAACTTTAATTTTATGAATGTAAACACTTTGTATTAATCCCAAAATATCTTAATTTTTTAAGTAGAAACTATTTTTCATAAATAATAGAATTACATGTAGTAAATAATAATTACATGTAATATTATGTTACAGAAATCAAAAATAACTAGGTTATTTAATTAATTATTTTTCACATCAATATTATAAAATCAAAATATATTATGTTTTCTCTCTTTCAGTCATATTATATTATTTTTATTTCTTTCTGGAAATACTTGTTTTGCACATATAAAGATAACATACGTGTGCTGGATTTTGTAGTAGAAAATTATATTTTATTTATCTCATTTTACTAAGAACGACTCCAGCCAAAGGAAAACAATGGACCTTATATATTTTTAATTTAATTAATATTTATTATTTAATTTAAAATTTTATCTAAGTACTTAGGAGATGTTTACTCCAATTTTTTATCATCCTCAAGACTTTACTCTAACGAAAGTTTTATAAGGCATTCATAAACCAAAAAGTATTACTACGTCTTATGTGCCACTGTGGTTCGCAAGTGTTCCTGCACACAGAGATCAATGAACGATTGAAATGCGCGCGCGTGAAAGATAGTGTAACCTTCTTGCTAGTAACTTCTCTGTTGTACTTTCTTTGACAAGCGTTTGAAGGTACAGTAAGCAGTGGTGTGCGAACGGCAGTGAAAACACATCGTTTCTATTTCATGTTTTGGCTAAATTTGAAGTGTTTCAACAAATGTGATGATGTGAGTTCAATACAATATTTAGCTCCTTCGTGTGCGCGCGTGTTGCAAGTAATAAACTGTTATGGACAGCCGCTTTTTTCCAGTTTTCCGTTTACAGTTACGAGAGGAAACTTTCCGTCAGTCATCTTCGTCAAAGAGTAAGTAGCATTTGTTTTTTGCATGTGAAAGTTACCTAATATGTTTCATTTTGATTATTGAAATATTCGCAAAGGCTGGTTACGTATATTTGTTTATTTATATTTGTCTGTTGTGAAAGTACGTACAGATTATTATATTGAATATCAACTATAGCGGTAATGCAAACAGTTATTTGAAATCATCGTAAGATTCTCCGTTTACTACAATTATTTCAAGCAGTGTAAGAACGACTTACTTGAATATAGCAACTAAACGTAGAATATGACAGATATTTTCTTTAAATATGGTTCGTATAGTTTACGCTCATGTATGTACTAATGATCTAAACAGTTTTTCTGATCAAATTTTTTGTTATGAGAAAATGCACATTATTTGTGGATTATAAGCATGATAAATTATGTCTGAAGACGTGTCCGTTACTTCACTCGGATTTTATCCCTTATCGTGAGAAGTCTACAGCGGTGTCGCAAAATCGACCAACGAAAGCGGAGGACAAGGGAGGGCGGTGTGCTTGCGCAATGTAAATGACACTCACATTCTGTTTACGTAGTTCGGTTAACAATTGGAAATGGTGCGTTTTACAGACTCAAGGATGATTGATATAAATCGCGTTGGCCAAATTCCAGAGCCTCCTTACCTGACGTTGACACGCGTAGCAAAGCGTCAAAATGTCAAGTTAAGTGTTCAGAAAAAAAGTACTTTTTTTGTTTCAGGTTGCATTAACAGCTTGGTCATTAGCGACCATTATAGATTAACGATATTCTTAACAGTACGAAGTGATATGGTGAGGGTGAGAGGTGAAAAAACGAACCCAAATCCTACCATGACCAAGGCGGGACTTGACCCCGCAATCCTTCAGTCCGAAAATGCTACGGCACTACTGCCAAAACGATCTCGGCCCTCCGGACGACAAAAAGTACTTTGTTATCAAGTGCGTTGCACAGGGACAAGATGTTTTACATTAATCGTGTAGGCCGAAGGCTGGAGCCTCGCGATGTTTACGAGACACCGCGAAGGGTCACTGCACCTTAAAGTTTTTTATTCTTATTTTAACTTATTTCTAATCTTAATTTACAATCTATTTTACATTAAAATAATTAGTAAATATTTTTTTTAAATTGAGAGTTGATAATGGCAATCGCAATTCGTCAGTGAATCTGTCCCACTGGTACATTTCACCGTCCTCTTACATCTAAGAGTAGAACCAAAAGCCATTTTATTACTTTTGGTTAGGAGTCAGAGTTGAGGAACATACGTAACTAAATATATTGTGACAATTTAGATATCTATATTGGAGTTGTAACCTTCAAATTGGGGTTATAAATACATTTCGCTCACGTTGGTGCGACACAAGAGTGATGTCGTTCACCATGTTTCCTGGAAGTAAGTGGATTCTGTCTCGTTCGTTACGCTAATTGATGAGAGCCGTTTACGTGGTCAATTTATTATGCGACAGGCAACGTAAGTAATAAAATGAATCTAACAAAATACGAATTGGCTGAGGTTTAGAAAACGGTGCAACTTAAGGAAGTCGTTTAAACCGGCACTTCCCGCCGCATCGGTGAAGGGGAAATCAATGGTAGGGGGGAGGGGTGGTTAGGGGTTCATGAGGGGGATCATTCCGTGCCGCGCGCGCTGCAGCCTCGCCGACGGAACCGCCCCCGCGATCTATGTAAATTGTAAAAATTACACCATTGAAATAATTTTAAAAGCTTTTAATTGGTGCCACCAACGTGCCGGCATACGTTAGGGGAGGTAATATCACCCTAGAATCTTGTCTCAGTTCCGTTATAAAACAAAGCTTCGATGGTGTGTCCCTGTAATTTTGTGGGGGGGGGGGTTGCTCTGGAAGTGAATAGCTACGTTGCTGTCATACTGTTCCATTTCATGCATTCTTCTGATGACTGTGTCTTTGAGTGTCGTGAGTTTTTTGTCGTTTCTTGAGGGCGTCTTCGAACTTAGCTACATGTAAAAATCGCCTATCGATAACTTTATTCATTTTTTTTCAGACCGCTTAGCATTATCTGAGGGAGGGCGTAAGGAGACTCCACTCCACCTGCTCTGTCTACCCCCACCCCCCTTCTCCTCCCCTTCCGCTCTTTCTCCCCGCTATCACTCCACTCTCTTCCTCTCTCCACTCTCTCTCTCTTTCTATTTTCTCTCTTTTTGTTTCTAATAAAATATGTTCTTTAAAGCCAGATCTTTTTATAAGGTCAAGTACACTTATTCGAAAAAGTATCATTTTCCCTTACCTGTGGGTGAAATGTAGGAAATTTTTAAACAATATTATTTTCTGAAAAGAGCTTTCAAAATGTTCTTTAATTTGTTCACCAAAGAGACATTAGACACTTAAACCTTACACAGATACTATTTTCGACAAAGTCTATAATTTCTAAAAATTTCGCGATAAAGCGATCATTTTTCTCAAAGAAACTAAATAATCAGATTTTAAAACTGCATTTAAAATTAAAATAACGAACAGTTTTTACTTAACTTGTGCTTGAAGTAAAAGTAATTTATATTTTTTTAGTGAGTTCAAATTTTATAAAGAAATTTTTCCTCAATAGAGCACTCTTAAAAACATCGCAGGTCTAATTTTTGAACTCTTAAAATTTTTAAAACTATGAAAAGTTGTCCATACTTTCTGTCATTATTTGTAAGTCTTATATGCTAGCGTGTTCTCTAAAATTTAAAATAACCTGAATATTGTGTATCAGGTGTATCTAAAATTTTTGAGCACACGGGTACAGTGTGGGGAAAACGTGAATAGTTATACAGCAATCAATAACGGTAGCGACGAACGGTCGCATATAAATTAGACAGATTGCGATACACAATTCAGAATTGGCCGATTTGCTTTTCTTGCTCTGTGGCCGTCATATGTGAGTAATAGCACGTATCAATAAGAAGCAGAGAACGACTGTGCCATCGTTGTAGCAATCTGCACAATATCGTGCATATCGTGCACAACACCGCGACAGATTGGTGGGTCACAACAATGGAAGAGACTTTTTACGAGTATACCCACGCCGATAACACAAAAACACATTTCATTATTTATTTGCTCAAACCGCTTATTTTATATATTCATATTTTTGACCGCATTGTATTGCGCCGTTGATCGCCAGAACTATCTTATTACATCCGTAATGTGATTCTAATCAATTAAGAAACTATGTGGTTTAATAATTGTCTTAAAAGAGATTTAGTTTTGATTAATTGATAAAAAGAACTTGTTTAAGTTGTTAAGATTGAAAGAAGATTACGATAAAATGGTTCAGCAATAATTGTGTTTCAATGTCATTATAGAAGAAACACAACGGAAAAATAACGTTGAAAATTCGTTGATAATCTAGATAACAATCTCTCTTAATTATTTACGTGTGTCATGTCATTATGCATTGCCGTTTTCATATTAAGTGTTGACAATTAAATTTTACGTATACATTACCCTATCAGGTATTTTCTGAAATTTTACTCTATATCCAACCTCAAGAAAGAGACGTTGCGAAAGCTTGCTCTTGAGTGTTCTGACGAATTCTAACAAGTTAAGGTAGCCCGAAGAGGTTATTACTTTACATTCTCAGTGTTACGTACTGACGCACTTCGTCCTTTCGATGCATTTTGTGTATGTTTACATCTTCGAAATGATAAACACTTATTTTGTGGACATTATTATGTAGTGTGAAGAAGACTCACATAATGTGAAATAGGAACAACAAAAGAAGAATGCATGTAATACGGCAAATGACCAAAATATTTATACTGACTCATCTGAGAACTAATACGACGTTTGTGACAGCTGCATCGCGCGTTCGTGTCGGGACGGTCTTGTCTGGTGCACTGATGGTCCTGTTCCAAAGTAATAAAATATTTGTGAGTAACATGCTGATTAATGCTAATTAATCAGTTTAATTACTGTTTCTTGAGTTGATTTTTCATACAATCATTACGTTAATCAGACAGAAAGCACTTAATAATTTGATCCATCATTAACAATTTGAAACACATACGTTACGTGTATTTTATGGGAATCTGATAGTTAAAGAAGAAATTCCTATATCTTTTTATTAAACCGAATAATTTCACTCATGTTGTATAATTTGTTGTTTAGCATTACTTGAATATGCGGTTACTCTTAGGGACTCAAAATAGTGAAGTCCGAAAATCGTCATCAGAATTTATTAATATACTAATTATCGAATGCGTCAGCATTTCGCCGTGATTTTAAATGGACTGTCACATGTATTGTAGAACATACGGTGGCGTTACAAAAGGACCACGTACACGTTTTCGGGCCTTCAGTTCTTTCAGTTGAACTGACTATACCAATAGCTCTGTCTCTTTCTCTCCGAAGCAAAATAAATCGCAATGCTGCCACCATTGCCAGTCGGACACTCCGATACGTCGGGTTATTCGTACAATTCTATAGCTTTCACTTTCATTTCAAATTAAAATAAAAAGGTTGGTTAGCGTCGTTTGAGCGATGTAGAGCTATTACGGACCTGGCTAAAATTTGTAATACCGACCCCGCTTTCCGACCATATTTATGTAATACCACATTCTTAAAAGAGAAATGGTATAGAAATAAAAATGAACTTTTCTAGAAATAGGAATAATCATATATCATTTCTAGCTAAACTAATTTAATTTATTTTTTCTTGACGAATGGTTACCTTTAAAATTCTTAACGCACTCCAGCCGTTAATAGCCGCCTACCAACACTGTCTGGTGTCATGATGTCCATATTATAATATAATAAAACGAAAAATAAATAATGAGCACATTTTCAATTAATTCAAAGCCTCGTTTTCTTTCCTGCGTTTCCAGGCCAACTTCAATCGATGTAATTTGCCGTTGCCTTTTTCCTGTTGCGCTGCAAGTTTAGCTTTCGATTTGACCGCGAGATAGCGCAAGCTGGGTCCGTGGCTAGAGATTAGTAGCGTGAGTGAGTGAGTGAGTGAATGAGTGAGTGAGTGAATGAGTGAGTGAATGAGTGAGTGAATGAGTGAGTGAATGAGTAAGTGAATGAGTAAGTGAATGAGTGAGTGAATGAGTGAGTGAATGAGTGAGTGAATGAGTGAGTGAGTGAGTGAGTGAGTGAGTGAGTGAGTGAGGGAGGGAGGGAGGGAGGGAGTGAGTGGTGATTCTCGGCGTGACAGCGATTGAGAACATCATTACCGAAAGTGTAGTGCACGTTGCAGTTCAGTAGGTGGCCTTGTTTCTCCCTGCTCGAACCTGCGAACTGATGTGGACCTACACATTGCTTTGCGGAATTTCTACGCGTATATACCCAAGTGGAGTATCCGCTAGCTGGTACAAGCTTTAAACTCCAGGCTAGAGAGCTAATAGGTACAACAGTGTACTTTTGTAAATGTGTGTGCACAGGATAAAAGGTTTCAGGCAATAAAAGATAGGTCAACGTGTCCCATCGTATAAAATTGGCAATAAATAATTTATTTACCATTTGGTCTCTTAAGCGTAGATTCCCGGAGAAAATGTTTCTATATTTCGGCAATTTTCCCTCGTTTTTTGTAACACAACTTTAGGCACAAGACTCGAGGTCTTGTGCCTAAAGTTCGTAATTTCGGGTGATCATTAATACCATTTAAAAGAAGAAAGGGCACCCTAATTTGGTCTAATAAGACCCGTTCAATTTAGCATCCTTCCTTCAATTCCTTCAATTCACAAGTTTGTGCTTTTTCTTTGTATCCAAAGAAGTAAATTTTTCTCCAGCAATACTTTAAACGTGAGCCAACACTTAAGTGTGCGTTCTCCTTGCAATATATCAGAATGTGTTTCTGTGTGACGATGAAAAATTCACTTCTCAGGTTGAGAAGACCGGAATACGGCGTGGGGATGTCTACGTGCTAACCACACGTACCCCTTAACCCATGGCCGCGAGGCAGGGACGTCGCCGGTAGGCCTGAGCCCGTTCACGGGTTGTCACGCGTATTACATACATACAATACTTATAACTATTCCGAGAGTTT
Organism: Gryllus longicercus; assembly: GCA_038098605.1. Taxonomy (NCBI): domain Eukaryota; kingdom Metazoa; phylum Arthropoda; class Insecta; order Orthoptera; family Gryllidae; genus Gryllus; species Gryllus longicercus. Next base: position 2,346,113 of record JAZDUA010000162.1, read on the forward strand.
CGTCCCACTATATCCACAACCTTCTGGAAGTTGCAGAAGGCAATAATTCGTCTATAAGCTGTTATGCAAAGCATTTTTTTACAAAAATGACATTAGTAACAATTGTTCATCCAACCAAGAAGAGTTGCGGGGATGTAGTTTTTGAACCTTTGAAATGACTCGCCTGTAAAAGCGGGAAGGAACAAAACGGAGATTCGGTAGATTGCGTCCCTTCCATTGCCGGTTTGTTTGGGCGGAGGGAGGTGCTGCGATGATCGGAGAGACCTCGGAAGCATTTCGATCAGAATTGCTTCCCTCTGCATTGAAGGTTATTTTGGTTTCCCTGCGCGTTAATTGCTATGGTAAGTGGTGTCGTAAGTGTAGTCCATGTTATGCTCCCGGACGTGGCGATTTTCCTCCCTTGGTCATGGCCTATGGCATCGACTTACACGTCAGTCTGTGGGGATTTCCTCTTTCAGGTATCACCCCCAAGAAGGCTAGGCTGCAGTCGAAACAACCTGTAAGCTCTCAACTGTTCTTCTGACGAGAGTGAATGTGTAGCGCATGTAAACGAGTGTGTATGTGTGTGTAAGGAGTGAAGGAGGGGCAAGAATCGAGGAGCAAAAGTCGCTTGCAGCAGTAGTTCCTTACTTCTCCGGCATTCACTAGCTGCGCATCTAAGTAACATCGGCAATCTGTCGAGCAGAGGAGTGATAGTAAAACTTTTTGTTCAGAGAGCGGCTGAATTTGTTCTCGCTGTGTGGCTAGCGTCGAAAATCTGCTACCTTCGAATCTCTAAACCTCGGATCAACGATGCTGAGAAGAGAAACATGTTCTCATTGAGGTAATGAAACCGGTTAGTAGTGCATTATATAGGCACGGCTTTATTTGAGTACATGTCATCTCTTAAGGTATGTTCCGGGATGGCACCTAGTTTTGTACTCCCAGACGTAAATGTACAGCTTGCCCTCCCTCTCTTAAAATATTACTACTCTGTATGTATGTAATTACAGTGGTTAGTTACATAGGGAGACTCCATGGTCAGAGCCTCGCCATTAATAAATACATTATTATTATTATTATTATTATTATTATTATTATTTATTATTATTATATTATCAATATCATTATTGGGATACAGGCCATTACTGTCCACGCTACACTATTAACGTGTGTAATTTTTCCAGGATCTGTTTTCAGCTGTATCCCTCAGTACGACAAGCTTGTTATGCCTTGAAGTGTGAATTATGAGATGAAAGGATGATGATGAGGGGTGAGACAAATAAGGGTAGTACAACTTGCTCCAGGGTTGTGGTATATCCCTGGAAATCTGGCCCATGACAGCCTTCTGGAGTAGTAAACTGACAGTTATTCATCCAAGAACAATATTAATTTTTACTTAATCTACTAAAAATTAAATAATGCATCAGTGAGATTGTAAATTATAAATTATGATTAATATTAAACATTTTGGAAGTATAGGCTCTTGATTACATAATCTTATATCTAGCCCTGTTTTTATTAAGATTTTGCATCTCTTCGTCGTACATCATACATCGCCTTACCTGTTGCACATTGACGTGTGACTCTGTACAGAAATCACGATTCCTGGAACTTCTGTGGAATTTACTACTTACGGAATTGATGCAATTCAATGATATATCAGCATTTTTGTTTTCAAACAACAAATAAATATATTGTAACATTCTAATCACATGTCGTAAGATCGTTATTAGTTAATGATTGTATGGACTTCATACATTATTAACCGTACGATGAAGTTCGTAAGCTTACGGAATGTCTTCTCTGTTTATAAGACGACGCCGTCTTCTTCAAAAGGATATGTCCTGTGTCCTCCTGTGGTGTAAAGTATGAGCTTACTGTCATTCTAAACTTTGAATGTTACCCGACTGTTGCTAACTATACAGTCCGCAATTCGGAAAATTCCTACATCTGCTCTAATATTATCGCGTCGCGACTTTCACTCACTAGGCGTCGGGTAAAACCTCTATTCGCGACTACCATTCCTTTAAAATTAATAATTTATAATTCCCACTACGGAACTAACCTCATATAAACCGACGAACACGAAGTCTGAATATTTTTTAATGCAAAATTCATACACGACAAGAAATGTAACTATTATTAAAATAACGCAAACATTTACCAATTTAAAAATTAAGTATACAGTACTTCTAAACAATTACTCCTATATTATCCACTAGCCTACATTATTGTGGATTAACCAAACAAATATTTACCCTCAACAGAGGTATATTATCCCAAAATTACAATTTCATGGTTCATACCATGTGAACTGCTTGGTCACTTCCCTGAGAATGAGAATCTGCTTATTTTTGTTAAAGCTAAATTTTCAACGCCCTCCCCTAATCAATTCCATGTTAATGACAGCAGGCCGTGCCGTATTTCGACAATACAATTCCCGTGTAGCATGCACCATGGCGCCTAAATGTTTAAAGTTCGTTGCTATGCTACGCGTGTACCTTGGATTTGTAGAATTGTAGATGCATCCATTACGTTATGTTACACTTGTGTGATATTTTGGAATGTACAATATATACAATAAATAAATTAATGTTTAACGAAACTTATCACAAAACGAAAGTTAAAAATTAATATATATATATATATATATATATATATATATATTATACATATTTCTTTTTATTGGAAAAAATGATATTCACGGAAAATTAAAAAAAAGAACATGAAGTAAAGCAAAAAGTAGTGAAGTAAATAAACATAATTAAAATATCTGTTATTTAATAGAAAACGTCATGCAATCTCATCAAGTATATTTTTGTATCTGGCCACTATTGTGGTTATATGTCGAGAGCGCTTAGCGGTTACATTGCTCGCTTGAGCTTGCGTATGTACACTCGTTTCTGGATTTGGAGGGAAAGTGAGAATGGAGTAGGGGAAGTTGCCTGTGCTCGCAGGGGCTCCAGGCTTCCCAGGCGAGCAAGTAACTCGTGCGGGCGTGATTTGACATGCTTGTATTAGAGTCTTAATAAAATCTTCTTATAATAAATTCATTGTCTACATTAAAAGTTATAATCGTAAAGTCATCCGATATGTATAGTGGTTTCAGACAAGAGGAAAAAACACCGACATCACATTTTTTTCACTCCAAACAGCATTTTTGCATTCACGCCTTTGGAAGAAACCTCATTTTTTAAAAAGGCAATTATTTTTGAAACCTCATCACTTTAATCGACTGTTCTCCACTGTCGCGCTGCTACGCCATGAGGCCGCAAGATCCCGGGTTACGTTGAACGGAGAAACTACGGAAAACTATAGGGAAGAATAGTCGGTCACTAGAGTTCTGTTCTAGATAGTGTCTAAATTCGAACTAGCTATGGTATAGCTGTAGGTACCCTAAACCAATAGTTGGTTCAAAAATTCCCGCACTCAGGACTCGCTGTTGGACCTCCCTGTCAGAGACGTTGCAGGAAGATCAATTCACGCCCTGAGACACCTAGGCCGGTGTCGCTGCTCGTGGTAATTCACTTCCAGTAGTACTTCTTCAGAAGTGATAAGTACTAATTGTGTACTCTAAATTGGTTAGAAGTTATTTTGTAGACAAAGTTTATCAGAAGTTATAAGTCCGCTTCTTCAGAAGTACTAATTTTGTAATGTAAATTCGTTAGAAGTAATTTTGTAGACCAAGTTTATCAGTAGTTATAATTTTGCTTCTTCAAAAGTAGTAAGGAATGAAATATTCCCGAATGCACAGCAGCCTCTCAAGTATCTGAATAATCTAATATCGGTCTGAAAAGACTAGGACACAATACCTACAGGAAAGTGTTAAAAAAATTCTTGAAATTAAGGATTTTAATAGGGCTGGAGCTCGGCCACACTCACTTTGCTTTACCACTTTCACTCTTCACACGCAGTCGCAGTCCGACATACGTCAATAAAGGAGCGCTGGAATTGGAAACCAACGCTCTATACTCGTTTCTCTCTAATTTTAGCTTCACCGAAAGTCTGTCGCTTGTCACGCAATGACCTGAGCTGGTTAAAAAAATTAGTATTTTTGAATTAATAGATTCAATCGATTCATTACGACCCCTAAACTAGGCTCATGAATCTTGAGGAAAGCAACGTTCGCTTTATGTTCACTATGGAAATTGTTTTCATATTATCTCCCTTTGCGTATTAGTCGTAACTGCATTCTTGCAAAGAATTCAGTGTATCGATACGTCATATCTAATCGACTAATCAGCCGCGAGAAAACACGACACGTTAGCAGGCAGCAACAACCTTTGGGTTCAGTTTTCTATTTGCACTCAACTGTTGGGTTTTCCCCAACGGATGCGTATTGTGATGCGTACTAGCTCCTCAGGGAGCATTGAGGAAGAGCTCGCGTTACAGCCTCAGCATATCTAGAGTGATATTTGCATCGCCATCTTCGCAGCAGCGGATGTGGCTGCAATATATTGCAGTGTCTGCTCATTGCGAACAAGAAATTCATGAACATCCAAATCGTTGGATTGGACATGGAGGACCGGTAATTGGCCTGCGGAGATCTCCTGAGTTAACACATTTAGATTTTCTCTGAGGCTACTTAAAACAAGAAATCTACATACTTCCGCTGTATAATAGAGATCACGTGGGTGTACGTTTGTACGATGATGTGGCGAATATCAGTAAATACGTTATATTCTTCACGTTTGTCAAATGATATAGATTATAGTATTTGTCAATTATAGACAGTAAATTATTTGTTTTAATTAAATGGCAGTTTTTAAGGTGGATGACTTTTGATGAAGGATGTTCATCTGTTGACTTTTACATTTGACCATTGCAGTCAAATAGGTCAGCAGAAAAATGATTTTGGTTGTGTAAATATTTTACGTGTAATTTCTAAACCCTAGTGCTTTGTCCTTGAAGCAACTATTTACCATAAATCCATTCGTGTTATTTGAACAGGAGATTCTTTTCTCAGTATATCATACGATATCAAACAATATTTAACAGTGGGGGCGATGAGGCAATTGTAACAGTAACGGAGGAGAGAAACATTTCTCTTTTCTCGTGTCGCTTCAGTTTCGTCGTGCCATCTCATATCGTCGGTATCGCAATAAAAAGCGCCCGCAGCCGACCTGCGCCCATTCTTCTGCTTGTCAAATATCCATTAGGAGAGAGTTCGTGGGGCTGGTTGCGCCGCAGGGAATGCGCCGCTCGCTTTCCTTGATAGTTGGTGCAAAGGGCGCCAGGTCGCGTGATCTGGTGCTGCGCAGCGCGGCAACCGCACCACCCACACAAGTACGCCCGCCCGCCACCGCCACCGCCACCGCCCCACCCCCTCGCTCGCCCCAAGCCCATGCCACCGCGTCCGCACCTGTCCCCGCTCCTGCTCGCGCCCGCCCGCTCGCCCGCCCCCACCCCCGCCCCCACCCCCGCCCTCGCCCGCACCAGCCCCCCACCACCGCGCCCACCCCTGTACCTGTCCCCGGCCCTGCTCGCGCCCGCCCCCGCCTCTGCCCGCCCGTCCGCCCTGACGCCCCCCCCCGCACGCCTGCTCAGTCACCCAGCCACCCAATCCACCCGACCGTCCACCCACCCACACATCCACCCGACACCCACCAACCCGCCCGCACGCCTGAGACTGCCCGCCCTAACACCCGCCCACCCAGCCTCCCACCCACCCAGCCTGCCACCCACTAACCTAGCCGCCCGCCCGCCCGCCCGAGACCTTGACCGATAGAGCGGGCGGTCCTTCATCGCGTGCGACAGGCGCCTGCTCCTGCACCCGCGCGCGGCATGCGATCCCCGCCCCTCCGCCCCTCACCCTCGCTTCCAGCCATGCTCTTCGCGTCGGGCCTCTGGCCTGCTTCAAGTGGCGCCTTCTGCGTGTCGTCCCGTTTCCTTCCTCAAACCACCCTTTTGACATGTATCACCTCGTCTCTCATGTAACATCGCACCCCAGTTCCATCATCTCTCTCAGCTCTATCAACGATTCTTCTGAAGACTTGTTTTTTTACCTTCATTTACACTTCTTGCCTCTAGTCTCGACTCTTGCCTGCAGTCTTGCCTCTTACTTTTCATCTTTTCTCACCTCTACTCGGGCTTCTTGTTTCACGCTAGAATTACTTTTTCTTTCGTAACCTTGGTCGACGCCTCTAGCCTCACTCCTCTCCTCTGGTCTTGCCCCTCATTCCCGGAAAGTAAATCTTTAACGTTTTAGTTAAATAATACACACTTTTGATTGTTGTGATCTGATGCAAATGTTTACATCTTCAATATGAAAACATACAATACTGTGAAAAAAAGTACTGAGATATTTTGATTGATTATCTTGGGTTGTGTGAAAACTATCTCAAGAAACATATGGAAAAGCAACAAAAGATGTCAAGATGGACGAGAGAATTAAGATATAAATATGAGAGTAAAAAGGTGGCTTAAGAAAACAGTGAAAAATAAAGTAGTTAAGCTTATTTGCGGACACGTGAAACATTTCCGTTATAAATAATACTCGTATTAATAATAAATAGAAAAGAAGGGCTGATGTCAAGGGATAAAGAATGTGATACGTGAATGGAGTAAACGCCAGTGAGGAGGAACGTCAATACGAGACAATTCAACGGGATGCTCAGGCAATGAACAAGAAGACAGAGAATTCAGTCGCCATCGGTCAAGAGGAAGGCAATTGAAAGGCGGGCATTATGACTCACGAAACAGAAGCAGCTTAGCCGTGGTGGAGAACGAATGCTGACGATTAACGACGCTTATGAGTACAATTCCGTAGCTTTTGTGGGCTGCTCCATTCTATAGCTTGGGTGATGATGAAGTGTGCAATTTCTCGACTAGTAAGTAAAACTAAAGTCCGACGATTCAATGCCAATAAATTGCTGAGGTATACGATTGTTCGCATGTGCCTTGTTTATTAATATTTTTTTAAATTGGAAGGCGTAATCGAAAGTCGTTCATGGCCTCATCTCCTGCTTGCTTGACCTGCGCAAGCGCAGACTTTCCTCCCCTGCATCGCTCAACTCGTACGCGAGCTGCAACCGCACTGTTTCATATATTTTGAGAGCCAACCTCAAATCAAACCACCTGTACAAGGCATAAATGATTTGTCTCAAAATCCATATAATATTACTTTCACTATTTAGTATTCTGCGCATGTTAGTTACACGTTTCTAACAATGTTTGTCAGTTTGTAATCAAGGATTTAGAATGTTTTCCCATACACTGCACTTCGCTTATACAATGCAACGCAGACGTCAAAACCTGGCCATTTGTAGTTGAATTAAATAAGTTATTTGCATTTCCAAATCGTAATTTACCAAATGCGGAATGTTTCGTAGTGAGTATGAAGAAGATTGGAATTTTCTTTCAATGGGCGAAGAAAGCCCTCCGCAGCTTCATCTCGCGCCGAGCTCGGTAGGTGCGCGCGCAGCGACTTTCTCCCCTCCCCTCCCCCTCTCTCCACCCCCACCCCCTTCCCTTCGCTCCGCGCCAGTGTTGCCAGCTGCTCTTGAGCACTTCCCACCAGATAGCGCGTCCAAAATCACCAAAACAGAAAAAAACACCAAATTGAATAATTATTATTTTATGTTTACAATACAAGATGAGGCATAGAAATTAAAGACACATGAAAAATAGTATGCATTTTATATGGCGAGGTGTATATTTTAATGTAAAAATTTGTTTCCACAATATATAAAAATATGATTTTTTTTCTATTTATGTGATAATGCACATACATACACATATTGTCTAAGTTTTGTTTTAAAAGTTCCTGCATAAACGTTACGAAACGTAAGAGGTATCTTTGTCCCACTCATTGCAATGACTGAAAATGAGATAACGATACCTGTTTGTACAAATTTTCCTTCAACCAAATTCATTGCTTCATTACTTATTTATTACTATGACTCGTTCCTTTTGTGTTTGTGTGTTTGCCCTCTTCTACCAATCTTTGGTAGTGACAAATAACCGCCCAATATTAAACGAGGAAACTCCTTTAAATGATTTCATGCAGCTTTAAGTGTTTTTACAACTTAGTTCAGCAGCTTAGTTGTATTTGAATAAATGTTCCTACAATAACCATAATGAAGTGTTTTTGTGGGATTTGTGATTCTCAATATACAGGGTGAATCACTGAACGTTAGCACCTCCTGTAATTTTTGAATGGTTTAAATTATTGCAATAAGTTTCACGGAAAAGGATGAGAGAATGAGGCTAATAATTAGTCTCATTCCCTCATCAATTATTGATGTATGTTTTCGTTTTTATTTTATCACTTGTATTTTACGATATATTGAGGTAATCTTTTTCAAATGGGACTATATATATTTTTAGCCCATCATGAGAAGCGTAAAAAACAAATCCAATATGTGTATTGTTGTATGTGAGATAATCATTTTTTTGTTTAATTTTGATTTTATGCGACTAGTATTTAACGGGTATTTTGAATGCAACAGTCTACCTCCCAAGGTCACACAGCGTTCTTCCTGTCAAGTGCGCTCGGGGCGTTACGATAACAATTAAATATGAGTCACAATCAAATCAAAATTTCTCAAACAAATGTCATCTAACATATGACAATATGTATATCACTGCTTTCATCTTTTTACGCTCATTATGATAGGCTAAAAATATGTATAGTTCTATTTAAAAAAAGCAATGTTGCCTCAATATGTCGTAAAATACAAGTGACAAATTAAACACTAATATACGTATCAATTAGCACCATTCCCTCATACATTTCCGTGAAAACTACATTTCAATAAATTCAATTGTTCAAACATTACAGGAAGTGCTAAAGGTACGTGACTCACCGTGTATATTACAAAAATTAATATCATAAAATTAAACGTCCCCCTCAAACAAAATTCTTCCTAAACCCTCCACAAAGACCCAAAAATCTTAATTTTGGGGGAAACCGCTAACCCGGCAACACTGTGGAGCGCCAGCGCGCGGGGCGGGGCAGGAGGGCAGGCGGGCAGGCGGGCAGGCGCGAGCGGCGGGGCTGCGACGCGGGCGAATGTAAGTCTGCGGGAAACTAAGCAGAATTTCCATAGAAATAGCGCGGCGCAGCACCGCGCAGGCGCCGCGACCCGGCGCATCTACCTTTCGCAGCCACCGCTTCCCCAGGTGGAAGGCGATGCGGGCGCAAGCAGTGGGGAGGGTGGGAATGGTAGACCCTACCTGGGGAAGGGGTTTGGTGCAGCGGTGTGAATGGTGGTCGGTTCGGGCAATGGGCAGGTCGAGAATAAAGGGGAGATTGCACAAATGAGGAGGTGAGGAGGGTAGGGAATAAAGTACGATGGAGAAGCGGGAAAACAAGGAGGGAGAGATAGTCTATAAGGTGGTGAAGATGGCGAGAGAGGTGGAAATGTTATGATGGTGATGAGTGAGGGTTAGCGCGCGGTGGAATTGAAGTGGGAGTGGTGAGACTTGCCGCACGGCGAAGTGAGGGAGGTGGCGGGGTGCCAAGGGTGTGAGATTCCTGTGAGGTGGTAGGAAGGAGAGGTCAAATATCGCCTGCCTTTTAGTGCTCAATCTCTTAAATAATGTGTGTAGCTGAGCAGTCTACGAACGCTATGTCACTGTGAATAAAAATTAAACACCACATCTACCATTTGTAACCTTATAAATATAAGGAATATCATTATCAAATAATAAATTATTAGTTACCAATAGATGGTGCCACACTAGTGAACAAGCATTAAACTTATTATGTCAATACTATTTCCAATTATTTCCTTTTCGCAGAAAATGTTTTAATTAAAAATGTCCTTAGTTAAATAAATTTGCAATGTATTTATGTCTGAGAAAAATATATTTAGTGAAACTCATAACCAATTGTCTTTCAAAAGAACTGTATACTTTAGTCTCTCTCGTCTACGTGTTTTTCGAACCGTTTTGGACCCCCATGATGGTCGTGAAAATATTAATCTGTCGATAGAGGTTAATTACCATGTATTCCCGGAAGCGACTGATCTTAATGAAGTGATATCACTAAAAACGATGAGATCTGAGTGGAGAATGATGTACGAGGATCAATATGTTTTTCTGAGCGTGGAAAAGGCCACATAGCTTTTTACAGGCAAAGCAGTATACCAACTTGTATACAACACAACTACGTTATCCAATTTAATGAGAGTAGATGCACAATTTTGTGACTACAATTAACGTAAATTGTAATTCACACTAATTTATGATAATTTTTAACGAGAAAATTAAATGGCGCGCATACTTTTCAATTTATAAAACACTACTTGCAATAAAGATAAAACAATAAATGGAAAATTTTGTACTAGTTGACAACATACAGAACTCTCCATATTTTACTTTCAAAGTATATGATTTATTAATATACCGTAAGCCACATTTATACACACAAATATCAACCGCCTTGATTTTAATGCATTAAATGATTTGAGTCATTTGAAAGAATGTTCAATCTTCTCTACTTCTCAGAGAAAATCCTCGATCATTAATTATCTGTAGTGATCTTCGTTTGGTACAAAAAACCTGAACTCCACTCGTGCACTTTAAGGCAACTTTTGGCCGCTATGTCAGCGAAGTGATGGTTCTAGAATGAATCTAGAAGGATTTGCTAGTTTGCTGATGATAGCCAATGGCAGTCTGGTTTCGCAATCTACAAAAGAACATGAATCCTATTGAAAAGTTTGTACAAGTAATGTTAAAAGCTGTTTTGGTTTATTATTATTATTATTATTATTATTATTATTACTGTTATAAATGGTGATTTTCTCTCCAAAAAATTGAATGATCCGTCCGGGGATCGTATCCGGGTCGCCCAGTATCAGTACTCATTTGGTCTAACCTCTTGATCTACCGAGAGTGTCGGTTCATTTAATGCGGTGACGACTCCACTTTGCGCAGATAGAACAGCGACCGCGACCGCTGATGTGTCAGATCTCTTCAAGTGTCGAGGAACTTCCTGCGGAAGTACGTAGAGCGGTTTAGATGAGCGATTTCCTGGGGAGAGCAGATTCTGCGCTACGTTTGGCTTGGTCAATAGTTTAGACGAATTATAATGAGAGGATCAGAAGTTTAAAGAATGTATCAATCATGGTAGTTTAAAGAAAAAATAATGTGGTTGAAGAGTGTTGGTAATTTTGATGGTTTTGTCTATTAGCGCGCATGAATCGGATGTTAGTCAGGATTTTTATAGTTCTAGTAAGTGATTTTAATATATTATCTAGCGTTAAAATAGTAGTTGTAGGGGGAATATTAAATATTTATTGAGTTTCCTGAACATCTATTAAGTAGATAATTGGGGAAATATTAATTTTAAATACTATTATTCCTTGAAATTGGTTCCAGGGTGTGTTTCAATAACATAGAAATTAATCTAATTTTTGTTCTCGACAAAATGGCATGTTGGTGTGTGATGGCACGACGTGCCATGTGGAGATGTCTGCAATTGAGGTGATTGAGATATATAAGGATTTTGTCTTGTTTATATTTAGGTTTGGTTGTAATTATTCTATTTTTACAAGATGTTTTAGTCAATCTTGCAATTTTCCTTCCGAGTTGCGTTGCGTTTCGCGTAGGTACTGTAGGCGAATTGTTCTCCTAAATGAGTGATGATGCGGCTCCGGGGTATACCATTTCCGTCTATATCGGGAAGTCCTCATAAAAACTACTAACTTCAAAAATAACGGATACAAGATTCTATCAGCAACTTAAAGGCAATAACATCCTGGCTGAAGAACAAATAGGTTGTATAAGGGAGTCACCAGGCATCAAGAAACGATCGTTGTAGATGAGGCAGTGAGGGCACATATAGACAAAACACGAGGCTATATTGAATATCAAAACGTCTTTGACAACATACCTCAATCCTGGCTAGTTCATATATACTTGATGTGTGCAAAACACTTCGTTGTGTCTTTTTTAAATCTCCAGATGTATAAGTGGACAACCAGACGACACATTTGCACATGAAATGATTATATCAATGCAAGAGATATACGTATTAAACAAGAAATCTTTGAAGCAAGCACCCTGAGAACCCTGAGTGATTATGCCTGGATATGAATTCCCTATCGACTTTATTAAATGATAAATAAATGTACTGCAAAACCAACCGCAAAATCGATCATGTACGCCTATAACACCTGCTGCACATGGTCGACTTTAAACCTTTTCAGCTCCACAAGAAGGAAGCTTAATCATTTGCTTGACACCACTGCAAAGTTTGTAATGGCATTGGAATGCACTACGTCGTTGAGAAATGTAAATTAAATGCACCGAGTAAAGGAAAGTGCCTTGCAGAAGGAAATGCTAAACAAGAACTAATTCACGCCATGAATAGTGAGGAATATTACAAATATCTTGTATATTTACAAATATATATTGTTGACCAAAAAATGAATGATTATAACATTACCCAGGAATTTAATAATCGTCTGAATAAAATTCTAAAAACTAAGCTCAGTGCTGACAGAAAAATTTTTCTGCCAGCACTGAGCTTAGTTTTTGAACAATTACGGTTGATACAGTGTAGATTATGACAGTTGAAACGTGAGTCTCTTATTCATGGTAACCGAGATGCATGGAGATGGATGGATTCATGGTAAGTTAAAATGTGATATAAACTAAAAGTAATAATATTAATACTAGTAAGACTAGTAAGACTAGTAAGACATGTAATAATTACAAGCCGTCCCGATAGTTATCGGAATTGTGAGATTTGCTCCGCAAAATTGGTGTAAGAACTTGACTAAACTCCCAGGCCATTCAAAAGTCTGGGAAGTGCAAAAAATTGCTCTTTTGGAACAGCCCACATTTTGCGCAAAGTATTGTAAAAGTACTGACAGTCCCTAGATCTGCTCCTTGGAAAGCTGGTTGCAACCTGGAGTAAATTTTATATTAACTACTCATTACAACTTTAGACATATGGAGGAATAATAATAATAGTAATAATAACAATAATAATAATAATAATAATAATAATAATAATAATAATAAAACAATAACAAGTAATACAATTTTAAAGTTTGGCAGTGTTTCTGTTATTTTCACCTAAGCAATCACTTGTTGCCCTCTAACAACCCGTGCGCCACCATCGCTTTTGTTCTGCCACGCGTAGCGGCGAGCGGTCGCCCACATGCCGCAGACCCCCGATATTAGCGCTATTATTCATGCTCAGACAATGCTGTTGCGGCTGCAGCGGGAGGGCGGAGGCGGCGTGGCTGGAATCGGCGGCCGTTGCTAATTGGCTGCCTTGAACGCGGATCGCCCTCCAATCGCCCCTGATCGCCCCTGGAGCCCCACGCGAGACCTTGCGTGCAAGGCGGCCAACATTCCCCGCCAAGAATGACGGTCGGTCCGGAAATTGAAATGTTCCCGGGGGTCACAAGCTCTATAGAATTTCGATGTAAACAAGGAAAACGTGAAGTTCGTTTTGTTTTCGAGACGTTTTAATCGTTGAGGTGTATGAAAATGAAACCAAGTAATATAATCTGTAAATTTTTACTTAAAGGAATGCAATATTTTTAGGCAATTAAGTGAAACGTTTTTGTTTCCGAGTCATTAATTTAGTGTAGCCTTTCGTATCATTTCACTTAAAAATAATCTAAATCTTCCGTAAATACACCTGCTCTGTCAATAATTTATTTACTCACCAATAACATGTACTCAGACTCGATACAAATATCTTGGAATGACATCTTTTGCCAATAAGGACGTGGCAGGGAATTTCATACAATCACACAATACAATACAATGTGACATTTCTCCCTGATTGGTAAGGAAGTCATAATGCAGTGGGAGTTCGGCGAGTCTCGTTCATACGCAGCCAAAGAGATTTCAAGTACTCGTCAAACATAGGCACATGTAAAGCTGCACATGAACCAGGGGCAAACGGGTGCAGAGACAGACGGGGCTAGGGGGCCGGGGAAGTGTTCGCGTCTGCGATGGGGGGGGGGGCGGATGAGGGGGGATTTGTGAAGGGCAGTGGAAATGGAGAGCTAATGGTGGAGGCAGCGGTTGTAGCGGTGTTGAAGACGGCGGGGCTGCTGAGGTACAAACGATGGCGCTGGTAGGGTAGGGTGGGGTGGTGGGAGGTGGAAGTTACTGGGTGACGTGAATGGGGCTACTAGAGGGAGAATCTTTGAAGAGGATAGTGAAAGTTGTAACCAGGGTGGAGACAGAATTGTTAACGGAGTCAATGTTGGTGGCGTGAGATGTCAACTGAATTTGAGGTGCGGGCGGACGGCGGGGGAGGGGCGGAGCGGCGGGTGGCAGGTTCGAAAGGGACAGAGCAGGGGGCGGGGGTGGAAGCAGCAGTGGGGGGAGTAGGGGCGGATGTGTTGGAGGGGGCGGGCCGAAGGGGGCTGAGGTGGCTGCGGTGAGAGTCGCGTGCGCAGCTGAAAGAAAACCAATAATCCTCCTTCGCTGCGCGGCACACACGCGGGAGGGGGAAGAGAGATTGCAGGAAGTTGCGGGATGACAGAACGCAGCGGAGTTTGTGCGGCAAAGGCCCAGTGCCGGGATGAATGCGGTGCTCCTCTGACCTTTGCCAAATGAAACGAAAGGCACGCAAAACATGAGGCGAAAGAACGCACTGATCATCTGAAACAAAAGAAATCCGCTCGTGACGAACTTGCTAAAGACGATCACGGTACGAGAGCTCTTGAGTCCTGGACTTTGTTTGTTGGCTAATTGCACCATTACCTGAATCTAGTGTTAAAAATTGCTTTTAAAATTAATGAACGGTTAACTTTCCTGTATAAAACTACGTTTTTTAAAGAACTTTTTGTTAGAAACTTGTAAAGCTACCTCCTTCATTTATTGTTGCACATTCTAACGAAATGGTTTTGCAAAATATACATTTTTGAAAACGAGATTAGTTATTTTAATATAGTTAGAATTGTCAGATTCAGACAAAAACACCATTTTAAAGTGGCAAATATGCAAGGTTTTTTTTGTGAAAAACATACATCAACAGTTTTGACACGTCTCTTCTTTCGGAAGCCTGTTCAATAAGACACGCTGGCAAAGAAATATCTCGATGATTCAATGTTATTGCAGTAATTTTATGAGAAAAAATATTTTTCACATTCACTTTTTACATCAGTTAGTATAATGTATGGAATGTATTTCTGAGTAATTTTATGAATTTCTGTTTTACTGACTTATTTGATTAAGCGCTGAAAAGTGGAAACGAATGATCTTGAAGATATCACTAACAATTAATAGAACAAATGAATGCAATTGGGGAGAGAGAGAAAGAAAGAGAGACATTAATATTATAGTCGTTGATTTGAAAGGAAACTTAAAATAATATACCATTATTTAAGTTACTATAGAGATAAAATATTGCTAAAAAATTTAAGAAAATGTGGGCATGGGGATGCCTTTGGTAAACGATAATTACCTCTTCATGTTAATATTTGATTAGCAAGTAATACTTGAACATCACTATCAAGACGTGGTGAATGTTTCGTAAATTGGAAGAAAAATATAATACGTCGACGTTAAAAGTCATTTCAAAGCTAGGTAGATTCAAATATATAATTTTGGAAGCAATAAGATAATTTTTAACGAATAAAAAATATAGATTGTGAAAAAACGATAATTTGGATGAACTTAATTAAGAAACATGAACTATTTTCTTTAAAATAGTGGAATTCTGGGTACAGTAAAATGTGTGAAAAGTTCGTCAAACCTGTTAATAAAATTTACAAAATCTTTAAAAATAAAAGTTTAATAATCTGGTATACTTTCAGGATTACAACGATCTCCCAAACGTTTTTGCACAAATTCTTCGTTCATCACGGTAGGAATGTCTTGAAGAACTGCTCAGACAAGCTACAACAAAAATGATGGATGGTCCATTAATTTCAAGTTTGCAAAATACTTACGTTAAGCATTAATTTTTACGCACAGCCTAATTTTTTAATATTAAAATATTGAACGAAATTCATATTAATTCTATTTCATGTTCATGAATATGAAGTATCCATTCCTCATAATTCTTCAAACAATGTTCAAATCCCCCGCTTACATAATATTCAAATAAACATCAGATCAATATGCAATTTTAGTTTCGAAGATAGTGACCCGTTAATGTTGCAAGCTTCTTTTTACCTTAGCTTATCCTTCTGAAAGCAACAAATCCGAATTGTAAAGTTATTTTTCTGAAACACCGCTCTATTTTATTACAAGGCTGATGTGTGCTATCCAGAACGATTTTCGGCTGCTGGTACGTATGGTTATTTTAGATTAATAAAGTTCGTCGCTGTCAAGATGTCCGCGTTGGGGTGTTGGTATGATCTTTGACTCTGCGACTCCTACAATCATATTCGAACAAAACACGTGTAATAAAATTCGTTTAAACGCGTTTTTTATGCAATGCCGTGATGAAATTGGAAGCAATGGTGACCACTTATGGTAAAATCAAGTGTTTAACTATATATACAGTACGCTCCAATCAGGGTGATGTTTCTCAAAACGTTTATCGCTTTCTGTATCAGATTTTTCTTGCTGCTTCTCCCTGCTGGCCAATCACAAACTGCGACTCATCTATCCTAGGAGGCTGTTGTACATCGATCACCATGTCGATGTCCAATAAACCGCGACTATACTACACCATAAACTCTTTAATTTAAAATTCTTTGTTATTTTCCAATATTTGGCGCATTTTGAAGCTCTAGTGGACTAATTTCACTCGTGGAACTGTCGTATTAAATACCACTCGTGCTTTGGAAATTCGAAAATAAATTCCCTCCTCGCATCGCGAGTCGGGGATTTATCGACAATTTCCAACGCACTCGTTGTATTACCTGTGAAAAAATAATTATCTTGAATATTGTAATATAAGATCCGTGACAGGGGACCCCAAAACCATATATTGTAATGTTAATATATTGAAGTTATTTAATATATTTTCTTTAATTCTCATATTGTTTGAAACTTGTATTTAACTATGAAACTATATTTACATTACTATCTTTTCTTAAAATTGCCGTATTTGATTGATTGTTTTCTTCATATCGTAACTCACCGGATGCGGGATTTTTTTCGAGAAAATGAAGAATATGAAAATGATGACTTTCCTGGTGAGAACAATTCGCTTTTTATAGAACAATTAGGATGTGTTGTAATTGTTGATGAAGTACGAGACCATGTTTTTTGTTCTTTCGTTCCTAGAAACATATTTTATTCCAATATTTACAGTGACTGCATTTCGGGATTCGTGTGAATCACATACTTGCACCATGATGGTTAAGAGATGTAACGCACCGTCTGCAATGCGGCAGCTAGCCTATGTGTGAAGGCCTTGCGGGTTGCATCCATATTCGTGAGGGGAAAGTCGACATCAAAGTGGTGCACTTCTTGAAACCTAATGTTCACACACAAAATAAATTATTTTAAGGAAGAAAGAAATAAAATTATATTAATATTCTAATTATATATAAGTACCTGATCATATGAACACGTAAGTTTTAATTTAACTGAAAATCGAAATATTCAAAGATATGCGAAAACTTCAGTCTCAAGAGAAGTGACAGAATTCCGCCGGCTTCAATGTGACATCTAGGGGGGTTCATGAACTTTATTTTTGACAAAGGGAAATTGCCTATTTTTCATCATATTTTGACACCGTCTTTTCTCGAACCCCAGAACCTACCAAGTCATCGGTTGGTGCTAAGAACTACCTTTGCCTGAGTGGACCCTAGGACCTCGCGGTCAGAGTTGTTCTAATGTCAACCGTTGTTGTCACTGAGCCGTCTTCGCAGGTGCTTCACTGGATAAAATCTATGCTTGATTGATCTAGCTCTCCCCTCTTTTCATCCCCAACTCTTAATTAGAAACATTAAGATATTATATACAATAATAGCTTTTAGAAGTTAACTATATCACTGTTTAGTTAACCCCAAAAGCGTAATCTCACTTAACCCCGGTGGCACACTCTTCAAAAAAATGTTGTTACAAGTATAACTTGACCTCGAAAATACACTCTGCAATTTAAACACATGCTTGAATCATAATGCTTGAATGTTTCTGATTTCTCTAAAACATTAATTTATTAATTTTATTGTCATGCAAATTATCCAGATTAATGTAATTTTTCATTTAAATGAAATTGGGAAAAATTATTTGCAATAAAACCTATAGCAATTAAATCGCTACAAATGCGCTGTGCAGCATCACTAATTTTTGTAAAAGTTAAAACAAAATTTTGTCACAAGAATGTTTTAGTAGGACCGATTCAGTTAATCTTCATGGTTTGTTAATCTAAGTCTACCCTACTCATCATTTTGTTGATATTAGCTAAATAAAAAAGTGATTTGAATTGTATTAATAAATAAGATTGTTCTGAAGAGAGACATTGTTTGCCTATACCATGCAACTTATAATCTTTTGTTACTTATAAGTTTATTTGAACCTAGAAGATTGTCACACAACCTAGATGATTGAGTTCTAAAACAGTAGTAAGCTGGTGTGATTCAATGAACGTTACAACACAATTAATTGAGATATTTCTAACGTTGTGAATATTGTTTTTAACCATCCAAGTGTTTGCCATTAGTACAAAGAATTTCCTTATTTTCATGCGACAAATGAGATATATTACTTCGAGTAACTAGAACCACAAAAGTTGATTATACTTACTGAATATAAAACTTACGCAAAGAACACAGCAAATAAAATGCAACGAGAATTCGCTCATGTAAGTCTAATCTTTCAAGTAATTCCTGATAAACGTTTGTAAATTACCTCAAGCCGCAAATGTTATTGTAATGTTGAGTATTCATTCATCTTTCATAAGTGGAATCTATAACATGGAAAGACGCAATTTGTCTCATTATAATATTCAATAAGGTCTATATTTAATTCACTTTGTTTACAATATAATGTAAAAATCAATTCAAAATTATAATTTCAATTTAATAAATGTGTCATAATTAAAAAATCATTCTAACTACCGTTATATACTCCTTGTTTATTTTAGCCACAATTAATTTCTGAGAATGCAAAACACAAAATGTAACATCCACATTTTATACTGCGCTGCAACGAATTTAAATGCCACAATTAAATTGCTTAGCAAAGAATTTACGTGGCTTATTGTAGTAACATGTTGATTAGTAAAATTATTTGGAAACTATAATTTCTATCACAATTTGTTTGTAGGATCCTATAATTTTGCATGTCTCAGTAAAGTGACTTGTGCAAATGGTTTGAAAGAAAAGTTATGGTGTCTGTTTAGGCTAGCGGACGATAATTTTGCCCACTTTTAAAGAGCAGGGAATCGTCAATGACGGTATCGACTTGGAATAGTTTTGTATGACGTGAGTGCTAAATAGGAAATTTTATTTTGTGAGTAGAAAATGTTGCAGAACGAGATCCATAGACCAAATGGAGCAATTTTACGAGCAAAACAGAAAGAACTTTTGCAAGTATGTCACATGCTACTTTTTTGTATATTCTTACTTTTCTGTTAATTAAAGAATACAAATCACTTAATTAGATATAATGTTATATCAAATCATTTCGAGCTGATCAGACGAATGTATATTGCTTTCATTGATGCTTTCAGTTTTGTCCTGGCTTTTGAGCACTATCTCACTTTGAGTACAAGCGCTAAAATTTAACTTTTAGCACGCAGTTCATGAACTGAAAGAAACCGCTTTTACTAGTGGTTGTCTAAAAAGTTTATTATTCTGTCACACCTGAAAATGACTCAGAAGAAGCATTTCAGTGCAGTTCAATGTTAAGGATTGCACGAATGATCTAGTTTGTTGCACTAAATACAATTTGGAAAATATTGTTACAAATGACATAAAAGTAAGTACAGGTGAAAAGAATATGAGAATATTATAATAATTTATTAGATATAGTAATTAAATGTGATTCCCTGCTCGTCGAAATAAAAAAAATACAATTACAGAATATCAAATGTGCCGCGCCTTTCACATTTATCACACTTTCAATTGAACTTACAATACACCAACTTCCAAATGAAATAATATTCCTTTAGTTATACCTTTTGAAGCATTGTTCTGAAATTCCGGCGGAAATTTTGTTAATGTTCTTCAGTTATTCGAATGACAAAATAAAATGTCGATGTTCTTTATTTCATAATTGAAGTTCATATTTGTGTATTACATAAAGTAAGTTGATATTGTGGTCGAGACAAAATAAGAAAAAGTTTGTGTAGAACACAGTTTCTAAATTTGTTTTCTTTCAATATAATTAATTCAAAGATTATTGTTAACATACAACTATTTAATATAGTAGGCAGAAACACATCCCAAGGACATGTTAGTCGATGTTCGTAAAATGAATGTGAATCGTTTTAGCATGTTACACGCCGAACACGTTTCCCATAGAGGATTTACAAGAAGTGAGTAGCTCACTTAACTGAATCGTGATTACGCTCTTTCAGTGCACTGAAATCATAATTACCTCTCAATGCTGCCTCCCAAGTTTATGAGACTGGAGCCTCGACTAACGCCGTGCATATCTAAGTAGCAATTATATGCGACAATCGTCATGTACACCCATGCCTCTGTAAGAAAAAAATCAATTCAAGTTAGCGAGATTTGATTCAGTTAGTGATTATTTTGACAAGAAATAATCTCATTTTTACTCAATAGATGTCAATACTTTTATTTTAAAGCGGAGGAATGCCGGAATTAAAATACCACAAGCGTTATCAGTTTACCAAATTAGATTTCATGGCTGTAGCGCACTATATAATATGTGTTGTTTTTAATATATGTATGTATTCCTGTTATTGTATAATTACTAAGATTATATATTTAATTACCAAAATATTATGAAATGTGGAAGTCCATAAACTAACTTTTGAGATACGGTAGTGTTCCTTTATTATATACCTTATTTTATTCACATTTTTGATATTATCAAACATATTTATTTTATGTAATGTTACATGATTTATTCTTCTAATTACATACAAACATCCGTTATTATACTTATACAAAATGTAAGTCAGTTATTTTTTCTCCGAGTCTACAAATGTATTGTCGAGTCCTTGATCTGTTTACTATATTTCATATAAATTGGAGTTAACTATGTTGACGCGTGCCAAAACTTTCTAGTCTGTAAATAATTGTTTTAAAAGTAAGCATTGCTTCGTAGTAAAACCCAACCTCCAAATCTCAGCTCCTGAACATGTCTTACAGCATTAAACACCTGCGAGAGTAGCTTTTCTAATATTGTTAACCTTTGAAATGAATTTGCATGTAATATTAAGTAGTCCCTTTATTTTCGCGTGAAAAATTACTTCGTCTTTTTGTTTCAATTTAAAGTTACATTGCCAATTCAATTAGTTTTTGTCCTCTTCTAACCACCTTTTAAGTGTAGAGGGGATCCAAAGAACTGAATTCTCTCGGTCTCCGTCTATCCTCCAGCTGCTCTCTTTAATTTCTCCACATATCTCCTATCCATCTCCTTCCACCTGGCTCTCGCCTGTCCCATGTCATTGAAGTACCTACGTACTACGCATCAAAAAACTCGTGTCTCTTCAGAAAATCGACAAACGGGGTTTAAAGAACTAGGCAAGCGTGATTATAATGTAAATCGTTGTCTTTATAAGCGATTATAATACGAACGTACGTCATAATCTACGAGCTCCAATTTCGTCTTAAATGTTGAATGCTGAACTTGGGAATACAAATAATTACCTGTCCGGCAGAATCATATTTTTAGGGTTTTGTGGAGATGGTTTTTTATGAGTTGTTAAAATATTGCAAATATCCTAGGCAAATTATGTAGTTTAGTGAAAATTTATATGCACAGAATTATCCTAAAAATGTTTAAAAAATACGTTCCTGAAATAATGTAATAAGAGGCGAACATGCCTTGTGAGCTTACACACAAAAATGGTTGCAGTAGCAGGTGATGTATGGTTTTTTCACTGTTTTTTAGCTAATATACATGTTATTAAACAAAAGTGAACCTAAAATACGGAAAAATAGGATATTCAGAGTTAAATTAATATGGACCTCTTTATAACCAAAATTTGAATAATAATAGAAAATAGAAAATATGAATAATTGTTTGCAATATCCTAAATCCACATTTAAGAGAGATCCTTAAATTCGGACCCATGGGTTTGAGACGACTAGCATTTAAAAAGTTTATTTTTAATCACACATCCTTTCCCTTTGTATCGTACTCAAAGGGTATCTGAAGAAAAAAACATTTTCTGGAAAACATCCATCACAACAGGTCAAAATTAACTGTGCTACGAAATTATTTTGAACACATTGCACTTCGTCCTCTGATGAAATTGATCATCTCTACGGCACTTTCGATGAATGTGGAGAAGACATAAAAAGTCGGATGCACTCAAAGAAAAATATTATTTTAGAAAATAGATATATAAAAAGAATTTATACTCCAAAAATTGTATAAAAAATAATGCCTCTAGTAAATTTGAACGAGGAACACAGGAGAGAAGAAAAACAAAACAACGAGATTATGAGCTTGAAGTGATTAAATGATTTAAGAAATAAATATTTACTATTTCTAACAATACCGTTCTGATCCGTGGGCAGCTTTACCAAATTATGCTTGCTGTGCTCTCTATCGACGGTGGACTACTTTCGCGAATTTCGGCCTTCATGTCTAAGTAGCAGTTACCAACGATGATTATCAAGTACGCCCATCCTTCTGAAATGAAATACGTCATAATAGTGAAATTAAGACCTAAACCGGGTAATTTTTTCTCAAATAAATTTATATAATGCTTTAATATTTTTATTTGCCCCAACGTGGGCTATTACTTAAACCATCTGTGATTTTTACCTCTAAACGTGTTCCTGTTTTTATATTGCAAACGTTTTCTACTTTTTTTGAATACCAACACGGACATGTCATAAAGATTTTTCATAGTGGGTCGTTGATCCGTTCGTCTTATACGGATTCTCGAATTATTTAGTAATTTTACTAATGTAAAATCAATGGGGTATGCTAATCATTTAATAACAAACACATTTTCTTGATAATACGAAAAGAAATTTTGCCATTATTTAATTGAAAATACATTCAAGTATGGCACACTTTGAATCTAACATCCAAACCATATACATTCCCACAAATACTAACAACATGGAAATTATAAAATCAGACACACAGTTGCTAAGTAAATAAATATTCTCTTTGACTTTTTTTCATCAAAACATATGTTCTTTCTACCTCACCATTGTCATGCGTGACTTGTTTCAAATATACTAAATATTTTTCACCGATTTCTGAAATATTTATTACAATATTTACAATTAATCATATTACTTGGCCTTCATACACAAATTACGCAATACATTTATTTTCCTCTCGCCGAACAGTTTCCGCATTTTGGAGTTGTAAATACACTGTGCATCAGTTCTCTGCACATTCTTATATTTCCCAATAAATTAAGAAAATCAATTTATCTGCTCTTCAATAATTTAATTAATACTGTGATTACATAGTTCGCAATGCACAAAACACTACCACAACATTTTAAACTCCAAGTGGTGGTGTTAAACAGTATGTACTTTCTCGTCCGTACTTTCACGCAAAATTACGCAAAAAGTACTCAAATTTTCGAAAAATTGTAAGTAACTTTATTTCAAAATCTATCTTTAAGGAACAACTTTCATTAGGGAAAATCTCTTATCTTTGTAATTTTAACTGTAGGAAATTTTACAATTTTCGAAAAATTAGAATTTTCAAGGAAATTGAGACTTGTGCAATTCTCTTAAACGTCCTTTAACTATCCAACAACAAAATATAATCAAAACGATGGAGCCATTTCTTTGAAAAAGTTGAATATGTCCCAGGAGATTTATGTAAAGTACCCCTCAAAATTGAAATATCGATTTCAAATTGAAGGGGCTCTGACACCAGTCAGATTGATTGGGTCATATTAATTCTAGAGAAAATTGGCTGAACGGTTTAGCCGCTAGCGTTGTGCACAATCTGACAGATGGACGGACAGACTGAGACGTTGTACCGCAGTCAGAATTTAAGGCAATCGACCAAGAAATACTAGGTTGCGCGAGCCCTTATTGTTTATTTTTAATTGTTGTAATTCTCGTAATGTTTAATAATATATGGAACGCTCACAAAAATATTAAAAATACTAAGTTTCAGGATTTTCTATTTGTTCAGTAGTGTAATATCAGCGATCAAATCGCCTAAACTAGCCCGACTAGGGACCAGCCAGATGTAATACCAGCGGGGAGGGCGCCAGGTTCAGCTCCTGAAATATGACTGGATGGAAGAGTTGGGAGGTCATGAATCAGCACAGAGTCATTTGTGAAAAATAACAATTTATTCCTGGCACCAAAAGCTGCCAGGGAACTTACATGTCGCAAAGGGCGACGCAATTTTTCTATTAAATCTACTTTGTGGACCGATTGTCCTAATTACTAGTTGCTAATTCTTTTACAGTTAACACATCATGCATACTTTTTGATGAAGCGTGCTATTCATCACTTGAAGTTTGCAGGGCCTGAGCGCGGCCACTTATAATTTCTCGTCGTTACGATCGTTCGGCGAGACGGGTTCGTCTCATAGTTCTTTCACCAGTGGTTGTGCTGTCTCCGCGGGCGGGCCGGGGCGGCAGCCTCGGAACCGAGGCGGCGGCTGTCCCAGGTGCGGGCCGGGGTGGCAGCCTCGGGGCGGAGGCGGCGGCTGTCCCAGGTCGCTGACCTTCAGCGGCGCGTCTCCCTCTCTGCAGGTCGCCGGATCGAACAGGCTCAGCGAGTTGAATGGCCACGGGCGTTGACGTAACGCGGTGGGCAGTCACTGGGCCCGACACGTGAGGCGGCAAAGGCTGCTGGGCCGATGCGGAAACAGCGCGGGATCAAGTAGTCTCCCGCCCGAATTTCTCCGCGACAAGTCCACAGTCTTGTCCTAATTATTCCGATTCTGGGAAAGTCTTTCCCAAACTCGCGTCCCGATCGTAAGTAACTGCGTAATTGAGCGAATTTGCAACCAAGAAGTATCTTGGAAGTTTGGCCGAAAAAATCTGACAAGTCTGTCGCCAAAAAAAATCTGAGAAGTCCTCTGAGAAGTCGTCCCCCCCTTAGAAGTAGTCTCGATTTCTACTGTGCATCACGTTTTATGAGAAACTCTCTTTCCCCTTCCCCAAAATGTTTCTAGCTCTGGGTTATCCCTTCCCCCCATGGCGAAGCTTCCCATTGGCTGAGGGTGGCTGCGTCGCAGAATTTTGATTAACCAATCATGTGGCAATTTTCCCGTATTTTTCCGTCGATGTTCTCAGTCTAACACTGGCTTCTCTCTCTCGCTCGCTCCCCTTTGTCAGTTGTTCCAGAAGCTGCTCGCAGCTGTCTGGACACGTGCGCGTGTAAAAGTGCATTTCACGGATCATCTCGTCCGGCATGGGCTAATCGACAGCCTACTGTATTTAATTGTAAGCAGCCCTTTCGGGGATTCTGGTGTCTAGCCCAGGCGCGTGCCACTTTCGGCAGGCATTGTTTGGAAGGGGATCGGTTGAGGCCGAGAAAGGTTTTCGCTTACGACGCGTCGTAAATGTGTCTTCCTCGCCTAATTGACACCCGGCCCAACTCCATCGGGGCTTGGCATTCCCTGGTCGCGCGGCTGAAGAAAGGACGCGGGGGTGCTCTTTGTCCGATACGGTTTTGGCGAGGGGCCAGCAAGTATTTTTATGAGGGGGCAATAAAACGGGGTTGCCTCTGAGAAGGGGGCTGAGTGCGTTCGGGGCGGGCCCGATGCGGAACTAAAGAAACCTTCGCTGCGAGGGCGGCGCCTCTTGACCCACTTCTGTGCCGCGGCGCGAGCTGTTTCCAGCTGTAGGAATTATTGGTTATTGGCGATGCCATAATAAAATTATATTTAATTAATCGGTGACGCCACAGTAGATACAAGAAAAAAGCAGTAAATATGCTGACATATTAATGTTATATATATATATATATATATATATATATATATATAAAGTAGTTTCCAAACTGTGAAATGATGATTCCATGTGAACTCTTCTTTATTCAAATGGTAATAAAATTATGATAATTACCGCGCTTCATACATTAAATATTTACTTTAATTATAAGCATCTTGTATTACGGAAATTGTTTTCATTATTAAGATTATGTTAAAAATAATGCTATTCTTATATGCAGTCGTAATTTCAGATCAAGAACTCGTTAAAAATAATAAATTGTGAATTATATATTATTACACATTTGGAGATAAATTCTTATGCCTTGGGTCTACATAGTTCGTTAGAATATTCTTTTCGTGTAAAAACTCATAACTGTTTAACATTTTTCGGTTTCCTTTACTATTGCATAAAGTAAATAGCACCGAATTCTATGTCTATTTGAGTCTTTCTTAAAATATAATCTTTGCTCTTGTATCATTGTTAATTATTATCGATCACACAGTTCACATCAGTCCTCCATTTGTTCCTTTCAACTCACAATTAAAGAGTAATGTAGAGTAAAGGGTAATAAAAACCTTCTGAATCAATTATTGCTTAATATAACGATGAATAAAATAATGGAAATAGTAAAGAGAAAGAGTAAAAAAGAAAATCCTGGTTATAAAAAGGGAAAAGAAAATTATTGTAGTCTGTGCAGACATCTTGGCAGACGATGTCGTGCTAATAGCGAATGATCGAGATATTTTGGCTAATATTATCATCTCAGTTTTTAGACGAAAAATTCTAGCATGTTATTCACGCAAACAAAAGTATCAAAAAATTAGCACAACCAGTGAGTTGTATGCTATAAGCAAAATAAAAAGCCAATGGAGGTACTTTTGATTACAAGCCGAAATTCTAATTACTTGCAAGCCATGAGATGTAGATGTATCTTGCAAGAGAAAGCAACAAAGTAGACACAATTAACACATTGTGTTTGCTATAAGAATTGCATTTAAATTAGCACCTGCACAAGTTGTGATAGAACCAGAATTGAAATTTAGTGCTTCAGAAATGAAAGCACACTCGGATACAGAATCGCTTGAGTATATCCAAAATAAACCAAACTTAACATCGCGTAATAATTTCGATTCGAGAAAATTGGAATAGACTATTGGAAGTTGTATATTGTGCTTGAAATTGGACGCAGAGTGATGAGGCAAATAATAATGGAGGTAATACGTCATGAGAGCAAATCGTTCCAATATTGACCTGCCTAGATTTCCATTTGATACCTTACTTTTATACAATTTTCAGAAGACCAAGAGAAAAAATGGATTATTTATTAAATAATGTTTACCATATTCACAAATTAAAGTTTTGAAATGTGATATTAAGTTGACATGATCTAAAATACGATTCAGCGCTGAGTTATTAATTTGAAAGAAAATGTTTTATAATATAGAAAAAATATTCTTCTTGGTAAAATATCTAGTGATCTGAGGTTTGCAATATCGCTATGGAGCATGTTCGCTCCAAGTTATTTAGTCAATCTAGGCTAGCTTAGGTATACCAGCACTCTCTTGATATCGGTGCCTAGAAACGATTTTTCACGTTTAGTAATTTATTCGGAAAAATATGACTTTAAATATATTACGGAAGTGCACCACTGTCCAATATGCAAATTTTAATCGAAATATTTGAAGGGTTTCTTGAAAACAATACCCTTTAAGAATTTATGAAAACGCATTTCAATCGATTGGGGAAAATCAATTTTGGAGAAAACCAACAGAAAGGTTGGAAAATTTGGTGACGTTTTTAAGAAAGTGTCATTTAAGCAGTTCTGAAAATGCGAAATTTGAAGCCCATGATCATTTGCTTATGGCTGAAACCGCCCGTCCCGTTTAATTTTGTAGGTAGTTTAGGTGCGATTCGAAAATTTGTGTAATGGCACAGCGTATTCGAGTTCTCGGATTTTCTCGGAGTTTATTTTACTGCCTTTTGGGAATGTGAAGTAACTTAATCTCAGGGTATTAAGATCTTTTTCCTTTCGAAGCGTTTTTTTTCTGCCCATCCGCTAAAGCCTTCGCAGTCACAACCATGCTTGTAACGACGATAACGAACTTTCTATTTTTTCCCGCCACCACATAAAAAGCATTAATAAAATATCTTAGAATGCACGTACACAAATGGACAGCGCAAATCGGAGAGTGCAATTCGGCTATTCATTTGTGTTCGGACAGAATCTCGGGCGGCCACATGGCAACTCGTTCAGAAAATGTGCCGACTAGGGTTGCCAACCATCCTCCATTTGAGAAGACAGTCCTCCATTGGCGTCAATTGTCCTCTTGTCCCCTTTGTATTGTAAATGACCTCATTTTAATGTATTTTTAAACATTTTTTGTCGTTTATTTTATCACATATCTGCTACATTGTATCGTTTATTGTTGAACTTGAATAGAAAATATGAATATCCTTCTTCTGAACTATGGCACGCACATGCATGATACTGTCTCTGTCTAGCAACTACAATACAAAAGAGAAGCTCAGTCCATCTGTGTGCATTTGTGAACGAATATTTTACTTGAATCTCAAATTGAGACTAGAAAGAAATAGAGCTGATGTTAGTCTAAATTAAATATTTATAAATAGGAAATGTGTTGATGCGTTTTGGGGGCGGGGGTGTCGAGTGTCCTTTTACATGAATATTATTGACAACCCTAGTGCAGATCTAGTAACATGACTTGTACATTTCATACTTCTAGTTTGAGATCTGGAAGTATGAATCCGTTTTTGAATGGAAATCTGTGCAAAAATTGTTCCTTGTAAAAAGGCCTTCGAAATGCACGTTAGAGACGATGATTTATATCGCCACGGGTGTGCGGAGGTAAATGTCCAATTATTATTCCGTTTGTCAAGTAAAAATAATTTATGACCTAGTACTTACGAATCGAATTGAATCGTGTCAATCCGAATCTGCATTGAGATGTGAAATGCACTGGAAAGATTTCCACTATGTAAGTCTGTATGTAAGTATTTCACGTATTTGTTTCGGGTGTTTTCAACAGAATCGTCTAAAGCGCAATTCCTAAAAGTGCATTTTAGATCGGGTCTGTTTTTACCAATGTGTTCACCTTTTTTAACCAAAAAGTACACACGCTTTGAAATACTGAGGAAGATACGGTGTATGCTCACTCGTTCAAAGTGGCAATTAACAGCATAATGAAGGCAAATTTTTCTGCAGTTTTTACATTTTTGTGTACATTTTTCAACCATTGACACTGATGAAATTTCAAAACAATGAATGAAAGTAGGACTTAAATAATAACTATCAGAGATCCCTGCTCTTTTGGAGAGAAAAATTAAAGAAATTTTCTCGTTCTTGTATTCAAACGAATGAACTCGGAATACGCATACAACAATCTTTTGGTCACCGCTAATATTACTGCATGAGAGAGTCGAGTTTATTACGTGAACAAAAAAGACAGAACATATTTACCCCAAACATTTAATATTGCGGGCAACTTCCACAATGATCGTTTCATGGATTTGTTACAAATTCACTGAATTGTAACACATAAAATGCAAATATTAAAATGCGAGATGTTCTAACAGTATAACATGACCTTTTTCATTATTCAAATAATTTATTCAAAAGGCGCTTTTGTCATGTAATTTTTGTTGTTCTATTTGAACAATATATTCAAAGCAAACATTTAGAGCAATTTTTGTGAAAATCGTAATTATTTATTCTGGGAAACTGCTCATGGTTTGATAATTTGACTCTTGACTCTAAGTAATGGAAAAATAGTTTCAAAAACTGTATATGAAAGGTGCTCATATAAGGGAATATACAATAAGAAATAAATCTATGTGTGTAGGACATACTCCAGAAAAATAAACTATCGCTATTCTTCAAATTTAATGATCGTAATTAATTAACAAACTTTGATTATCGGAGTATACCGCACATACATAAAGCAGAATATTATGGATGAGTCATTTCGGGTAGGATAAATGTAGCTACCGTCCTCTTCTCAGTTCTAAG
The DNA here is from genome assembly GCA_038098605.1 of Gryllus longicercus. Lineage (NCBI taxonomy): Eukaryota > Metazoa > Arthropoda > Insecta > Orthoptera > Gryllidae > Gryllus > Gryllus longicercus. The sequence continues at coordinate 2,376,022 of JAZDUA010000162.1, forward strand.
AACAAATGTTTTTTGCGTTATTTGCCAGAACGCTATTGGTTCTGACGTATCATTTTGTTGATGACTTCTTTTATCACGGCCCGATGTTGTGATTACAGTGAGTAGAAACTCTGAGGATGTACTGTATATTTTCAAAGAAATAATAATTTTGTAAACCAATGAAGAATAATGGAACTATGTGAATTAGCAGGTGTAGTTGTGCAAACCGCCCTGTGATCCCGCCACTTTTGTGGGCTGTCAGATCCTGAGACTGTCGGCCGGCCGTCGGAACTACAGTGCACTCGCTCGTCGCAAAAGATGCTAATGACTACTCTACATCGTCGCCGTGTCTACGACAGCGCTTCAAGTGATAAAGCTGCAATGGCATGCAAGCTGTGTGGAAATTGAAAATTTTCAAAAACTAAAATCTATTTTAATGAACCTATAAATGTTCATGTCATTATTATTTCTTACTAATATTGTATGGAACGAGCTGATACATCTTTTTCACCAGAAGTTACTCACCCTGAATAACATCAGTTTGCTTTATTTGGGCAAAGAATTCAAGAATAAACTGGAGTAATTTTTGAGAAAATCTTGTACATGCTTTACTGGAAAGTTGTCACAATTGAACTCAAAATTAGAAGAGAACTGCTCACATTGTAAAAATTGTAACAATTTAACAATGTTCTCAACATATAAAGGTCTAAGATCAGATTTTACGAAATTTTCTAGTTTCAAAAATGTGAAATTGAGGGCCTAAAAAAGTTCAAACTTATGCAATTGTAGAAATGCCAGAGGTTTTATAAGAAATGAAATTTCATGACTCACTTTAACTACTTATTACTTTCTTACGTACACTGTCCTCTATTCCAGCAAACTATGCTTAGGGAAAATAGATATGTTAGAGAATATATTACGGGTTTCATACGCGTTACCTCCAAAATTAGATAGTCCGATCAAATTTTCTGCAAATTGGTTTCGATCACATCGTCACATTTATCAACTCTGATTAGTGTTCTGTGTGCGGATTTGGCACTTCAGACTTACATTTTTGAAGAGAAAAGAAAAACACGGTACCAGGGTGCTTCAGTACTTGTACTTCCGTCGAAATCTCAACATCGATTTTTTGACGAAATACAAAGATTCCTCTGTACTACACGCACGAGAAAGTTGATTTATTACAATTGTTATGCAATATTATGAAACGTATTGTTTTTATTATTGTGACATGCTACGTATCTCTCATTACAAGTATCCAACTAAGAATGTTTATTATTTTAAATCTTTCAAGTAAAAATTAGTTTTAAACCCCTTGGAATTTCAAATTTTCCTATGAGTGTTTTTGTTAAGTGTGTACCAAATGACTTATTTTGAATTCTATAAGTTTCATAGATAAAATATTACTTACAGCGAAATTCATATGGTGATTAACACTTGAACGAAAGCAAACTCACCCATGATGATGCACGCATTCGCTATCCTAGCGTAAACCGTATCAGCGCTTTTGGCTGAAGTGACAGTTTGAACGACATCAAAAACGGTTCCGCACATGCCTATTATGATGATGACAAGCCAGAGAATTAACAATCCAGGCTTCACCTACAAGAGAAAATATTCTCATGCACACAGAAGAAAGTGCTATGTACGTAAACATAAAAGCAGACCTCCTTACCAGTATAACTCCAAGAATGAGACATAGATATGCAATCAGATCTGCACAGGTCCATGCAAATAGAATAATTGGTTCGACTAAAATAGAAGCAAATCAATGATAAAAAGTATCAATTACGTAAATATGTTACTTCACACCATAATATTTACCCTATCGTTAACAGTAACTGAAAACTTTTTTACCCGTTGGAAATATCTCAATCCCACTTAAAATTAAAATAATTTTGCAAGAATAACCAACCATATATGCATTTAAATCGAATAATATTGAAATTGATAAGTATCTAAATATTATCAAAAACCTTCATTGCCCCGTTTTATTTGTAGTATTTTGGACTTCCGTGATCCGACATATCCAAATATAATTCTGGATTATAAAAAAGAAACATTAAAGGTGTTCAAATGGTCGCTTTGCATTCCCCAGATATTTGAGAACCTACGTGGACATCATATGCAATTAATTTGACCATTATCAATTTTTTAAATATACAAATGATATTTGCGTAATAATTGTATTCTTGTATCCTAGCTCCATCAGGTCATGATAGCACAATTAATAGGGCTGCAATGTTTGCTGTCTGCTGCAACTAAGTTTTTAACAAAAGTTATTCAAAAAACAAAACCAGTACGAAGAGAAGCCAATAGAAACATTATTAGATTATTATTTCGTTTTTCTTTTGAAATTTCGTATTTTGTTAATAAATAATTATATTTTTATTGTAAAAATTTTGAAGACTTTTCATGGATTATTTACAGGTTAAGGAATTTACTCACTTCCTACACCACCAATAAAAATAGCTTTGTGAAATAACGGATCTGAAACCTGCATCCCCAGTGCCACGAGTGAGAAAATCTGAAATTGAAATGTTTGGTATCACAAAAAATTCCTTTGTAAACACTACAATGCTAGTCCTACAGTATAGGCTGATTTACATCACATGGGTGAAAAATACGCGTCAGTGAAAAAATCTCTAAAAATTCAATATTATTTAAAAACTATTTTTATTACGCGATAAGCTTATTTTCCATTTAAATTTTATCTTCTTGCACTTTAAAAAGTTTTGAAATTTTTGCAATCATGTGTAGTGTGCTCTGCATAAATTTGCTTTTCATGTGATGGGCACATTCTCTAACATTTTCTGTTTTCCTTTGAATATAATGTATCATCGTTAAATTTTCATTTACTTCATATCTACAATTTTTTCTTCATTTCAATACATTTTTGCCATATCTTTGATAGGTCTCTGAATATTCATAATTTGTTACTTCTCCTCTACCTGTAGGGTGGATTTCGTTCAAAATATGTCAATTTACAAATAAGCTCCTTTTGTCGTTTTGTACAGCATGATACTTTTTATTTTATGCCAAAAACTATGAACGTATTTAATGCTCTAACATCCATAATGTTATTTCATAGAACCATACAAACCAGCATTTTGTTTTTCTATTTCATGTGTAATTGCAAACTTTTTGGTCCATCACAGTCCTCGTTTGGTTTTATTAGAGAGGTGAATAATTCCTACAGCATCATCATTCTTTCAGATTCACCTGTCTTCAACGTAAAAACTCGTGTGTGTGAAAGTAGGGGGACAACTCAGACTGCGAGACCAAAGCATGATGAATGAATATGCGTGTTTCTTTGGCTTAATTTCTAAAGGAATGCTTCATTTATTCTATTTTTTCATGGTCCCCAATGCAGTTATTCCCAGGATTAGTAACGTTTCAAAAAGATCAAAATCACTGAAAACGTTATCCATGGTAAAATTTCTACTAGACAATACGCAGTTGTAACCTACAAAACCATGTAATAAGGAGCGAAAATTTTACGTTCATCACATCCTGGCTTCTTCTCAAATATAATGAATCATCTACAAATATCCTGAATTTGTTTCCCCACATTCAAAAATTTTTCATGTAAAAATGGATTCTTTTTTATGTTTTATAAAATATTTTCTTTGGAAACTGGCAAATTGTTTATTTGTATTAAAGTGGTATTATTTCTGGAACATTAAATCATTCTTAAATAACTTCAGAAACTCTCCAATGTTAGAAAAACTTGCAATTTACTTGAATGGAGATAAACAACACAATTCTATTTAGAAATTTCCTATTCCCAACTTTTAAAACAACACAAACGAGGGTTAGGATAAACTATGATAACAGTCGAACAATAAATGTTAAAGACAAATTATGAAACGTGTATCCTGTGACGGGTACAAACTTTTGTAAAAGATGCGAATACTACAAAAAATATATTTATTGTTATACCGAAGATGCAAACTCCATACGCTATCTTTTGTAGTAATTTATAGTAGAGAAACAATTGGAAAATACCAGAAGTGAAAACAAACATTTCTACCATATAAACCCTGAAAAATGTTCATAAGTTGGCAACGAGTAGAAAACACCCATGTTATGCATCTTAGGGTAAAGAAAAAAACATATTACGATTGACTTACAAACATTCCAATCCCAATAAAAAGAGTTCCAGTTCTTATGGATAAGAGACCAAAGAATGAATCTTGAAGTCGACACATGATTATCAACTTAAATTTACGTCCCAAAACCTTTCATAAACTCCGCCATTTTTGGAGATAGTTTTGTGTGGCGTAGTCAGTTTCTAATTTCATAAGGGGGATTCCATGACGACGAATAAACATTTAAAATCGTCAATGCGGAATATTGAGTAAATAAGAACTTAGATAAGATTTCACAGATTTAATGAATTAAAAATATATTCTGAGGTAAAGGATTGCTAGACAAATTGGTGATGAGAAATTGATCACATTTACATAAAAGCTACATTCCATAATAAAAAGAAATTGTACCACTAGCATTAGGTAATTTTATATTTCTTCTCATGAAGGAAATTGAGCACAACTCCTCAATGTTTGGTTCATACAGAAAACTGCAAATATAAGCATCATTTTATTCACTATGGTGAATTTCCATCAGGAAAAAAGAATAAAAATCCACCAAAAAATTGAAAACTAGTTACAAAATAAAACCAAAAAAGCTTTTGTAAAACATTATTTATTTTAAAGACTTTTTAATTTAAATAAAAGAAAACTTTTAATCACCTTTATTAAATGTTTAATGACATCAGTATACGTCAGTTCATTTACGATTTATTTCCTTTTAAAAACATTACATTTTGGTGAATTTATGAGAAACAATTTGTTTGAAAAAATAGTAATCAAAGATTTTTATGTTGTAACAATGTCTAAGTGTATAATGCTTCAGAAGCCTGAAATGTTAGTAATGGCGAATTCATAGAGACACTATTGCCAGTTTCGTCAGTCTCTAAGAACACATTTATATGTTTCTATACTTCACTGGAATTCGCTAAATTTTTTGATGCAGCTTGATTAGTTTTGAGTCAATAGCGTCTTTAAATAATACAAAAATTAATATGTCATTAACATACTATGTAATATATAAAATTCTAATTCACGTGTATTTATGACGTGTATTAGAAAGAAATTCCTGAATTTACAGAAGAGTATGTAGTCGGCTGAGTTCGCAGAAGGCAACACGTGCTGTCATTGTGGAAGTTCCACGATTCAAGCACCAACGTTGGATCATTTTTGGGTACCAACTAAATAGCTGCGCCGAATTAAGCTAATGCACACTGGGAACAAAACCCACAAAGCAGGTCATACAAGTGTGAGAATCTTACTGCCGTTGTAAGAACCTTTCTACACCGGTGCGTTTGATATTCCTGATTTCCAAGTGGCAATTTCAAACAACAAAATGGTGTATCCAATATGGGAGACTGAACATTTAAAAACTTGGTTTAAATAAAACATAACGTGGAAAATGTTCATTTGGTTAACCCCTCTTTAATCGCATCACGGAAGTTCCCTCCGTGTCTCTTTTTGTTGCAAAACTGAGATTTGTCGCACTGTTCTCTGTACTTTTCTTCGCTCATATTTCATATCGATTGAGAGTTGTGCAGCAGTGAGTATTAAATCCTCGACCGGTGACAACGTATTTCGTACCCTTGTGCGCTGACCTGAAGGTTACCTCCGTGATGCGACCTTTTCCGAGTTTTAGATTTTTCATCCTGAAGAATTTATTGTTTCTTCTGGTATTTTTATCATACAATATGGCCGGTAAAGAGAAACAAATAAAAAAACAGTTTTGAATGAGCTAGATGACAGTATTAGCTTTGAAATTGATAATGAATCCAGAAGAAGATTATCTGCAAGACAGTGATCTTAATTGGTCTTCGGAAGAATTAGGCGAATAAGCTTCGATACCCGGTTCTCATCTGCAAATAATTCCTGCGTTTAGAAACAAAGAAACATGCAAATATGTCTATGAATAAAAATATAAATATGGTAATGACGTGCAAGGTAAGATAGACTGTAAAAAACAATGTTTTCAACCGAACTTCCAAAAGGAATTGCTGAACGTGAATTTGATGCAACTTATTTCGACAATTATTTTCTTCGTTGGCCTTGGTCATATACGGGAAAAGACAAAACAAAACTTTGTGATGTATGATTAAACCGCCTCAAAATGTTCGTACGACTCAATAATGTTTTGCATTTACTAGGGGTGAAAGGTCAAGCACACAATATGAAAACCGTAGCTGGTGCATGGAATTTCTTCTTTCCGGAATAACTACTAGAGAAGATGGTTACTCTTATAAATTAGTGGATACACTAAGACTGATCTAACTGGAATCGTAAAAGGGACGCGGGACTAATCCGGTTGAAATAAAAACCGTACTTGTGCTGCACCCAAACTTCCATGAATTACAATAGTCAACTGATAGACATCCGTGAGCCATTGCATATCCCAAAATCACAAGCTGGGAATAATCTTCCAAGGGCTGGAAGACGGTCTTCTCGTGAGTGAAAAAAAAATCGTCAAATCACAATCAGATGTTACAAGTGCAGACGTTTTATTACGTTCAATGTTTATTAAATATCCCTCATGCACTAACAATATTGTTATGATTATAATTTATTTTTATTGTAAACTGAAGAATTTATCATTGTGCATTGAAATTGTGTAAATTAAAAATTTTTTGATTGATTAAATGTTTTGTTTGCGTCCAATTTCTGAACCTGGAAGTTTTCTCCGTGACGCGATCATTTACGGTAAATAGATTCACTCGATTAAAGAAGGGTTACGGACTTAACAAATTATTGAACGTACTTTTGAACGAAAATTAAATAACAGATTTTTATTTAAAGGAGAAATATAAGTAGATAAAATATAAGGATATCCTTTACATATAAATCTTCTATAACATGGTTAGTTAGCTCTTTAGATTGACTTCATGAAATATTAGGTGGAATTTTCTAGTGACAAGGACCTTAACTTTCTCTGTCGTATGTTTTGGAAGCACGAAATTAAAGGATATGAGGACAATACCATCCACCGCACCATCTGTTGGCGCAGAGTGAAATGATCCGAAAGTGATATCCACTTACCAGAATTATCCACTTAAGGGAATAAAAACTTGCACGGATTGCAGTTTGGCTCTTTTTCGACGCTTTTTTAAAATAATTCATTAAATGTTGCTGGCTTCAATATACATAAATTTGTATATATTTAAAGTTAATAATTTTATAAATATTAAATTTTCTACATACCCTCATCAAATGAATTATTATGAAAAATCAAACCAAATTTCTAGAGACTACCTGATTTTCAAGGAGCCAATTTTCATTGCATTTCTTATTCACACGAGTGTTTCTTTTAAAGTGATGCAGAAGAAGGGAAATAACTACCCCTTTCAACTGTGGAATGTGAAAATTTGAACATTCGTTTAACGAACTATACACTAAGTCACAATTCCCTCCATTATATTTTCAATTTAGGGTCTTGGCTCCAGTGTGCGTTGTCTGGAGGAGAATTTTAGCGGTCGGCTGCTCAGGTCGGATGATTTCCGTGGTTTCTTCTGTCATTACCAGACGAATGTTCAATCACTGTCATAGCAAATGGGCCTCCGAACACGCATGCTTTTTCTTTCCTCTGCCCTGAAGCCTCCTCTCCCCTTAAACACACACACACACACACACACACACTCACACTATGAATTGTATGCGCTATACTGCCTCACAGGTCTAAGAACAATTGGGCGCTTCCAGCTTTCCTCAGCTTAGGAGGGGCCCCAGTGGCGGTGATACCTGGAGATGAAAACGCACCAAGTAGACGTGTAGGTCAGCGTGAGATTTCACGTTCCAGTGGAGAATTAACGCCGCCAACACTCTGGATATATTGTGTACAGCACGTACGGGACTAATGCCCATAACGCTTGCCGCACCTGGGAACACCAATCAGCCGCGGAATAATGAGAAAGCAGAGCGTTAATTGGATTGTTCCGTGCGTCTACTGCTGTGATCATCACTCTCCCTCGTTTGGTGCACGGGAGACGACAGTGATCATCGATTCTCCGCTGAATGGTGAGATGCGGCGCCGACATACATTTCGGCTGGCGGAATTTTCCCCGGCAGCGGGGCACCGCTTCAGCTGTAGCAATGACACATCCAGAGAAGCTCTAAGCTCCTTACTGCTCTCGCCGCGTACAAAGTGGTAGCGCATTGCATTTAAGCGTGTGTGTGTGTGTGTGTGTGTGTGTGTGTAAGGGGGAGAAGAGAGGAAGAAAGAGGAAGGAGAGATTGTGTGCGGTCCGTGTCCTGTTTGATAGGGTACGGCTGGTGTTGATGGGTGTAACGACGGAAAACTACCGATCAGAGCAGCCGGCCGCTGGAATTCTCCCCCACTCAGCGGCTGAATTCGACCTAGCTGCTCAGAAAGTTTAATATCTTTTTCTTCAAAGAGAAGAGGATAATTCTTTATGCTGATTTGTGCAAAACCGAGAAGCCAAAGGCGCGATTCGGGAAGGCACAAGAGTCAAGCGGCGCCGCGCAGCTGGCGTGGGAGGGCGGCGCGGCGCCCGGCCCCCGAGTGATTTTTAGCTCCGGGTCGGAGAGCTCCGTGCCGAGACGAGGCGAGGCGAGGCACCAAAGAGCTCACACTCGGGCCACGCGAGTACACACGGCGGGCGCGCTGCATATTCATGAGCGAGCGCGCCACGCCGCCGCCGCCGCCGTCGCCGCCGCCGGGCGCGGAGATGGGAATTGATTACACGGCCCCGTCGCCCGCGCGGGCGCCTCCGCACGGTGGGCCGTTGGGCGTTGCGGAGTGGACTCGCTCACGGGCGGGCGTCGACAGGTCGGGGATCGGTGGGTCGCTCTTTGGGTCTGTTGGCAGGTGGGTAAGCACGCTGATAAGTCAGTCGATAAGTTGGTCGGTCGGTTGCTCGGAAAGACGTCCACTTGATAGATGGTTTGTTTGGCCAGACGGTGTTTGAGTCACTTGGTCGGTGATTCTGTCGATCGGTCGGTCTGTCGATCGGTCGGTATGTCGATCGGTCGGTCTGTCGATCGGTCGGTCTGTCGATCGGTCGGTCTGTCGATCGGTCGGTCTGTCGATCGGTCGGTCTGTCGATCGGTCGGTCTGTCGATCGGTCGGTCTGTCGATCGGTCGGTCTGTCGATCGGTCGGTCTGTCGATCGGTCGGTCTGTCGATCGGTCGGTCTGTCGATCGGTCGGTCTGTCGATCGGTCGGTCTGTCGATCGGTCGGTCTGTCGATCGGTCGGTCTGTCGATCGGTCGGTCTGTCGATCGGTCGGTCTGTCGATCGGTCGGTCTGTCGATTGGTCGGCTGATCTCTCGATCGGTTGGTCAGTTTGTCGATCGTTGGGTCGGTCCGTCGATCAATCGTTCGATCAATCGCTTGCCCGATCAGATTCTCGTGTGATGGATTAGTTATGTCATTATGAGGAGGCAAATTTGAGGGCAAGAGGCTAAGAGGGCAAATTTGTTCTGGAAAAAATAACTGAAGCTTCAGTATTGATGAAAATTCAGTATTGGAGCATTCTGGCTAAAAGGGCAAATTTAACATTTACTCATTCTTTAAAAATTTGTTGGAAAATACTCCAATAACGCTCATGTTCAATGATACATGAAGTAGAGTTCTTGTATCAATCAAAAATACGTTTCTCATTTTTTTTTAAATTAAATGTAGTTCGCTGTGCCAAATATATTATATTTCGTTTTTCAGCAATTCAGTATTTGTTTAGTTCGCACATAACCGCCTGAAATGCCTACATTGTTGGAGCTCTCACTACGACCATGCAGTTTAGAACGCAGCCAGTCGTGACGAGGGACGGAGTAATCAACAGGCGGCGGCTTGGCAGATAGCAGACTGGCGCGCAGCACGCGTGGGCGTGATGGGAGCTGCTCGACGGTCATTCGCAGTCGAGGTCTCCAGATCCACCGGTAGGGCTAACAGGAGAGGAGTCTACCGCCCAAGGTACTTCAGCTCAAGGGAGCTCTGCCGGCAGCCGGAACAAATGTACTAGCTGCCAGGCCGGAGGACAACGACTGATAATCAGATTTCGTTTGTGGTGGTTATACAACTGCGGACTGGTCTATTGTAACGTGAGTAGGTATGTCGGGTAGGATAGTAGAGTTGACTGCTGTGGAAGTGACTAAATAATTGAGTGAGCGTGACGGCCGTCAGAGGAAACGAAAACACTGGCGTGGATTCCTTCTCATCCTACCGGCCGCTTCGCCTCGCTCTACTTAGAATGCAGCTTCGCCAGAGTCACTAGCTCCGGCAGCTGGGAGATGGGGCGTTCTAGCTTAAGTAGAGCAAATCATCTACTTAACATTTTAGTGAGCATCTAATGCCTCCAGCCCTGTGTGTAATTATTCCACATTCCACTTTACACACTCCTTGATTCCCATTCCTTAACACTTCTCTGACTCGTAAGCTCCTTTCTGCCGAGAACTGTCTACCCCTCCTGATGTTTGTGACTAGTAATCGCTTGGCGTCACTTGAAGTTTGTTAAATAAAAGGAATAAAAGAAGGTGGCGACCAGACGGCGCTCATGCTGTGGGATCAAAGGCCCAAGCTTACATCTTCATGCACGCAGGTAGACACATTCATTCCAGGCAACTCTTTAGGTACGGAGAAAACTGGGAAGGAACAGTGAACACTTGGGGTTCTCACCCTAGAGTTTATTTATTTTTTCTTTTAATTCTAAAACATACTCCCATTAACTCTAACTACACTAACAACGTGACTAACACGAGGTGGATTTAGATATATTTATTTTCATGGAACGTGATTCGCTCCATAAGAAAAATGGTGTGAATTATTATTCTCAGCTTCCTTACTTACTTCGGAAGGATGTGCAAAAATATCAATTAAAAATGATTCCCTACTTTTCCTTTTCCGTATACGTACGTAGATATGGAGGTTATTATGGGAGATATATTATATGTGGTATAGGAAAAGTTATGTAATGCTGCGAAAAATCGATTTCGAGATTTCAAGGGAAATACATGTTTGGGGGTCTTCTGATACCGAAAAAGTGTTTTTCAAAGCGTCCGTTTGTCTGTCCGTCCGTCTGTCTGCATGTGAACATCCCCCAGCGACTAAACCATACGTACCGAATTCAAGAAACCCCTGTCCATGTGGCTAGAGTCGAAGCTTTGAGATTTTGAAAAACATTGTTCAACATTTAGGGGTACTTCACAAGAAGCCCCATGGACATTTTCAAAATTATCTCCAAAACTGCTCTAAAGTATTCCTTTAAATTTCTTGTAAGAGTAGTGTAAAGTACACTGAAAAAGTGGCCTAGGTTCGATTTTTACAGTTAACTCTGAATTTTCAAAAATGTTAAAAGTATGGATTTTTTCGGTACTTTCGTACAACTACAAAATTAATGATAAAGATTTTTTTCTTCAAATGAAATTTGTTCTCCATAATCAGTTCTAAGGGCGGAATAGAAATCCAAACGTCTTTTATATTGGTAGGCAGTGAAGAATATGTTGAAGAACAAAAATGTAAGATATTTTTTTTTAATTCTTTCTTTTCTATCTTACGATTTCAGGGTATTCCCAAATATTTTTGACAATTCTTTGTTACGTAAGTATGAAGTCGTATTTTCATTCTTCTAGAAGTTTTCTTTTGTTTTAATGTGATATGTCAGTTTATGTTAAATATCTAACAGAAACCTTATTTCATCAAAAATCTTACATTATTCATAATCCTTATATTTACAGAAAACTTATTCACAGAAAACTATTTTTATCAGAAACAGTACATTAACTAAAAATACTCTTTTAATAAAAAGTATTTTAACAAAATTCTATTTTATACCCCCAAAAAATCATTTTACCAAACAATGTGACAGCGAAGTCGGCTGGATTATATTAAAAAACTTTTTAACGATAATTACAACTATATTTACCGTCCTCTGAATAAAGCGACTCGAACACTGGCCCACTGCGCAGCACAGCGTCGTTTGCTCCACTTGTCCCTGCTCCACCTCCCCCGCCCCCGCCCCCGCCCCCGCCCCCCGCCGCCCAGGGCCCTGAAGTCTCATGCTTACTCTGCACGTCGATCTCCCCCCTGAGTGTATTCCGCTTTCTCTTTGCTCCCCCGGTCTCAAGCGATCTGTTTACACTTTTCTATGAGGCACATTGCTGCGTCTTTCATTTCCTGAACTCCGAGAAGCTAATTGCCTAACGATGAAACTCTTTTCCGAGATATTAAAAATGTGGTTTTCTCGAGAATGAGGGTAGTTTTCGTTGCAGGTTGTTTACATTACATTCAATGAATGTTGTGCTCTAATGTTAGAAAATATCTGTCAGAAAGTTTAATTTCCCTGTGCGAGGGAAATATAATTCTGAAAATTATTTGTATTTTTTAGAAGAAGCAGTCGGATTTGAAAGAGTAAAAAGCTATTTTAGAAACTGCTCTCGGGTCTTCACCCTGAACTTCCTTATATGAGTTAACCTCATCTGGCGTCATGAAACATACTCGATTTCCGAAGTTTCATAGCCTACCTTTTTTTTGCAAACTGGAGCTTTGACCTGTATTCTAGCTTCAAATACATCCTTGATCTTTGTTCTGCAAATGGTTGATGAGTTATGTGAGCTTATTTTTAACATTTATTCCTTAGGCCATTTTGTTGGCCCCTTTTTATACCACTTTTGGCAACTCTGTCACAACCAACTCGCATTACCACAGGTTCACGGGATTACTGACATGTTATTCTTTTTACTTGTATGTAATGTGTTAATTTTTGAGAGACAGAACACTCCCCAACTTCCGTCATAGAGACCGCTGGTGGTCCCATCTCCACATTCCACATTGTTTTGTATTCTCAAGTGCCGAGGTTCCTCTAGACCCATTTCATCTTTAAATGTTTACAACTTTACTGTTGGGCTTTGTAACAAAACCTCAACCCTTGAATGGTGTTTTAAGAACAGACTGGGGTATGTGAACGCATTATATTTTTATACAATAGCAGTGGGAGTCAATAATTTAACTGCAAATGAATTTAATTTCATGTGTGAAACGAAAGCCCTTACATGAGCAAGTCATCTAGTTTCAGCAAAGAGGTAAGAATTTAAAACAAATAAATTAGCCCTCAGCCGGTTCCCCTTTACGTCCCGAGGGGACACATATTCGACCGTGCACTAGTCACCTCCACATTTGCGACCTCCTCTGATCTGGGGCCAGCAGATCGCGAGACCATCCGCAGCAATACATACATGAGAGGCAAGGGTCAAATAACCATTCAGAAGAAGAAGAAAAAGTCAAACCTGAGGAGGGGGAATAAGAGGCAGAAGGGGAATAAGAGGCAGAAGGGGAATAAGAGGCAGAAGGGGAATAAGAGGCAGAAGGGGAATAAGAGGAAGAAGGGGAATAAGAGGCAGAAGGGGAATAAGAGGCAGAAGGGGAATAAGAGGCAGAAGGGGAATAAGAGGCAGAAGGGGAATAAGAGGCAGAAGGGGAATAAGAGGCAGAAGGGGAATAAGAGGCAGAAGGGGAATAAGAGGCAGAAGGGGAATAAGAGGCAGAAGGGGAATAAGAGGCAGAAGGGGAATAAGAGGCAGAAGGGGAATAAGAGGCAGAAGGGGAATAAGAGGCAGAAGGGGAATAAGAGGCAGAAGGGGAATAAGAGGCAGAAGGGGAATAAGAGGCAGAAGGGGAATAAGAGGCAGAAGGGGAATAAGAGGCAGAAGGGGAATAAGAGGCAGAAGGGGAATAAGATGCTGCAGAAGAAGAAGATGCAGCAGAAGACGCAGAAGAAGATGCAGCAGAAGACGAAGAAGAAGAAGATGCAGCAGAAGACGAAGAAGAAGATGCAGCAGAAGACGAAGAAGAAGATGCAGCAGAAGACGAAGAAGAAGATGCAGCAGAAGACGAAGAAGAAGATGCAGCAGAAGACGAAGAAGAAGATGCAGCAGAAGACGAAGAAGAAGATGCAGCAGAAGACGAAGAAGAAGATGCAGCAGAAGACGAAGAAGAAGATGCAGCAGAAGACGAAGAAGAAGATGCAGCAGAAGACGAAGAAGAAGATGCAGCAGAAGACGAAGAAGAAGATGCAGCAGAAGACGAAGAAGAAGATGCAGCAGAAGACGAAGAAGAAGATGCAGCAGAAGACGAAGATGAAGATGCAGCAGAAGACGAAGATGAAGATGCAGCAGAAGACGAAGAAGAAGATGCAGCAGAAGACGAAGAAGATGATGCCGCAGAAGACGATGCAGATGATGCAGAATACGATGATGATGATGATGATGATGATGATGATGATGTAGAAGAAGGTTGCGTTAGTTTCTAGAACATTCAATATCAATTTGTTTCGGATTGCCGGAATTGCGTCCCATTCCGTTTTTCATCTTCCAGTGTCTACTCTAAGTCTTTTCCCTTTTCCTTTGAGAAATCGTGTCTCTGAGTAGCAGCACGACAGCCTTAAAAGCAGCTTCAAAAGGCTACGCAAAAGCACCCGCCCATTGCGACTTCTCGCCTCGTGCCGACAGAATTAATTGGTTCATATTCCGAGCGCATTACTGCATTTGCCTCTCCACGCACGCTCTCGCTCTAACTCTGAACCTACATTTGCTATACTCCAAAATGTGCTGCTACCCTTCAAGCATACAAATCTCTTAAGCTCAAGAGAATTCATAAATGTGCTTTACACATCCTTGTATCACTTCCAAGAATTTTACATTTTCTTTAAGAATGTAACTGATTAAACATCTGTAAAAAGGTTATGGTGATTCAGAAGCACAAAAAATTTATTAATTATGTTATCATTTTAAGCTACTTAAGCGGTAAGGTTTTAGGTGCGCAAAATACACTTCTGAATGAAAATTGCGCAGAAATGTTAAAAAACTCGTAGGATGTTTTCTGAAATACAGTGGGACGGACCTATTTAGTTTGTCGGACAAGAATTGTATTATTCGAATTAGGTTTAATGCGTATACCAATAAAGGAAAAAGAGCTTCAAATTTCGAATTTACAGTAGCGCTTAAACGCCATCGTCTTAAAAACGACTCCAAATTATGCAAATAAATCTGCCATTCAGGACGAGGTTGTACTGTTCGTTAATATTTATAAAATAACATTTCCATTCTATTATTAAAAACAAAAAAATAATAATATCCAAAAAATTAGTTTGGGCGTCGATTGATGGCAGCTGGCAAGAGTATGTGGGAAGTCCCCCAGACCAAAGAAAATAGAAAACGAATACTGGAAAGTTACATTCTGTAACACCACTAGTTTGATTTTGCATTCGAACTCTGTTTAAGTACAACACGTCATTTATTTGTGGTGTATTAATTTTACAAGTTACAGATTTGGGCTGCTTGCTGATTATCGAAAGTTGGAAATTGAAAGGGGAACGTTGCCAAACTCATTGAAAGAAACTTCAATTTTGAATTTTAATATAAAGGCATTTTATTTTAAGACATATTATAGACATATTATAATTTTCTTAAATTATTAGTCGGCAATAAGAAATATATATAAACTTCAAACACAAATATAATGTAAACACTGTAATATATTTGTATTTCAGAAGAATATCATTGATTCATTTACTAGAAATGACCCTTAATATATCCCCTCACGAGTGTCTGGCCAGACAAAGAAATGGATCCGGTGTGTTCTTCTCTTCTTCCTCGACCTATTACTGCGAGCGCCGTTGTAACGCGCCATCAATTGCACAGTGCAGGGCTCGAGGCCCTCCCAACAAGATGGGCTATTGCTCACTCCCTCCCCCCTCCCCTCCCCTCCCCTCCCCTCCCCGTGCCCATGTTCTCGTATGTCTTGCCCTTCCGAGTATCGTCCTCTGTTTCTGCGTTCCTGGATCTACTCTAGTGCGTTGACTAACGCCCAGCGCGTCTGTTACAACCCGAGAACTTCAGAATGGGACGAATGTTCCTCCCAATTGGTTTGACTGAATTTAGTGAACATCTGCGTCCGCAGGAGAATGGATGGACGACACACCTATTAAACGGCCAAACATTTCTGGTTCCCCGCAAACATTTTTGTAGTGTCTCCGGTCATTTTGAAGCAATATTTAAAAAAAATAATAAATCATCTCACCATTTTCCTTATATTTAAGAATTCTTTTCAAATATGTAGGGTCTGAATTTAAAAATATTTATACAATAATAATAGATAAATATTTATACAATAATAGAAAATATGCCATATTCTCATGTTGAAAATGTACATGAATATTTCAAAATTTGAGACCGCGCGCTTCAGTACATTCTCTTAACCGATTATTTTACTGAGGACTACATAATTGATGTTTTGCTGTTCATAGTTATTCAAAATTATATGCTGATTCGTGTGGATGGAATTGTGATACCCAATATCATGTTATATCTGCAAAAACAAGTTTTGAAATTATCGTTTAAATATTATCAAAGAGAAAGTAAACTGGCAAACCAACTTACAAAACATTGTCGTATGATAGAATGCACTGTTGGTAATAAAAGGTTGAAATTTTCTTCTCACACGTATACGGATACATAAGTTACATGAAATAGTCTCATGATCAAATGCGTACCACACTTACTGGACAAATGACCTTATCAGTCGACGCGCCCGGAAACGCTGATCATGCAACAAAAATGTTAGGAGCTGTGATTGAGACACATGTTTTTCGTGCCTCACTCAAACCCCCTCACGTCAGTTTGCTGGTGGTCAAAATCGAAAAGGCTTGTAGAGAGGGAAGGGCGAGTAGAAGAGAGAAGGGGTGAGTGAGAGTGAAGGGGAGAGTGGAAAGGGGGAGAGAGAGAAAAGGGGGAGAGGGGAAAGGGGGAAAAGAGAAAGTAGGAGAGAAGGAGAAAACGGGAGTGAGAGAAAAGAGGAGAGAGAGAAAATAGGAGAAAGAAAAGGGGAGGGAGAGAGAGAAGTGACAGAAGGACTGAGAGAAGGAGAGTTGGGTGAGTGGAGGAGAGTTGGGTGAGTGGAGGAGAGTCGGGTGAGTGGAGGAGAGTTGGGTGAGTGGAGTGGGTGGGAATGGGTGGAATGGGTGAGTGGGGGTGGGAAGGAGAGAGATGGGTGGGAAAGGTGACAAGGGGTGAGAGGTGAGAGAACGGTGAACAGTGGAGAGAAGGGAGGGAAGGTGTGGCGAGGGTGGAAAGGAGAGGGGGAGGGAGAGAAGGGTGAGCAGGGGAGTGGTCTAAAAAAGCGTGGGCGCAGGTGCCCCGCGCCGCCACCTAAGCCCGACGCGCACACGGGCCACGCGCCCTGGAGGCGGGAGCCGACATCCTCCGCAAGCACACGCCTGTCTCCGAGGGGAAGCTACACGCCCTTGTTATTTGGAAATGACCAGCTGCGACGTGCAATGGCTGCGGGCACACACGCATCGTACACGGAGGTCTCCTGGGTTCGAGTGCAGGCAGTGCCATTAGTTTTGGTTCTTGTGTTTATGACAGTCTGTAAGCGTTATCTCTTAGAATTATAACGGCTGAACTATCGT
The DNA here is from genome assembly GCA_038098605.1 of Gryllus longicercus. Taxonomy (NCBI): domain Eukaryota; kingdom Metazoa; phylum Arthropoda; class Insecta; order Orthoptera; family Gryllidae; genus Gryllus; species Gryllus longicercus. The sequence continues at coordinate 2,393,501 of JAZDUA010000162.1, forward strand.
GTATAGGATTGTCATTCTTTCGTGAATGTTTTAAAGTAAGATGTTTGTGTGAAATTTTACTTTATAAATATGACACTACGGCAATACGAAACACAATGTACTTGTAAAATTTACTTTTCATATTCTCCATATTTGTTACGATTTTCCATTTTTCAGAATTTAATTTTTGCGTGCATCTTCGGTTAGTTTGGTTTACTTTTGTTATTACTAGCAATTTTACAGAATTATGAGATTTAATTTAGACAACATAACTGTATTAACAAGATTGTTTTCATGTGTTTAGAATTTTTACATTGAATTTGGTTGCAAAACTCTTTTGACAAAGTAAGCGTTATATTAGCTTAAAAGCACCACTTTTTTCTGCTGCCATTCTCTCTCTTCTTTTGCTCTTTCTGACATGAAATTACCCCCTTAAACTCTTCTACCATGCTGGAGTTTTCATCCACTGTGTGGGCTCAGACACGATAATTGCACTCCTGTTACTTCTGCCACCTCGTGTTAAAAGAAAGGGTACCATTACACCTCTATTTTTGTTTCCCCCGTTTTCTTGACAAGTGCCACATGTGCTTTTGAATAATTGAAGCATGACAGGTCATAACTTTACAAGGGACAATTTTCTGTGAAGTGATGATATTGTATAACAATGGTTAATGTGCTTCTCTTCGCCATTTGAGATAATCTGTACGTGAGCACAAGTTGTGTGAGAAACATTCTATTTTAGTAATTGACCCTAAACTGTAATAGCGTAACACTTTCCTGGCGCTAAGCACGTTGTCTATTACACTTCTGGCAAAAACGCAAGTATCATGGCAGAGACGAAAGATACTTGCTTAAATGGAAACTGAAAGATAGATAGAACTGAATCTGATAGAACCAAAAATTTCCCAAATGTGCATTATCACAACCAAACGAAGGTTGAAAAACGTGGTCTTTAGAAAAGGGTTATTTTGCTTAGACGTTAATTGTTCAGTATAACATATAACAAAAGCAAAAGGGAAAGGAATTATCAGTACATCCATCTCTTTATGCAAGTTATTTCAAGTGTTGAAATATCTTTTTCATAGCACCTCAGCTAATAGGAAATGTTTTTCTAATATTTCTTAGTTTATTTTACCTCAAAATGGAGGTTTACGAAATTTAATCAGTTGAATATTATACTAGTTTAATGCTAAAGTTTGCTATATTTTAAAGGAATGACAATCTTATAGTACCTACTTTAATACCAAATGCAGTCATCTAAAAAAGTAATTATTTTACATAAAAATGTTCAGAATATATATAAAATGTTCATAAAATAAATATTCTTTTTGAAACAAACTATTAGTTTCTTTGCCATAGTTTTTGTAAACTTGTATAATGTATAAATCAAGTTTTCTTTGTACATGTTATGTTAATATTGTTACATTTTGTGAAAGAAACGCTTTCACAATAGACGATTGACTTATACAATCTTGATTTTATCGTCGTTAAGTATTTGAGGATATTTTCATCTTCAATAATGCATATTTATTCAGGTGCCGAATCAACAATGAATACATATGTAGAAGTACTGTTAACAGAACATTAACATGAAAAGGATGAAATGAAATTCTATCAACTATTTTCTCAACCAGTATCTCAAGTTCTTCTATCCCAGATCCCTTCTAGAAAATCTCTATCGTCCCAACGTCTGCACCCACACACAATCCAAACACCACCAATCCCGAGCCTGTAGTCCTGCGAAGCGCCTCGCAGGTCCGTGCCCCCACACCCAGCGCCCCCTCCCCTCTCCGCCCCCCGCTTCCTCTCCTCTCTCGCCCCGCTTCGCTCTTCCCATCGATCGAGACAAATGAATACCAGGATTATTAGGCATGCTGCTCTTCTTGTGGGAGCCTCCCCTGCGCCGCCCCATGGCACCCTCCCCCCCCTTTCGAGACACCACGCCCCCTCTCCCTGACGCGACGTGCGTCAATTCGCCTCGCTGGCCGTCACCGCCCCGCACACGTCCCACATCCCGCACACTTACTTACGCACACCACGTACTTCTTCTCACTCACCACCCCCCCTCTTCGCCGACACCTTCTCCCTCCCAATTGCTATTTGCCCTAACCGCCCTTCTGCGTTTTTTCACATCTACGATTTCTCTTCTTGTCTTCTTCTTCTGTTTATTCTAAGCTCCTTCCTTGGCACGCTCCGGGTCTTCTCATTCTACCGGTTTCTTTCATTTTGTGATCGCTCCTTCCATTTTGCCCAGTTTCCTCATTTTCGATTCGTTCCATCTTTCTTCGTTTTCAATTTTTCTCGTACAGTGTGTACCATCATCTGCGCTGCACAACAATTTTCTCTTAATTTCTCACAACGCCCTTCCTCCTTTTTTTGTTTTGTCATCTCCCCTCCCACCCTCATTCCCACCTCATTCCTCTTCGTTACATCACGCCCTACGTCTTTCCTATTTCTCATTATCTGTCCACTCTCATACACATTTTTCACTGTGTTTCCCTATTTCTACTCCATCCACTCAAGACTTTCTACCATTACTCTTCCAATGTCATTCCTTTCCTTTCCATTTCATCTCTTCTCTTTCTTTTCCATCCTTTCTCTTCCCTCTTTACTCCTCCATTTCTCGCCTATCCACATTCCTCCCAGTCTATCTCCCACTTCCCAGCTTCCCTTGCTGCTCCGCAGCATCGCTTTGTAGCTTGGAGTATCAAAACCCCGAGTTGATATTTCCCCCTCCACCGCCGTTGCCTCCGCCGTCTCAATTTCGAGCGCAAAAGCGTCGCATTGCATCCTCCCCGCACCATCGCCCCGCCTCGACCCTCCCCGCCCCGCCCCGCCCCGCCCCGCCCGCCCCGCTTCACCGCACCCCGCCTCGCCTCGCCTCGCCCCGCCCATCCCCCCCACGCCGCTCGACTCCGCCCTGCCCCGCCCCGCCCCGCCCCGCCCCCATTGCAGGGAGGATTAAAACCCTCCGTTGATATTTCCGCCGCCGCCGCGTGCGCCACCCGGAGCGTCAAAGCAGCGCGGTCTGGGACATGACTCGCGCTGCTCCGCGCGCCCGGCGGTGGCTGTTGTTTCCGTGCGCTTGTTGCGTTAATATACTTTTTGCTCACTGACCTCTGAAGCTTGATTTTACGCACAATTTACAATAACCCAAAGCTTCCTATTTAGATTTAATCACTCTAGGTCGAGCGAATTTTCGGCGTATGCGTAAAAACAAGCTTGTAATGTCAACAGAATACAAAATGAAAACAAATATTAGTATTGCTGAAATTGAACTAAAGCCTGTTTCAGCTATTGCAACTGTGCTTTCAGTGGATGTATGGGCAATTTAACTTCAATATTTTGTTTTAGTTTATGGTCTATCGGACAAGAGCAGGAGGATTTCATCTTTAGTAAATATATTACAAACTAAGCAAACGCTCGTGTCCTAAAATCACTCGCGACAAACATATCTTCTCATGGCCTAGGTATATAAACTGATTTTATCCCATTATGCATGGACTACCAAATCAGTTAAACCACCCAGTTAGCACTTACAAACTTGCGCCATTTTGGAAATTAAAAGCTTTCTTGGCAATCTCAGTTCGATTCTTGGTCAGGCCAGCCAATTCTTTGAACACCATCTATGTAACTATGTTGTAAACTTCTCTTAAGAATAATTTAGCCTATAACATATTCTCTTGAAACATTTTCCATAAATGTAGCGTATACCAGAAAAGATAACCTGCTGGATCTGATTCTTAACGCAACAAAAAGAAACAGCTAACAACTCTGACACATTCCAAACATAAGTAAATTGCAAATAGAATTTTTAAATATAGACTGCAAACATTTTGCAACGTTACCTGCTAGGGAGTAAACGTTAATTTTGTGGGCTTTATTTTAATACCTTTGTATACACGCAGAAATATACGTAGAGTTGGAAAACTTATGTAATACTGCACTAAAGTTTAATGGAAATAACCTCATAATTACCATGTGATTTCTTACTTGCTCACCATATTTCCTATTTACGTAGTAAAGAGAAAACATTGCAATGATGAGTCAAAAATCGGAGATTTTCGCCAGAAAAAAATCTCGTATTGAGTGGCTCTGATATTCACTAAGTTACGCAATCTTATTTCTGTAGGTTGTAAACTACTTTCTCTAACACATACACAATATAATTGTAAAAACTACAGGGAAAAAGTGAAAATTATAGGTATTTTTTGACATAACACAATTTTCTCGTCACAAATATTACATAAAAGTAAACTAAACCATCGCAATAACCGATACTTAAATATTTACGTTTATTACTTATTATTACGTTCTACATTTTCTGTAGAATTAGTTAATATTTAAAATATTGATTGTTAATTAATGAGTGGCGAGAATGATTTTCATGATAAGGTAACTTTGCATTGTTTCAATAAAAAATAACATTGTCGAAGATATTCAAATACAAAGATTCAGTTTTACAAAGCAAATTAAAGTTCTTGTGTGCATTAAAAGGTGAGTCTAAGTTTTTTTGTTGTTTTTATCAAATTATTAGAGTACAAAGACGTAACGCAGGTTAAATTATTCTGAAGGGGTTCAAGCTCGAGACGGGAACTTGGCGCAGAAGAGCGAATGTACGTCGAATATACTTTGTTTTTCTCCTTTTTTGTGAATATTCGAATCGAATGTGAATCGAAACGTCCACAATTTTCTCCTCTATAAATACCTTCCTGTGTACACAAAATTTAGGTTAAAAGGTACATTGTTCTCCTGAATCGTAATTGCCCTTTTCAAATATCGTTCCTTAATATTCAGTGTTATTACTAGCATTGAAATGCGGAAGTTTTCAACTAAATATTCCTCATCATACAGTGAGATTCTAAAGAATATTTGAGCCTTTCCCACGCCTCTTCAGAAGAGGTTGCACGTATCTTTGGCTTCTTTCTGCTTCTGCAGTGCAATGGAAACGTATGAAAAGGCCTTCCACCTTCTCCTTTCCAAGCTACTCAAACCTGCGCCACGTGCGGAGGCGTTCGCCGAAGCTCACGCCAATTTACGGGCAACTGCTAACTTCACGGAATGAAAACTCTGATGGGCGTAGAAATGAAAGAATCCAGGATGCTGTTTACCATCTAGAGTAGTGGCATCCGCAGAAGGTGAGTGCTCCAAATGGGGTCGTAGGGGAAGGGGACAGGGCGGGATGGAAAACGGGGAGGGGGAAGAGGTTGGAACTTCGGGGTTTCGGGGACGGGGATACTGGAAGTAGAGGCTGTGAGGGCGGGGACAGTGGGGGTCGGGGAGTTCGAATATAGGGACACTGGGAGCGGGGGATTTGGGGCAGGCAATTGATGCCGGGACTTCAGGGTGGGGACGTTGTGGTGGGGTCGTTGTGGTGGGGTCGTTGTGGTGGGGTCGTTGTGGTGGGGTCGTTGTGGTGGGGTCGTTGTGGTGGGGTCGTTGTGGTGGGGTCGTTGTGGTGGGGTCGTTGTGGTGGGGTCGTTGTGGTGGGGTCGTTGTGGTGGGGTCGTTGTGGTGGGGTCGTTGTGGTGGGAACTTTGAGGTGGGACGTTGAGGCGTGGACGTTGAGGCGTGGACGTTGAGGCGTGGACGTTGGGGTGGGGAGGTTGGGATGGAGACTTCGGGAACGTGGACTCAGGGGGCCTTTGGAGGGAATTTCGAGAACTAGGAAAGAAGCGGTGTCTAGGAGGTGAGAAGTGAGATAGTGATGAGGCTGAAGGGGTAGATCAGAAAGGATAGCGCAAAGGCACAAACGAATGAGCAAGAGACATAAATGGCGGGGACTTACGTGAGCGGTTGTGGCAGGGAGGAGGGGCCAAGGCGATGGCAGCGCTTTGTTCAGAAGCGCACGCCGCGCGCACCACTCAATGGACGTTACCCCCACGTTCACCCGCCTCCGCATCTCCGCCTCTATTGATATTTTACGGTGGATGGATATTGGAGGTGCATTTTATGGATATTGAATTTTTATGCCGTACAAAACGCAGCTTATCTGCCTTGCGAACGCATGTGGCAGCGGGCGGGCGGACGGGCGGCACGCCTTCGCTCCTTTTCTCGCCCGCCATCGCCCGCGCCCGCGCCCGCGCCCCCGCTCGCGTGCAGAGCAGCGAATGCAACAAATGACGTGCTGAGGGCGGAATCCGGCGTGAGGGAGAAAACGCAAAAGAAATCGGGAATGGGAACTGAGTGGGCGTAGACACGATTGGTTTCTCTCGTCAAAGCCTATGTTGCTTGTGTCGAATTTTCTGAATTTGATTTTCTGATTTGAGACGTTCGGATATAAATTATTATGTCTAACATTTAGGTTGAAATCGGTTAGTTACATAATTTGATGAAAGAGAGTAAGTTCTTTCTCTTCTACAAGAAAATGAGACCGCAAATGGAAATGACTATTTAACATTAGCAAAAGGTGTATCAGAATTTTATTCGAGCGTGCTTTTATCGAATTATCGACGCCAATAGTTTTCAGTGGAATAGTGAAATTTCAATTGGATCTGCAATTGCCTACATGGTACAATCAGTTATTCAAGGGCGTGCACCTAATGTAACTGATCCGTCCCCGGCAGGAAAAAAATACAAACTTTAATTTGGTAAAAATTTTGTTTCCGGCCCAGCTGTGTTCCGGCCCGAATAATCTGCTCCCGACGACGGTCGAAGCTTCACTGATTTCCACAGATCGACGTCAACGAGGCTAGTTGACTACAATATTTAGATCCAAAGAAGCTTTTCCTGGTGCGCCAATTACGCCTAGGTCCAGATGCGCTTACGCATTTCTGACAGTTTGACATCGACTGAGCACCTCTTTGTCTTCAGAGCAGACCTCTTATTTCTTACGTTTTCGTGAACTCTAATTTTCCGTTGGTCTGTGGCAGGTCGCTTGTAATATTTAGTTTCCTAATCGTCCTTCTCGTTCTCTAGAGTGCCTCACAGGCTGTGTACTAGCTTCCTGTGAGACACTCTCTGGTTGGATTCCCGGTAGGGCTAAAAATGGACTTGTAGTTTTCCTTTAAAATCATCTCAGTTCCTGTGGCTCTGTGACTAAGAAAAAGCCTAGGTACGCGGAGTTAGCTAGTTAAGGTGAAGGGAATACGTCAGTTTCGCCACATGTCTCTCTTACCATGCATGGGAATTAAACTAGGTCCAGACATGGAGGACACCGTAACCAAAGTCGGACAATGGGCCCAAAATCTCCAAAACAGAAATCGATCTTTTTTGTGCCAACTGCCAGCGCATTCATGACTCTCTAACTCATTTCTGACTTTTCATTACAATAAGAAAGTAATAGAAAAGGAATATATCATTTTTTAAAGCGTTTACATAGCGGCTTTGAAAGTGAGTTGCGGCCTGCCAATCGAGGCAGGGAATGGAAACGTAAATTAGAACGCGGTATATTTTTTTTAAATAGTTAAAACCGTGCATTAAGGTTTCCGACGAACGTTATCTTATTCCAGAAACGCTTTAAACTTTGTAATTTTGGAGCTTGTTGCCCCGCAGACAAACTTTCGTATCTCTACTTACATAACTGCAAGAAGAACTCGATTTTTACTAGTGATTCGTCATTGAAGAGTAAATATGGAAAGCACAATAATTAGAGGTCTGAATGCATAACCGCGTAGAATTTTCAAAACTTACATCATGCAATGAAGATTTTGATTGCTGACCCAGGAACATACTTGCGCGAGACAGGTTTTTAGAAGTGGTAATATTAAAATCTTACTGTTCAAAGCTGTATGTAAAAAGGAACTGGTAGTAGTGGTTTCCACAATTACTCAACGTTTTTCTCAAGATTCAGAACCTCTGTTACATTGAATATTGGATTAAATATGTTTCTTTCCCTTAAACTACTTGTCGGCTAAATGATGAATACTTTTTTCATTTTTTCTCATACATTAAATAATGGGACAAACAGTTTTATTATGTTATCGGCTTGAATGTCAAAGTCAGTTATTTGCTCTGACTTTTTAATTTACGGAGTAATATACGTAGTACAAAGGAAGTTACGTTGTGTTGCGTAAAATAGATTTCGCGATTTCAACGGAAATATACATGCGGGAAACTTCTGCCCAGTGAAGCAGTGAGACCCATTTTGTTGGAACAAATTTCACATGCGTTTGCCCGGGAATCGACGGGAATCGAACCCGGACCTCCTTGTTCAAAGGCGAGCGACTTTGCTCTGAGTCATGAGAGCAATTTAACTCTAATTAAATTTTGATACACAAATTGATGGATAAAAATCGCAATCGCATAGAATTTTTGCAATGCTTTTGAGCAAGAATCCTTCCTATTTCGTTTCTGTACCACAATGTATCCGTTGTTTGTTTTGGCGACTTATCACTCACATGTTTTCGGAGAAACTGCAATGTCTTTGACGAGCATTTGCAGTTTACATGCTAGAACACTTTTTTATTCTGTAAATTACATACGTTTTAAATTTACCCTATTTTTTTAGACTAATGATTTATCAGTGCCATTGGCAAGAGAAATTTGGTGGATTATACCACTTCAGAAAGAACTAAGGGTGTAGTGTGTGGTAAAACCCACTTAATCACTTCTGTCAATAAAGGCTTATGCCCTGTTATAATGAATCATAACCCGCAGCTTCATTAGTCACACCCCTTTGGTGAAGCATCAGAGTGTTGTCTTCGTGTGTTGGTATTATAAAAATTTGTTTTATTGTTTTCGTTAACATTCTCGTTTAAATGCAAAGTAATTGTAAATGCGCCCAAACATGTAGCTGCGGGAGAAGTTATTACGTGATTGTTCGTTTATGAGATCCACGAGATATCCAAAATTTTCGTATGAGAGTTTCTCGGTACGTTGCACAAAGCACAGAACTCAATTTTCGACTCTTTGAGGAATAAAAAACCTTTACATGACACTTTCCAACAGCAGTCATCTACAAAGGTAACTGAAGTATTTTTGTCTTAATTTTCCATCGTTTGTGAATTTGGAAAATAATAGGACAAAGCGTGACTGAAAGTAATATGTTTGGGCCTTATCTCGTGACGTTCTGTTGAGAGAACTGTCATTTAATATAAATGAAACAAACGAGAAAATAAGTTCAACAAATTTTATTGTGTTTTCGTGCACTTTTTCACTCCATTTGTTTAACTCTCATGACATCGTGAATCACGTCATGGAATGGGTACGAAAACAAATGCTCGTCGCATCTGTCATAATCACGACACACGTCCACTTTTTACGTGCCACGAAGAAAAGTGTTCCTCACATTCGTAAAATATTGCCCGTTTGTGAACATTTACTTTCTTTATAAAGAACATTAAAAACATCATTTATAAAGCCATGCGACTTATTAACTCCGGTTTTCTTCCTGAGTACTCTTCTCATATCCCCTCCTTGTGATCGGTATGGTATTTAGAATACATGTCAAAATCAGAACAAACTTTAATTATATTATAATACCAAGTACTGATGCTTTTAGTACTGTTTGGAATGGTTCTATTTTAAATCGAATAAAAATATGTATTGTACTTTATTTTCTTTTATTTATTTTACATTTATTATCAAATGCATTCTCATTTATTTTTATACGAAAGTATGTTTATTGTCTTATCTCTAAAATTGTATAATAACAAGTTTCTATCTTAAAATTTACTAATGTACGTAATTTGTAAGCAATATGTCTTCTTTGTAATATTATTACTTAGTAAATTCCAGAATAATAAAGAATGATTTTCTTGCAAAATTCATGGAGTAATTAACATTTACGTGCCTCGAAACGTGTATCATATGGGCGACATCATGTCCCAAGTATCACATTGTTCACAAATAACGTTCCTTGACTTCATGACATACGTTATGATTGTTTTCATCATGATTATGCTATTGTTTTAATTATTATTGTTATTAATAATCTGTCTGCGTATGTCAGCTAGAGAGGGAGAGAGAGGGCGAAGGAGGGAGAAATGTGAGGGAGGGAGAAATGAGGGAGAGGGAGAAATGAGGGAGAAATGAGGGAGAGGGAGAAATGAGGGAGAGGGAGAAATGAGGGAGAGGGAGAAATGAGGGAGAGGGAGAAATGAGGGAGAGGGAGAAATGAGAAATAGAATGAAAGTGAATATACCTACTCAAAATGTCCAACCCCACTTTCCATATTTTGTGTGCTTAGTGGATCTTTTGGTCATAATCTTCATTTTCGGCAAGATTCAAATGTGTATTATTTTTTTTCTCATATATACCAGTACTCTTGCAAGTTAATACCAAAAATTAATTATCGGTTTCATTCTTCAACATTCTATTAATATAATTCGAAGGGTTATTAAGATATATTAAAAGATATATAATTATGTAGTAATAGTAGAAGAATAAATTGTTTTTTTTTCTGAATTATATTGTTCTTTTATGTACATTGAATTATTATTTTTTCAAATTAATTTACAGTGCTTATGCGCTTGTGAAAAAAATATCTGATGATGCATTACCAGTAGAATTTCCAAAAGTAATTTTATTTCGTGGCCTAGCATCTAGCAACATTTAAGCAGACGGAAGCACGCTGCGGGCTGAGAAGCCGCCTACAACGTAAGTTATTTCACAAATGAATTTAGCGTAATCGGTTAAATTTTTCATACCACCACCTACCTCTACCTCAATTAATAACAGATGCCAACAAAAGAAGGTTTAAAAAAACTTTTGTAATCCTGATAGCTAATTTTTATAGTTTTGGGATGCTAAATCCGTATCTGAACTCAGTTTGTTTCCATCATCCAGAGTTTAGTCACAATTTGAGAAGCCACAGGCACATTTTGATATCCAATACTGCAACAAAAGAAATGAAAAGTAAACAACTCTTGGAAATTCAACAGAAATGTATTTAAACAAAGAAGATTGCTTTATATTTTTAACATTACAATCTACGTGGCCGTTGATATATATTTTCTTTCTCTTTTCATTAAAGCTCCTATATTGCTTTTTCTCCTATGCGACGTTTGCTGACTCTCTCAATGAAGTGACTAACAGTAATCTTCCATCATGTTGGTGTTCCAACGTCTCTGATAACGTTCTTCGATTACTTTTAGATTTTCATGCAAACACTTACTTTGTTCTTCACTTACGTCACCTAAATTGTACGGCAAGAATTGGATATCACTCTTTAAAAAGTAAACTTGAGGCTTATTAAAAATCCCGTTTCTTAAAAATCTTCCAGCATATTGAAAACAATTGCTTGGTAGTCTGGGTCTTTTTATTGCCTAGGAACGTATATACCACTTGTTTATGTGCAATCCTTACTTATTTTTCATTCCCTGTCTTATGTAGTTAAAAATGAGGATCAAACAACATATTTCTAATAATAGGCCCAACAAAGAAACCCTCTTTTAATCTTGCTTCAAACAATTGGGGAAACTTTACAAAGGTATTTGAAACACTGCCCATATTTAGGTAAAGCCTTCACAAATTATTTCATGAAGCTTAATTGTATGTGCAATGAAGGTTGCAGAATCGTGTGTTGAGCTACCAGATTTTCCCGAAGAATGTTCTTTACTACTGACTTTAAAGATTTTCTCACAGGCCAATTCTTTCTTGATCGATGCTCACCTCTTGCTCTATTATCCCATTCACATAAGAAACATGAGAATTTAGTAAAACCACTTTGTTGTCCAAGAAGCATGATGCTATTTTCAAATCATAATATTTCAACCATCCATGGACGGAGTAGTTTATTTTCTCTAAAAGTTCACTGAGATTTTCGTAATCTTCGTTCTTGAATACACAATGAGCAATATCTATGCATAGGTAATGATGCATAGGTGTTCCCATTGCTTAATAGAACTGCTTTGAAACTATATTTTTAGAGGAATCAATAAACAGCTTCCATTCTTCTTGTTTTGTTTATAATTCCGAACTCGTTCACCAGACCGGCAATATTCGAGCAAATTACTAAGTCCTGTTCTTGTAATTTGAGAAAATGAGAAAATTGCTGCTCTTAAGAACTACAGCTTCCCTGTCCCCTTCCCCTTACTCCACGTTTCTGAAACTTTGTGCACCTTCATAGAGTACCTAATTCAGTGAAATACATCTAACCTTGAGCGCGTGCCTATTCCGGAATACGCCATTTTAACACGCGTCGTCCAGTATACTACGCCTTTGTAGTTACTTCAGTGATATTTTGACGCTACATTGGCTAATATTGTAAATATTGTATACTAACTCCTTGTTTTGTAGCATTTGTTTTATTCTTAATACCAAGTATTCATAATGGGATGATGCGATCATAAAAAACGTTGTATGAAGAGGTATTTCTGCGAACGCTTATCAAAAGACACGTGTAAACAGCGCCAAGCAAGTGCCTGCTCTGAGAGTCAAGTCATTTAGATGTATCTATAAGAACTTTTGAAATTTATCTTGTGACTCCATGAAATACACATTCAAATCATTAAATTTAGTGTTTCATTGTAAAAACGAGTTTTTCTTAAATTTTATCCAGGTAGACTGTCAGACTACGCCTTTGTAACAATGCTTGGTGCAGGTCGCCTTCGCAATCTCGGGTTTAAACCCGTGAGCCTTCTCCCTCTCCGTTGCACTGAGATGAGTTTGGCTCGTTTACATCTGGCGTTTTCAAGGTAGCCCTCAGTACCATCACCTTTCTCATCAGCGCCCGGGGAAGTGCCGGGAACAATTTGACAGCGTGAGGCGCCCCAGGGCCCGTGGCTCGCCTGGGCATTGATCTTCTCCCGCCCGATGTGGCGTCGTCCGCGCCATCTGGCCGTGAAGCTACACAGCGCGGCCGGCGAAGCGCCACCGTCGCGGAGCAGAGCCTCGACGCTGCTGCCCTCTGCCCGGTAGTATCTCCGATCACGAGCAGGTGGCAGGCCAAGCCGTTTCCCAGCAGAACAACCCTTACGTACCCACGAATCATAGGCCCTGAAGGAGAGGAAATATAATGATCAGAGGGAAAGAGAAGGGAGAGAGAGAGAGAGAAAGAAGAAGAGGAAGATAGAGGGAGAAAGAGAAAGATAGAGGGAGAAAGAGAAAGATAGAGGGAGAAAGAGAAAGGTAAAGAGAGGGAGAAAGAGAAAGATAAAGAGAGGGAGAAAGAGAAAGATAAAGAGAGGGAGAAAGAGAAAGATAAAGAGAGGGAGAAAGAGAAAGATAAAGAGAGGGAGAAAGAGAAAGATAAAGAGAGGGAGAAAGAGAAAGATAAAGAGAGGGAGAAAGAGAAAGATAAAGAGAGGGAGAAAGAGAAAGATAAAGAGAGGGAGAAAGAGAAAGATAAAGAGAGGGAGAAAGAAGATGGAGAAAGTGAGTGAGAGAAGATGGAGAAAGTGAGAGAGAGAAGATGGAGAAAGTGAGAGAGAAGATGGAGAAAGTGAGAGAGAAAGAAAGATAGTTAAAGAGACAGATAGATAGTGAGATAGAGAGAGTAAGAAAGATAGAGTAGAGAGAGAGAAAATGATAGAGGGGGATTACACGCCAGTTGGAGTATTTAAATAAAGCTAATAAAAGGCATGAACGAGGAACATGGTACAACATGCAGAAATGTTTTTGAAAAATCTGCAAAAAAAATAAAGCATATGTGAAACTTTAAACACCGGTAGTCATGGTTGCCATTTATATTAAGAATGTATAATGCAGTTTCTTCTCCGCGTTTATGCTTTATTTCTCAACGGGGCCGAGTTAACTCTTGCGAGGGCTACGGAGCGGTCTTCGTGTGGGTGCCCTTATTGTACAAAGCGATTCCCCATACCACAATTCTAATTTTTCGTATTGGGGAGAAAATTTAAATTTGATTTTCTATTCAAAAAGTGATGCCAAACAATACTAATAGTTAAGAAAAATGTTTGAAACAAGTAACACTTGTTAAGAAAAGAATCTATGTTATTAATTTCATGTGAACACATATATTGAAAGGTAAATAAGCAATGTAAGGTAATGTAAGAAGTTTCAGTAGGCTTGGATGTCTAACAAAATAGTTAAACAATGAAACATTTTTATTGTTTTTAACAAATATTTGATTGGTTTTCAACCTATTCTCATACTGCGTCTACCAAACTGAATTATCAAACTCAGCGTAACACTACTTAAGAAGAAATGTAATGCCTCGTAACACCAAGGCTCCAAATAAAACGCTGCCTGCTATTAAATATTTGCTATTTACGTATTGCGTTATGGAACAATGTTTTTGTTATCTTTGTGTGAAAAGAACTGTTTCACAGTGTATCCGAATATACTTCGAGTATCATGGTACAACAATGTTCCTGAACAATAGTTTTGTAAAAGTTTTGATGTTTCAATAATAGCAAACAGGTAGAGTATTCCCTTGTATGATGCTGGTGTATTTAACTAAAAACTGTAATTGGAGAATAAATTACTAACGTAGATGGTCGACGGTACGTGGGGCTCTCAGTTTCTCGCAAAAGCAACAAATGCAACGTTCCTCTCGCAATTCAATGAGCATATTCTTGCGATACTTCACTGTCGTACTCCTATCGCGTACCTAGGAAGCTAGACCGAATTTCCGAATCTATCGGTATTGAAACTTGTGATAGAAAAAATTGAAATGAAAGATGAGCGTGGCAATCACTCAACCTATGGCGAATTAACAAATAACGGTGAGTTGGTTAGGTAGATTCCCATTTTCAAAAGTTACTGTTCAGATATATAATTGTTTTTAAATTTAATTTCTGGTTTTAAATGCATATTTCAAGGACACGTGAATCCTACGTCTTGGAAACAGGAAACTACGTCTTGGAATAACTTTGTATTATCTCCTGTTTTTTTTCATAAAATGAATCACTTCTGCATCCTTAATATATATTAAAAGGTATGTTTGATATTTGCAGAAGCACTTGTGATAGGTGGACGAATACAAATGCTATTAAGTTTTTTTGAGGAATATACATTTAAATATTTAAAATTGCTGATCCTACTATGTTTAAAATACGCCTTGATGCTGGCATTAACAACGGTACACACGTCGTAATGAAGAATTTTATATTAAATATTGTTTCCAAAGTTCTCAAGGAGAACTGATATTTAATTGTTTATTTGCGCCCAGGTAGAAAATAAGTTTTTCTTCTTGCTCTTTCCCGGAAGTTGGCCAAGTTCAGAGTCGCTCGATTTTCTTTCCTCTTTTGTTCCCTTCTTCCATTAAAACGAATCTTTCTTCACGTACTCAATTTTTCTTCTTTTCATCCAACTGCTGGTTGTGAAGGGTCTGAGGAGAATTCGAAAAGCTGTTAGTGACAGGCAGAGTTCTAACCCTTGGAGTAGTACTTATGATGAAGTGGGATCTGTATTGCGATCGAACCGAACAGATGGTATGGGGTAGGGGGTTTCGAAAGAGATGCCCGGTTAGTGTCTGATCATGACACAACCTGCCTTGGGTTAACTGTTTTGGCTAATATTAGCTCATAATTAATAACTTTGTAACAAACAGAAACACATGTCAAAATTAATTTAAAAGTCGAGCAGATGAATTATCCCCATATTATGAAATCACATGTTAAAAGGTAAAAAAAAAGTTTAAAATATGGTGACTTTGGTTATCATTTTATTAAATAGATCTGGATTTTATTCGAAAAATATGTAAGTGTTTATGGATTAAAACTTATATCAATGTGCTAGCAGTCTTTGAAACTACCAAGCACTTATTTTCAAAAACCCTGCATGCTAAAAATCACGAAGAATAAAAGTTTCTAAATAATATCTTATTTAAACTACTATAACATCATATTTAAAAAATTTCAATGTCATCATAACATTCAGTGGGTCATTTGCTTTCCATCTTCAACCACACACGGAGAATTTTCTTCTTGGAAAAGCTTCTCTCCACAACACATCACATCACACCACACCACAGGAGCATATGTAAAGGCAGCGTTAGTTAATGACAGAGTTAGTTCATTGCCTTCAAATGTTGCGACATTACCAGGAATGTCACTAATTCTTTACTTCGAAAAATATCCAAAATTCCTTTGGAGAACACTTTGTAATTTGTTGTTTACTTGGCGTCCACATGGCTACGACGTGCCCCAACTCACTCTGCACATGTTGAAAACAATTCACCGCCACACATTTGAGTACCTGCCTCTTCTTGTTGTATATTGGCTTTTTATACCGTGGAAAGTTTTCAGCAAAAGTTTCTGTCCACACAATCCTTTATCATAGGAATACAATCATGTCACATAAGTCGTTAAGAAAATATAGTACATTTGATTACAGATCTTTCTACTCTAGGAGTAGCCTTTGTCTGCTTTCATTTCAAGCACTTTTCACACGATAACTGATTATGTCAATACACAAACGTTGTAAAATTATTAGCAAAATCGCATTTAAAAGGAAAAAAACTCTTTAATTGTTTCAAAACATTAGATCTAAACTACAGAATTGAAGAAGCTGACAACGTATTAAAATGTGTGTGAGCTTCCTTCAGCACGAATTAAAGTATTAATTCCTACAAAAATAAATTTTTCTTTGTAGAAAAAAATCATTGCCAGCCTTTTTCAACACTAAGTTACTTAAATATTAAAGCTATAATACAGTTTCAATGCAGGCAACATTTCTTTGTGAGAATGTTACTTCTGCAATCACAAGTTATCGGTAAATGAACTCACCGCCAAGACGCGAGCTAGTGAACTCTCCTGTCATAGAAATTTAGCACCTCCAAAGGGGAACGAATGCTCAAACTTCTGTTCCTTCCGACCGCGGAGAATGACAAAGATATTCTCTTCGGGCGAGCAAGTTTGATGAGTCGATGAGCTTTAACAGGCGACTTCCCCGCTCTTCAGGGAAAACTTTAGGCCAGTTTACGCCCAGTGAACGTCGCGAGGAGTCGCGTCTTGGAGGCGCTTTCACAGGTAAAACTCGGCCACTGTAAAAGGGCTTAACTAGCATTAGAAAGCCATTATTCTTTGTGAATTAAAATGACGTTTTAGTCAAATAACGATAATTACGTTATATTAATAGTGTTTTGAAGAAATTTATATGTTCCGTATGCAAGCTTATATAACTAGATGAACCAAACTAATCGATCTGCAAGTTGTAATCATTGTTTTAAAAGTCAAAATAGATAACCTCAAAACGAACTGGATCTGAGATGTGCACTTCATCACATAGGCCAGGAACTGTACCCGTGTAATTATGTAAGTATAGCTACGATTTGTAAATAAACATAAGAACTTATTGTTAGATTCGAGAGATTAAATTGCACAGAATGCCGAATAGTCTATATAAACGTATTTCACTTTATAACTGAAAATAATAAACAAATAAAAACTATAAAGCAAAATGCATGTTTATTCTTTTTGTGGTCGTCTTCCGTCAGTTCCAGCACAACACATACATGATTCATAATATGTTTTCGCTCGCACTGCCGCAGGCCCAACTTCCAAATAAATAATAATTATGCTTAATTTACTACCACTAAACAAGTGTGCATTCATATCTTTCTACAACAATATTACCCACACCCATCAGAAAATATTCTTCCAAACATTTGGCCCCTTGTACACACAAGCGTGCACTTCTACATGCAATTAAAATCAATATCAAGTTACTTTCATAAATGAAGCGGAGAAAAATGTTATGAGGGCATAAACCACTTAATAAAATCACCAAAAAAATGGTGCGAAATCATCTTATGTGCAAATAATACGTCATACCAACATAAAACGTACCAGGGTTGCCAGAATACTATCACGCCTTGTCGCCATTTACAATGCCACATGTCGCCAAAAGTCGCCAAGCATTCGACAGATGTCGCCATTAAACCGCCAAAGTTCAAAACGGTATAAGCTGTTAATAAAAAACACATCTCATTAAAACTTTCGGCATCTTTGAATGGGAATCAGCCAAGTTAAGTTAATCAAATCAAAACTCAAACTCATAGCACGATTACCATCCTCTACTGATGAAATAGCTCAATAATACACTATGAGTGTTATTATACCCATTCAGTGTTTAATACCAATAGTGGCAGTGTCCAACATAACAGTATTCAAGAACAGTAGTACCAACATAACTAGAATAGAATTACTACATCATTGGTTACATTCAAAAGCTTTGCTTTTTATTATCGCAGGCATATAAATATGAATTGTTTAATTAAAAAAATGAAGTAGCCAAAAAATCGCCAAGTCGCCAAATGTAAATTTTTGTCGCCAATAATTGAGAATAGTCGCCAGTTTGGCGAGAAATCGCCAAATCTGGCAACCCTGAAACGTACAAGAAACATGATTTAATCAAAGGAAGAAGTGTCTATGAAGTTCAATAATAAAGATTGCATTTAAATGAAAACTGAGGAAAAGCTATAATTACTGTTGTGTTGAATCCTTTGAAACACAGAACTACCAAATGAATGTGTCAATCCCATATGGACGTCAATGCCCATTGCCCCAAAGACTATCAATAACAAACACCAACTGGTCCCAGTAGTTGAAAAGTCCGACACCAACCGAACAGGTAAAACCCGAAACAAAACCAGGTTTAAACGACAAAAGAGCTTTGTAATTTATCGAGAGACCTATCAATACGATAACGTTAAAGGGAGAAACGGTCAGAAAATTCACTGACCCGTACACAGTTGCCGCATTTTAGGAATATTGCACGGAAGCGATGTGCCCACAAAAGCAGACGGGGCCGGGTTCGGCTCCAGCACCGGGGTGAGGTGAGGACGAGTCTGAATATGGAGGCGGGGATGTGACCGTGGACGAGGACAATGGGATGGAATGGGATGGGGACGAGGACGGGGACGTGGATTGGGCGAGGACGGAGTTGCAAAACGAGTGTGTGTTGATGTCAAGATCCGAATCCAAAGAGGGAAGGGAGTTGGAGGCGGCACGTGGTTGGTATTCGAGTTTGCGTTCGGATTGGGGGTAATAAGATCCTTCATGTTAGAGAGAGGGGAAGACTGTTAGGCGGCGACAGTTTGCAAGTTGAGGAGGAGCCAGGGTTGTTCCCGGATTAGGAAGCTCATTTTGACACGTCTTGGAAGTTCTTAGATTTCGATTCCAACAATGGTGGATTTCTGATACTAAATAGGTATTATACTAATAGGTAAATAGCTAGAACGAATGCAATCTTCTGCGGGTGGGAAGAAAATTCTATTATGGCAAAACCGGAATTAGACCCTAGCAAAGGGGCTCGACATTTTCTTCCTCATCTTGGTTCTTTCTCCTACCCTTATAAACAGACGCAACCCTGCTGTACTGTTCGAGTTTACGGCGGTACTGTTCGAGTTTATGACTGTACTGTTCGGGTCTATATGACCTGACAAGCTATTTCACATAATGAACTGGATTAAATGAACAAGATGATAAATCAATTTTTTGCTTCTTGAAATATGAATCTGCTACATTAAGAACTATACTATCACCATGTTTATCATTTGTTTATGATTTGTTACTACAATTTGGACAAAAGTAATTTGCATATTGCTTGCAAATATGTTTTTTCGCACATACTACACAAAATATTTGTTTTATTGCCGTTATTTGATGGACAAAATTTATAACGAGCTCGTTTGGTGTTTGTTGGCGCAGTAGATCCTGAAGCAATTGTTGACGATAACTACTCTTTTGCGCGACTTTCCAATTCGTGGTATGTGTTTCCTGGATTTAACATGCTCGCAAATGCTCTTACCCTGTTCTTCCAAAAATAATCTTATTTTTGTGAATATCTTGTAATCAAGTCGGGATTTATTTTAGTCCGCATGACAAAGTAATTTTCCAGCAGAAACGTACACGATTTGTCTTTCTCTTGCAACTGTAAGTATTTACATGTTGATCTAGAGTACCAACCCTAGCGCCTTTTTTTTGCCTTTTTATGCAAATTTATTGTAGGTATATTTGGTCTCTTGTGTTGCTAAGTGCTTTGTCTCAGTGCAACGTGTTCATAAGAACTATGCTCCTGTTTTTTTCTGGAACATAGTTTACGATAATGGTGTCTGGCATAAAATAAAAGGAAGAACTGTGAACTTCTTTATTGTCCATTTATTAAGGAAGTTCTGGTTTATTTTTTCGCATTGTACCCAGAATTGTCATTTTTCTTTTTAGCAGGAACTGTCTCAAATTATAAGATGTGGATAAATTATCATACGTAAGGTTATGTCCTTTCAATTCACTGTTTAGATCACACATAACTGTCATGCCTTGATTGTTTCTGCTTTCTCTCCAGGAAGTTTATCTGTAAATCTGAGTATTCAAAGTATGTGTAGTCACTGTATTACTGTCAAAAAAAGTCCAATTCTTAATGTCATATTTGGCGGGTTTGCTCGACTGGAGATGAGACGAAACCGGAAGTTCGAGTTGCGATGGAACCGGGGATGTCCGCAATAGGGGCAATCCGGAATGTAGTTGAGCTGGAAATGGTGTTGGAATTGAAACGGAAAGGGAGTTGGTGTGAAACTTAGAATTGAGACGGAACGGCGGTTTGGGTTTGTAGCAGTAAGAGGTTTGGAGTTGTGGCATAAACGGGGTTCTAATTTTGACGAAATTGAAATTGACAATTCGGCAAAAACGGGGTGGGATTTTACAGCAGAAACCTGGTTGGAGTTGTACTGGAAAGGGGTTTGAGAGGGATGGTTGATTAAAACTGGTTTGAAGTTGTGCCGAAAATGGGGTTTGAGTTGTGGACGAAAAGCGTTTCGAGATGTGCTGGAAACGGAGTTAGGGTTGTTAGGGAAGGAAGAAGGGATTGGAGTTCTAGCGGAAATGGCGTTGGAGTTCAAGCAACAACAAAATCAGTTTTGTAAGCTAGAATGGTGCTAAAGTGGACGGGATGTGTAAACGGAACAAGGTCGATGTCCAAAATAGGGAGAGGTTCCGGAGGGGGAGAAACAAGAGGAGGATCGGCAGACAGTCTCGTGCACGCTAACCGCAGACCCGTTCCAAACACCGACCCACCTCGCCACGTACTCGACTACGAACGTAAAACGCCGGCTTTATCGGCGGGACAGGGTTCGGGGGCCTCCTCTGTTATCCTCTGCGCTCGTATGCATCGCTTCGATCCGTTTCCGAAGGCCGCCGCCCCCCGTGCGACTCCCGCCACATGCACGCCCCCTCGATCCTGTGCCATTGCTCGCCGTCCTCACCGCCACCGTCACCGTCACATTCATCGTCGTCCTCACCGTGGTCCTCACCGTGGTCCTCACCGTCGTCCTCACCGTCGTCCTCACCGTCGTCCTCACCGCCGTCCTCACCGTCATCCGCACCGTCACCCGCACCGTCACCCGCACCGTCACCCTGACCGTCACCCTGACCGTCACCCGCACCGTCACCCTGACCGTCACCCTGACCGTCACCCTGACCGTCACCCTGACCGTCACCCTGACCGTCACCCTGACCGTCACCCTGACCGTCACTCTCTCACCGTCACTCTCACCGTCACTCTCACCGTCACTCTCACCGTCACTCTCACCGTCACTCTCACCGTCACTCTCACCGTCACATTCACCGTCACACTCACCGTCACACTCACCGTCACACTCACCGTCACCTCACCGTCACCCTCACCGCCACCATCACCACCACCACCAAACTCCACGAACATTACCAACGTGGTCGTCGTCACCGCCTCTCCGTCGCCGCCATCCAAGCAGAATTCCGAATTCACGACGCAGGTGGCGGGGAATGCGTTCGGAATGAACAGGCCGTGAAATTCATGGAAGGCAAACACGTGGGCCGCGCGCGGCGCTCACCGGCGCTTGTTTCAGCAGTCCATACGTTCGCTTATCAGCGGTCGGCAAGTGCGCCGGCCGGCCGCGGTGCAGCGGCGAGGCCTGGCCCCGCCGAGCCGGCGCTCGGGAGGATCGCGGCGTTGGCGCCCGCGCGGCTGTGCTCGCGCTCGCGGAAGCAAGATCGGGAATGGAAGCGGACACTCATGCGGAGATTGGGAACGGCCCAAGTCAGGGATGCAAATCGTTGCTATGAGGAATGGTGTTACCGGGAGGTCCTAGGTTCGAGTATGGACGGTCGCGGGATTTTCGGCACTAGCTTGTCAGCTAAGTCGATCAGTCGCCGTCTGAAGTCTCCGTCTGAGTCGAGCTTTAACTACTATTCCACGGTCAAACGCCCATCAATCCCGTCATAATGTTAATGTTAATTGTGTTATTCCCATCCCATGTTAATTCCCATCGAGCATGCATAATCGCGTGAGAAATCTTTTTTCATGAATCATTTGAGTACAAATGGAAGGTGTGTTATTTCACTGCACGTTTATACCTATATGCGATACTTCTGACATCTGGATATTTTAATATTCAGACCACGACTTTTATCACTTTAGTGCAGATATCACTTTAGTGCAGAAGGAAGAGAGTGTTGTGCTGCCGTAGGCCTAGCTTGGAGACGTCCGCCCTGTTTCTTTTCCTCTTATACATACTTACACTAACATCCTCTGCACACATACCGGGAGATCGGTCGGGAGCGTAGAGCGTGAGCCGGCCGGGGCGGGGCCCCGCTGCTGGAAGATACCTATTGCAGAAAACCCGCTATTCGACGGTAGGTCGGCGCCGGATCTCGCCATCCACCGGGGGAAGATCACCGTTTCCTCCCGAGGAAACAACATGCACTACACTTACGAGGCTAACGACCTTGGTTGTTGATTCGCCCGCAATCACTAACAACCAACGGTAGCGTCCGGACGGCGGCGCCGAGTGTGAGGCGATGAGGGAGCGAGGTCAGTGGCGGTGGCGGCTGCTGCTTCTGCTGCTGAGGCGGGGGCTAGGGGTCGCGGCGAAGCCGAGATAAGGTCGGGCGTGTGTGTCCTTTGACCCGCAGAGCGAGGCTTCGCCCCGGACGGCGGACGGACCCACCGCCTGCGGGCGTGACAGGGCGGGGCAGGGCGGGGCAGGGCGGGGCAGGGCGGGGCAGGGCGGGGCAGGGCGGGGCAGGGCGGGGCAGGGCGGGGCAGGGCGGGGCAGGGCGGGGCAGGGCGGGGCAGGGCGGGGCAGGGCGGGGCAGGGCGGGGCAGGGCGGGGCAGGGCGGGGCAGGGCGGGGCAGGCGGGACAGGGCGGGGCAGGGCGGGGCAGGGCGGGGCAGGGCGGGGCAGGGCGGGGCAGGGCGGGACAGGGCGGGCAGGGCGGGGCAGGGCGGGGCAGGGCGGGGCAGGGCGGGACAGGGCGGGGCAGGGCGGGGCAGGGCGGGGCAGGGCGGGGCAGGGCGGGGCAGGGCGGGGCAGGGCGGGGCAGGGCGGGGCGGGGCAGGGCGGGGCGGGGCAGGGCGGGGCGGGGCGGGGCAGGGCGGGGCAGGTCCAACGCGGGGTCGCAGCCACCTCGACACGCTCCTCCGAGGCACAGCAACTCTCCTAGGCAGGGGGGTCAGGAAGAAGAAACACGTATGATAAGCTCAGAGCTAAAACGTTGTGAGAAGTTAGCCAGCGTTATGAAGAACAGGTAAACGCAAGTATGGTGACGGCGTTGCGCTGCATAATTCCTTGACAGTGTCGGAAAAAGCTACGTTATTTGGGGACTAAGCACAAAGATAATTCTTGGTCTTAAATATTGTTCGTTAGATAGCTAAAGTGTGAAGGTGTTTTTTTTCTATACCGATGTGGCGTCTCAAACGTAACGGCATATTGAATTCAATGTATCTTCTTTCAATGCTTTCTTGTAGTACAAGCTTTAAGCTAAAGTTTTGCTCTAATGGTAGAAAGTTATTTTTCATTGTCAATTCTGACCATGTCATACTGTTTCGGCGTCTTGAAGAGGTGTAAACACTGTATAAAGTTACTAAAGAAAACATTACGCCAAATATATTTCACTTTTACATCTAAAATTCCACAATGGATGGAGAAAGCAATCTGGACAATCTACTCCTGTTCATACTCGTTTCTTTCCTCTTTTACATGTTAGACAAAATATATACATATATTTGTAATTCCACAGAAGGGTTGTTTATTCCAATTAATCGAGTAATAGTTACTTTTCATCCTATTACTTGATAGAAAGTATATTTTTTTCAATTATTATAAATCGATTACAATTAATTGGAAGATACTTACCATCAGCAGGGAAAGGTTTAGAAATCACTTGCCGCCTTAGAAAATGGTGTTCCAACTACTCGGCTGAAAAAAATCCCACTCAACGTCAACACTGCCCCCAGCTCAATCGCATTCACCCCGGCTCATTTCACACTCTCCCCAACTCTCAACGTTCAACATCACCTCAACCCATCAACCTAATTCCATCATCGCCTGTTCGTCACCATCCAACCAATTTCACCCTCACCTATTCCAAGCTATTGTCCCGGCTGGGGCGGAGCCTCACAGGTGGAAGATACCTGTTGGGGAAAACCGTGTTGTCGGACGGAAGGTTGACGTCGGATCGCACCCTCTGGCGGGGGAAGATCATCGCCTCCTCCCGAGAAAACAACATGCACTACACTTACGGGGATAATGACCTTAGCAGTTGACGCGCCCGCAATCACTCGCCATTCCAAACTATTGATTTTCACCCATTCATCCTGGCGCCGTCCTACTTCACCCAACCCCTACCGTCCACTCCGCTCCACCCCGACCTACCCCATCCGACCCCGAATCGCCTCACCACGGATAAATCTACGCACTTCCCCACCGTGGCGCACCCTTCAGCGGTTCGCACTCTGCTTCCGGATCCTTCCACGCCGCCCTTGGCCGCCGGCATCTGCTTCTGCCCCGCCCTCGCTCGCATCGTCCTCACTGTCCTCGTCCCCCTCGGCGCCTCCCCCCGCTCGCCCGCCGGTCCTTCGCTCTTTCCGCGCGATCCCTGTGTGCAGTGGCCACCTCGCAGATGCCATGGAGCCGTAATTGCCCTGCGCAAATTGAATGCGATTTGCAACTCTAATAGACGCCCGCGGACGGACCTCCCCGGATCTGTCAATAACAGGATCGTGAGCCATGAGCTGAACTAGGGGTCGTTCACATGAAACCGCTCTTACCGCTTCTCCGATCCATATGCATTTTAGTTCTGGTTGGCTGGCAGTTGTCCCTTTTCGTGACTTCGAATGGGGTTATATCAATATCGCTTGAGCCAAACAAGTAAGGGCAAATGTAGGTTATAATTAGAAATAGTCAATAAAGATAACCTGATTGAACTTAAAGAAAGATCCCATCAATATTTTAGAGAAACAAAATGGTGTATATATAATTCCGTGTGCCGATTGTGCTGCAAAACATGTAGGACAGAAAAAAAAGAGATTACGAGAACGAATCAATAAGCACAAAAGAAACCTTAATCAACCGTTAGTCAAAAATCAAATTTATAATACAAATTAAACACGACCCTTTCACTTAATTTCGAAACCCCACGATTTGTAGTATTGAAAACTACTAGTACAACTGGTTATCAATGGAAACTCTAAATACATTAGATTCCAACTCCATTTTAGATTCCAAAAAATTCACAAATACGAATGATACAATCATTTCTCAGTTTAATGAATAAGTTGTCTGTTCATTAGGTTCCTCCGCAAAGGAAAATCACAACCGCCCTCCGCCCTCTCTCTCTCTCTCTCTCTCTCTCTCTCTCTCTCTCTCTCTCTCTCTCTCTCTCTCTCTCACTCTCTCTCATTATCTCTTCACAAAGTCACTTTCATTCCCAGACCTAGTTTTGGCAAGCTCACACAAGGTGAGCTCAGTTTAAGAAGTGTCGACGACTTCCACACGAAATATGGAAAACTCTCACAACAAATGCCGGATACCAAAGACGTCCGTGTATCATGTATGAAATAAGGAAAAGTAAAAATTGGAAGACCTTTAATTATGTCGTAGACGTATTTTAAGATTAAATACAACATCAAAATATTTAATTCCACTGAAGTATTAAGTTAGAATAGTTTCTCTTTAAAGATAGAAATATTTGGTGGATTTTATTGCATATGGTTTGCATTTTACGAAGGTTGGAAGAGAATTGGAATAAAATAATTTTCAGTTGTAGTATTTATTTTACACACCTATAGTCGCAATAAGAGTTATTTAATTACGTGTAAAATAATTATAAAACAAGCTCTAATAATCTACATTTAGACCCACATATCTCCATGATTTTATATTAAATTTTCATGCATATGTTTTTTACATCAGCGACATAAACAATACTCCATTTTGTGTATCTGTTTTCGAAAGGTCAAACTTGTAACTAGAAATGAAGTTGTAAAATAATATTGGAAAATGAATAACAATATATAATTGACATAAAATAATAATACCTAATAAAATTCTTTACTCCCATATCATCAATAAATTTAGTAAAACTATTTGTAAAACGTATCAGCCACAATCTCTAATTTTGTGTAATCCATCTTGTAGCAAGATTAAGAAACCTCTACCAAAGAATAGCTATAAAATAAAATTAAATACCAACTTCAAACTTCTGCAATTGCTAGTAATCGTTTTTTATACAAATGAAAAAAAAACTATTACTTTTCACCAACTTAAGAACATGTATATCTAAGGCGTTTATATTATTACACCGGGAAATACGTACGGGATATTAGTGTTTAAAATAGAACTATTTATGACTAAAACTCCTCCTCTTGAGATTTTTATCCTCCAATGGAATTCCATCCTCTTATTTAATTAATTTTTCTCGGCTCTTGTTTTTAGTTTCTTTCCACAGTAATTTTACTCTAATCAGCACTGCAACAGATATCCAACCTTTCCAGTTCCACGCAGTATTGCCAGATGTGTTGCGACCTCTTTCCCAACAACTTTTACAGAATTTCCTTAAATAACCTCTCTAATGGAACAAAATTCCCCAACTTTGAAACGAAAAATATTGTCCAAATTATATACCAATGACATGAGCTGTCTCTGACCATTCTATTGGCTGCCCCCTTAAATTGAAATATTTCAAATCATCGTTCTTTGAACTGCTCGCAGACCTATGCTCTCTACGTTTGTTTCATGTTTTCTTTCTCTATGGCAGTCGTTTACTTTTTTCTTTTTGATTCATCAAATGAGAGAGAATAATGTCTATTGTTTGTTATTCATAATAATTGAGAGAATAATATTTCTATCTCAACATCGGATGAAAATAATTTCCCCCAAAATCTCCAAACATTTCCCCGACCATTTATGTTCCCCATTCTTTCCTCACAACGAAAGAATATCATTTTGGTGGCAAAATTCCGTAATCTGGCAACCCTGCCGCCGCTCACTCCTCCCCCCATAGTAGTCCCTTCAACCGCCCGACTTTCCAACTCGTTCATTTGCTCTCCCTGCGCCCGGGCCTCCGTCAGCTGCTTGTACCATCCCCAGTGGCTCCGCACCGCGGGCACTTCACCAATTACAGCTCCGCCGCAAGGACCTCCGTGAGCAGCTGCGCCGCCGGCGAAGGCCGTTGTTCCTTGCGCCCCGCCCCGCCCCGCCCCGCCCCACCCCACCCCGCCCCTCCCCGCCCCGCCCCGCCCCGCCCCCGCCCCGCCCCGCCCCGCCCCGCCCCGCCCGGCTCAGTCTCCCTTACGCAGCGCCCTCGTCCGGCCAAGTGCTGCACAAGCCTTGGTGAGATACGTCTTCACAGTGCTCGCTGCCGCCCCCCCCCCCGTCCTACCCCCTTCTACTTGGTTTCTTATTTCTTTCGCTTCAAACGGCACCGCTTCCACCTCTACTACACCTCCGCCACCGTCACCGCTGTTTGGCTAGGGGTAGTCATACTTGCGACCTCCCCATCTCTCAGCGCGGTGGGCCACCTCCATTGCCCCTGCCTCGATCACAGCTTCCACCTCCAAATTTACGTCTGCGTTCCCACTTCCTCTGTGCTTGCCGCGAAAACGATCGCCTACTTTGCTTTGGCTTCCTCTGCCAATAATTGTTATTCTTTTTTTTTTCGCCATCTCCCTCCACGCTTCTCCACCACCTCATGCTTATTCACCTCTCCCATCTCTCACTTCCTCATTAACCCACCATTTTCTCATCCTAGTTTTTAATATCTTTATGCTTGTTCTCATCCACAAACTTAAGCTCTTCTTATACGTGCGCTTCCACCTCCTCTTCTCCTCTCTCTTCCCCCACACCCCCTCCCCTCCACCCCCTCCACCATCCCCTTGATTTGCGCCACCGCGGTGCCACTGCGCCAGGGGGATAATATCGCGGAGGCCACGTGGCGCGCTCGCCTTTCGACAGTGAGGACGTGTCCTCCGGAAGGCACGGCCGCTGCGCCACACGCACGTGTCGCCACGTCGCTGCGCCTGGCGCGCCCATAACTCGGCAACAAATGCGTGTTCGTCACCCCGGGCCTTTCCGCGCACACGTTTTGCCACCCCACCCCGCCCAGCCCCGCCCCGTCCAGCCCAGCCCCGCCCAGCCCAGCCCCCCCGCCCAGCCCCGCCCAGCCCCGCCCAGCCCCGCCCAGCCCCGCCCAGCCCGCCCAGCCCCGCCCAGCCCCGCCTAGCCCCTAACTTTTCTTTGCTCTTGTGATAACTTTTACTCTGTCTTGGAGACGAATGTTGTCCAGACAGCTGTGGTGCAAGCCATTCTGCTCAAAAAATTAAATTGTGGTGTCAAATACAGGGTGAGGCAGATGTTTTCTATTTTCGACTATGGCCTGATTTCCAAAGCAGCTTGTATGCGTTGTTGTTTTGTTTTTTTTAAATTAAACTACTGTAACTGATCTTTCTCAATTTGAAAGCCAGTTAATGTGAAAAACATCATTTATATTTAACGTGTATATTGAAAAGTGTGTGTGTGTGTGTGTGTTTATGTATGTATATATATTGAAATATCTCCAAATTAGTTTCATTGAATATCGTGTTACTGCTTCATTCATGCTTGCTCCGAAATTACTAAAGCCTTTAACCAGCCGAACGTTTTCTGACTAATTTTTAAATTTCGAATCCAAAAAGAAAATACTTTATATATGAGAGAGTAGTGATAGACGTATTTCGTTTTAAAACCTTCGAACAACTTTAGAATGCAACGGACGAACATACTTTCGATTCAGTTGGCAATGATATTCAGATCCACCTATTATAGCAATGCAATCGAAAGCATTGAACAAAAGCTGAAGTATCCTTTTCACTTTTTCTGTATCATTTTTTAGTAAGCATTGATACAATAATTAAGTAAACCTTGTTTAAATTTTCGATTGGTTTCGACTTCGATTTCAAATTGGAAATTATATCAAGTATTCGGTAATCTTCATACATAGAATGCCAATATTAAATATTCGGGAAAGGACTCCTCACATAAACAGAAGGAAGATTCACACGTCATGAGTATGATAGCGTTTACCACTGGTATCGCCCGAGTTTATAAAATAAACAGTGCAAGGTAGCAAACCCAATTTTGCCACAATAAAACAGGGAAGAGAACTATTTTTACCGCAGGAAAACTTGTTTATTGTTAGATGAAATATTTTTAAAAAAAGGGTACACAATCCCAAGGAAAGGAAGAAAGCAGAGAAGAGAAGAGGGAGAAAAGGAAGAGAAGAACCAAGAAACTGATCGGTTACAATAATTGTGCATTTTTACGAGTACGTTTGTTTTTTAATGGAGATTGACACTCTCTACTTTTGTAGAATATTTAAATAGAGGAAAAATTAGAGGACTCGCTAACTTACAATATTTTTCATTTCCAGAAGAAAGCTGATCATGTGTCTATTCTTAATATTGTTATCAAATATCCTTCATTACTGAGGTTTGTGGTAAAAAAATAGAACTTTTTAGAAACTTTTAAAAATTTTAAGTTTCTAATCCAAACAGGTGACACAGTCTACGTGAATGGTGCGGTGTTCCCTATGACAAAAAAGGGTGTTCTGCAAGTTTGTAATAAGGTTAATCTTCCTAGTTCAAACACCACCAAAAGTGCCAGGCATATTGCTTATTATCTTTTATCTGCGGGCACGGATAGCAGTTTGCATCCACAATCAAATCGACAATCGAATAAGCAAAAACATATACTCAAAGTTCAAATACACCCTTCAATCATCTTTGTTTATTCTCGTTATATGAGAAGCATTTTCTTCACGTTTTACCGTTTGTAATGCTTTATATGCCGCAGTAAACTTCATTGTACATCCTAGAAGCAAAAGTAAATTAAATCAGAAATAGGCAAGAAGATTTTAGAAGTTGTATAAGCACATTCCCTACCCTAGCCATGTTAAATGGGCCGTGAATTAAAATTCCATACAATATTCTTGCGCATGTAAATTGCGTAATATTATATGTAAACTAGCGCTCTTGGAAGCCCCAAAGATCGTTAATTTCAGCCCAGAGATCGAGACCGCACTAATATTAGTCGTTTCTCTTCTTGCAGTACAAAAGGAATTGGAATGCACCTCGAATGCTAAAGAAAAACGGGCCATGGTAAGCCAATTAGTCTCATTTAAACTTAAAAACGTGCATTTCTATGATAGGAGGGCCAAGATCAAAACGTTGAGAAGTAGAACACGGAGTTAACAGCGTCAATGTAGAGGGCAGGATACCCGCTCTCATGTCGTTGTTGGAATGAGATAATGCCGTCAAAGAGGCGCTTAGCACGTGCGTGCAACCAGGCAGTTACGTCAACTGCTTCACTCCGTTTGCAGGACTTTGCTGTTAGTGAGGTACGCGAGTTACTTATCAGTGTTGTATCCATTAGTTTCCACCTTTTGCTGAAATGCTTCTAGTGAAATACGTTTAAAAATTTACATTTTAAAACTACAAGACAAGCATCTTTTAAATACTAGCTGTATGGGTTATGGTATATCTTTTTGATGAAGGGATTTAATTACATTTAGTGCGGTGTTCTAAAACATCATTAATAACAATATTTGTATTATAATTATATTATAATGATTACAATTAACAGATATTTATCTCACTAGTGTATTTATGAGCTATTCAAAAAATTGTCAGAAAGGTAACTAAATATTTGTGTAGAGCCAAATTCTCAAGAGAAAACATACTCGAGTTTAACCCTTAGTAAAAAATACGTCTTTAACAATGTTGCAAATGTCAGTAATATTTACATACTTCTGTTTGAAAATGAATTACTCAAAGCTAGTAATCCCTATTCTATACCGATTCTCTTTTCAGATAGTTACAAGTTTTGTTAGTGAAAAAACAAAAATCACAACGAATTATCCTAGAGTATCTATTATAGTGCAAAATCAACATGGTGGGCAGAATATAACAAATTTCTATTCAGCACTTATATCATTATTACATTATGTTCACGTTTAGGTACTACATTATAGTTTGTAAATACTCTACTTTTTCTTCTCCTTTATATAAAATAGTATTTTTGTAGATGATTTGGGTGCAAAGAATGATTATCATCAATCACTGCTCTAACCTCGACTCAATTTCTATATGAATGTGAAAGTCTGCAGTAATGTTCATTTGCTGAGGCGTGCTTTCCCAATGAAGAAATTCTGTTTTGGCTTTCTGTCTTTTCAGACTGACCGCAGACATACATTGTTAGAGGAGACGTGCAAATTGTGATCAATTATTTTACAAAATGAAACAGACTTCTCTCTCAGTTGTTTTATAGACGTATGCATGGAGCTTCAGGTGCTATTTTGGCAGTTAAAAAGTAAATGCTTCCAATTTTCTTACTCCCCACATAATGCACATGAATCTATATTTTCAAATTTTGTGTTTGCAATTTCTCAGTGTAAAGTATGGGCTCACATTATTTATGAAGTAAAGAATTTAGAATATACGTACGTACTTCGTTCCCAATTCTCTCCCATAGATTTCTGTATTTCTAGATAGTTTTTCGTTGTTTTTTGTATAGTTTTTCCATCTTCGAAACTGTTTCTTTAATGCCATTCTTTGCGAGGGTTTCCTTTATACCATTGTAGGTGAGTGGGCTGTGAATATCCTTGTCCAACGCATCAACTACCCTGAATTTGTACGATAACGGGGCTAATTTTAAAGCATATTCAAGTATGCATTTCGTTATTTCATTGTATCATTGATACTCGTATACAATTTCGTCTCGCTTCCATTTGATAATACCCCACCGATAATTTAGGCAACGCTGTAAACATTGCGCTTTTACACTTACCGAGTCGAATTACCACAGAACGCCGCTGTTTTACCGTTGCCTGTGACACCCTATAATTTGTTCTGAAATAGGAGATTATTATTTTACTTCTTTCCGATGCATTTTATGTTCCCCAGTCTTCAGCCCTATAAAGTATGGCTGAGATTGTAATGGCGCCAAACATTAAATCTGAAAGAAGGGTATTTTCGATCTATTATGTTTAGCTTTCGCCATCTTAACACACATTTCATTGTTTTATGCTGCTCTGTCATGAATGATCCAGCAACCATTCATTGGTAAATTGAACAGCAGAATACACAGACAGCACATTCAGATTGCTAAATTGTCTTACTGTGTCTTCAAGAATGTTTCTTACCGTCAATATTCATTCTGTGCATACCTCCATGCTTTTATGAACCCCATTACTCTGCCCCCCCTCTCTGCAGCAGTGATCACGCCTTTCTGGAGCGGTACGGGATGTAACTTAGGCGCGCGGTGACGGCGTGATGTGCGTGATGGCGTGATGGCGCGGCGATGGTGTAACGGTTAGCATCTCGGACTGGTATGGACGCATTATTGTCGTAACACCAGATATATTGATATTTAGATGGTCAAAATAACCATGAAAAATTATAAAAAAAGGCATTTAATTTAAAATAGCAGACAGGCACTCCAATTTTAGTAGTAACCCTAAGGCACTAACAATTTTAGTAGTTCACTCTAACGTTGTTTCTATTAGTTTATATTCCACTGAATATAATATTTTCGAATATGTACAATATAAAAATAGTATGTACAGTAAAAAAAAGTTGGAGAAACGTTGACTCATATGTGACATCTTATAACTTTTCTTTTCTTACATTTTCGATAAGTCTTTGAGGACATTTTCGAAATTTAAAATATAAAGGAGAATGATCTTCGTATTTATATGACAATGTTCTTTCTCATGAATTAAAATCAGCAACTGAAGCAAAGTACTAAAACTTAATTTCCCAGTGTTATTTAAAACCTTGCATTCTGGCTGAAAATTAAACTCATTTAAGCCCAAGACGATGGAATGAAACGAAAAAAACAGGTCCCTTTTCGTAATTCGTCTCGTAGCCAACCGTCATTTGTTTAGACGAAACCCCTCCGGACTTCTTGTCTCTGAAATCTGAGGGTTGGGTAATGAAATTTTCAACAAGCGACGTTCCGTTACTTACAGTTTAGAGTTGCAACTCGGAAACGACGTTTGGGAGACAAGGAACACCTGATTTCGAATGTAATTATTCGCGAGAAGTTTTGCTTACTCGGTTTCCCTTGGTCATCCGTCGCACCGCTTTCGTCTCGTTTCCGTCGGCGTGATTTAACGAACTCTCGAGATTACGAGGCATTCATCGACGATAATAGTACGAAATAATGGATGGTGCTCCCACTATTCCGATTTGCGTGCCGAAACAGTGCGAGAGACAAATGACGTTTGGAAAAAAAAAATCAGGAAGAGGTGGAGGAAGAGATGGTGATGGAGAGTTAGATGGAACGGTATGGTGGTTATGGAGAGTGTCGGTGACATGAGGCATTGCTATTTATAGATGTAATGGAAATCAGGCAACTGATAGATACCGTGTCACTGACAGATGATGGGTACGCAGTGGTAGTCGGGAGTGAACATCGTTATTATAAATTAAGTGTTCTAGTGATATCTCTCTAAAGCAGCGCTCACTCACAGCAACCCGACGGCCTGTTCCTAACTTCATTTAGGTATTTCAGTGAAAGTATACGATGCAAATGAACGTTTTTACTTGGAGTTATTTGCAAATTCTAGAGTTTGCTTCGAAGACAAAACATTGAACACTTTTCAGAACGAACCTGTTCTGGTAAGTTTTATTGTATACCATTTCGCAAGTACACGTTCTGTATCAAGGAAATATCTATTCCCCAAACCATTACGTTTTCTCAGTATAAAAATATTAAAATATTATCCTGATAATTTTTGGATTATTTTATTCGTTTCCTATTGTATGTTTCCGGTCACATCATTTGCTATGGTCATTAGTCCCGGAAGTGCATTTTTAACATGGGATTAGCGGAGATCCCTCGTCGGAAGATGACATCCGGTACCGACCTATAAGTTGCCTTGCGAAGTTTTACACTTACAAGTATCTCCCACCAGCGGGGCACTATCTGAGACGCGGCAGTCACTAAAACTCTATCTGGATGTGTGTGGTAGTGTAGTGCATGTAAGTGTACATTTGTGTAAGTAAAGGGGAAAGATAGGTCGAGGAAGAGGAAGGAAAGATCGCGCGATGTCTGTTGCCTGTTTTAGTACGTTACTACTCCGGCATTCCCCTGATGTTGATCGGAGAAACCACGAAAACCTCCGATCAGAGCAGCCGACAGCCGACAGAATTTTCTTCCGTGTAGCGGCTTAATTCTATATATCTACCTAGCAAGTTTTAAAAAATCTTTGGCACCATCGGGACTCAAACCCTAGGCCTTTCCGGT
This sequence comes from Gryllus longicercus, assembly GCA_038098605.1. Taxonomy (NCBI): domain Eukaryota; kingdom Metazoa; phylum Arthropoda; class Insecta; order Orthoptera; family Gryllidae; genus Gryllus; species Gryllus longicercus. The sequence continues at coordinate 2,427,864 of JAZDUA010000162.1, forward strand.
CCTACGCACTGCAGTGAAAACGGTTGATGCTCTGAACTCACTCAGTCGGTCCGATTTCTTACTTGATGAGCTACACAACCACTACCAAGTCCCTTTGCCACAAACGTTGGCTTTTTGTTTATCAACTTAACATGTATTATTTAATAACGTTTTTAATTCCTAAATATATATATAACATAATATTTTGTCTTAGAAACGTAACAATTGTATCAAATTTTCTCGTTTTTAAAAATGATTTTAATACTGAAAATGTAAAAGGTATGTCTTTCTCTTGTAAATCTTTAAAGAAGCATTACCACTTCCGGATCCCACTTGGACGAATATACCCAATTCTTTCTAGGTACTAATGTAATGACCAATTTGCGTTTGCAGTCAATAAATTACTATGAGTCAGTGATTTACCACAATATATACCTGCCGCATTGCTCTAAAGATTCATTGAAGGAATAAAATAAAATTAAAAGACTACCTATCCAAGTAACATAAGAAAATATAACCTAAAACATATGAAAAAGTAACATAACACAATATAATATTACTAATAATTAATAAAACGTCCATGTTATGTAATTATTAGTATCGACACAGTGTCTACCAATTCAGTTTTAAAAATGAGAGTTTATATTGAAAATATTTTGATATGATAAATTAAGTAATAACAATACAGAGAATATAAATATAAAATACAATAAAGTTTTGCTGCTTTCGATAGATTGGTGACATCTCACACAACCAAACGAGGAAATGAATAAATGAAAGCAAATAAGCGTTCATTGTATTCATTTAAATATATTTTGAAAATGTAATATTTATGCTATAAACAGGTTAATAATAACAATCGATAACCCATCTGGGGACCACTATTGTTCATTTGAAGCAAAATATTACGAAATTTTGTTGACTAGAACGAACCATTTTCGTTAAGACGAAAACTCTCAGTATTTTAAAGATATACATGTAGTTTACTTGATTTGCGTAGATCTTGGTTTTATAAAAGAGACCAGATCATTAGTGCATTCAGATAATTGGACTAGGAAAGGGTAGTGAATGTGGTGAGCCAGTGAGTTGCCTACTTTGTTCTAGGGGTGACGAGCACCAGTTATTTCAGTGTCATGCCACGACTGAAATATCAGCTCAATGTTTATATAGCGAGCGTTGGTCGAAAAGGTAATTAAATTCATTTGTTTGCATTGTTCAAAAACGTAATTATGCGCCAGACGTCGAACAAACGGCCGTCCGCTCTGGGTCAACTCTATTAGCAGGGGAATTCTGTCAACAGAACATTTGAAAACCGAGCTAGCTTACGCTTTCCCCGCTTACGGAATGATTCACCACTTGCGTAAAGATACAGAAGTAATGAGATTCTTCGTTAGTGTCGATGCACTCAAGTAGGATTTTTGTGAAAATGGCATACATTTATCCATAATTCTATTTTGCGATACAGGAAAGTGCAGTTTATTTGTAATTTTACATAAAGTTTGAATTTTTTTTACTTTCTTTATTACATTTGACTGGCTTTTTTTTTCAGTCAAATTTAGAGTACAATCTTTTCTGCATGCATTTTTCGAAAATTGGAAATTATTTTAAAAGGGTTGTACAATGATTTTGAGCATACTGCACATTTCAAAAAATTAGAGATGTACCTTAGAAAGAACTGAGAAAAAAATTGTTGTAGTGTGGTTTATAAAAATAATTTATGCTGCAAAACTTATGAATACATTTTATTGATAAGAGTTGATCTCATGTGTCGATCATTGATTCAAAGAAGTCTAGAGATCAATAAATTACTACTCCAAACGTGACGATATCCTTCGGGTGAGGTCGTGATAATAAAGTTTCCTATTTTATTTTACTGTTAGAATTAAGAAACAACCAAACTTGTAGCTTTATTATTTTCTAATATGGCAAAACCGATGACAAGAAAATGATTTATTGTTGCTGATTTGATATCACAAATTATTTGATGGAGCCGAATGGCCTTGTGATCTGTCTGTAGATCTCTGAGGTATGCATAATATTCTGGAAAATTGAAACATATTGGGGCGGATATAATAAATATTTCGGTGTTTTAGCACATAGATGAGTTCAAATTGTCCCTTTAAAAGCTGTAATTTATATTGACTTATTGATTTACTGTCCGATAATGACAGCACACTGGAAATAATTTCATCAACAACTAGGGAAACGTGATTGATTCAATGAAGGTTACTTTCCATTATAGTTATATTTCCTTCTGAAAAACAATGTACTCGAAAATGTGGCATCAAATATCGAACCCGTTCAATTGAACCATTCATTAGTATCAATGTCACTTGATTGAAAAGTCTATATTCGGTGATCTTTGAAAATTTTAAAGGTAGATGCAAATTGATGGACACATATCACCTGGGTTTAGTTAAAAACATTATATTTTTCTAAGTAATAGAAAAAAATTCCTTTGGTGTTTAAATTGCACAGGTCGACAGTGATTTTGTTAAACGGCTAACTGAAGCCGTTTCTTTTATACTGTGCTATACTAAAGCCGAATACAATTACAAAAATTATCCATGGGGCTCAGTTTTTGTGTAATCACGTATATACTAAACCTACATATATTTGTCGACAGTCGCATGTCATAGATGCTGGAACGCTAATTGCTTGCAGATTTATCAGAAGATGCTTTTCTGCTCGTCTTATGTAACACTAGCGGAACCCGGCAGACTTTGGTCTGGTCTTCAGCCCCCTCCTCTCCATCTCTCTCTCTCTCTCTCTCTCTCTCTCTCTCTCTCTCTCTCTCTCTCTCTCTCTCTCTCTCTCTCTCTCTATCTATCTATCTATCTATCTCTCTCTCTCTTTCTTTCTCTCTCTCTCTCTCTCTCTCTCTCTCTCTCTCTCTTTTTTCTTTTTTTCTTTTTCTTGCCGTTCATTATCATACTTTGTTAGAGGGATGGTTTATTTATAAAAATGCTCGGTGTGTATCATCTGTCAATGTAGATTCTTAGTACCAACTGGGCAAAATACATAATATCGTTTCAAACAATTTGCAATGATATAATTCTCATTTCAAAAATGTTTATGCACATAGTTGATGAATTAAAAGAAATATAGACACACAAATTAATAACTTAGGCTTACAACTTTCTTGTGTTTGAGTGTTTGTGTGTGAGTGAGTTTTAGGAATTGGCAAAGTGGCCTTAGCATATCTGTAACATAAGGTGGCATCATGAATATTCTTATCATAACAAAATACTGCTCTAAGAAGTTTAATCACCGATGGAAGCACTTTGAAGAAATTAGTTATCATTCCTGCCTGTATTTTTCCGGAGATAAACGTTCTTATTTGTATACCCACAGCTACATCTCGCTGTTTGAAACCTGTCCTTGAGCAGCATCATCAGCCGACAGACATGACAACACTCATCCCATGCGATCGAATTTTATTTGTGGCGAGTATCCATCTAAGACGATCTGCTTCCGTCGAAAGAGGATCCCTGGAAACGTCTCGGAGTTTTTCCCTTCCTGTGTCGCCTCCTCCTCTAACTTATCTTAATCTCCCCCACAAGAGAGGGAGGCATACCCGTAAAGTAAACGCGGCCTGCGGAGATAGAATTCTCTGTGTGAGCGTCTTATAGAGGTTGCGGCAGAGGGAAGAGGAGGGGGAGTGGTGAAGAGATCCTCTTTCACAGCCTCTTCCGCCAACACTTTCGCGGCAATCTTTTCTCCATATCGATTCTAGCCGGCACGCCCATCTCTCCCCGCCCAGCCTCTCCCGCTCAGGCCCGTCCCCCCCCAGGCTCTACAACGCCCCGCCCTGCCCCGCCCTGCCCTGCCCCGCCTCGCCCTTTCCCGCCTTGTCCTTTCCCGCCTCGCCCTTTCCCGCCCTTCCCCGCTCTGGTCCCGCCCCACTCTGTCCCGACCGGTCCCTTCCTTCCCCACAAGATGTCCCACCCTTCCCCAGCCCTCCCCGCCCAGCCTGCCGCGCCTGCTTCGCCCGGCCCCGCCTTGCCCCGCCCTGTCCCACAATGTCTCGGCCTGCCCCGCTTTACCCCGCCATGCACCGCACGGCCCAGCCTAGCCTCCTGTCCCCGTCGACCCCGCTCAAGCGCGCTGTTCCCACTCACCCTGCCTGGCCCCGCCCCGCAGTGAAGCATCACGACCCGCTCCGCCCTCCCCGTCCAACCCCCTCCCCCGCTCTGGAGATCAATCGCCGGGCCGCTGGCTGGGAGAGGGCTCGCTCCCGGGCCCTCGGGAAGTGATTTATGTTACAGGCTGTGGCCCCTCCTACGCCGGCAGCGCCACGTCAGGCGCCGATCGCACGGGGCCCCCTGCCCGCGTTGCACTCTGCCCTCGAGTACCCACACGCACGGCACCAACTTCTGCTTGCGGCACTTGGACACGTGCGCGAGGCTTTCAGCAGGAGGCGTAGTATTTTCCCGCGAACGCGAACATTTTCCGTTTCTTAAATGTATTCTCCGTTTAGCGTTGATGGCCTCGCCTGCGTCAATTTCGGCAGCGCATCCTAGTCTCGAATCAAAATATTCTGTCTGTAGTGTGGACCTGTAAAACTACTTCAGCGCCGAGGTCGCTTAAGAAGGAACATGGCCTGAGCGAGAATTGCCGGTCCTGCTGGTCAGCCTCACCCTAGTTCAGTCAGGAGATCAACCTAAAATATCCCCCTTTTCTCGACCACCGTCACTTCCCAACTCCCTACCTACCGGAGATTATCACGCCATAGATAAGTTTCTGACTCCAAGCAGCGGTCGTACTTTTGGAGACAGGTTTTAATGACTACCATTTCTTCATAAATGGAAAGAAGTGGACGATATTCTCATGTGTACACAGTGTTACAAAATATTTCTTCGGAAAACTGAGAATGGCTCCACAAGTGTACAATTGTGGACTTCGCAACAGCGCCATCTATTGTCACCTAATGCAACTGAAAGGAAGGAGCGAGGCACACGTACTTAAAGATCTCTATCGACGTTGTTATATAGAACATAGAGGTAGTGTAGTATTAAGTCTGTTGTTTTTGTTATCCGTGTGTCGTACAGTAGCTTTCTTAATACCATCTTCTTAAATAAATCATGCAAAGTAGATATACCATCTTTTAAAGTAAGTGAACTCGTTTGCCCCCATTAGCTACAAGTCATTTGCTTCGATTGTCCTTAACGAACGCCGCCTATTAAGAGAGGTTTTTTGTTCCTCAATTTGGTTGTACAACAGTACAGTACAGTATTGCGATACAACAGTACAGTATTACGAAAAATACGTTAAATTATCAATTATTAATACTTAGCTATGTTAGCGTCATCACTCTACAACGTTAAACAAATCTAAACGGAACATATTCAGTAGTCCCTCCTCTCACTTACGACCAAATGACGCTCAAAACTATGTTTTAAGGAAAGGAAGAAAGGTCAACACGTGAGTTCAAGAGAAATATCTTTCAGAGATGTATCTCAAGAAGATATATAATCCAAATATCATAGAACAATTAATATAATCAACAATTCATCTATAGTTTACCCAATTATTTGTCGTTCTGCAGATCTATCTTCTTTTTAAAGTCATATTGAAGTGACATTTTTAAGATGAGTACATCAGGCATTAAGCGAAAAACATTTATGTGAATTTCTATATAAGAAGTTTTCTGGCAATAACTACTTGTTACTCAGTGTCAAAACGTCAGAGACTGAGTGATGAGGTTACGCAACAAGAAATATTCACTGGCAAACCGAGCTTTTGACAGGAGGAAGGGAGGAGAAATTTTCAAACCCACATGCCGCACTTTTGTGATTGATGTCATCACTTTGAACGGAATAAATGGAGACGACGCATCAGGCTGAAATGTGCTGTCTCGATTTGTTGCCGAAAAAACAAATTATTTTTCCGAGAAAAGAGAATTGAGAAACCTTCCTTCGAAATCGTTATACAAAAATATGATAACTTCTATCCTCGTACGCAGTTCGGAATGAGTGAAAATGGACATGTTCGAAGAATAACAAATACTGTATTCTCAGAAGATATAAATACCTTACACAATTGATTATGCGTTTTAATGTTCGTTTTATGTTGTATTAAATTGTCAATTTTCTAAAATAATGGAAACCTTTTCATAATCTGATGAACTTGATTTTGAAACCTTCTCAGACACCAATTTCCCGAACCAAATAGTCATTTCGTTTCTTCATAGTTGGGATATTTCAACTGCTATGTATAAATATTAAATAAAGTATTACAAAGTAATCGATACTCGTATGCTTCTCTGCATGCTGAACCATTTCTTTTAATAACGTACTAACTGCCACAATGTGATAGAATATCGTAGAAAATGTGATATAATTACAATTATTAATGTTATTATTAAGGAATTCATTGTGGCTGTACGAACTGTGAAAAACATTGTTTGGGACATCATCAGTTACCAAGGCACAAGCAACTGAGACGGACAGTACAAGAATGAACCAACCATCAATTTGTGAGGCTACATTAAGCCTTCTTCCAGATATATAGAGTTCAAATTGTAGTTCTCGCAGTAGTATTCAAAAACGTGTGAGGGAGCAGTCCATTAGCTGACAGTTCGCTACGCCTCATTAACTCAGGTTGCACCTAGTGATGATGGGTCCCTCTGGTACTAACCACCGCAATTATTTTTGACTTATTCCAATTCCCGTAGGCCATTTTTCGTTTCACTCCCGTGTTGTACTTTATGAATAAATTGTATATGATATAATTTCTACATAATAGAACACAATATCAATTCAAACTAATGGAAAGCCTACCATACCAAAACATTTCCTTCTCTTAATACTATTATTCTACAATCGCCTGGACCGTAATTTAAAGATCCTCAGTTTATTGCAGTCATAAAGAAAATTTGCAAGGCACTAATAAGGTTTTAATATATCTCTTTTTATTAGTATCCGCGTCTTAATAATGAGCATCAGGCAATATTTTTGGAGTTTTCTATTTTCGTATGATGAATACTTAGAACGTTTCTACAACTGCATTTCACACACATCTAATTTTAGTTCTGAATCATTACTGCTCGAAATTTTAAGGAAAACTGTTTGAAATTTCCAATACATAAGTATTTAATTAAATTACATTTGATTTACATTCAGTAAATATTAAAACTAATTCCATCCACAATAAATCCTTTCATTTATAATATTTTTAGCATTTTATTGATTGTTACAGACAATTATTAAACAATTCGTAATGCCGTACAATACTCTGTTGATACTTCTGACATGTATTAAACCAAATTTGTCCGTAAGTGATAGAATATCAAGAACTGCAAGTACATTCTAAAATTAGATTACGAATAAATAAGTCAATTTAGTAATTGTTAAACAAACAAATTAAGGAAACCCACGCATTCACAAAGTAGTTATGAATATTTATTATAATTTGAAGAAACACGCAAACAACGACTTCTGCAGTTGCATTCGCAATTGACAACCGTCAAAATAGAGTCCGCCTCTGTAAACAAAATAACCGAGTAAATGAATATGGTGCCATACGACAAAGAATGATCGGTCCGTCAATCGACATTAAGGATCGTAGCGAGGACGGGATACAAGAAGATGAATTGCGCGCGCGCGTCACCAAACGACGCGAATCTCCCATGTCAGTCACGTGATCTGGAACTGCCCAGCGACGCGTCTCCGCTTTCACTTTAAATAACAATGGCCGCTAATAAAGACCAGGTCTCGCCACTGAATACTGGTCCTCAATTTCGTAAGGGATCTTCTTAAATAAGTGGGTACGATAAAGTTCAAATTCATGAAACCAATAATATGAATCAACAGAACGTACACTCAACTCTGGCTATCAGCAAATGTCCATCTCTGTATTTTAAGAAATAACTAATAACATGTTAATTTTTCGTACCAAAACCTTCCTCGTTCTGTCAAAGTCAAGGTTTCTGAAGTAGAAGTTATATCCATTATGAGTATCTATGAAATTGCTCACGCAGACAAATCAGCTTGTCCCTGCGAACAGACCAGCTCTCCTCGACAGCCTTTAATGTTTCGTAGTAACTCGTACTCCTTCCAAAGTTTCGTCACTTTACTGTTGTTCAACAAGTATTTACTTGGAAGATCATAACGCAACCCATTACCTTTATTATTATTATTATTATTATTATTATTATTATTATTATTATTATTATTATTATTATTATTATTATTATTATTATTATTATTATTATTATTATTATTATTATTGACGTATGGGCCACTACTAACCGCGTAACACATTTCTCTCTCCGAGGGCCAGTTGCATTTTATCCTGGAGAGATCAACGTGTGAAATTATGGCCATCAGCCTTTCGGCTGCATCCCTTCTTTAAGGCATCACAGACTTTCCACTTGTCTTTCTGGTACTTCAGTTTACACATCATCATCTCAATATGTTTCTCGCAGAATAACAGAACGAATAGTTTAGGTTCCTTTTCGACATATTAAATTGACAAATCAGTCAGATGTAAGATCTGCAATTTCTGCCTTACATTCAGATTCAGAATGGGGACATTGGAAATTATCCAGACCCTTTGGAACTGATACATCTAGACCATGAGGGACAAAAAAATTACTGATGGAATATTATTTGTTTACACAATAATACACTTGTTTGTGCTGCCAAATGTATTTACCTTACTTAGTTATTTAGGGGGCGTCATTTAATTAGTAATTTAACTAAATATTTAATAAAATATTTTGTTATTTATCAGTAGTTATTTAATATATTATATCAATCTTTCATGCGATGTAGGATGCTGCGATATATAAGTTTGAGAATTTCATTGTTGATCGGCGACATGGATGGAATAGCGATAGGACAACGACGCTTTATTTATTGAAAGGTAATGTTACAATGTTACTACATTCAATAAAATGGTACATTCAACCAGGCCAGGAATAGTTATTACACTATTTTATAAATATATAACTTTTTCTTTTAAATTAATAAGTAATTTGGGATGCGTTTCTGGATATAAAATTTTACTATTCAAACACCGCATTCAACAATAGTAAAGTCGGGAAAATATGTTTATATAGATAATAAAGAATATGTGTGCATAAGATGCGTATTGTACTGACAGTGTAGTTTCGTTTTATATACGCATTCATATTCATGGGATATATTAGATGGACTTAAGTTCTGGAGGTTTAATTGATACTTGAAATTATCCTGCCTATATAATGTGCAGCAAATATGGTCGCAGTTCATTCCTGTTTGTTTCTTTTGTAGAAGTACCAAAGTGCTTCTGTTCCTAACAAAGCTACGCATCGCAGTCGCTTCGAGTGAATTTGTTTGCACTTTTTCAAGTGCTGCCTGACGAGAGAGCAGAAATTTCAATATTATATTACGGAACCTTTCCTAATATTGCTAGAAATTATGTATTATTGTGACACCTCTAGATTTTAAATATGACATGTCAAGAAAAGTATCCAGGAGGAGTATTTAAATTATTCAGAAAAACGTTTCTTCGAAAAACGAAATATTTGTCAAAAATGCTGAATTACTTACGTTCCGAAAAATAACTTACTACATTCTATTTTTGGAAAATTCCAAACACGTAAAGCCATGTAGCATTCTTCGCGATTTATCTCTTTCCGATGTTTTATGCATAAATCTTTCGCTGATGTCAACGACCGACCCGTATTTCCTTGAATTTCCCTTATGAATCTTGAGGGTGGTTCCTCCGTTTCTCTCTCCACCACGGCCAATATCACCCCGGTCTCCGTCACCCTCACCGTCACTGTCCGTTCCCCTCGCCTCCGCTTCCGCTTTCGCCCCCGCTCCCGCACCGCCCCCTCCCCGCTCCGCCCGCCCCGTCCCTCCCCACACCATCCTCCCCTCCCCCTCTCCTCGTCGCCACCCTCTGCCGCGTTCCTCTCTGCTGGCCCCCTCACCCCACCCCGCTCCGCCGACTCCACCGCCCCGCCTCGCTTCATCCCTGCCTATGCAACTGTACCGCTCCGCTCCACCCTCTTCCCCTCCCCGTCCCCAAACCTTCCCGCACTCCACCCTGCCCCCACTCCCGCCTTCGTCTTCATCGCGGTTGTGGTCGCTGTCGTCGTCACCGTCAATGTCGCCAAGCAAGAAACCGTCAATGCTCTACTTTTCACTAGTCCGAATTAATCACTACAGCCGACGCCCTTAAAGTCACCATCACAATTCCTTTATCCAATAGGCTAAATTTTGCTCCCCTCCCCATCCTGTTTCCTAGCCCTTTCCCACTATCTTGTTCTCTTCCTCTCCCCGTCTCCTCCTCCCTTGCCTCGATCCCCTTCCTACCTCATTTTTGTTCCTTCCCGCTGCAACCCCTTTCCCACTCCTTGTCCCACTTACCTTTTCCTTAACCAAAGCCGCCCTCGCTCTTCCCTTTCCCCTCCCCGCTCCCCTCTCCCGCTCGTCCCCGCTCCGCCGGCCGCCCCGCGCGTCGCAGGGCGTCGCGCCGCAGCACAGGCCGCTCGCAACCGGAGCGCGCAGCCGGCCGGGCCCGGCGCCTTACATATTTCACGACGCCGTAATTAACCAACTTTTATGCGCAAATCCCGCCCGCAGCCGCGCGCTCCGCGGGCGCCGGGGAGGGCGGCGACTGTGGCGCCGCGGGCGGGCGCCGGGTCAGGCTGCCGGCTCGTAATTATGACTTTAATTTCACGAATGTGAGGCGCCATTCTTCGCACAGGGAGGAGTGTGTTTATCGCGGACGGTGGCGCCGGAGTGGGCGTGGTTGCAGGCGCTTGAATCTGCGGGTAATTCCTTCTTCATGGTTGGAAACCCGCCTTTTGAAGGTGCCGTCTACACCGCCTTGTCTTCCTTCCTTCTACTGCTTTTTTCCCCGTTTCCGAATCCGCCTTCACTACTTTTTCTCCCGACTCTTCTTCTCTTCACTTTCCCTTACCTTGCGCACCTGCCTACGTCACTGCAATCTTCTAGTGTCTCCTGTAGTATACGTGTCCCTCCTATTCATATTCCCATCTCCTCCTTCCTCTGCGCTCTTTCTCCCCCTCTCTTTCTCTCCTCACTAATCTTGACAATTCCTCAGTAATTCTCCTCCTTCTCCATCGTAGTTTCTTTCACTATCAGCTACATCTCTTCCTTGTCCATCCATTGCTTCCGTCTTCTCCTTTGAGAATAACTCTTAAACATCAACTAGATGTTGTCTCTATTTCGTCTCCCTAATCTTCCATCCCCATTCTCCTCGCTTCCTCCTCAACGACACCTCATCTATGTCTCATTTCTCGTCGTCCTCCTCCAACGTTTCTGCATCTTTCACTTTCTCCTCGACTCCCATGTTCTGCACCTCTACTTTATCTTGCACCCTTTCCTTTTACTAGTGTGACTTCGTTCGCCTACATCACAAAATTCTTCCATCTCCATCTCCTGTATGTACTCCAGATTCTCCGAACCCTCTTATTCCTTTCATGTCACGCGTTCCTTCTGCGCCACCGTATACATACGAGTAGTTACCTCATCCAACACGCCTCCTCCGTCATCCAAATTACTTACGTTTTCTGTATTTCCTTCTCTAAATTTTCCGCATCTCTCGTCACCTACGACGTTCGACCTTCAGGCCCACCTCTTCTTCCTCAAGCCCCATCCTTCGTTTCTGATGTGTTCGCTCCCTCCTCCTTCGTCCCATGCTCATTTTATTCCTCCATCTCCATCTACTCCTCTTCCTCCTTCCCCGTCTTTCTCTCTCTCCTGCTCCTCCTCCCCCACATTCTCCCTCTATTGCTCTTCCTCACCTGCCTCCTCCCTAACCATGTGCTTTATCTCCATCGCCTGGGCTGCCCCCACCTTCCCGTGACTGTATATTTTGTGCCCGTCCCCGACCCTTTGGCGGGACCACCAAGTCACCCGGCAATTTCCCCTAAGCCACGGCGAGTTGTTGGCAACGCGCTGCGGAGACGGCTCGCGGCTGGAAGGCAGGCAGAGGAGGGGAGGGGACGGGAGAGGAGGGAAGGGGGTGGGGAGAGGGAGGAGGGAGAGTGGAGGGGGGAGAGGCGCCAGAGATGCCTCTAAGTGTTTAACTGAGAGGAGGCAAGAGCGCATTCAGATTTAAGTTCCTGTTGCTGCGAACTTGCTAACTCGCGAGCTGCCGTCTAGGAAATTACGTTCCCGCACCTCCGAATGTATTGTTTATTAAAGAGGTGCGCAGATGGAGACTGAAATTGCTGTCGCAAATATCAACTTGATTTCTGGGAACGTATAGTTTTGTTGCATTGCTTTCGCTGCTTGAAACATTTTCGTATTCATCAACATTTTTATGTTAAGGTCAGTATTCTTTAATATGACGAAATGACGTTTCAATTTTAATTTTAGGATGTGAATTATTAACAGTAATCTATCAAACTTCAATTTTACTTTCTACGACTATAACTAAAATATACAAATTTTAGGTTCGGAAACTACTAATTCATAATTTTAACCATAAACTAGTGCCTTTTAATAATGATTGAATATTGTTAATTTGAAGATTAAATAATGTATCATTGATTTTTTATAATCATAGGTTACTCTAAAAAAGGATAATTAAAGTAGTCTATTTAATAGGTAATAAATTCGGAGCTGAGAGCTGTTGGCTGTATTTACATCCCAACTTTTTTATATGCAATTTGAACAAGAGTTAACTCATGGGAATACAATACGTCAATATATTAGAATGAGATTGTATTCGTATAAACGTTATATATAGTATGTACTTACATACAATAGAATTTATTTATATATTTATTCATAATATGTATCTTTTCTGTTGGAGATTTTAAGAAGTTCCATTATATTCAGCACCTATAAATTACTTTGAATATTCTCTTCAAATATGCGCTGGCCCTCCCGAAAGTCCAACCATGAAAATAATTAAATCTTAATAAGTTTATTCGCTGCATTCATTTAATATTTCTCACAATGGAGTGTTATCGGCACCAAACAGTGTAACTCTTACTAAAATTATGCTGACGCTGACAGTTAGCTTCTTTAAAATTTTGTTTCCTTTTTCATGTACTATTTTGATTCATGATCAGCTGTAAATTTTCGTATTCCTACTTTCTATTTTTTACTTCAGTGCGGCATGCATTACATTTGTTCTAGTAATGAACTTTAGTAATAAAACCCATTCACCTACTTCAACTCAGTGCATTTTCTGCACCGTTTAGGTGATAAATGAAAAACAATTTCAATGTACGTCTTTATAACAATTTTCAAGACACATCTCTATAATATATAGCAATATTTAACTGTAAACTTACGCTTAAAATCAGCGCTTTCGTAAAGATTAATTAGTGCGTGTCATTCAATATTATGAACCACTGGAATCAATTATTTGAACAAAATTCTCTTAAATTGCACCTAACAGAAAAACAACAAACCTTTCATCTTTTGTTTAAATTTCCTTAAAAACTGTAAACAATGAAATGAAGGATATTAAAATATTGAAATTTATATTTGTAAACATTTTCTTAACTAAATAATTGAGCATTAAGCTCTGCAAATAAATTATAATTTATTGATAAAAGGCTTGTTAATGATACACATAGCAAAGGCAACTTGATATAAAAGCAAATTTGACTATCCTTTTTCTTATACTTCAAGTAGCATGGCAGTTTACGTTCGGGGGATATTTTCTCGACCAAAGTACGAAGTAAATTAGTATTTTAATGAAAATGTAATTATTTATAATGAAAACATCTAAGAAAAGTCTCACGATTCAATTAAAATTATGCCATTTAAATGCATGGAAAAAACATCAAGTCATATAAGTTAAAGAACGTTCTATTTCAAACACAGCAACCAATTTTGACCCGAACGTTTTTGAGGCAACCACAATTGAAACCGAACTGAATATAAAATGTCTCCCGTGGAAATTGATAAAGTGAGTCATGATTGTTTTCTGAAATAGCATTCAAATAAATGGTCAAAAGAAACCAATGCTGCAATACTTGCAGAATCAATCAATCAATCAATCAATCAATCAAAACATTTTTGCTATGTATCTTTTGCAATTTTTTTCCTTACATACAAGTATGCAACACTAACAATACCAAAATGTCTAATTTGCAAACTTACGAACAGGCGTTATTAAAACAAAAAAATCATGAACATTATACAGAACCATTTTGACCGGTGAAACATCACGACTTAATTAATTAATAATAAAGTCGGTAAGGAAATAGCAATTGTTCGTATGTGTACTTCAAATAAATTGATCGATCATAATCCGGGCCCAATAAAATTACACGAAATTTGAAATACTCTGACAGCGGCAACATTACTTTCCCTTGTAAATCCTCCTTTAAATTAAAGTAATCGGATTATTGAAAAAACAGGCGATCGGTAATAAAACCTGAAGTGAAGTTCCCCCAGGGAGCTCAAGCTCTGCAGAGGCGGAGGTGCTGCTACGTCGCCAGAAGAGTGGGGAGAGAAGGCGCAGCACTGTAGGGCAGGGCAGGATGGTGGCGGCAGAAGCGCGGGCTGGCGTGGAGGGACCTGAAGGCGGAATCAGAAACGGTGGCAACGATAATGAAGCGACGGAATGGAAGAGACGGCGGTAATAATAATGATGGCGAGGGTGGCAGGGGGGAAGCAGCGGTTGAGGAGGCGAGGGAGGAGATGGAGGCAGAGGTTACGACGCAGGCGGCGGAGGCAAAGGCGATGGAAGAGGCGGTAGAAATAGTGTCTTCAGTGGAGGAGGTGACTGCCGCAGTGGGGGCAACGCCGAGAGGGGCGGCGGGGTGGCAGGGCAGCTGCAGAGGAGATGGTGAAAGAGGATACCGTGGAGGAGGCGGTAGAAGCAGTGCTTAAGAGAAGGGCGTGTCGACGAGGGGGCGGCGGCGTGGTGGCATGGGAGATAGCAGTAGAGAAGGCGACGAAGGCGGTGGCAGAGAATACGGTGGGGACGGTGCAGCTATCGAGGCAACGGAACACGCCGTGCTCGCTGAGGAGGAGGTTACTGCACAAGAGACAAAGAGGGTGACAGGAGGGTGGATGAGAAGTGGAGTGGGGTGGAGTGGGGTGGAGTGGGGTGGAGTGGGGTGGAGTGGGGTGGAGTGGGGTGGAGTGGGGTGGAGTGGGGTGGAGTGGGGTGGAGTGGGGTGGAGTGGGGTGGAGTGGGGTGGAGTGGGGTGGAGTGGGGTGGAGTGGGGTGGAGTGGGGTGGAGTGGGGTGGAGTGGGGTGGAGTGGGGTGGAGTGGGGTGGAGTGGGGTGGAGTGGGGTGGAGTGGGGTGGAGTGGGGTGGAGTGGGGTGGAGTGGGGTGGAGTGGGGCGGAGTGGGGTGGAGTGGGGTGGAGTGGGGTGGAGTGGGGTGGAGTGGGGTGGGGTGGGGTGGAATGGGGTGGAGTGGGGTGGAGTGGGGTGGAGTGGGGTGGAGTGGGGTGGAGTGGGGGAGGGGAAGAAATGAACGAGGCAGCGCAGTGGAAGGTGGGACGTAGACGACCACGGAATCGCCAAGAGCGAACAAGGAAGGACAGGGCGGAGGGGTTAGTAGCAGTGTGCGGAGTGATAAGCGATAACGAAGCCATGAGAAGGAGAGCAAGCGCGCAGTCAGTACCTCGTGGCATGCCACTTCAACTTCTCTTCTTCCTGGGCCACATTCTAATTCCCGTCAGCCAGGCAGCCTCCAACTACTCCTCTTCTTTGTTTTTAACGCATTTCTCCTTCCAGTGTACTTTTTTCTTTTTTCCTCTCTTCTTTTAACCTATTAATTTCCCCTTCTCACAACTTTCGTATCTCTATTTTCTCAGATCTTTTCTTATGTAATATACAGACATCTTACTAATATTTTTTCTTAGTTTTTCTTGTTGTGAGAGATTAACTTATTCCACAATTTATAACTCCAATTGTTAACTCTTTGAAACAGTTTTTGTCAGTTTGGGGAGAGCAGAGAGAGAAAGTTGACCCCTCCGCATGTAGAAACAAGATTAATCTCTGTAGCGAAAAAAATTCTGGTTCCTGAAATATAACAATTACGTTGTCAATACACACAAGAATTATAATCGTGTTATAAACACTATGTACCTCAAGTACAATATTACCATGGTGTTATATTCACATGCGTTTATTAAATATGCGCATGAATCTTGTCTGCTGGCTTCGCGCTCACACAAGCACTGTCCTTTGCGTGCGCTTCCATAATTCAAACTAGTGGTCCTAAAACAACACATACTTTCTCGCTCGTACATTTTCACGCACAATTACGCGAAAAGTACTCAAATGACTTTATTACAAAATCTATCGCAATTGTAAGCTGGCAAAGGTAACTCATAGCATCAATTTGATGTCGCTGCACTGCCTCTGACCGGAAGACCCTAGAGTTTGAGTCCACACAGTGGCAGGATTTTCCACATTAGCTAAATAACTAGGTCGAGTTCAGCCACTGTCTGGAGGAGCAATACATCCGCCGACTGCTTTGGTCCGTAGTTTTCCGTGCTTTCTCCAATCAACACCAGGAGATAGACCGAACAGTACCATATCAAACAGGCCATGGACCACGCGCGATCTTTTCTTCCTCTTCCTTGTCTTATCCTCAACCCTTACTTACACACTCACATGTACTACACACCACACTTGTCTGCAGACCAGTCGGAAACTTAGTGCTCGTCCCTGCTTGGGGACCATCTTCACAAGCTGACGTAAAAGTAGGTATGGCCATTCCGAGGGGGAAGATTACAGCCAACGTTCGGGGAGAAACATTCACTACTCTTAAAGGACTAAAAACCGTACCCATTGACGCACTCGGAATCACTAATCAATCAACCATTTATTGTAACTGCACATATATATATATATATATATATATATATATATATATATATATATATATTGTGGCGAAATGGGATTATACAACCCCATAACACCACAGTTTCGCCGGCATAAACGTTCACAGGCAGCGAGAAGAGCGGCCGAAAACCAGAGTAGCAAAACGCGCAGCCTGGTATCCGTTGCTCGTACTAGTCGCCGCGAACTATCAAGCCACGTTTTTGCTGGTGAAGGGCTGAAGTAGGAGAAATTATCCCCGCCACGCCGAATTTCCCCAGCCAGCGCCAATAAATACGCAAACACGCAGGCGGGAGCTTCTCTTTTGTCGCCATCTCGCCTGGAGTCACATCTCTTCTGCTAGCACGCGTCGGGTCAGCAGTTCTTCATGTAAGGCACCGCTTGGCAAGTGTGCAGATTTTATCAGAGCGTTAGATTAGTTAGAAATTGCCGCAACGACTGTTTAGAATAGGAGTGTACGGCGTTGCGAAACGTCTAGCTAGTCATCCGCGCAGTAGTCAGGAATTAGAGAAATATTCTTCTATTAACTAATGCGGGAAGTAAAAGTGTGCCCGTTCTCAGGAAAGCTCTGAAAGTTCTTGATTAACAGAATAAATTTAGGAACGAGCGAAGTACTTGCACTGGCAGTTAGGGAAGTGCAAGGGACATTTTCTGCAAATTGGGCGTAATCGAAGGCGGTAGCAGCCGTGGGAGGAGAAGAAACCGGTTAGTGGAAACGGAAGAATACGCGGGTCGACCGGGAGAAGACGACGACCGAGAAAAAGGACGCAAGAGGACGGCGAGAGCAACGCAGAACTTCGGAATCGAGCAACGCGGTGCGGAACGCAGCACGCTGTTTCAAGGTTGAGAGACAGACAGTTTCGAGGTAACCTGTAGAACCAGAAATTAGGTCAAGTTCACGTCGGCAGGGAAAGAATAGTTTCAGAAGTGTTAAAAATTGAGGACACGGATGTTAATAATTTGTAGCTTGGGAGTGGGAGATTTAATGCGTCATTGCTTGCCTTGAACCATTCTAGTGTAGCAGTCATTGTTCTATCATCAGCACTTATAATTTAAAGATAAATTGAGAGTAGTGCGCTTGCCCACAGGTTAATTATTGTATGTAAAATTTTGAAAAGGCAAGAGATTGTAAATTAGCTTTAGTTTCACATGCAATTGTAATTAGAATAATTTGAATTTAGACGTAGTGAATTTTCAAAGGGAATTCCCAGTACTGGATAAAGAAATTACTTCAGAAAATTAGTTCTGAACAAAATTAAGTGTTCATTTGTTGAATAGGCTATAAAAGTTGCTTATTTATGTTCATTCGATCATTTTTGGAAGTGTAATTCTATGTGTGATTTGTTTTTCGTTGTTATCAATTCATGCCACAGAATTTTGAGTGAATTATATGCTCGTTTATGTGTGATTTGTGTGACTTTTATTGTGTCAAGGGTTCAGACCTTTCTCGTACCCCAAAGATCCTGCTTCCTGAGATTCTAAGCTCGCTTCACGAGCATAATATCTTAACGACTTGCTTACAGTGCATGCGGCGGTGTCTGCAGAAGGTACAAAGTGTGTACGATAGGTAAGACGGTTAGAATATATATATATATATATATATATATATATATATATATATATATATATATATATATATTTACTCAAAAAATGTATCACCATAACTGCAAACATTTATATTACGTACCTTCCGTTTGATTGCAATATGAAAATAGTATTCATTAACAGCGCCATTCCTAATAACAATTCATTCAGCACATTGTGAGTTCTCTAAGAAAAGATGAATTGGAAATGAACACAGAAATCATTCTTTAAGAATAATGAGAAAAAGATGATAAGAAGGAAGAGAATCTCCTAACTTTTTAAGAACATCTTTTCCCTCGGTTTTCATCACAAATGGATGAGTTTGATTGATAACGCAGGAAGGAAACGTTCGTTCTGGGGATGAATAAAAGAATTGAATACAATTATAACTCTCTTAAAAAGCTGCCCTGTCTCGAAAGTTTTGACGTTCACAAATATACGAACTAAGAATGTTTTAATGAAGAAGCCCTGGAGAGGCTCTTCGTGGGTCATTCCGCAACCTTAAAAATCAATAGAGAAAATAGTTATTAGTTCATTAAACAATCAAAACACACTTTAATTATTTTCTTTATTATTTCTGTTTTAAAAGCATTGTCTGTGTAGTTAACATATATTGTATTTCATGTCGAGCTATTTTTATGACCCAATTTCTGTGCAACTTTGGACGTGTTGCTGCCCTGACATTGATTTGGTTGTTTAAGTTTTGTTTCTCGTACATACGTATACACGGGGAAATAAACGCAACATTGAGAAAGTGATGTATTGTTGCATTGAAAAATGCCCTTTTGAACGGGTAACTCGTTTTTTCTGTCCCTGATACATTTTTTCCTGTTTACTACGAGTAGTAAATTACTTTCTCTAATACGTAGTGTAGTCCGAATCCACGTTTTGTGGTTTCTGGATACCGAAATACTTTCGTCCTTACTTATGTCCAACCATGAACAGCCCAAACTATTCGTGGGATACCGCGTTTTGGAATTGCGGAACCACAAAATGTGGATAACAATTAGGCTAAGCATTAAAAGTAATTTACTAGATATGGGCGCAAGAAATATCTTATTTTACTACATCAGGAAGCTCTAATATAAGTTTTTCTCTCACAAAGCGGTTCCTTTTGCAAAGCATTACGTAATTTCCTCTACACTACGTATAGTACTCTGTGCATATGTACGTTTTCAACAATACAGCTCGTTTGATATTAAGCAACTACAAAATGTGAATTTTGACTGCACTATGCAATTTTCATATCGTAGGAGAAAGAAATATTCTCTTTAACGATAGCAGGGAGTCAAGAAAGATTTTCTGTCAAAGAAACAGCACTTCCTCCGCAGCATTACGTATCCTCCTATATACTACGTGGTACACATACCCGTACATAATTCTATATACTACGTATATACGTACCTGAAAGTAAAAATAAGATATTTTACATTCTCGTATCTATTTCGTAGAAGCGTAATAATGTAGCACGAGAGTACGTAGTGTTATGTTTGGGAAAGTTTAAGTCCCTTGTTACGAAACATAATCAGATATTTCTTTCTCTTATGAGTACTAAATGAATTTCTATAATACGATGTATTTTCAGAATCCAAATATTTCGACTCTTTACCGAAAAATTGTTTGTGTGTTCGTCTCTCTGCGAGACTCACTCGCGACAAAAATGTGCACATGATTTTTCCCATAACCTGATATACTCCAATCCATCTGGCTAATGTCACGCTTATATAAATTTCAAACGTATATATAATTTTTGGAGGAATTTTACATGAGCTTCCTGAGAAATTTTCAAATCTTCCCAGAATATGTCCATCGTATTTCTTTTCAATTTTTGCTTGAATTGAGCAAAGTATTCTTATTAAAATGACTCAGGTTCGAACTTAATAAAAAATCTCTGGATTTTTGAAATTGCAAAGATTTTAAGTTTTTTTTCTCCCAGCCAACTATATTATTGAAAATACTTTGTGTTAAAACATTCTTTACAATTATATATTTAAGTAAAGTCATGAACCGTTTTTTAAAATGTGAGTATTTTTGCGTAATTTTGTACGAACTAGTGAGGATAATTAAAAAATATATTAACAATTTTTTTCACAGTTGGCTTCTTTATTTCAATTTACCGCTTAATTTGGGAAAAGACCGCTAAATAATATGATATTGACCCGATTTTCATTAACAACTGAATTTTCGATAATTGAAAACATTGTACTTTCATTTTCATTCATCGACAGCGTTATCAAATTTAAACATCATTCAAATTTAAATATCAAAAGTGATCGAGCGGATACGTCCGTTGATTCCTTAACATTATGTGCCTGGGTTCGAATCATAGCTCGGGTAAATGTCTTTTTTGGTTGGAAACACTTCCTGGCTTATAGGTTATAACATGTATTTGATATGAATAATACGAGAACATTTTGTGCTGTTGAGACACCACTGTTTCTCCTTAAAACAGCTCGTAATCACAGCGCTAAGCATAAAATACACAACTAGGTAAAGTGAAGAGTTAGATCAGAGATTCCCAACAGTGTAGTATCTCGTTCCAGGAGGTTGATAAAATTTTAAAGGGGCCAGTGACACGCAAGGATTCGATGCTTGCAATATGCATCGGAGAATTGTTATGGTCATTTAAAAAAATGCTCAATATTTTGTAACCATTGAACAATAATGAGGATTAAAAACGCTGCATAGAAGACCAGATATAATAACGATTATTGAAGATCTGAATATTGAGCGAAATATGAATTTACGAAATAATCATCTTAAAGCCGTAGGATTCCTCGCGAGAACTCTAGGCTGTCCCGGCGGTAGCGCATCCAAGGCTGTGATGTCGTTTTGACTATTGTGTCGTGGTCTTCTTCAGTCATGGTCAGTCCACCCTGGTCAGACCATCCATGAGGAAGACGAAATGGTCGAAACGTCATCATTGTTTGCGACACGGCGTCACAGGGGTAGCCAAGAACACGCGTAATTGTTATTTTGGATACTTTTGGTGCAATTGTGTTAGGATTAAGTCTGCTGTATATTGTAGAGAACGACGAAGTAGGTCGATAGAGAAAATCATTCTTTTAAAAGCAGTCGATAAAAGAGGCAGGGAATCTCTGGGTTAGATATTATTTTCTGCAATAAATCTTATAGAACTCAATATTATAAAACGAGAATGTATTTGAAAATGCACATGTCTTTGTTCCCCGATGCAATCTCAAAACGTTTTGTTCCCTTTGTCTTCCATGAGCGGTATGAAAGCTCAGACATCCGTATTGAAGAATAAAGCTCTTTATTGTCCGGGTTAGAGGAAACGAACAATACAATTGAAAACAATTCTCTTTTATCTTGTGTTCGTATCCACAGCTTGACCCGTTTGTCGTTGCCAGCTTCTCGTCAAACGAGGCGAAAAGTGTATCGCGCCGGGAACAACAGCGCTTGTCCGCTGCGGGACCCGGAACGCGCAGTCTCTCAGTTAATGTTGTTTTGCGAAGGAACGGAGTTCGATGGCACAAAAGTTCGTTCTGGCTTTTGAGCATTCCTCAAATATATGAACATACGGTGAACTGTGGAAGTCGAGACTCTTTCTAATCATTTGAATTATGTAATAATCAATATTCAAAAATAAACGTGTCAATATTATTATCAATTAATGTTGCTTAAATTATCTAATTTTCTGATTTCCAAGTTTGCTGATATTACTTCCTCTTATATCTACGTACGATATACAGTAATATACATAGTGTAGAGAATGGTCTGTAATGCTCCAGTTATTCGATTTCGAGCTTTTAACGTAAATATACGATTTGGAGGTCTCTTGACACCGAAAATTGTTTATTTATTAAAACACATTGTGTATGACAGATATCACTGAAAGAGAAATTGGGATTGGTTAAAAGGGATATTAAATACGGAAATACATCCGTCTCTGTGTTTGAGCATCAGTCCGTCCCCACCATCAAACGGGTTCACACATGCGTTCGCTATCGGAATCCATATATGACTTCTGCGTTCGCTGTCCTTTCCACATATATGACGTCTGTCTTCATACATGTACAGTCGTATATACCCCGCAACTCAATGGACACAAGAATTTCAAAGCCAAACCAATAATTTGCAGTGTTTGTGAGGCCATTATATGCTTCTAATTTACCCACTACTACTATTATCTATCCTGCACCTTCTATTTTCTCACAAAAAGTAAAAATTAAAAATAGAGTGACTTACGAGATTTTTAAAATAACTGGTTGAATTTTGTGACCAAAAAATAAGAAAATGTGAAGAATATGTTTTAGGCGCCAATACCTGAGGGCAGCTGGGAAAGGGGTGGAACAAAACAGTTTAATTTTCAATAAAACAATAAACCGTAACACGTATACAGTTATGCCAAGGGGTCAATGTGAATGTAGGAACCCAGTGTGATTGATGTTTCTGCTGTTTACTAACATAGATGTTGATGCAATTTGAAGCTCTGTTTTGCACAGGTTCTAATAAAAGTCATTTATAAAGCATCGTAATGTTTAATTATATGGGAAAATGAAAAAAATTGCCATATCAACGATCATTTATGAATTGATAAATACAGCTAACGCGCATTTGAAGCGTTAATGCAGTGCCCTAAGGCGTTCGCTCCCAGGAAGCGCTAATAGCCGCTCGGGGCGGCGAGCAGCCCTCTGGTGTCCCGAGTAGCACTCCAACTTGGTGCTCTGGCGAGGGGAGCGGCCAACGCACCGTCCGGGTAAGATAATGCGGCCTATGGGAATCGCCGTGCTACATTTCCTCCATTTCATACGCATTGCCCCCACAATACGCCCGGAGCGCTGGCGGCGGCGGAGGTGGGGGTGAGGTTTGAGTGGCAATGGCGCCGGGGAAGCTGGCGGGGAGCGCATCAAGGAGGGAGGCGGTTGCGGAGGTGGCGGTGAAGGGAAATGTGGCGGGGTTGGAGGTGGCAGAGATAAAGAAGGCGAAAGCAAGGCGTAGACGAAGGGGAAGGCGCAGAGAAATGCGAAGGGAGAGTGAGACAGGGAGTGTGTGTGTGTTTGAGAAAGAGAAAGAGAGAGAGCGAGAGAGAGAAAGAGAGAGCGAGAGAGAGCGAGAGAGAGAGAGAGGGGGGGGGCGAAGGTGGAGACACAGGAGGAGACAAAGACAGAAGAAAATGGAAAGGTTGGGGCAGACGAAGAGTCTAAATTGTTGGAACGCTGGGTGGAATGCGGAGTCAATAGAGTATTGGATCGCGTAGTCGACCCGCAGTGGACCGCGGAGTCGATTGCGTAGTGAATCGCGTAGTGAATCGCATAGTTGAGGCGTAGTGGATCACGAAATGGATCGCGTAGTTGTGTAGTTGTCGAGTTGTTGTCACGCAGTGGATGGCATATGGGATCGCGTAGTGGATCGCGGAGTCGATTGCGGAGTCGATCGCAAAGAGAAACGCGAAGGCTGCGCAGAAGGGAAAAGAGAAGGCGGACGGAAGTCAGGAGCGGCAGTGAGAGCAAAGGCGAAGGCTGGGGGCGGTGTGGGCTGGTGCGGCGGCGGGGGCGGCGGCGGGGGCGGCGGCGGGGGCGGCGGCGGGGGCGGCGGCGGGGGCGGCGGCGGGGGCGGCGGCGGGGGCGGCGGCGGGGGCGGTGTGGGCTGGTGCGTCGGCGGGGGCGGCGGCGGGGGCGGGGGCGGGAACCGCAGCAGCTTCATTAGCGCGGGGCGTCGGCGCGTAATCGAGTGCATCGGAGGGGCGGGCTCTGCGCTGGGGCTGCGCCGGAGGCCGACGCCTTACGCTGCTAAGATCTGCGAGCGAAAGTAGCAGCAAGTCACGCCAGGGATGAGAACGTGAACGCGTTCGCAGAGGTAAATGTAAGAAACAGTTAAATGATGTAAAAAGGTTTACAACGAATTAATGGAACACCAAAAAAATGTATGTCTCAAATTACCTATTATTTTCAAAGTTTTAAGATATAAAATATTTATACGAAGGTTTTGGTCATATAATTTCTACACCTAGAATTTGGATATTCTCCACCTCCCTTGATACAGCTGATATAAAAAACTTTCCTACAAATAAATGGTGCAAGATTGACTAACTATAGCATGATGACATTATTAAGGTGGTAATGATTGAGGGTTTGATATATGAGAGGTTGTGAGTAAATGACAAGAATGAATATAATGAAAGTTATGGAAAAATGAAGACAACGGAACTATACAAAATTAATGTTAAAATTTAACCCTTTCGTATTCACGTTTGATTTCGAAACTCAAATGATTGCGAAGCCAATATACGTAGAGACACAGTGACTCA
Organism: Gryllus longicercus; assembly: GCA_038098605.1. Taxonomy (NCBI): domain Eukaryota; kingdom Metazoa; phylum Arthropoda; class Insecta; order Orthoptera; family Gryllidae; genus Gryllus; species Gryllus longicercus. Next base: position 2,452,489 of record JAZDUA010000162.1, read on the forward strand.
CGTTAAAATCATACGTTTTAGCCATCACGAGTACTTAAAAACTTTCCAAGTCATCTCAAAATGTTCATTTAATATGATATGCAAGTCATTACATTAAAAAAAATCAATGTGTTGTCTTCCGGATGAAAAAGGGGATAAGCGAGGTCTTCAACATACGAAATATTTTATTTCTCCTCTGACAATTCATTACAACGCATTCAGCAGTCGTAAACATATTAGGATTTAGAAATTCCTGCATGCCATACTTCCTTGCACCGTTTCAGGTGAGTTCTCGTGAACTGCAATTTTAGTCCAGCCGACTTGGATAGTAAGAGAAAAACTTGATCTGAAGTTACTGATGCCTTCACCGATCCAAACTCAGTAGAGGTTCTGCGCCAGTAAAAAGAATATGGCTGTATACCTACATCCTCGCGAGTATTTCTGGGTTAACTGAGAGAAGAAATGATGCCATACACAAACTTTTCAGCAGACAAACGTAACTAACGAACGCCCGCCTTTACGAAAAGCTAAAGACCTGGTGTGTATCGATAAAAAAAGATGTGAAGTGAAGAAGAAAAGCGATCAAAATCAGCGAAGTCTCACTTGACACGGTAGAAATGCGAGGGCTAAAGTAGTGGAAAAGCCCTCGAATAAAAAAGAAAATATGAGAGGGGCGAGGGGTGTGCAGGGGCCTTCGTGCCGCGCGCAAGGAAGCCAGTAGCAATTTCTGTTGCCCGCGAGAGTAACGCTGGCGCCACCGTGTTGGCGGGGAGGGGGAGAGGTAAGGGAAGCGGTGAGCGCGCCGTAAAGGAAAGGAAGCAAAGGGCGGGAGAGTGGTTCGGAAAGATGATTTAAAATGGAAGCAACACGAGACTGAAGAGCAACAGAGAAGGGAAATGTAATAGGGATAATGGTAGGAGTATATGACTTCGAGGAGGCTGCGGGCAGAGAGCGAGTGAGATGTAGGATAGGCTTGAGAGAGGCGATGCAGAACGTAGGCGGGGCGCAGGCGGGGACGCACGAGGGGTAAAGACTGGGCGTTGGCGGAGCGTTGGCGGGGCGTTGGCGGGGCGTTGGCGGGGCGTTGGCGGGGCGTTGGCGGGGCGTTGGCGGGGCGTTGGCGGGGCGTTGGCGGGGCGTTGGCGGGGCGTTGGCGGGGCGTTGGCGGGGCGTTGGCGGGGCGTTGGCGGGGCGTTGGCGGGGCGTTGGCGGGGCGTTGGCGGGGCGTTGGCGGGGCGTTGGCGGGGCGTTGGCGGGGCGTTGGCGGGGCGTTGGCGGGGCGTTGGCGGGGCGTTGGCGGGGCGTTGGCGGGGCGTTGGCGGGGAGTTGGCGGGGCGTTGGCGGGGCGTTGGCGGGGCGTTGGCGGGCGTTGGCGGGGCGTTGGCGGGGCGTTGGCGGGGCGTTGGCGGGGCGTTGGCGGGGCGTTGGCGGGGCGTTGGCGGGGCGTTGGCGGGGCGTTGGCGGGGCGTTGGCGGGGCGTTGGCGGGGCGTTCGCGCGCAATAAGTGGGGCCTAGGAAGGGGAGGGGCGGTGTAAAGGGGGGTGAAGTGGGGCAAAGTGGAGCGAAGCGGGAGAAGGGGAGCTGATGAGGGAGCGTGGCGTTGCCGAGTCGGGACCGAAGCGGCTGGAGGTGAGGACAGGGGGAGGGGCGGGGGAAAGAGACCGGCGTATGGCAGAAGCGAGGCGGGGGGTTAGGCGGAGACGACACGGAGCTCGCCGGCAGAGGGAGGGTGGCGTCGGAAGACGGGCCAGGCGAGCGCCGGGCGGCTGCGGTTACATAAAGTGCTGGCTGTGGCGGCCGCGCCGGGGACGTGGGTTGGGGCGAGGGGGCAGGGGGTGGGGTGGGGGGTTGTGGTGTTCCGCCCTCGAGAGCAGCAAACCACGTTGTGCCCGCCATCCGGCCTGGCCCATCCACTGTCAGTTGCATGGCTGGCGTTTGCACACCCAACGGTCCTTGTCTCTTAAGGAGACTGCTACGCTAATGTGAAAAATGCCACTATACTAATTACTAATATTATAAAGATAAAAGTGTTTTGAATGTTCGTCTGTTAGATTATTAAAGACCCGCAAGCCCTTGATTATATTCCCATGGTGGATATTTATTTTTTTGAATTTGCATGGCTGGTTCTTGTATCTATGGCACCAGCAAATTTATACGTTGAAGCAATATCCTGGTTGAAAATTATAAAAAAAAGTAGGTAAATTGATTTTGTCATTTCGTTTGAACGATTCCAGGTGTATCTTGAAGTGCTATATTTTAAATAAGGTCGATGAATCGCGCGCTTTCGTTGTTTCCATGTCCAATTCCTGTTCCGTGCACCCCAATCCCAATGAGTTCGAATACTCTAATTCTAAACCTCTACTTCTAATACTTTGTCACTATAAGAAAATCCAGACGTCTGAACATTGGCAGAATGGCCTCGTCCTGTCTTTTGACAAAGAAAAAGTTTTGATTTAATATAATGCAATAGGGATGTAGAAGTGCTGATATTGACGTTAAACTGTGGTAGAAGGGAAGTAGATGTTCGTCTTGATAGCAGTGAATGGAGATTTCAGTCGACAGCGATGAATGCAGAGATCTTGCTAATAAATACTACAATTGATGTGATTTAGAGAGTAGGTACCGACATTACGGAAGTGGCATAGACAAAATATGTCTCAGCAATAATTTACGGTAACCCATGAAACACAGTCCACTTTTCCAATCGTTGCTAGTTGAAAAGGCAAAATGCAACATCTCGTATTACGAGTGTTCGGGACGATAAAGAATTATTAATATTTGATTAGACAATTCTTGCGTTTTGGGAAGTGGCCTGCTTTTTCGGGACTGTAGTAGTAGTTATGACACCTACTCTTGTTTATTTACTTTTCATTATTACGTCTCATTATATGTAATATAGAATTATACAAAATAAAATATCTTTTAATTACAAGATCACGATAAATCAACCATGTGATGTAACCAATGTCTTTCTCATGATAAGTGATATATTATAGTAGTATCTCGTTCGCTCTACGAGCCTCCTTCACAAAACCGAGCCAACATATTTAATTTTACAATTATTAGAAATATTCTCTTAATACTTACACTCAAAAAGTGATAAATTATGTATTTAACGCTTGTAGTGTAAACTAGAAAGACACGTCTTAAAGTTAATTTCACTTTATCGAAATCTGCATCCTCACCAGTTCTTATCGTTTTCGCAACATTTCTCGACTTCTCGACATATTCCTCCGCCACTTGCTGCGAACCTCCATAGAATGATATCCAATATGATTTTTGCAGCCAGTGGGCGGTTCTATTTTCGCAGCTTATTCCATAGAGACCTTTGCATATTACAAAATGCCTTTGTCAACTGCGTTCCGTCTCCCCTTGCGTTCACATTTATTCAATTGACTTCACAAGTTTATGTTGCGGCAATCATTTCACTGTGTTGCCTTGACCTGTAAAAACTGCAGTTTTCTGTTCGATAATGGCGTCGTAAACTAGATGCTGTGATATTCCAATCAGCAAAATAAAGATACTTTTCCCACTTGAATGAGTCTAATAATATAAAATTATCTCTTCACAATTCTCTTCATATTAACACGTACAATCCCCGACTCCGCCGTTGTCATTGCCTCTGCCTTGGAATCCGCTACCGCATTCGCCTTCTCCTCGGCCTCGTCTCCGCCTTCACCGTACGACAGCGACCGAGCACTCCGCAGCCTCCGCCTGCACTAAAGGTGTCGCGCACCGCCACCTTCTTTGCAATGCTAAGTGCGCCTGCCCGGGTGCCCGCCCCTGAAGACACAGCTCCTACCTAATTATTGCCCCTCGCTATGCGGAAACACACGTACCTTCCTGCTTCTTACAGGCTCTGTGTCGCGCACTTGTGTGGCGGAATTTTTAGAACATCCATACTTTCTTTTCCCAGCTCTACAACCCACCAAGGGGTTTGCCCGAATAGCAGTGCTGCTAGAGGGGCGGTTTAGTATAGTACCTGCTAAATTAAAATTCCTGTTGTTGATTGGCCAGTGCTTATCGAACTTCATTCGAAAATTTTACGGTCATGAGATGAATTTTGAAGATTGTTTTTCGAATTTAATTTTAATAAATATTTATACCTGAAAAAATATTTCAAAATGTTTCCATAGTAAACTAGGTTTATTTTTGTGTCTCACTGCCTTAATCGAGTATATCCACTATGTCGATAGTACACTGCTGAATAAAACAATATATTTTTTCGAATGAATTCTGAGTTTTTGAACGGCGGATAGTATTGTGGAGAATACAATTGTAACCGGCAGAGGACAGGTTTATTTTGAAAGTAGATTCAGAAGAAAAAGAATCAACTTAATGAAATCATTGAGACAGCTCTGGTCAAGAAGGCAGAAATACAAGTTATCTACGGAAATAGTTTCCAACTTAAGAAAGGACTGAATAAGAATATTTAACTTAACTGATATTTTAAAATAATTATACTAGCCATTATTTTTCCTTAATTTGTTGGATCAACACAAGGCGAAAGCATAAGTTGTATCCTAAATCACAAACTACGGACTTCGCACAGTCTTTCCTTCCTCATTCTTGTCTCCTCGTCCTCACAAACACGAACTTTCATTTACATGCACTACACTATTAAACATACCTGGAGAGCAGTCAAGAGTTAAGAGTGATTTTTATTTATTTATGTCAAAAACAGTTAAATCTGTATGTGACGTGCTATGAGTAGAATTTAATATGGAGTTACATTTATGTCCAGAAGCAAAAAAAAAAGAAAGCATCTCAGCATTTGCTCAAGGATCAGGGAAAGTGGACGAAAACGTGAGATGGATTTCATTGACCTAGAAGCTGAAGTACAATACTTGTTACAGGTTCTTTAGAAATATGTAATCCAAATGGTAAACAATAAATTAAATTGTTAAAATTAATATTTATATTCTTTTTAGATGTTCGGTATAGTCTCTAATTGTATAGAAACAGTTGTGCAGCAGACAAGATTTTAATAGGGACTTCAACTTTTGTACCTAATTTAATCATTTAATCTGTCAAGGCGTTGTATAATAATGTACATGTATTATATAACAGTTTTTTGTAGTGAGCTGTTGATACTGTCACCTGATGAGTATGATTACTACGACGAGTGTTGTAGTTATAGACATTGGCATTTGCTGAAAATATATTCACGCCCTTAAGTCATTTTTGATAAAAAACACTGATTCATATATGAAGAGACAAGGTAAAGGTAAAATACCTTGAATAATAAAGAGAGGCTTGCAAGAATCACGTGTATGGGATTTGCTTATTATTCATACAATTCTTTTTTGTAATCTAAACGTCTGGGAGCTATAAGATGTATTTACCCAGAATATTAGACTGTATCTCAGGCGGGAATGAACATTCGCGAAAGATACACAACGAGCAATATGGAGGCTGACTGAATTTGAAATAATTCTGAAAGCGTAGCGAAAAGAACTAAATTTAGTGTTCAATTCATTTAAATGGGCGTTTCATTTTAGGTTTGACTAACATGAAAGACCTAAAAATGTTGTTACCTTAACATCAGTCAGTGGCACACCGTTCTCTTTCAATGGAATACATATCTGTTTATTTGAAATGGAAAACTGCATTGAAACCTTTTGCTTTTCATTTCCTATTAATTTAATATTATGGAACCAATTTGAAATATCTGATTTTGTACTATTTACGTTTTCTTTATTGCAAAGAATATTCGGATCATCCCCAAAGAGGACTGTTCTTCCGTTTCTACTCGTCGAGGCCGAGCTCTTGTCGGATAAGGTGATGGCCCGCTTGTGGAAATACCTGGAGGGTAAACACCCGCGATTCGACGAGGAAGTCTATGCTAAATCTCACGTTACAATAGAAGAGGAACACCGCCTATTACAGGCTGTAACACGCACTTCACTCATGGGACAAATTACCGGAGGTGGTGTTGCGTTAGGAAACACGCAACCTTACTCACTAAATGCCTAGTGACAAAACTCCGGCGTACCGGGTGCTTAAACACAGAATCTCTGGATCTACGAAGCCTGTTGATGAAACGATGTAAATTTTGTATGAAGATAAAATGAGTCATTACATAACAGGCCGGAGCAGCAGAAGTCCGCGTAGAAAGTGCTGGGCTCGAAGAGAATGTAGCTAGTTCGTATGAACCGTGTAAAATACTTGAAAAGCGAGGCATCGCCTATCCACCCGTCTACCTCCATTGGCGATTTGAGATGTACGTGAGGGAGAGATGGAGAGCCATGGAACGGACTCCACGCTATGGGAACTCTATAGAAGTGACGCAATCATGCTAAAAAAGCATCAACTTCACCGATACCGTACGCGCGGCGACATCAAGTTGGACGAGGAAGAGGAAGTTGGGCGGCTACTGATAGGTGTCACGAGTTTTCAGCTTTCAATCAAAAGTTTAGGCCAAGGTTTTGAAGTGAAGCTCTTTCTTTCTCGGTGAAGTCCACGCATTGTGTCATAGGAGCATATAACAATTGTAACTTTTATTTTCTTAAACGAAACATGTTAAGGATCAAAAACGTTAAGGAACTATATTATCAGTATTGGCAGGGCCTATACATTAAAGAAAACTACGAATCTTGATAAGCGTTATAGAATTTAATAAATTAGATAATAATCATTTACGTGTTAGTTCCTACATCAGCCACGAGCGTCAGAAATGCCAACATTGAGATTTTATTTTTATAACGCAGATTATGCGTAATGCCACAAACATTAACTGAATGCTAAAAGAATGTCTTGCGAGAAATGAAGCAATGACTTCTTTGCCCTCCTAAAACTGTGATTATTCCCAACACATTTCCTGTTTCTGTATTTTCGAGGTTTTACGTACGTGGCGATGACGCACTCTCTTCTTTAATATTTTCCTATGCAGTTCAGCTACACTGAGCGAGTGTTGTTTTTTTATGCGTTGAGGTGCAATCGTCAGTTGTCAATTGTCACCGGAAGAGACCGCAGGGCAGGCGCGCGGGGCGAAATGGCGGCGGCGGCGGCGGCGGCGGTAGCGGCAGCAGTAGCGCTATCTGTGGCGGCTCTTCTGATTTATGTGCCGGTCACCGCGGCCGCTCATAACGATGCCTATCTGCGAGAGCTCCGACCTGTCTTCTACAGTGCTGCCACGCGTGGTAGGGAAGTGAACTAGGACGTCCTACACCCAGAACGACAATGTGTAGCATTCATGAGTGAAGCGGTAAAGGTTCTTTAAACTTCTAACGTGGCATTTATTTGGTCTAATTTTGTAAACAATTAGAAATTTAACTCTTCACATGTGGCACCGCAGCAAATGACTTTAATCTCGTCAGGTATTTCTGATGAATGAATTGTTCTTCGGCACGCTGAAATTTCAACCAGTTTTTAAAGAATCTTTTATATGAATTATCTAACTGTCAAAGAAAATGATTCTGTCGCTGTGAAGCTAATCCCGAGATTTCTGCATTAAAGTTTTCCGAGTACATGGCGCGACATTATAAAAAACAACGACTATGACGTAAAATATCACTTGATGAATTTACAAACTTGATCTCAGTCAATTCAGAAAAGGCGAAGAGCATTGAATGGAGAACATCGCGTACTGTACTGTTCTACATTTTTTGACCACATTCCAATTACAGAAAGTCTGAGGAGGAAATTCCTGCAATGAGTCCCTGCAGCTAGAGTTTGATCATGTCGGTTGTTAGAAAACCAAACACTTTCAGCAGCGTCCTCTGGGAAACAAAGTATTCTACACTTCAATTCATGCAACTCTGCTCCTGTCAGGTCTCAGCTATTCACGTTTTCATCCTATCGTCAGCACGAATGTCACACTAGTGACGTCACTATGGTGACGTTTAAGCTACCGATTGAATGAAACTGTCAACAGCTGAGACCTGCCAGGGGAGGAGTTGCAAAAATCGCAGTATGGCATTACGTTTAGCACTGGTTACGGACGGTTATACAGCCACTCGTATACTTTGACTTCAATAAACATGGCGGCCACTAGTTCGGCGAGCCTTCACCAAGAGCGCTGACACTATAGGGTTAGTCACGCTATCTAGTAAATTCTAGCTAGTTCGCTATAATCCATATTTGCAATACGGCTGTTGGCACATACGCAGCCAAATTGATGCAAATTCGATGCCAGGCTTGGATCTCGGCTACTCTTTGAAGGCATTTAAGAAAAACAGATGATACATTTCAAACTTGGCATCTTCGAGATAGTTTACTGTTAGCCCCCAAAAAACGCGAATTGTATCACAGATAGCAAAACCATTCATTTTGTATGAAGCTCTTTGCAATAGACATTCAACTATTTCCAAAAGTCGTCTTTTGAGAACCTTCTCTTTTGACGAGAACACAGAAAGGCGATGCACAGAACTTCTCTTCGCAGTTTCTGTAAATGCTCTCCCAATCATCTAAGTAATATTTCGCAGCCTCAACTATGCAATATAGTTGCGTGTTATGCAGAAAACATTAGATTCCTGGAAATTTCTACAATGTGCAAACGCCGTTGCCGGCAGGCCAGGAGGAGGTGCTATCTACCGGTCACTTATGGAAGCATTTAAGGTCTATTGCTAGGAGCTTCATACAAAATTAATTTTTTGCTGCCTGTGAGAAAATTCGCGGGTTTCTTGAACCAAAACTAAACAATCTTGAAGGCCGTGGCACCAAATTTCATTCAATTTGACCGCCTTTGTACCCACAACGGCGTTATTACAGGTAGTACGAACGTTAACATATTCTAAAATGATCTGCCACAACTTACAAAGAGGTGAATGTCTTACTACGAAACATCAAAACGACTCAATACGGATTGTTACCATAAATAAAACAACACACGCACACACGGCACTAAGTTACCGTTTACGAAAATTTCGATATCACTGCTATCTATTGTATATCAATGAAACATCGGATTTAGGAATATTATATTACTCGAATTAAAAAATGGATGATAGATAAATGATTAAACATTTTCAGTTCTCTAGGAACTTCACATTAGATAAAAAATCAGAGCTTATGTCGTTTTTGCTGTGAGTCTATTAATTTGAACAGATCGGAAATTTTACCTATCAGTTACTTTTGGCAAAGTACATGCTTTTGTAGCCCCGTTAGACATATTATTGTTGAAAAAGGGAAAGTAGATCATACATAAAGACAACGTTGAATGTTTGAAAATTGAATTTGCCAACAGACAAAAAACAATATTTTATCACAAAGGTCAGATAGTACGAAGAGAATTGAGGAAACCGTTCTGCATGCTATGCTGTTAAAAATTCCAAAGTATTATCGACACCCCGCATTATATTGCACATGCATACATCGATTTGATGCATTCGGGAAGCTGTAGAATCCGCTCCAGCGTTTCATCATCGTAGAGAGAAAAATCGCTTGAAAAAATGTAAAACAATATTATCATTCGTACAAATAACAAACTATGAAAACAATAAACAATACATCTCCCATTCTGTTCCTCTGAATTTAGACTAGAGTGAACGTGAGTAATATTGCTCTCCCTTCCTCAGATGAGATTCCAAGCGAGCACAACAGAACGGCTTCTCCCACTACACACATTTCTCTGTCTTGGGGAGAATCGTAGCCCTTCTCCATCGCCATCCCTCTCGGCCCTCGCCACCACAACTTCCACTTCCACATCCGTCTTCGCGCTCGCGCCACGCCTCCAAACCCCTTTCGCTTCCAGTCCAACCTAAATCCCGTCCTCGACGTCGTCTGAAGCCTAATCTCCACCCCCACCACCCCCGCCCACGTCCCCGCCTTCACACTCGCATCCACCCCTGTTTTCATCCCCGACATTCTCGTCGTCGTCCCGATCATTCCCGACTCCATCCACGCCCCCACCCCTGTCCCCATCCCCGCTCTCATCCTCGCCACCATCCCCGACCATCCCCGCCCCATCCACATCCACGCCCTCCTCCCCGCCTGCACCCTTGCATTCAATCCCGCTTCCATCCACGTCAACCTCGTCGTCACCCTCATCGTCACTCTCGTCATACCTGACGCCATCCCTGTCATTCGCGTCTTCATCCCCGCCGCTTCCCCGCCTCCATCTCAGCTCCGTCTTCCCTGCCTAAATAAGCCTCTTTATTCCCGTTTCGATCCCCGCCCTTAACCCGTCTTCACTCACACCTCCACCCCGCTTAGACCTCCGCTACCACCCGCACCCATACCAACCCTTCCTCACACTCGCGAGCAAGATTCTATTAGCAAAGCTGTATCAACAGCGGCGGCGGCGACGGAGCTGTGGCTGTGGACGGCGCCGACTGTTTGCCCTGAGTACACGATCTGCGAAGGGCAAAGGGCACGTCAAGCTGCGCCGTCTTATGACTCAATGGCGAAATAATGTATTATGTAAACTTGGGCTTTCCCTCCGGGACGACAGGCCTGCCCACTCGGCCGAACCGCTTGGGCCATTGCGTTTGCGGCGGGCATAAATAAAAGATTAATTAGTCCATCGCATCATTAATCAGCGGAAGGAACATGCATTAACGGTTCAGCCTTTTTTGTTGATATTGTTTTAAACTATTTCTGGGCGCGCGCCAAGACGCCTTTTCTCTTCACGGCGAGGCGCGGAGACGGCTTAACAGCGATTCGAGCCGAGCGCCCTCCAGATTTCGCCTCTTTCGAAAGCGGAAGCCGCTAAGTCGTGTCATTGACGGAGGCCTCAAAGAGGGCGATGCTTCTCGAAATGTTCCTTTCTTCTCCGAAGGAGAAGTGGGAGTCTAACGGCTGAACATTCTCTGGCATTTCAAGTTTATTCTACGTCTTCAGCTTATACAAATATTAGAAGGGAAAATCTACATACGAAATTCGTTTTTTCGACTTTTTTGTTCGGAACACCACATCCAGAACATAACGCATGCCAAATTAAAGATCGTTTGAAAGTATTGAAATTATTTTGTAAAATTCATAGATCTGCCAATTTATGCATTAAATTATTTATTTTTATTTTATTATTTATTTTTAGATTTTTAATCTTAGTACATTGAGATACCAGAATTGCTAGCACTTTCGGAAACAAGGCCAAAGAAATCGAATGTTCTGAAGAGCGTTTAACAGCAACTTCAGGTCTCCTAAGAGTTCACTTTTGTTCCTGGAATACCTGCTCGTATTTTCTCTCCGTAACTTCATAAAGATAACATAAGATAAATTTATTCGAAATGCAAACGGGCATAACCCGGTGGCAGCTAATTACGTAAATAAGGTAATACAGCTAACATGCAAATTATATAATAATAATAATAATAATAATAATAATAATAATAATAATAATAATAATAATAAAACCCCATACAGAAAATTTATCAACATTTTTTGTTCATCAATCTTTTTTAGTTATTTTCAGTAACTAGACTGTTTTAAGAGCGATTTGAACTGAATAGGATTGCAGCTTGCGTTCACTGAAACGTGGATTCTGACTACCCAACGTGTTAGAGGTTAGTTAGAGTAACTTATTACATTTAAAAACATGAATTGCCCAGTTTTTCGTTATCGGGTGCCTACAATATGAATTATGCTGCCACAAAACACAGTTTTCGATGCAGCTTTGCATACTTTTCTCTGTACTACGTAAGTAGTATGCGAGAGAGTAAAAAATCACCCACCTACGCGTGGCGTAGAGAAATTGTTTTGTTTCTCATAATACGTTTTGGCAAATCATTTTAATATGTTAACGTGCGAACTTTATGTAATTACTCAGTTTTAAAGGATTTTACGAAAGCATTACAAAAATGGAATTTAGCATTGCCTCAAAACAGTGTATTTGTTGAAGCGCATCTGGAAAAGGTTTGTACGTAAGGGCATATTGCAAATAGATTCGCAATAAGCCAAAAATCAGTTAGTAGAATCAATATTGCAATGAATCAAAACGAAACATATCAACAAAATGTAGAATACAACCTCACCTGGCTCGTCCATGCATCAGAAAACGTAAAAGTTTAGCCCTGAAGTACAGAAAAGTACTTCTAAAGAATTATGTATTAAGATAATTAAGTACGGATCTCATATTCCACTGAAATCTAAAAGATTAATTTCAAATTCGTACAACAATGACTGCGGTTATATTGAACAGTAGTAGCTCCAGTATATTCTCCGAACGAACGCAAAGTCACAAGGACAGTCGAACAAACCTTTGTGAAAAAATTTGCGTTGCATCATTGAAAAAATTGAACATTGAATATTGAAAATCCAATATATTTACGTCAATAAGATTCATCTTAAGTAATTCAATTGTAGGAGTAGGTCCGAAAATGTTCATTAACTCTACTGTGTGACCTAGAACATGAGATATAAATCACACCCAAATGCGAAGAATTTGTGGAAGCCTGAGGGAAGTGGGGACTGAGATAATCATAAGTAATTTTTTACAAAATTAGAATTTCAATAAATTTTTGGAGGTTCAGTTCCTCTGGGTTACCTCACACTATTAGCATGAATGGTCAAAAAGAGATGCTCTCAAAATTTATGTAAAATTGAATTATTATTGATATTCTACGGGCTTTAACCTCAATAATTAGAAATATTAGAATGTTAACTCACTATTCAGCCTAAAATTCAGGGTTGCGCTCTTTGGAAGTTAAAACGCTAAATTTTCAATGCTAAAACAGTGATTTAAATTTGAAGTGATCTTTCGAATTCCTTTAATCATATTAGCAACAATATACTTTGTGTCCCAAGCGCTAAAAAATGTTAATGCCTTTAGGAGTGTTCCGGTGTCAATAATAGTAACAGGTCGATTACATTTTGTCACACCACGGTTTAGAAGAAATGAAATTTCGTGTAAGTTACTGACAGTATTACCGTTCTCTGTACAAAGATCCTGACTGGGTGGTTCTAGTTTCTAGGTCCGTCGGGAACGACTTTCAACGCTACCTTTTAAGCTAGGTCAATCAATTTTCAGCCAAATCCTTCTAGAATATTTTGGTAAAATTATATTTTTAAATATCGTTGTGTTGGTGTGATTGTGACACTGTGTATTACTATATTACGTTTATGTCAAAACATTAATCGTTTTGATGTGGTTCACCAGATTTACGATAAATAATACTTATTTTTAATGAAACTTTTTTGTTGTTTAAGGTCCGATCAATATCTAGGGCATTAGCGATTAATATTGCATTTAACTGTAAAGATGTCATGATATTGTGATAATAGGGGGTGAAAGGACAAACACAAATACAACCGTGCCTGAAGCGGGACTCGAACCAACGATCTTTCGGTCCGAAATCGCTACGGCACTACTACACTACACTTCAAGTAACTTTCTTAAACTCGAGCAAGGGAATTACAGACATATGTATTAGAATATACGTTTTTTTACTATGAACTTACATAGTTGGAATAATTATGTTTTTTTTATAATAATACCCGACAAAGATTCCAAGCTAATGTAGTTGATCAATGTTCAGTAAACTTTACTTCATTCGCCACTTTACTTACATTTTTAAAAACAGCCAATAACCGGTTTCAGAAGCAACAGGGCCCTACAAAACCTGTCTACTCGCAGCTGAGCTAACGACCTGGCCATGCAGTTTGGAGGTAGCTTAAGGCCTTGAGCCAAAGGACTCGGGTCTTGAGACGTCTGGCGCAGGCAATGCCATCAAAGACGTCATTTTAAACGCGGCTTTCTCCTCGAGTCGAGCAATATCGGAGCCACCGCCGGAGCTGCGTGGAGAATCCTCGCCCGCAGTGCATCGATCGGGGTTTACCGGCCGCGCGGGGCTGATCGGATCGCCTGCGGCGGCGCCGCCCGGGAAGATGGAGAGCGGAGCGGAGCGGCTCGGATGCGTTGGTTGCGGACCCGGTCAAGCGGTGGAGCGACTCGGGTTGCTCTCGGCTCCCGAACTCCTTCGTGCGCTTTGCGTTTTACTTTCTCGCGACGGAGTAGAGCGAAAGCGATGTAATGCTGTCCGAAAAAAAAGCTGCGAATTTTCGAAAGAAAAAAAACAACCTTTAATCGAGGGCCCTGGTATCGAAAAAGTGGATTAACCCAGAGAGCCCTGGTAACGAAAAAGTGGATTAACCCAGAGGGCCCTGGTAACGAAAAAGTGGATTAACCCAGAGGGCCCTGGTAACGAAAAAGTGGATTAACCCAGTTGCTAAATTTAGAAAAATATCATCTTAAGTGTGGTGTAGGAAGAATTCGTGTTTTGTGGGTCCTTGATATCGAAAAATCGAATCTCTGCAAAATGTCTATCTGTGTGTGCAAAACGAATGTCCGTCCGTCCTTCCGTCTGTCGGTCTGTAAACAACGCTAGCCGCTTAACTGTTCAGTCAAAATGGCCCCTTGAATTTGAAATCGATATTTTATTTTTGAGGGTACTTTGCAAGAAAAATCTGGAGCATTTTCGAATTTTAAAAAAATGCCCCATCGTTTTGTATTACATTTTGCTGTGGGATAGTGTAAAAAACGTTTAAGAGAATGGTGAAAATGTCATGTCTGTTGTAAACCATGATTATGTAAAATTAAGAAATTCAGACATTAGTCTTCCTACAACTAAAATTTTAATGATAGTGATTTTTCCCTGTTCCTTAAAGATAGATTTTGAATGATCATGAACAGTTTTTCGGAAATTTGAGTTATTTTCGCGTAATTTGCGTAAACGTACGCGCTGTTTTAGCGCCACTAGTTTTTGTTCAAGAGTGTAGAACGCAAATTAATAAAATGTAAGAAACAAAGGCACAATCTTATGAAAGCGTAGGTTTCTGCGGCCGCAGCCAGTAACTACTTGGCTGTCCAGAAGACGCCGCGTCCTAGGCAAAAATGCGGAATTTTCCAACGCAATTCTGCGACCTTCTTCAGGGCAAAATGCTGACACAGCATTTCCCGGAAATCCACGTAGCTACAATCTTATGAAGTCTATGCAGCTAAAATGTTATTTACTCACGTCTAGACCAACTACTTTGCAATGCATTATTTCTAAAATTAGTAAAAGCGAGATATTTCCGTGTATCTTATAATTCAAGGGTAGGTTGTAGTTTTGTTGTAATTCGTCCTTAAATATAATTAAAGTAATTTTACCAAAAACATTTATCTTACAGCAATCAACTGATTGTACCTGGTGTGCCCTCGCGATGCAGCTCATTGGTCGGTGCGCTCTCTATCCTTGACGCGGCCCCGGGTTCGAGTCCCGCTCGGGCAAGATTATACTGTGTATTTTCCTTGCAATGTCACAGTGTATGTAGCTGCGTGACGACTAGAAAACGCTCTTCTCAGGGTGATTTCCTCGGAACCATTAGTGACCGCTTATAACACAAATATAAACCAGCGTGGCTGCAACTGGAGTAAAAGTTCTTAGCCGGAAGAGAAAGGAAAGATCGCGTGCAGTCCGAGGCCCGTTTGCGACGGTACTGCTCCGGCATTCGCTTGGTATTGACCGAAGAAACCAGGGAAAACTACCTTATAGAGCGGCCGGTCGCTAGAATTCTCCTCATACACCGACTGAATTTGATCTAGCTATGTAGCTGATGTCGAAAAGTCGCCGCTGTCGGGCCTCGATACCTAGAACCTCTAGGTCAGAGTGATTTTAGAAATATTGGTTCTGAGTTAAACCCTGCAGGTGAGTAGGCATCGAAATGTGCAAAGAGGTAACAAAAGATTACGACAATAATCAAACTTTCAAAGATAAATCATTGGGAAACAGTTTTTTTTAACATCAGTATTGTTAAACATGAATGGTCATATGCACCAGATAAAATATCTTGATAATTTCTAATCTGCTTTTCTTATCGTCTAATCTCTGATTTGTTTTCTATTACATTTCTTTTCGTAGAATACAGATCGCGTTGTGTTAGATTACATCAAATGAAATAGTTAGCTGTGCTACCGCTATGAGCGCTCTGCGCCGCCGCCTGGTGGGCTTACGAGAATGCATAAACATTTCTTTAACGCCAAACGCCGACCTAGATAACCGAGATTGCTAAGGCTGAAGAGCCATCCTTGCCTCGACTCGAAGGATCGCTGGATTAAATCCTGCATCTGGCGGGGATGTTTCGGTATGTAAGTAGAATTATCCATATGTATGCCACTGATATCTGTGACTTCATTTTCTCGCCTAACTGTGTCTAGACATTTAGAACAGGTAGATAACCTAGAATTGTTAGATCATCACCATTGAAGGACAAAGTATGACCAAAATGGTAAAGAGTTACTGTAGCGAAATCTGTTTTCACATTTAGAAGAAGAAACTTTAATCTTTTGAATGAAATAAATTAAAATAAAATATGGCTGCAATTTAACCCCCTTGGATTATACAGTATTTTAATCAGTGAATCGAACTAATGAATGAAAGCAAATACCTTCCCTGCAGATCTTTTTTCTTCTTCAGAAGTAGTGCAAATTCTACTATTTATTCTACAACATGATTGCTTCACACTGATTGGCAAAACTACTTATTTGGATAAAAATTGGTCAGAATATTATTTTAAGTATTCCTCGCATATGTATAGTGTTGAGACAAAATATTTGTACTCTAATGCGTGGTAAATATTACCACTATACTTAGTACGAGCTTGAAAATATGGTCAATTGACCTACGAAAGTAGTCTTCTGTTTCGTATTGCTCCAAAAGTAAGACTGGAGAGGATTTCAGGGGCTCCACAACCTTGACCTATACAAGTCACATCTCGTGTTTAATACTTTCCACGCGAACCCCGAAGCGAAATTAGCACAAACACGATAAATTAAAATAATTCTCCACGAATAGCTTCAAGCAAAAGGAAAGCCCTTTGGGAGATGGATTGGAAGGAAAATAATTTTGAGATTATCTTTGTGGTGTACTCGTATGTTCTAAAAATGAAACAAAACTTACTGTGTATCTCTGATACTTATGTTTCTGAAAAAGACACGAAATATAAAATATTTAAATATATATTCCATCACAGCGTCCTTGCTTCTACTTGATTCTATAAAATATAAAAATTCAAAACTTTACACAATTTCATTTCAGGATGAGTGTTCAGATTGTTTGTTGTTCGTACTGTATATTTTATTAGGCCGATATATTGGATATCAGACAATGCCTGTACAGAACACTTTACACAAATTCAGATCAACTTTAACGATACGAAATTTTTATGAAGAACAAAATAATAAAATCTGTTTTGTTCTAAAGTTCTTTCTCTTCCTGTAGAAATAAAACAACACAACGTAATGAAGGACATCACGCTTTGAGAGATTAAGAGACTTTTTTTCGCTAACTATACGCGCGTAGTATTTAGAAAAGAACGAGCATGTCGCGTTTCCTACAATGCGTGCAGCATCAAATTTTCCAACCCGAGACCTGAAACACTCAAAAGGTCATGCAAACAAAAAATCATATTAAAAAATTCAACGAAAATGTATAATGGAAATGGTCTGTATATTTGCGCACTATATTTTCACATAATACGAATGAACTTTTTCGAATAAAACAAACCAAATGTATTGTGGTTGGCTTGCATATTAATCTGTAACTCTACAAACTACCCAACTAGATGCTGATAGTCCTGGGTTACAAAAGCGGCGGTTATTTCAATAATGATGTTGACAG
Organism: Gryllus longicercus; assembly: GCA_038098605.1. Lineage (NCBI taxonomy): Eukaryota > Metazoa > Arthropoda > Insecta > Orthoptera > Gryllidae > Gryllus > Gryllus longicercus. Next base: position 2,470,008 of record JAZDUA010000162.1, read on the forward strand.
AAGGCATTCATTTAATTTAGACGAATTTAATATGCAACTTAGCGTAACCAAGTTTCAAATTAGTTACAATAATAAAAAATAGAATAAAACAATAGAAATACATAATAACATCCTCATTAATAATTCCTTTTTATGGAACACGCTAAGAAAACATGGTATGAAGGAGTATTAAGACGTCATTACCAAACACGGAAAACGTGCTATTGCCGCATAGGCAAATAGCCTCCGTCCCCAGTGCATCATAGGGACACGAGTTGAAATATTTAGAATTGTTTATACTACGCTACAAACAATTTGACAGACTCACCCACACTTAGCAACAAATACAATGTTGCAACACACGTTACCATCATGCATAATTTAAAAAACGGCATGGCCTGTGCTGCGAATTATGTTAAAAATCTACGAGTTATATTTAGTAGTCCGTAATTTAGAAAATGAAATATTTTTACTTCTGTTACACTTTCGAAGAAGTACGAACTCTAGGTATCCACACATCGAATCATAATTGTGAGAAATCTTGAATGTTAAGTAAAATTAAATTGATTATTTAATATTTTCGTTTTGTATTTCGTTTAATATTCTATTTAATAAGTCAATCGTCAAAGGTCAACCTTCCGTCTTTGTTATTAAACTCTCAACAAAATTAGTGTCTATTCAAACATAGTACTGATCTTGTGTCTTAGATCAATGCCAGATTTTCTTAAAGTTGTTTTGAATGTAATGCAATTTTAACATTAAAAACATTTGCAGAAAGTGCAGAAAATTCATATAATCGTTCGTATTTTTACAATAATAATATTAAAATAATTATACATATTATATTACTATAACATGATCAATACCATTAGCAATACTAACGACCTTTAAGTTTGTTATCAAAATGGGCACTAAACTGTGGTGCAGTAAAAGAATGTCACAACTAGTAGTGTTTTGTGGCTGTTTTAGGTCACAGAGTGAAGATAATGAGCGATAAGCGTAAAGTTTTCTCAAGTATAATGTTCTAAAAATATTTTAAATGAAATAATAAAAGTTGGCAATAAAGAATAATGTGTGTCCATCTATTCCTAATTTGAGTAAGATGTTAATAATTCTGTCTTTCCATACAAGTCATAAGCCTTCTCAATATCAGACTTGCATGTTTTGAGATGAATACATCACATATATTGCCGTGAATGTTGGCTAAGTGGTCAGTAGTTGAGCGATTTTGCCTGCATCCACTTTGATATGGCGATAGTAATTTTTCCTTCTCAAGGTACCAAATTAATCTTTTGCTGATTGCCTTCTCCATTAATTTGCAAAGGGTAGATATTAAGCACATGGGTCTGAAGTTTTCTGGTATGGTATGATCTTGGCTTGGGGACAGGAATAACAATCGATTCTTTCCACTTATCAGGAAACATGCCTTGAGTAAAAAGTTCTTTGAATAAATGTGTTACATACTCAATGGCCATTGGAGGGAGTTCTTTTAGAAATTGGTTATGGATGCCATCTGGTCCTGGGCTGGAATTCCTTGTACAGGTTAGGATGTTCTTGATTTCATGTACTTGAAGAGAAGCATTTATTATCGTATTTTTATATGTATTTTCTTGTAGAGTGTTTTTAATTTTAATTTCAGAATTTGTCTTGTATGTTTGGAATTTATCACTGAAGTTTTTATCACTTGAATTATTCGCAAATTGATTTGCAAAGATGTTGGTTACTTGTTTATTGGATGTTGCTAGTTTTTCATTATGAAATATTGTTATACCATTAGTAGAGGACTTGTAAGTACTGTTTATTGATTTAATTTTTTCCAGTTTTCAGTTATGTTGGAGAGATGATTCATTGCGGAGATGAATTGCATCCATGAATTTCTTTTATTTTCTTTGAATATTCTCCTTTCATATGCTCTTGATTTTTTATATTTAATATGGTTATCGATAGATGGGTGTATTTTGTATTTTGAAAATGCCCTATATTTCCCCATTCCCATGCCAATTCCCTATATTTTTTGTGAGCAGTTGCACATTCTTCATTCCACGATGGAAGTTGTTTTCTTCTTGGTTTCCCTGTAGTTTATTAGGATAGTTTCATTATCAGTTTGTAATATTGAATTTGGAAAAATCGTCAATTTTTTCAATTGCATTGAGGGAGTAATTGTGGTTGTTCATTAAATTCTCATTAATTTTTGTTGTCATTATTCTTTTTTATTTGTCAAAATCTGCTTTATCAAATTTCCTCCTTGGGGTACAATGTACATTATTAGTTGTTAAGATGTTCTTTTTTAATATGTGTAATTATGATTGGAAAATGATCACTTACGTATAGACCATCTGCAGTTATCCAGTTCAAGAGATGAGCCATAGATGATGAGCTTAAGGTTAAATCAATGACACTCAGAGTTCTAGAAGTATTGTTAAGGTGGGTAGAGAGATTATTATTAAGTAAAACTAGATTAATATACTCTAACATTTTCATTATTATTTTTCCCCTTTTATCTTCTTTATTTGAACCCCATATGTAACTGTGACTATTGAAGTCACCTAAGAGAACAAATAGACTTGGAAGCTGGTCAATTATTTGTTGCAAATCTACAATGTTAAAGTGGTTAAAGTAACAGCTATTGGATTAAAATATATTGTTGCATATAAATAGGGATTTATCGGCTACGCAAATTTTGACAATGCAACGCAACGCAATTTTTGCAATGCATTCGAGGTTTGAGTAGATGGTAATTTCTTGCGTTATTAAAGATTTTTTAATACACAGTGACACCTCCACTTGCTACTTCTGCATTAATTCTGTTTTTGATGAATGAATTTATCAACTGCAAATAAAACTAAATATTTTGAATGGAATGATGTTGACTTCGTAATCATGATTATATTTAAGGGTGCATGGCATTTGTTTTCTAGATTCATTTTGAGCACACATATATACTTATCTCTTAAAAGAACTGTCTGCCTATCAGAGTGAAATAATAAATCTAAGAGGACGTTTTAGGCTACATCTAGACTTGTTGATTTATTTCACATAATTGCTATATGTAAGTACAGTCATTTAATAAAACACCACAAACCTAAAACAGACAAAGAATACGGAATTGAAGCATATTTATGTCTATTGGCAAAATATTATACAGGGCAAAAGTTGTAAAAATATAAACCTGAAATAAACTATTGAGAAATAAAGTTGAAACATCCGGATTGAAAACACCTGGAAAACTTCCTTTTACCTGAAGCAACCATTCGTCGTAATATTTGGAGCTTGCTTTGTATTTTATCAATCAATCTTCAGCCTACCTCTGGATTGCAAGGGGAAGTGCGAGCGGAGTGAGGGGAAGTTGCCCGTGCCCGCGGGAGCGCCGGGCTTCCCAGGCGGGCACGTAGCTCGGGCGGGCGCAGTGTGTCTCTTGTATGCCCTTGGCTCTCCCCCAGCAAGACAAGACTAACGTAATTCATTGTTTTAAAACGTCATTCGTAACGATGTAGAGAAATTCGACAAATGAGGCACCTCGGTATCCACGCGCGTTTGGTGGTGGGAAAATTCAACCACGCCACGGCTGCATAGCGTATGCGGAATACGGTCTCTTTGACTTAAGTTACATGTACTCGAAAGTGACCAGATCCTAAAATCAAAGAGTTATTTTAAACGCCAACCCTAACGACGCGGGTACATCCGGGAAGCCTGGAGCTCCAACGCACGGCTCCCCACACATTAGGGATACATGTACTTAGACTTTGCTCTAATTCAAAACAGGAGTAAAATCAATGAATTATTTTATACGCCATCCCTAAACACGCGGGTATATCTGGGCAGCCGGCGGGCACAACGCACATCTCTCTGAGCCACGTGGACCGCCATGGTGCGATTGAAATAAATGAATTCATTTACACGCCATCCCTAATGACGTGGGTACATCCGGGCCGCCGGAAGCCGCAACGAATGTCGCTCTGGGCCATATGTACCGGCAGCCGTGCGTAGCACCACACGTTGGAGGCTCATGAACTTGGACGTTGCTCTAAATCAAAACCGGAGTAAAATCAACGAATTCTACTACTCGCCATCAACAACGACGCGCGTGCGTCCGGGCAGCCGTCGGGCGCAACGCACGTCTGTCTGCGGGCGCGTGGGACGCACGTGCGTCTGGGCGGCGAGAGCGCGCTGCGCGGCGGCGCGGCGTGGCGCGGCGTGGGGGTGGGGAGCGGGGCGGGGCGCGGCACTGCGCCGCCGTCGTCGTCCCCCACCCCCGCGGCGCTGGCGGCTCCAGCGGCGGCGCGGGCACCTAGTGTTCAGATCGCGGTGGCGCCGAGCGGTCGTCTGCAACCGCCAGTGCACGTGCGCGCCGCCCCCGCCGCCGCCGCCGCCGTCGCGACGCCGCTCCAGCCCCGTTGCCTCCGCCGCCGCCAGCCCCGCCGCCGCCCCCAGGACGCACAGGGCTGCCGACTGCCGTAGTCGCTCCTGTCTTCCAGAACGGTAGCCGCTTGCACACACCCGCTTACCACTTTTTGTTTCTTCGTAGTGTTCACTTTTGTAGGACACGATTTAGTTTTTTCTTATTTAGATTTTAGCTCGTGGTACACGTTTGTAGTTATTTAAAATATATGAACATTTTTAGGAAAGGATTTTGTTTTATATATCGTGGCACATATATGTAGATATTTAAAGACTATGAAAAGTTGTAGGAAAGAATTTTGTTTTATTCAGATTTAAATTTCATCTCGTGGTATACATTTGTAGTTATTTAAACTCTACTTTTTTGTAGTTATAAAGTTTGAACGGAAATCGTTACAATTAGTGAACATAATTTCTTTTTCAAAATTGTACTCGTAGAATCGCACTTTCGTACTTTCTTCGAAGTCCCTTCAACTAAAGCTTCAAGCCTTCCCTAAGATATTAACGGGTCAATAAGTTAATAAAATTGTTCACGACACAAATTGCAGAGAAAAAGAGTCGATGTAGGCAGCAGTTTCTTTATATCTGACTGATAAGTCAATAACATCTTAGTTGCGTTAAGAGTAGTATATTCTCGAGTTCTGTCGTAGCAAACGAAGTTTACTTATGTGACTGCAAATGTCATGGCGGCTTAAAAGAGTCAGTATTGTTTGACGAAAACTGAAACAAAATACTTGGTTATTATACTGGAATTATTCAAATGAATATGCAATTTTCTATTATCTGCGAGTTATAATGTAATGCATAAAACATTGTTACATGCATATTTATAACGGATCTAATTTGCAGTGGCCTATACTCCCATTCACATATCAAAAGTCTTTCTCTGTTTAATTTAAAAATTACAAATTTACACTGGCTAAACAAATATTTTCAGTGAATTTTATATCATTAGATAATATATTCATATTTGAATTTGTACATCACTTTTTGTCCACTAAAAGCAGTACATACATTAGACATCGGAAACTATCTGAATGTCGCAAAACTTCCTTGAATTACCAATTTGTTTTAAAGAGTTTGTACAATTAAAAAAATAAAGAGAAAGTGATTAAATCGAATCCCCTCACGTTTCAATGTGTTTGTTTGTTTTACGATGTTACTCTGAAACAACGAGAAAAAAATAGTCTCTCTTTCTTTCATACTTTCTGGGTGGCTGCCTTGATTTTTTTGTACTCATTAACGACCAAAGGCTGTGATTTTATAATGGTATATACTCATTTTAGATCATGATCCCAATTATTATTAAAAATCCCATTCGAAAATTATCTTAAATTTTTTTACATATGAATTGAGATTGCTTTAATGAAGCTTCACTTTCCTTCCGAAAACAATTTTTTTTATTTTATGAAAAATTAATTTTATTTGATCACTAGCTTACATTTTTCGTCCATTTGCACGAGTAGAATTGTATCGCAATCCTTTTCACAATGTGATGAACCTAGTTTAACCCTGTTGCGTCAAATATTTGCGGAAAACGATTAAGAAAATTAGATGAACAACATTTTAATTGTTTATAGTGTTTGTCAATTTCTAGTAGACATATAGGAATTAAAGAATTCTTTGAGTCATAATTTTGTAAACAATGTATATTAATTACCTAAAAATTCAATAATGTGCAAAATTATTCATTCCCATTGAATAAAGATTTTTTTCAAGATAACTTCATTAAAGCAGGCAGGTAAAATTGTATTCAATCTGTAAAAAATAGAAAATTAGTGGACTTATATTTAGTTAACTACACTAAAAATTAAGTGCGATAAAAAACTTCTTCCAGTAGCAAATGGCTTTAAAGTACTTACGTATACGATCTTTTATTCAATGTAGAAACGTTGGGGTCAAAGATTTAATTTAAATCCGCATAACACAAGTTTCTTTCCTTGTTCGTAATTAATTTCGGTTACCTAATTTTCTGTACATTGTTCAACTAATGGTCTGCATTGATAACTTTAATTGGAATTCAGGTCATACCTACAGAAACTTCACAACGTCGCCTATATAATAAATTCTCAGCGTAATTAACAACTAAGTTTCTTAATTTTTACACATGTGGCTTTCTAAAGATTATGTGACGAATGTTTTGTAAATTAACAATAAATCCAAATGCATGAATGACGTTAAGAGTGCCGGAAATTGTAAAGTGTTGAAACATTATCAAACTATGCTATTCACATATGCAAATATACAGTATAAAAAGTTGCCCCTGTACTTTCTGTGTCGTATATGCAGTTATTCTAAAATGAAGAATATATGTTGTTAATATTTCACTTTAATTTGACATTGAAGTTTATCCATTACGAGTGTAATGACAATGTGGTCATATACAAAATTCAAATAACGTATATTATTAATGGGATATTAAATGTTAATCTTTAAAACACATTTTTAATCATAAGTGTGTTTAAATATAAACATTCCTTTAGGGTATTCCATGAAATGCGCTATTTTCTTATACACTGAAGATATATAGCAATGCAGTTTTATTTTGTTAAAGAATGTTATTAGTGGAATAGTTTTACAAACATGGCATGGAGTATGCTTTTAGAAAGAATATTAGAAGAATATTAAAATATTCACTGTATTATTACATTATACAATAGTATTTTCTGTTCTGTTTTTTCGCTGCTTCTAATTCATCAGAAAGCAAGAAAAAAAAGTCAATTTTCACTACATGAAATCTTTCTAAGAGAATGGAATCGATTTCAAGAATACGCTTTCTATTTGTCAAAATGCCAATGTGTTTACAATATCGTTTCAGTGTAAATGTATTCAAATACACAATAAATTTAATAAGCAAATATGATGACGTGAAACAACTCGAAATATACCCAAAGGAAAAACACTCAGAGAGTTAACATATATTTTCTCTTGTAGATTTAATAAGAATTTCCTATAAATCTCTGGATGAAACAGCAAACCTTTCGCTCATTACGGCGCCCTTACGAGCTTATTTCAAACATCTGTCGGTTTTGATATAACCAATGTACTTTAAAAATGCACCTACGTTCGGATTAAAATCATCTGGATGTGAAAACACAATATCAAAGAGTTCCTGCAACCCATTACAATATTGTTTTTTCAGGACACTCGGCAAATGATATTGTACGTTCTATAATAATCCGAGATGTCATTAAATTACTCACAAAAGCTCTGCTTTATAACTAACAAAAAGTTTCACACAAACTTCAGTCATTCAAGATTTATCTTTGTTTTTCTTTTATTTCAGTAATGTATTGGATTCTAAGATTAAGTCTCGACGCTCATTTAATTCGTAATAAAATGTGTTTTTGACAATACTAGTAGTAATAATAATAATAGTAATATTTATTATAATAAATTAAAAATAAAATAATCATAAAATCAATATAAACATCTAGCACATAAATTCAAAATCATTTATACCTACGAGGAAGTCTTCGCGAAACAAAATACGCGACAACTGGCATAGTACACCCAATGTAGGTTTAAGTATTATTTGAAATTCTGCCAGGAGTACAATATTACATGTTATAACGAAGAACAAAAAATGCACGCGAATTCAACACTGGACTCTCAACGCAACTCTGAAAGAATAAATGAAGGGTCTCATCAATAGAGCTATGGCCATGATGTAGCACGTGCTGTGATCAAAATATTAGTTTAAAGCATGCTTGTTGCTGTTGCTGCCTGATTTCAGAAAAAAAAGTATAGCCTACTGTAAGTATAATTTGTATAGAATTTGTGATTTATATTTGAATATAACAAAATTGCCTTCAAAGCCATGGCAACTATTTATTTTCATGATAGAGAGAATGAAACTATAAGAGAAAGGAGAAAATTCGTAAAATTAACATTAACATACTTTAGCGCTTCCAAGACACAATAGTTTGATATAAAGTCTCATTGATATGACAGCGAAAAACGAGATGGGTTCATGGGTTTGAAACCAATTATGCATAATATAAAATCTTCAATTCTAGTGTGATACTAATGCTACTCTGAGAAAGATCCGATTAACAACGTGACTACTCGACAACATTGCTGCTGAAAGTTTAGTTAACACGATGATGATAACGCTTGTAGCTTTCCACATGGTTGGCTGCGGCTGGTGAATCCTGCGTAACTGTGCAAAAAATAGACATATTAAATGTACGTGATTTGTGGGTATTTAGCGGAATAAAATATTTTAAAAGTAATGATTGATGCTTCTTACTTTGTTAATCTGAACAGTATCTCTGGATTAAACGCAAACATTATTCGTTCGAATGTATCATGACTTTCTGATTATAAATTTAAAAATATCTTCACGTACCCCACATTTTAATGAAAAACATATATATTATTTTTCAATTTATGTAATAACAAATTACTAATATTATTGGTGTTATTAAAATTAAACACAATCACATGGAACTATTCTGAAGGCTTGTGCACCGGAAATAATGTGCCCTGACATGCAACTCTTATTTCACTATTCGATGTACCCAAGGTTGGGCAATATACTTTTAATTTAGTATTTAAATACATCGCCCAAATACTTTGTAATTAAGTTTTTAAATATTTATTCAACATACCTTGGGTTTAAATTCGCCAAATACATACGGACTAAAAATTCTTGAAATACTTAAAACAGAGTAAATGCAGCCGGTACGGTGGCCGAGATTGTTAAGGCAGCAGCGATCTCTGACCGAAGGATCGCGGATAGAGTCCCGCCTCAGGCATGGTCGCATTTGTGTTCGACCATTCACCCTCTATCACCACCATATCTTGTCGTCTTCACAGTTGCCATACCGTTAAATGCATTAGTGGTCTCTAATGAACTGGACCTTAAATATCCCCCAAGAAAAGAGTAAATTCAATTGAATTGAATTATATCTTTTTAATAGCAAGAAAATATTGTAATTGTCAATTACTATAAATTAATAATTGACAGTCATACAAATTTTTGAGCATTAAGTAACTATAATGAATTAATAATTAATTATATAATTAAATTAATAATTAATTCGTAATTAATAACACTCAAAAATTAACGAAAGTAAACAAAGAAAGTCAGGCGTACTTGGGTTAATTGGTGCATGAATTTTAGTATGAAAGCAAAAATAAGATCCACGAATTTTATTTTTATTAAAGCATATTCATTATTTCTTTTTAAATACACCTATTTAATGTGTTTGAATATCTCTAAAATATGTAAAAAAGTTTTTAAAACACAAAATGCATTCAAAGTACAAGAATTTAAATACTGTCCAACCGCAGCAGCTGATACGCTGTGCTCCGTCCGCAGGTACGTGACGCCCGGCGCAGCGCCGCTGCATGTGCGCGCAGCGGCTGCGCGGCGGCGCGTGTGCGCGTGCGCAGCGGTGACGCGTCGCGCCCTCTGGCGTTGGCACAGGCGCGGGCCGCTCGTCTGCTCGTCCGCCGCTGACATCGCCGAGGTCCCCGCTGCCGTTCCCGTCTGCGCGCGCCATGGCCACCGCCGCGTGGGGCTGCGCCCGCTTCTGCGCCCGCATGAGGCCGCCCACCGCGCTGCTGCTGGCTGCGCTCGTGCTGCTCGGATGCGGTGAGTGGGCTGCGCGCGCAGCGACGCGAGGCACGGCTGCTGTGCGTCGTCATTTCCAGTTGACACTAATGTAGTGACCAGTGATATGAATACTACAAATTGAAAATGCAATTTCTTTGGAGTTATCAGAAATATTGTGGCCAGTGATCTTTCAGTGATGAGCAGCGAGAGGGGGGAGTATCTAAATTAATAATTTCAAATGCACGCAGAAATGGAAAGAAAACTGCGCAGCCTCGGTCCATGTGGCAGGTGCTTTTGGCGGCGGTCTCTGGAAAAATCCCCAAATCATGAAATAGGTTTGATACCAACCCAAAAATGCCACTAGTTTGTGTTTTTCTGACTATTGTCGTAATGCACGTAGTGTCTGCATTTCCATACTGTGCGCCCGTAGCTGCAACGCAGTGGACGTGATACTACAGGAAGGCTCTAAGGAAAACGCCATTAATTATAAAATAAATATAAGCTATCAATACGATTCGTTACTAAAGCCAGTTTTTCATGCTCGTGGTGTGTAAAGGACTGTTTTCGTATATACTGAAATCTGTTAATGCAACATTTGTGAAGAACTTTTTGTTAAAATATTCAATTTAATTCAGTGTTATATGGGGGTATATCGTTTGATGTATTGTGTCGTGTACGTGCTACTTTTGGTAAATTATCTGTGTGTGGAGGGTTTCGTTCAGCAGCATGTTGGTGACTTCAAGGTTAAGATGTTATGTGCGTAGTAGCCGTTAAGGTTAAGTATAGATTTTATTAAATATTTGTAGAATTGCCACTCATATTGCCCAATAGTTATCACTACTGACGATCAGTGATGCGTACTAAGGTGACATATTTCTGCGAATTAGAATACTTGAAGGAATGGAATGAAAAATTTGCAGTTTCTGTGGAATTGCTGTAATTTTAAATGGTGTCGTTATAATTCGTAAATAGTTTGAATTTTAGTGAAATGTTCACTCATCTAATGGACTGTGTAACTCTGTGATGGCAGAGATGTGATGTTCGTTTTGAGTTATCAAGATTATTGATGAGAATTGTCGAATTTCTATGGAAAACTGACTGTCAGCTGTCAGCGACAGGTGGCTTGCCTGTCAACGAGATCATGTGCGTGAAAATCTTGTACTTTTCTAAAATAGAGTGGTTTTCTAGTATATGACTAAGATATGTGTTATCATATCTAAGATGTTCTTGTCTTATCAACATGAATTAAGTGAGAAACCATGAAGGCTAGAGGTAGGGAATTTTTGAATTTTTGAAAAATTGTCAAGAGAAGTGCGTCGAGGTATTTCGAGATTAACATTTGTGACTGGTTGAGCATATTTCAATAGCATGAAAATCATAAACATTAGTCTCAATATATGCATATTTGAAAATAAATTCCAACCTCAACTATGGATGTCAGAAGTAATGTTTTTTCTCTCATGTTAGTGATAATCTCTGTAGGTATTCATTACTTGTATGTGAAAACATCGAAAAAAAGGCAAGATGTTCTGTGCATTGAAAATCATAACTGTTCTGCTGAAGTATATCAAGTGTAAAGTCACCAGAATAACAATTCGAATATATTTTTAATCTAAACCTCTGCCAAGAGGCAGAAATAGTGACGTTCCTTCAATTACTTGAATGGTGATTTTGTAGACACTCAGTAAATGTGCGTGAACATTAATTAGAGAGATCAATCAATTCCATCACATTAATGATATGGTAATAAAGTAAACTGAGTGGATGTCGGTAGAATGTGGTACGTACCAAACGTTCGCATGCGTAAGACAACGATTTTCTATATAATATTAGCGTTGTAATATCCGAAAAAACTAAAAGTTTTAAAATCTTGTGTACTCCAAAAGGAAATTTACCAAGAGGAAAAATACTATCGATGAATACGATAATGCAGTTAAAATCATTTATTATTGTTTCAAAATTGTGACGCTTCGAGAACAAATTTGTTCTCATCATCAAGCTAGAACAACACATTTTTCTTCAATATTGCACAGACTGTATGATAACAAAAACACAAAAGGCGGTATCCAAGACGTGTGTTTTTATGATACAGAATATACAGTATTGTAAAATTTGTTGTCCTAGCCTGATGATGGAGAAAATGTTCCTCATTATTAAATATTATCTATCTTAAACTTTAATTTAAAATTATCTTCCATATTTTATTTATGTTTTTAAATTTATTCTTATAGTTGTTAGAAATTTTCACCATAATGAAAATTATTAACGTATTAAATTCTTGGAAGATAAAGAGCTTGGATAAGGAATATCGGGTTAGATAACCAGAAGGTTGTGAATATAATAGAGACGCGCATTTAGATAGCGAGTTGATATTCTTTTATCTGGAACTTAATGCAAACCGAGAATGGCTGTCTGTGAAGGGTGTCAAATACGTACATCTCGAATATCTGTCGAGGTCGGCAAATTAAGAAAATGCGCTCGAATTATTTACACAATGCGTTGTTATATACTTTTACATTTATTTTCGGATCACCATTGAATAACGTAACAGACACTGCAGGTGAATGTACTAAAATGATTCAAAGAAATTTATTAAAAGGTTTTACAAACGATTACGATTCCAATTCGTTTTAAAGCCCATACTTACACAATGGAACAATTCAGAAATAATTGAAGTATGTGAACATGATTTTGTTCGATGTTGGACAAAATTAATTGAATGGTTGATTTATTCCATCAATCCATTAGAATAAAACTAAAAAATAGAAGAAACAATGATTGATTATAATAGCAATTGCTCTAAGGCTAAAGAATAAAATACAGTACCAAATGTTATCTCAATGCCTAAAAGTTTCACGTCCGAGAATAATTCGAATATAAGTATTTCCCTGCAGGACAGAAAAAATGGATTTCAGATATCTCCACAACCATCACACATTTTTAATGTGTAAGGCGAGTGTTGGGTAAGGTCACTAGACATGGAATGTTGAAACTCACGTCAAATAGTAAATTTAAGTACAGTGCACTCCTCATCAGATTTTGTCGCACATGTACGTACTCTTTTTGATAATACAATGAACCAATTATTGAAAGCAACCAACCTGTGACTACTAATGTAAAATGTATATCTGTGGTGGTTTTCAGATCTTTTCACAACGCCAAATTATAGCTCCAAAGCAATTTGAATATAAAGCTCGTAATTAGATAAATTTTGATTTGGTAGGACGCTTAAGGACAGTATCTTTTTATTGCTACTAAACACGTATTTGAAATTTTAATATTCAGTTCATTTTCTACAAAAAGTATTCAATTTGAGAATTGTGTTGTAGATAAATTTTCTTTTTTTTTTTTTGGTAAAAATCAACATCTTGCGCACTTTAACGTGCGTAAAGAGTATGCTGTGCAAAGTGGCTCACTAACTTACAAATGGATCTTGATATCGAAGTGCAGTTAACGTACGACAATGCGTGATCATGGAGTAAGAAATCGGCCGAAGAAGTGTTGTCCGAACAAAATTTTATTTTCGTGAAATTGAAACATCTTTGATTTTTTAAAGAAACTTTATATTTTTTTCACTAGCAATAGATATGTTATAAAAAGCGTAATACAGTAATGTATCGTATGTTAATGTTTTATTAGTAGTTTTACAGCACAATCGTACTTTCTGACATGTTAAACCGACAAAATTTTATATCGCTCTTACAACTGTTAACTTCTGGGAAGGTGGCCTTGAGGGCGCCGTGACTGTAAGGGGGAGAGGGGAAACTAAGTGTTCTGGTAATGGAGGCAGAGGCGTGAATACAGCAATCCATGGTCTTTACTCGAAGGAAACCTGAACAAGCATTAATAGTAACGATTAGAATTTACAAAAAATCGATTGATTCAAGAGGGGCAATGGGTATGTTATAACATAAGAGTAAATAATTTATGTGCATATTGGAACTCTGTTTTTCTATAGATATTTCGGACTTATTTCATTTTGTGAATTAATTAATTATTAAAAATTACTTAAAATACTTTATTAAATTACTTATTTTATTTTGTAAGCATTGCAAGTAAAAGTAAATTTATAGCATTGCAAGTAAAGCATTGCAAGTAAAAGTATGGTCAAATTTCAATAAATTGCAAGAGAAGTTGAGTAACGTGAAATAATGAATTCTACGTAACGGAAAGTTCATGAATTTTCTGGAGATATTATGGTGACAATTTTTAACATGTCATTCCCTTCCCTTGTATTTAATTTTTTTTAAATACTGTCGCGTTCTTATAGCCATTAGAAACTGAGCTCGATTCTTGTTTGAAAATTAACTTTGTTAGTATTTTCCTTATACTAAATTACCAAATTCTTACTACCAAATTCTTTACATCGTGCATTTCAATGATCGATGCTTTAAAATTTCAGTCAGTGGTTGAAAAGTTCAATTTTGATCAATAACAGGGAAATCTTTCATTCTGATCGTTAATATTGACGTTTGTTCGCTGGTTTTAGTTAAGAACACGGAGTGCTGTAATTGCGTCTGTACCCTCATTGCCAACCCTGTCAGTCACCTCTCAAGTCTTCGACACCGCTAAGCGAAGGTCACCTTCCTTAAGGGCGACAGTTACAAGGGCGATAGGGAATGTTGTCGGTTTTATTTAAAATATGTTAGAAATTATAAATTTATAGCAAAACTTTAACATAGGACACAACAGATACATAATCGTATTCTTCTTTGATGATATTTCCATTGCTAGCGGGAAATACATACGGTTTTATTTAAAACTTGAAAGATGATTAAATTTCTCGAAAACTTAGTTATTCAAACAATATTTATATGGCATATTACTAACTCCATGATTACGCACTGTTAAATAAAAACTATATTTCGATAACATCAACCGTTTTTTAAGTTAGAGTGATGGCCTGTAGTTGGTTGGACTACGGGTATATTTTTTAAGTGCGCAAGTGACGTAAGGCAACAATTGTCATTTTGCAGTAGAACGCTTTTAAACTTAGTGGTGCAATTAAGGTAATGTTTTATACTGTACACTTGCGGAATTTTACTAGTTAAGTATACTATTTTCTTAATATATCTTATCACTTTACGACGGTTTTCGAGATGTAACCTCTTTGTGTGCTGACATCTGACTGTGCTAGAAAGGGTTTTTATTCGGTTTTATATTAATATTTCAGTGTGATAAGTTTCATAGATAATATGAAAGTTCATAATGTCAAATTTTAAGATGTTCTTTTTGATGGAAGTTGTGGTAGGGGGCCTGTCATCCCATAGGATCGAATTCGAGCAATTCGAACTTGTGTAATTCTAAATAATTGTCAGATACTTTTCCCGTATGTCTCAAAACGTTGTTCTGGATTTCGTAGCAGAATACATTTAACGTGTTCTATTTTCTTCATGTATTTTAGATAGTTACTTTTATGTGAATATTTTAAAGGGAAACAACATGTAAAAGGGTTGAAAATCATCAAAAATTTGCCTGATGGAAATATAAATTCAGTTTGGATGTTATTTTTTAGGTAATCAAAAATGTATTGTTTCAAACTTGTTAATTCGGATTTTTTCAACATCACGGCAAAAGCCAATATGCTCAGTCAATATGGTTTCATGCAATCGTTTATAAGAAGGGAATATATATCTGTGAACTGCTTATAAATTCTAATTCACGTATGACTCCACAAAGGGACAATTATCTTAATTCCTGAACGATAATGGTGTCACATGCGTTTAGTTTATTATACTTTATGACAACCATTAAAAATGCTGAAGAAGAATGTTGTTCGTTTGAAGAAATGGCCGGTTGAGCTGATACAGTCTAGGAAACCATTTGTTGGAGTATCAAATGCGTTTTAATACGAACTTTTGTATGGAGAGTGAGCTATTGTGTTGTTTCCTGCAATTACTTCACTACTGGTATTGGAGGCTTACTAAAGTAAATTTCGGTTAACGAGAACAATTTGAAGCCAAGCGAAATCGCAGCACGTTTTTCTAATGCATTCCTAGGGTGATCGAATAAGGTTTTGTAAATGATACGAATATTTTTGTAATCAAATATTTCGAAGTAGTTAACAAGAAATACTCGCATTCGTCGACTCGGGAATTGAAATGAATCATTGTCGATCTAAAAAGCGTATGGAATTGTTGAAATTATTTTTTTATTGTTATCATGCAAGAAACCTCATGGTTGAAAAGTAAAGAAATGTAGACAATTTTAGAGAACAAATAAATGGTTTTTAAAACACTGTTTATTCCATTCTTAAAAAAAAGTTTTATCAGTTTGTTTCAGTTGCGTAAATGTGCAATTCAACGATATTCAAAATATCATTCATATTTTTAATAGAAAGTTGTAATATTTCATTTGATTTATCGCTTAATTTTCGTCAAAAATGTAAAACCTGTCAGTGACAATGAGAGCAAGTATAACCTGCACTCTTTCTCTTGAGCTCCAGGGCCCACCCATTCACAACAAATAGTTGAACGATGAACAATAACACCAAACAAGTTCAGCAACATTTAAAAACTAGAAATGTTCGGACCCTATTAATACCCGAGTAGTACATATTTGCATCGGCAAACAAACTACAAATGTGATTTTAATTGTTAGAAAAATAGCAACACCCATTCCCACCTCTACTCCTATTACAACGGGCAAATGGAGTGCCTCATGAAATATATGCATTCATTTATTGTTTAGTGTTAACCACAATAGTTTGAAAGCCCTTCTAAATTGCTTAAAATGTTCATATAAACATCATTCCACAAGTCCTTTAGATTCCTCAATTTTCGTTCTGCTATGCTAACGATCTGTAACATGGTCAAAATAGTGTTATTTCTGGAACAGTTTGTATTTGTTTGAAATCTTGGTTCAAAGAGATGGTTTTTGTAGGAAAGAACCGAATTCATCTCATTGAATTGTCCAGAAAGTTGGCGAATAGAAAATGAAAATGCTCTCTTGATATAGAGAAGAGTTGATTATTTGATGAAAATAGTGATTGCTGAACTAGTTCAACGTAGGTACGTGACTTGTGTGTTCCCGTGAAAACGTCCCAAGAACAAAAAATGTTCAGAAAAATGTTCAAAAAAAATGTTCAGAAAAATCCCTTATTACCGCTGCGCAGGCAACAACAAAAAATTATTCTGCTGGCATTCAGAAAATCTGAAGATGATGGAAAAGTGCATAAGCGTAGAAGGAGAGTATGTTGAAAATTTGCCGTTTTTCAAAAAATTGTTTCAATAAAATATAATAATGAATGTCCCGTTAATACGGCCATGTATTATTTAATATAAAAAGGGTTTCTTTTAATAAACGACAGTGGCAAGAGAAAAAAAAATATTGATTTCTGCTAAACGCAAGTGCCACATCTTGGTTGCTGGTGCAGGACTTTTAAAATTACGATTACGACCGTTGGCCTCAAAATTTCATTTTTTTAAGGCGCTGAAACGCTTCGTTTAGGAGTTATTTATCTTTGTAAATTCTGACAATGCTACCGAGAGTTGTGTTTTTTTTTTCACAAATTCTTCACATTTTTAAAAGTCAAAATGCAATTCTTCACGTCTACGAGAATTTCCCTATCTTGAGAGGCCTCATTTTACAAATATTTGTTGCCTGTGAGTGTGACAAAGGGTGTATACTACTTAAATAATATAGGAGACGATCATTCTAACATCCTAAAATGCAGTATTTTACATAAAATGATCATTTCTGCATCAAAACTTGTTTTTTCTTGCTGATTGTAAATCGTCACTATTACTGACTGAAGCGAATCACTCAAAATTACATGCATGACTTCAGTCAAAATATTTAAGACAGCCGACATCGTCGCCTCATGGCCATTGTCGATGTCTGGAAGACGGAAGTGAATGGGTGGGTTCTTTCTCCATGTGGTGGAATTGTGATTTTGTCACACCGTCTACGCAACTCGTCTAAACAAAAGCGCCGTATTATTCTGTGTTTCGCCTACTGAAACCATCCTATTTACGCACTAGAAGGAAAGTACAGACATGTTCAAATTATTAGACTAAAGATTGCTTTTCCTAATCCTATGATATAATTGGAGAGAAACGCTGTTAAGTGTGATCTCTGTGAAAGGTCCTGGCAGATTGCACATTATCGAAGGAACAATGTGGCAATACCAATGCAATAAAAATTTATAAAAAGGAATGTTTTCCCCAAATTAAATTGGTTCCCTAATGAAGATGGCATTTTTATGCATGATGAAGCACAGTGCCACGAAGACCAGAGTCTCTTTAAGAAATTGGAAGCAATTTAAAAATTGTTACCATGGCCACAAAATAGTTCTGATTTGAACCTCATAGACAATTTATTACCAAGAGAAGAATAAGGAAATGTACAAGACGTTCTGCACAAACTAGAAGATATTTTGTACCGCGACGATGAAATTAACAACTCAGGAGAAAAGTTAGTAAATATTATGCCAAACAGGATAAAGCTGATGATTAAGAACGAAGGCACACAAACTAACAGTAAGTATTAAATGCGTGACTGTAACATATACACGAATATAAAGTGTAATAAAGGCAAATCTTTTACGAAAAATGTCTTTAGTGTAATAATTTGAACACGTCTGTAAAACCAATTAATCACGTGTCCAGGAAGGGGAAAGAAAGAAGACCTATTTCTATGAAGTAATAATGATGCATCGTACATGCACACGCGCGTACGCTATAGAAGCATCGTTAACTCCTCTTTTTGATTAGAAACACTTAATTGAAATGCAACTACACACTTATTAATATTGATTTGCACTTTGTTTATATTAGTGATTTTCCCATATAGTTTCCTTCTTTTTCTTATTCACTTGCACTCCTGTCATCTATTAGAATCGTGAACACTAAGGTTAGGACATAGAATGTTGTTAAAATGCACTCTGATGCAAGTCGAGGTAGTAGGCCCTACAGGCCCTTTAAAAAAGTTGAAAGCGGATTCTCTGCATGAAGAACATTTCAAAACTACGGGGTGATTGTTGCTGTGACGTCTTTTTTGTTGTTGTTTCATTAGTATACAATTTAAAGTAATAGAAAAATAATAATTAATGATATTGTTATAGAATATTTGTGTATATAGAAAATATCGCAAGGAAATATGACATGATGTCGTGATCAAAAATATAAATTTACATGTATTGAGTATTGAATATATTTTGGTTTACTGTATTATTTACCATTTACTACTAGAACACTTTCCAGGAAAGAAAATATGCTACTTCTTATATGAACATGAGCGCAGACATTGACCATTCAGTTCCACATTACTACTAAAAGAAACTATACTTCTCATGTCTTTACACGTTTATAATTTGGAGTAATAGTTGAAAAATAAGAAAAAAATATTTTCGTACTTGGCGTAATAGAGCGGGACAATCTCATTGACTGATCGACATCAGATCTGCGCGTACTTAATTAACTGTCGAATTTAACTAGAATAATATACATTAGTTTTCGAGTGATATGTACATTTTAGCCGCAAAGATAAGGAGATAGTTTATCGACGTTTTACAGATAATGACTAATAGAGCAAATGAGATCATAAAAAGTGTCAAATATCCGACTGGGAAATAAGAACAGTTGACAGTTGTTATCAAACCTTTGTTTTAATGACACGTCGTATAATTCTTGAAAGTTTGGTGCGTCGTAATTCAAATTATCATTATCTTGTTATTCAATTTTTGAAATAATATTACACAAATCTGTTGTTAGTCACAAATAGAAGTCATTTGAAAAACATTCTGCGAACAAAGCACAAGAAAATGGTAAAAAATAGTGTAAACCTAGAACGAAATTACGGTAAGGAAGGGCATTATTGACTCAAACATTTAATTATTTTGTATTTCAATCATTCCAACACAGAGAAATGCAAATAACGTTATACTACACAATTTGTAACGAGAACAGCTTTATTAATTTAACAGTTTAAAATGTATAAATAAGGAAAGTTCGTAAAGTTCCACTGGTGGAATTTGAATGCATCATCGTTCTTTATATAGAGATGCAAAGAGGAATTCCTAAGGAATACATTTATTATAATCGTTATTATAAACGTTCTTCTGGAACGCGCAAAACATCTGAGAATGTGAGTGCCTGATATGTGTGATATTTGGAATGTAATACTATTGTGCGTTTTTTCAAACAATTAACATTTTCAGAAAAATAGCTCTTAATTTTTTTATGGAAATTGTATATCTTAATCTTCCAAAATATTATTAAATTCATATTTCAATTAGCTATTAGTGGACCTGAAAACTGAGAAATTGTAAAAAACATTCGTATAAGGTACCAAGAAATGGCATCTGGAACATGCGTGCAGCAAAAATCGAAAATATGAAGTAACTACTAAGCGAAAAGTAACTAGTAAGTGTGATTCTGTAGCACCACTAGTTTACTTTACTTGCTTATACGTACATATGTACGGTGTAACGTATTGTAGATATTGTTATACAATTTTGAGATCTAAACGTAAATTCCCATTTTAAAATTCTGTGATTCCGAAAGAAATTTTTCAGAATGTCCGTCTCCGATCACCACTGGTACCAAAGTATAGTTTTTTCTCCAATTATTATCTCGTGGAAAATGAGGGATGACTCGAATTCCTTTGAATTTCACAATATTTTTTTTTGTTTTGGAAGTGGGTATTTTACATACAGCTTTTGGGAACGCGCTGGATTTAACATCTGTGTAAATACTACAAAATATATGTCCAGATATTCGTAATTTTAAAGTATTTCCATTATACTTTAGAAACTTTCTTAAATCTGTGATCACAATGAATTGAGTGTGCATTGCTCATAAATTCTTAAACCCCCTTCATTTTATTAATCTTAGAGAATAAGTGCTGAATAACATGAACAATATTTCAAGGGACTTTCAATTTCCCCCCTTAGTGTATATGTTGTACTTA
Organism: Gryllus longicercus; assembly: GCA_038098605.1. Taxonomy (NCBI): domain Eukaryota; kingdom Metazoa; phylum Arthropoda; class Insecta; order Orthoptera; family Gryllidae; genus Gryllus; species Gryllus longicercus. Next base: position 2,490,859 of record JAZDUA010000162.1, read on the forward strand.
ACTTTTCTAACTTTTCTGAACTTTTTTCTCTTGTATAATCTAATCACAAGGGTTCATATAGTACCATATTTGTATACTTCTGTACCCGGCTCGTTTGCAACAACGTACGGATATTTTTCGATGTTTTAGGATGGCACATAACTGCATACGCATTATCAAAAAACACCACCTCATTAAAATTCAGAATGAAAATCAACTAATCTTTTAGACGTAATGATTCTAGATTATTTTATACTTTGTACACACGTAATTTTTTTTAAATTATGCTTTATTTAATTGGTCGCATGAACGTTCAGGTCATTAGCGACCACAATCAAAATACAATACATACGAAGTAATATACACGTATTTTGTAGATCAATATTAATCCATTTCAGTGTACAATTTGTGGATAAATTCGTACAAATGTTCACGAAATAGTCATATTATAACATGGTTAAGTGTCAAAAATAACTACTAAAAGTAGTGTATTAAATGCTAAAAAAATGGTAAATGCGTTATTATATTTGTGGCAAAAAAGAATGAGCTATAAATTAATGTCCGTAATAACTATGTTTTAACAAAATTTTATCTAATTAAATATTGATTCCGTAATAGACTCTCCCATTTCCCTTACAAAAAGGCATCTCTTAACACGGAAGAGAATAATGAAAGAACAATTGCACGAGTTTTCGATTTTATAAAAAACGGGGAAATCATGAGAATGTAGTATTGAAGTAAAGCCTTTATGTTCCAATTTCACCAAATTCAAGATTGACGGCATCAGTCATCAGGATAGTTTGATTGCGATCTCACTCTGTTTCCAGTTCCTTTTCTTTTAAAAATAAGAAAATGTAATGGTAAAATCGTGATGGTTTGTTTTTGGATTTTAGGGTCATTATTGAATTTGACATATACATACATTCTACGTCAAACAAGGTGTAGGTCATACAATTTGAAAACTTTTAATAACAGAATTCATTTTCTTGCTTTAGGTGTTTACATGCACATGAAAATTAGGAGGAAGTTCCGAAGAACAAAAACTATTGACAGTAATAATTGAAAGGCATTTTATGCAACAAGTAAATTAAGATCTGAGAAGATGCAGCATTTAAGCATTTATTTGTAAATAGTTAAACGAAAAATATTGAATATTTGCTCTATAAAAACAATGTTTACTAATAAATTTAGTCTCTTGCTTGATTTATCATTTTCGTAAATTGGCAGTACCTAGTATAAGTTAGATTAACTTCGGCACCCGTACGTTTCTTTCTTCTTGCGTTGAATATTAGTCCAGATTGTTTACTTCGAAAGTGAATTATCGTCAAATGAAGTGCGGTTTGGTTGGAAGTGATATAAAATAGGAAACAGTCGTGACACTAGCAGGATTCGAGTATATATATTCGAGCAGTCTAGGCCGAGAACCAATACTTCCAGTTGCGATGAATTTTGCAGCAGGTTTTTATTAATTACTCCTCAGAATTCCCGGTGAGGTATTTTAAATTCAAAACCATCTGTTTACTTAAATAGTTCTATGAATTGTATAAAAGAAGAATGTACTTTCACTGTATAACTTCTTCAATAACTTAAAAATAAATCTATGCCCGCAAACATTTTTATTATGATTTTGTACAAATTTAAACTTCTTTAATTCAAAATGAGGCATATAAAAGCCAATTTTTGTCTTATCTTTTGTCCTTGGTTTGCTTATTTTGCGTTGCTTCATTCTTTTCCGATTTTATCCTTTACTTTTCTTTCTTTTTCTTTTTTCCTCTTTCGTTTCTTCTCATTCCAAGGAGACTTATAACGAGTTCACTTCACAAATATAATTTTTCAACGCCTTTATCAGCTTTCCTTCTTCTTTCTAATCCTTTCTAGGCCGTACCAATCATCATAGTTGATATGCGTTTGTTTCACTCCAAATTTGTTTTTTTTTACCCCACAAACAAATATATATTATTCTCGAGGTAACCTTACCAAACCAGTTGAGTGAATAATATTTTGCTTTTTATTTTGCTTCATTAGAAGTAATTATTGTTGTACGTTTACAGTTAATGAATATTTACACTAAGAACAAATTATTTGTAATTTAACCCCAATTCGCAACCACTGGCCATTTTACGTACGAAATATGATTGCACCAATTATATATATCCGTATATTATAATTAGATGAAAATACAGTTATTTTCAGCAGATGTTGGTACTGCATGTTCGGCGTTTATGGCGGCGTAAAGAAAAACAATGATCTGTACTGATACATTTGTTGTTATTGTTGTTGAAGTCCGTGATGTTTGAAGAAAACTTCAAGTTTTGGAAGTTCTCTACTGTTCTATCTGAGCAAGGATAAATGAAACTAGAGGAACGATAAGAACCCTACGATAATGTAGAAATGGAACGAGGTGGTTGGTACAGTCGAAGTAAAGAGGAAGAGAGTTAAGACCGTAAAGCTTGTGGGTTTTTAAGATAATTAAAACGTGAACTGAAATTTTCTAGAAAGCAAGGGAACTGCACGATGTGAGCTGATATAAAGGTGACATGTAGTAGACTATGGTAGAAATGGTATATGATATTGTTTCTAGTACGAGTGGTATATTTAAAAAACCCACTTTTTTAATTAAGTCGAAAAAAATATGAAATGAGAACAGATGATGTGAGAAGGAATGAACGTCAACTTGATTAGTATTCCTGACAAAACTGGACAAAAAACAACAGAATATGGGGATCACAGACTAGGAATAACTGTTACATAAGATAGGCGCATTATAAAAGTGATACATGTAAAATATTATAATTTTCCCTAATAGCAATCTTAATCTGAGCGGAATCGTTTATTTTGCGAAAATAGTGAAAGTATTTAACTCATTATTCCTTCTGTCTTGTGGATAAAATTGTAAACATTTTGAATTATCATTTTGAATATGTTTCTTTCCAAACACATTACTGCACTTAACTCAAAATTTTCGAGTTTTTGAAAATTGATAGTTTTTTGGTCCACGGAATATGTTTCTAGGGATACGACGTCGATGCCTATATTTTCAAAACATTGATGTTTGTATAAAAATATCGATGTAATAAACATTGATTTTTGATGCCGATGTATTTTCATTTTCGATGTGTTTTTTTTAGGATTAAAAATTCCCATAACCAGAATTGCGTAAAAGTTAAAATACGCAATAATAACTCTCTTACGTGTTCGAACCACACGAACGTGGTTTGTAGGTACTACCTTCATCGTGCATACTGTCCCTCACCCGAAATGATTCTTTTTTCGTACGAGAGGTTTTGGTAACATTGTCTTTCCTTACATTTTATTTACAAATTAATATACACGGACACTGTCAAATTAAATTTTGATGTGCATGATGCATTAAAGTTAAGTGGCTACTAAACCAACATATAAATCGGTGTTTAAAAACATCAGTGGTTTTTGGTCGATGTTTTGTCGAATGTTTGGCAACATCGATGATTTATTGTCAACGTCGCTTCACTATACGTTACAGGCGCTTACATGGCTTTACATCTTTGACTGCATCGATGTCGTTGAGAAATGAATCGCATCTCTTCCTTTGCGAGAGTGGAGCATTTAATTGCTGCCTGCCCGTCCCCTCCCCACGCCCCCGCCCCGTCCGCCGCCGCCGCCGCGCGCGCATTGTTCGCGAGATGAAGGGACTGCCACCAGATTCGGGGGGGGGGCGCTGGTTAGGCGCCAGCCATCTGTCCTTCGGCGCGCACGTCTCCCCTGGCGTCCTGACCCGCTCCCCATGTCTATTCCCTCCCGCCTCGCTCATGCCGCCTCAACTGTTCTATCCTGCTTCCGTCGTCCTCGACACAACTAGTCCTAATCTCCATCTCAATTGTTTTTCCCCACTCCATAACCCCGCGTCCATCATCACTGCTGCAAGTGTTCCTTCCCGCCTCAGTCACCCTCACCTTCCCTCTTCATCCCTGCCACATGCTTTCCTCGCATCGCTTCACTCATCACCACTTCAACTTGTCTTCCACGCCTCCTTAACCCTGCCTCCGTCATCTTCGCCTCAACCATTCTTCCCCATCTCATTCACCCCTGACTTAACTGTTCTTCCCTCCGAATCGCTCATCCGCCTTCTTAACCCCGAATAGCTCATCCCCGCCACATTTATTCCTTTCCCGACTCGCTAATTCTCGTCTTGTGTATTTCGCCCCCGCGCGTCCCTCACCTTTCCTCAGGTGTACCTTCCTCATTTTGTCCCTTCCCGTCTCCTTCGGAGAATTCTCTCCTTCCTCCCTTTTCCCGCCGCATTCAATATCTCTTCCCCATGCCCGTTCCCCTCACTCGTACGCTAAATCTGCTGATAACTCTTTCCGCCTCGAAATGTGGAATGCTTCTTTATGTCTAAAACTTTATTATTATTATTATTATTATTATTATTATTATTATTATTATTATTATTATTATTATTATTATTATTTACGATTATTATTTTATTGGAAGTATTTTCTACTTCATAGAAGTGCCTTAAGTCTTATATTTTTTGTGGATCTAGAACCCAGACAAAGATTGTCCACTATCATTAAATAAATTACTTATTATCAGTGAAAAATAAATTGAAACAATATTGCAATATACTCATTCTTGGAGAATATGTCATGTCTGATTATTTTGTTTGAAATATTGCGTGCGAGTAAATTTTCTCTTGCAAATCAAGACAGTTTTTTCGAGTCTAAGCAGCCTTAACTTAAGTTCACCCCACTTCAGCCTTCACTTGGATCCTCCCCGCTGCATCATCCTCCGCGAGGCCCAAACCTCTCCCAGCTCCTCCTCGCAGCCGCCCCTAGGGCTGGCTCGGTGGCGGTGGCAGGGCGTCCTTGTGTATGCCCCGGCTACAATTGGGAGTTGACAAATCACGGGCGTCGCGGGTGTGTGAGCAGGAGTTGGGGCGTTGCGAAGACGTGGTGCGGGGGGCTGACAGGGAGACGAAGCAGCCACCGGGAGCAGATTGGGAAGAACAGAGTTGGTTCGGGGACGAGTGTGTGCTGGAGTGAGTCAATGATTGACCGAGATAGAGTGAGTGAATGAATGATCGAACCGATAAGCGATTGAGGTTTGGTCTAGGCAGAGTGGAAGTAAAATGACAGAACCAATACGCGAATTAGTATGTGATTGTTTGACGAACAAGACATGGACGAGCGAGAAAGTGTTAATAAACAAACGGGAAAGTGTGTGAATAGACTATCGAGTGAGAGAAAGGACGAGCGAAAAATGAATGAACGAGTGAGTGAGTGAATGAATGAAAGATGAACGAGCGAGTTAGGGAATGAATCAACGATTGGTGGGGTGGCGGGGGACCGGCCCAATAAGGTGGCCAGTGTAGATTGAAGAGGGGGAATACGTTGAAGGTGGGAGTGGTGAGGAAGTGCAGGTTGTTGCAGAAACGAGGTCGTGAAGCGATATTTTGGCGGAGGGCAAGGGGCAGCGATTTTTGGCCTTGCATGCAAGGAGAGCAGCGGGGTCGTGGGTCTCGTGCAGTGCGAAAGAGAAGGTGACTGCGACGCCGGCAGAGGCGTTTGCTACGACGAGGTTACGGTGGGGTTGGCGGCAGGCGAGGAGACGAGGAGCCGGGTCGGCGGTGGGAGCGGCAGAGACGATAAAGGGCAGTGGCAGGGCGCGCTGGGGCTGAGGGCGAAGGGTGCAGAGGGGCGGGCGGGGCCGAGCGTTGCGGGTCGACGGCGGAGCGTGCGAGATGGATGGCGTTCTTGTTTGGAATTTCAATAATTTCCCGGCGCTCTGCCGGTGCTCTTCGGACAAGCGGTTCTGATTTAGAGCCCGCGAGGTGGTTGGGGGTGGGTTCGGAGAGCGTCTTATTCACTGCGGCCTGACGTGTGATTCTTGGCCTCTTTGGAGATTGCGGCAGATAAGTAGTAAAAATGCACAATTACTGGCATTCTGGTCGTGTTTGTGCTGCTCATGTGATTTAAGATAAAGGTTTGTCATAAATGTCGGCGTTTGCACTACAGTTGACTATGTTTCTGTGTTTTATTTTGGCTCTGCAGTGGATATTTTTTAAAGAAAACCTCTAAATGTATATTTTTTTAGTTAAAATTATAAAATATTTCAACTAAATTCGTGGCAGTAAGTAATATTTTATTTAACTGTTATTAACTGCACTCTGAAATTGACTAATACAATTCAGGCACGGAAATTTTTTTCTCCTCTAGACTCTCTGAGTTTAATCAGAAATGAAGGCAACGATTACTAGAACGACCTTACTTACGAACTCGTACACTTCTTTTTCCAATTGTTTGATTTTTAATATACAGATTGGTTATTTTTTTATGTAGAATACTGTAAGCGGCATTTGTTGAAAAGCCTGGCTACCTCAAAATTTATTTCTATTTCTGAGTATTTCTTAGTGAAATTTCGGTTTTTAATGTAATTTCAACGTTTCTTGAATCGTTTTACGAATTACATTTCCTCTAAAAAATGTCTGAATCAAACACTTCGTCAGAAACTACGTACGTTCATTGCTTACTTTCTGTCATTTTAGTCCTGCATTTAAACAAATATCAAGTCAATTACCCGTATGTTACGGGGATGTTAAGAAAAATCAATATCGAGTTAACCTTTGCCCTATCGTAAAATTTCTTTACAACATTTGCAATCACCTAAATGAACACCCACTAG